>CM061266.1:64147500-65347500 GCA_030848825.1 Tadarida brasiliensis
TTTAACAATTCCTGAGAAAGTGCTGAGCAAGTTTCTTCATTGTTTAAAGAACACCTTCAGATGTCACGTGGGGTTCCTGTGCTAAATGAAGGAGTGCCTCAAGTGACACGGTGAAGAAGTCCTGGAGAGCCGGGCTGTGGCGTCAGGTGTGTGTTCGCTCCCTGGCAGCCCTGCCAGGGCGTCTGTGAACTTGGGCAAAGTACTGAATCTTCCTGAGCTTTGGTACCTGCTTCTGTGAAAATGGAAAGATATTCTATTTTCACCTCCTCCCATGGTGGTTTTTTTAGAAATAAATGAGAAAACACATGTCAAAGAGCCTACGACAGTGCCTGGCAGTCTTGAATTCAATTAGGTAGGCAAAGTGACTAAGAAACACAGTGTCTGTCTCAAAGTAGTTGAGCCTTATAAATGTTATCCCCCACCCTGTTTCTGAATCACTTATCCTTCCAACACGCCATTCCTTCTCTCTTTACCTGCTCCCTGACACACCATAAGCTTTTTGGATAATAAAAGTCCAAGTAATTACGTTTTTGTTATTTTACTTTTTAAATTACCCTTTCTGTTTATTTAGTTAGGATTTTATGTTCAAAGAGCCCTAAGAGCAAGCCTTGAAAATGCAAGCACTATAGATGACTACGTTCTGTATTGTACCTATGGTCCCACATGGTATAGTGTAAATTTTCCACGGGAAGCATTTACGGATATGTAAAATGAATTTGTATATTTTAGCCATTGGTATGCCTCAGGGAAGTTCATTTATTTATTTTAAAAACAACCTTTAAAATAATTATGAAAAAGAATATTCCAGCTTCTTTATCCCCAATTAATAAATCTGAAAATGTTTTTCGTGTTTGGACTGACATGATGAGATTTTTTTTTTGTTTCAGAATTTCGAATGATACCTTTACTTTAGCAAGTCACTGAGCCCTAAAGACCCCTTTCTCGGAACGAAGAAAGGGGGTATGGAGACTTCATTGCTGATCCTTATTGCTTTGCCGAATTAGGAAAGTTTTCAGTTGAGCCAAGGGAGCAAGAATCCATTAGTCGGGGACCATCGTCACTGGGAAGATTTGTGTTCCCCATTTTGGGGAATGTTTTAGAACTAAGGACCACATATCATTTATAACCATCTGGACAGTGTGAGTTATCCTATAATTTGGGCTAATATATACCCCCAATTCAGCCCAATACATACACACACACACAAACACCCTTAATAGCAGGTTAATGTGAAAGTAATGTTTCATGCTGAGGACAGGGTGGCCTGAAGATATTTCTATGGCAACAGAAAGGCCCCTACAGATATATCTGTCTTCTTAAGTTGATGCTGTTTATTAGAGAGGCTGCCTGTTCTACAGACTGTAATTATCATTAGGTGGAGAAAGGTCGTTGAACGTGGGTGGACCACTTAGCGGCAGCTTTCTGACTGATTTGTTTAGCTCAGCTTTGAAATACATTTCAAAGGAATATTAAGAACCTGCGATCATTGTGCTACTTGTCTCCGTAGGTGACGCCGTGGCTAATTATAGGATGTTTGCTGAGTGCGTATGAAGTTTTTGAACGGACAACATAAACAGCAACACAAACACACGCTTAGAGCGAGCAGTCTGTGTTCAGTGCCTTAGCGTGGATGCATTTATGCTGTTCAGAGAAGTCCATGATTTCTTTTATGGGAAAAGACTTCAGTCGCAACGGCCTTTGAATTAATCCAGTTGTCCTTGGTGTGTTTTTCCAGGGCTAACAGTCTACGATTCAGAATTTATCTTCTGTTTTTACAACTGAGACTCAGACTTCCAAGATTTTTCTTGGTTCTTGGCATAAAATTCAAAGCAGATGGGCCAACAGCAATGTCATTCTGATTAGGAAGCGGTGTGGAGTGGTTCGCGCGCCTGCGTGTGGAGTCGTGAGCGGTACATCTGCTAAACCAAAACCACGTTCTTACCAAAGGAAACATGTATAGACCTTTGGCTAATTTTGGCAGCACCCTTGAATTTTCTTCACTGCTTTTCAAAAATGAGATTTCAATTGTAGTGTTGCAAAAACGAATTTCTTACTATGGATGATTAGTTTTCCTTAGAAGTTAGAAGCTAGGAGTTTCAGAGTCATTCATCTGTACTTAGTGAGATTTTTTTCATGACTAATGATGTCGTTGCGTAAGACCTTATTTGGAAACCCTGTGCTCGCACCATTAAGATGGAGAACCCTGAATAAATGAATTCTATGGAAGTTTAAAATTATGCACTAATGTGTTATATTAGAAAAATGTATTAAGAGTTTCAGGATGTGTTCTTTTGTTTTTATAGACACCATTTTTGGAGTTACTGTGATTAGCAATTAATAAAACTTACTGGGAAGAGAGTTGGTTAGGAACAAAATCATTTTGTCTATATTACGGACTAGCCTAGATAAATTTGTCTTTAATATGTGGAGGTCTAATTAGGTGGCAACCCTTTGGCAAGTCGTTGTCTTGCTTGGATAGTTTTACTTTCATTTATGTGCGAAACCCTTTAGGATTAGATTGCTAATCACCTTATCAAACAATCTGAATTTGGTAAAGTATAAACACAAAATTATTTTATATATTTTTCTATCTACTAGGTTCTTATTCCTTATGCCTTAATTGATATCTCTTCTCAAATGTTTTCTATAGATTATCAGTGACTTGGTTATTTAAAGAAAACAGCTTTCAGTTCGCTTGCATGCCTCAACCTCATCTCCTACTTAAAGCTCCTCTTTTGCAAATGGCTCACAGGAGGGAAGTAAATTCTACTTTATTTTACTTTATTTTCTTATTCCCCACATTGGCATGTGTGGCGGGAGGGGAGAGGTGGGCAGTGCTGGCCTCTGGGTTCTTGTCTTCGCCTTTTTGTCTAGGTGCGAGCGGCGGGAAGGAGGGGAGATCGGGTTGTAATGAGAGACATTCAGCAGTGTGATCTGGCTCGGTCTCGTTCTTTGCCGCTGGTGGCCTCAGGGATGCACTGTTCTCTATATAGATGATGATGGTTTTATTCCACCTGCTCAGAAGACTTCCCCAAGCAGGGCAGCCGTGTGTCCCGTCAGTCTGCCCATGGTGCAGGCCTCCAGTGCCCTCTCTGGGCAGGGTGCCCCTGGCTAGCGGTCGCCCGGGCAGCCCTGTTGTGTGATGCCATCATGGCCTTTCTTTACCTCACCACCCTCAACTGTTTCCATCAGAAGCATCAGAAGCACATTCCTGGCTGCTTCCTGCTGCGGTTGCCTTGCCTGGTTGGGTAACGTGTTTGAGGTACAAGCTCTGCTTCCTTCTGTAATGTCCCTTGATCCATGGGACGCTCGCATGTTGTAACACCACAAGGTAGAATGTAGGTTCTGCACGCATGCCTCCACCTTTGATCCTGTTGTTCTCCATCCATATACTTTGCTTAAAGGAAACACCACATCCCCATCCCCACCCTACCCTGGCAACCCAGGCGGAGGACACAGGACTCCATGATTCTCTCCTTATTTCTCCCTCGTCTTTTTGTTAAGGATTTAAGAAGTGGGCCAGACGTGGATAAGGTTTTGTGTAGCAGAGCTTTTTTCAGCCATGCTTTAGAAAGCCCTGAGGGAAGTGTCTGCCACTAGATATTTATGACTCTCTTTAAATAGGAAGTGGTTCCTCTCTTGTCTTTAACTTTGGGGTAGTGGACAAATCGAGTGCAATAGAAAGCATCCTACAAGTATCCTGGAATAAAGTTTTCTTTAAGAAAGGAAGAAAGAGAAAGAGAGAGAGAGAGAGAGAGAGAGAGAGAGAGAGAGAGAGAGAGAGAGAGAAGAAGAAGAAGAAGAAGAAGAAGAAGAAGAAGAAGAAGAAGAAGAAGAAGAAGAAGAAGAAGAGGAAGAAGAGGAAGAAGAGGAAGAGGAAGAGGAAGAAGAAGAAGACGAAGAAGAAGAAGAAGAAGAAGGGAAGGGTAGGGAAGGGAAGGGAAGGGAAGGGAAGGGAAGGGAAGGGAAGGGAAGGGAAGGGAAGGGAAGGGAGAGGGGAGGGAAGGGAAGGGAAGGGAAGGGAGAGGGGAGGGAAAAGAAAATAGGTATTGCTACTCTTTGTATCTGTAAATTATTCACCTGATGATCACTTTTGAACAAAGGTTAATTTACTCTTTGAACACTTTGTTTATTGTGTGTCAAGCGCAGAGCATACAAAAGGAAAGAAAGGTTTTTATTAAGAGGGAGGAAAATGCTTTCCTAGGAAGCATACCTTAAAGAGGGTTGCTTGACTCGGATTTTGGAGGTCAGGTCTCCTAGAGGAAGTGGAATCTAAGTAGATGGCCAAAGGAGCAGTAGGAGTTGGGCAGGTGACAGGAGCAAGAGAGAAGGGTGCTCCCTGGCAGAGATACCCATCTTTACAAGAGAATTCGAGAACTAATGACACATTTTAAGTAGGGGCATGGCACCGTGAGATTTGTGTTTTAGAATGATTGCTGGTATGTTGGGAGAGAATAGATTGAAGAGGGGCAGGGAGGTTAGTTAACCAGCTACTGCAGTATCCATGTGGGATACGATGGTGGCCTTGGATAGGGTAGTGTCGCTGGTGTGACTTGAGATAGACAGTTAGAGGCAGGCTGGGGTGTGAAGAGGTCAGCATTTGAAGACCAGTGGCATGTGGGGCATTGAGGAGAGGAGAGGGAGGAGTCAAGAATGGGGCACCCATCTGTGTCCTGGGATGCCAGGTGATTTGACATTGGTCTGTACTGGGATAGAGAAGAGAACACTGGGAGGAGGAAGACCTGATAAGGAAGAAGATGAGAGATTTAGTTTTACATGAAGTCCCCAAGGGCCATAAATGTGAAGGTGTCAAATGGGCATTTGAGCTCTCAGGAGATAACCGACCTTCAAAGACAGATTGTGCTTAGAAAGCTGAATTCATCACCAAAGCCCTTTCTCATTCAAAATAAGGAGAAGGGGACACAGTTCTTACTGACATGTCGCAGGGTTTGAGTTAGTCAAGTCAACTTTCATTTGAGGCAGTTCCCTCCCGCGCCCCTAAAAAAGATGTATTAAATGTCTTTAATATGCTCTACATTTGATACTTCCTCCTTTCTCCATAACCCAGACTTTTTAAGGTAACTTTTCCCATGGGGAGCACATGTGGAGCCTACGTGTGAATGTAATAAACGCAGTGACCGTGTCACAGACAGATGCGCCGGATCTAAAAGGGACCGTTAGTTGTGCAGCCCTGTTGTCTTTATAGTCCAGAGATGAGATATAATAAAAGCCTTTGACCAGGAAAAGAACATTTTGTTTGATGAGTTTAGACTTTTCAACACGACAAAAGGCAGGAATCATAAAGTGACAGTCTTCACTATTACGAGTGCTGCAATCTGCTATTCTCTTGGGGGAAACCAGTTCTTAGCCATTGTCTTATAGCAGGAGAACACGTCCATCATTGAGGGTCCATATACATGGGTTTTAATGAATCTCCCTGAATGAAAAGAATTTTTCGGTTTTAAGGTAAAGAACAAAATGTGAGAACTGCTATTCTAAAGAAGGAGGTCTACATTTAGAAAGGAAAAAAAAAACTTATTAGATGTTCAAAGGCTTCAAGGAAGAAGTGAATTAGGTGGGCATCAAAACTCATATCAGATGTAGTTTATACCGCTCTAATGCTCTTTATACGAAGTGCTCCTTCATAGATGAAGCTGAATACACCACACTTTTACTGTCAGCTTTTAATAATGTCTCGGTCAAGGGCTTGGAGGCTCCCTGACGCCGCAGCTGGGGCCAGCAGTCATCCTCAGCAATTGCTTGGCACACAGTAGACTTTCAGAAAGTATTAATTTCCTTCCCACACATTTGCATTTCTCTTACTGTGACAGTTTGATTTCATCAGAAACTGTTCATCAGAAACTGTTTCTCATCCAAAGATTTAAAATCAGTTAATTAGCAGCTATTTGTTCAATATAACCTTCTTTCTCTCTGAGTTATAATGAACATAAAGGAAGCAGCATGTCTTGCCTTACTTTTTTTTAATCCTCACCCAAGGATATAGTTTGTTTGTTTTATTGATTTTGGAGGAGGGGCGGGGAGAGAAACATCAGTGTGAGAGAAAAACATCGATCAGTTGTCTCCTGTACACACCCCGACCAGGGATAGAATCCTCAGCCTAGGTATGTGCCCTGACTGGGAATCAAACCTGAAACATTTTGGTCTATGGGAGGATGCTCCAGTCAACTGAGCCACCCGGCCAGGGTGCAAATAATTTTGATGTTAACTTTTTTTAAAGATGCTTGTTTTTTTGCTTCTTTTTTTTTCTTTATTGATTTTTAGAGAGAGAGGAAAAGAGAGGGAGAGAGAGATAGGAACATCGATGAGAGAGAACATCGACTGGCCGCCTCCTGCACACCCCCCACTGGGCCCACAACCTGGGCATGTGCCCTGACCGGGAACCGAACCGGCAACCTCTTGGTGCATGGGTCGACACTCAACCACCGAGCCACACTGGCTGGGCAACTTCTTTTGTTTTAAAATGTGAAGTATGCTTGGGACATGATTCCTCAAAAACTCATCATCTGTTATAGGCACTTTGTAATCTTCCCACTTACAGAATCCTGTGGTAATTTACCTCTGACCTATTCATTCTGATCTAGGACAAAAAGACTTTAACCTAATATCAGACTATTGTATTGTCCATTTCCTCCATTCCAGTTAGGGCAGCCTTTTATCATCCCATGCCATTCATTTCTCCCTGGTGTATCCCTAACATTCGTCCCATGCCCTAGGTACTGCCATCTACTCTTTGAAACATGGCTCATAATTCACTCAGTAACCTTTCCCTTCAATGTCAGCGTTACTAACCAACCACTAGGAAGATATTAGGATGGCTGGCATCGATTAAAGCACCTAATTTCCCTTCCTAATGTGTCAGGCCTTAAATATAATTTCATATGGGAAAAGTTCCATTACCTAAACTAAATGGACAAGAGAAAATTTGTGCTGTGTGAAAAATATTACCCGGTTGGCAGACCGAGACCTTGGCCTACGATTACTACACACGTCTGCACGCCAGTGGAAAAACTGCTCAACTCTTTGGGTTTGGGGCGATTTGATTTTTGTTTTCACTATATAATGAGAGCAAAAGGGTTCTAAGTTCTTCAACCGTTCAAGGCCCTATAAAAATAAGTTCCTTTATGATACAGTCGTTAGGCTTTAAGGAACCGCGGTCATCTAGAATCTGGAAACTGGATAAAAATGAGGATTTGGCAGTAAAGAGGCAGCTTTGTTTTATCCAGCAATGATGAAACTAGTGGAGAAATGTTGAAGAACCACAGATGCTGCTTGGACTGTGATTGTGTGGTCCCTAAAGAAAGAAATACTTTCGTTGGCTGGCTTTATTATAATGCCAAGACATTTTGGATATAAGCCAAGCAATGTAGGAAGATTAAGAGGAAAAGGAGATAGAAGAATGAATAAAAGGGAAATCCATTGTTAAATAAAGAAAACTATTACTCTGTAATCCTCTCAATAGATTCTGACATTTGATAGAATTCAACAGCCATTCTCTATAAAAATATCAAAACATAGGACTTATTTAATATTGGAATAGGTATTTCTTCTAACCAATAGTTAACAGTATATTTAATGGAAAAAAGGCAGAAGAGTTTCTGTTACAATCAGAAAATAAACAACCTACTAGCACAATCATGATTATTCTTGTTTTAGAAAATCTATTTAGCATGTACGTGGAACACAAAGAAAAAGAATAGCATTAGATAAACTTAGATAAAAATTTTATTATTTGGGGAGAATCTGATTGAATGCCTCAAATTAGAGAAATATGTGGTTAGAATTAAGTAACTTGACTTTAGTAAGGTTGCTGAAGTAAATAGCATATCTGTGCTTCACTAATAACGAAATTTAAAGTATAATGGTATTTATGGTGGCAACTTCTAATGAACTAGCCTAAAGATAAATTTTAAAAGAATGAAAAAGGAGCCCGGCTGGTGTGGCTCAGTGGATTGAGTGTCGTCCCATGGACTGAGATGTCCCAGTTTAATTCCAGGTCAGGGCACATGCCTGGATTGGGGGCTCGATCCTCAGTAGGGGGCGTGCAGGGGGCAGCGGATTGATGTGTCTCTCACATCAATGTTTCTTTATCTCTCTCCCTTCCTCTCTCTCTAAAAAAAAAAAAAAAAATCAATAAAAACATTTAAAATAAATAAAAAAATAAAAAAGGAGATGAGGAGGGGGAGGTCACGTGAGTCTTTTAGATTCATGTAGGTTCCAAAGAGGTTACTCTTCATATTCCTTATGGAATATTCATGTCATTGCCAGTATGGCTGGCCGTGTGTGTGTGACATCTGGAAAGTGAAAACAGTTTTATAGATTTTGAGAAGTTTAAGGGCTAATTAATCATTACCGAAGTCTCATTGTCTCTTTGCATCATCCGTTCTCTTGCAAACTCTGCTTTCCAAATTCCCTTGCCCGCTGACTTCTCAGGAAGTTCAGCCAATGAAGGTTTTGGTGGACAGCTAGGAAGGTTAAGGGAGGGGAGTCACCAGGGCTCTTTTCTCTCCATCTCTATATCTGTCTTAGGCAGATTTTTCTGCAGTGGGTGTGGCCTCGTTGCCAGTGCCCCAAGGCAGCCCTGCTGTGGTCTCAGCTCCCTTTGCACTGAGCCAGCCCTGGACTCTTATCACATCGTTTTCGCCTTTTGTCTTTCCAGTCCTAGGGATAAGAGTGGCTTTTTGGCTTTTTGCTGTTGCTAATCTGGGTTACTTCGCTGTTCTCCTTTTGGCTTCTCAGCTCTGTTGTCATCCATAATTTATTGTTAACATACCCATAGCAGCACCTGTTTCTGACTGGACCCTGATTTACAGAAACACACTGTTGTGTTTTTCTTTATTTATGTTTAAAAATCTATATAGAACAATATCTGGCATATAGCAAACACTCAATATTGTTGATCGACTGCATTCTAAAAAATGAAGCTGAGGGAAAATGAACTGGTCAAATTATCTTCAGATATTCAGTCAGCTAAAGCTAATGAAAAGATCTCCACCATGCACATAATTAAATTAGGTCACATGGACTGCGTGTATTCAGTCATTAGAGACGAGATGGGAAGGTGCTCTCTCTCTGACCCCGTGCTGATTGGCAGAGTGGCAGAGGTGCGGGCCATGGCTACGAGAGTGCCTTTGCAAACACGACCTTAGAAGTCGGCTTTGGGGCTGAGAAACAGTCAGCAAAAGAGGAAACAACTAAAGTTTTTGTTTTTATTTTCAAAGCTGTCTTGAACACAGTGTATTATCTGAACACTTTTACTTTGCCAGTAAAAGTGGTTGATTGCAATTACCTCTTTGTTTTTTATTTCAACAAAAACCAAGTAGTAATTCAATGAAGACTGCGGTCAAAAGTAGTGGCTTAACCCCACTCACCTCCATCCACACAAATGTGACCGAGGTAGACGGTGCACTGTAGCCTCGCAGCAGTCTGTGCATATATGAAGAATATGCAGCCCTGGCCGGGTGGCTTAGTTGGTTGGAGCATCCTCCCATACACCAGAAGGTTTCGGGTTCCATTCCCAGTCAGGGCACATGCCTAGGTTGTGGTTTCCATCCCTGGTCGGGGCGTGTACTGGAGGCAACCAGTCGATGTTTCTCTCTCACATTCATGTTTCTCTTTCTCTCTTTCTCTCTTTCTCTCTCTCTCTCTCTCTCCCCTTCTCCCCATCTCTCTCCCTTTCTCCCCAGTTCCTCTCTCTCTAAAATCAATAAACATACCTGAGGGTGAGGATTAAAAAAAAAGAATATGCAGATTGTGTCTTGCAATGTGTACTGATGGGCAACTTCTCTTTTTTTTTACAAAACAGAGTAACTTAGACATCTCTCTCTAGCAATCCATAATGCTATGCCACTCATATTAATAGCTGCATCGTCCTCTGTTGTATGGATATAGCCTGGTTTATTTGTCATATTGATGGACATTGGTTTTTTGGCAATGGTTTCTGTCCTAGCAGATGGCAACTTTAAATAAAATTAGAAGAGTTTGATTGTTTTGTAGGGTTTGTTGCCATAGTTTTATAATGTTTCTATTTTATATTAACATCTTATCAGCTAGAGCAGAGAAAAACCCTAGCGGCTATGAAATTTCTATAGCTTTCAAATACACCTAAATATATATGTTGGCATTAGATTCTAGCATCTTTTAAAATCTTCACTGAAAGTTCTTTTCAAAATTAGTTTTATTACTTGAGAACCAGAATACTATTATTCTATTGCTATAAGGAGTTTGAGTTCAGCCTGAAGAAATGAGATCACTATTTCCTAATAGTTTTTATTCTCTTTGCTTTCCATTGTTGTCCCATTATTTTTAGGGGTTATGCCAGAGTAATATTTAGATTATAAAATATTTCAGAAGAGATTTCTGATGAAGAAGAATTTGTAGATTTTCAAATAAGGCTTTATAAAACATCCAAATCCAAAGTGTTTGAATTCGTAGGTTAATACCATTAAAACAACAAACTTGGCCATAAGATACATTCTGGCCACATTGTTTCTTGTAGTAACAAAGAAACAACATATTGTGAACAAATGCTATTGAGAAATGGACCATACATAGCATTAATGAGGAAATCATGTTCTAGAAAATTGGTGACTACATGGGAAATTATTACTTTGGCTTTCGATTTAGTGTTTTAATTTAATAATTTAATATTTTGACTTTTTGTTGGAAGATAATCATATTGCATTGTTTAAGAGTTTGTACATGATTACTCTGCCTTACTCATAAGAAAGAGATAAATGATCCAAAAAAGCAAGCTCGCAAGAGAAACCTTTTTAATAATAAGTGTTGAAACACGTATAGAGTTTACTAATTTCTGTCTTCTCACCATCTACATGTGGAACAACAATGACATCTTTAGAAGAAGACAAAAGTGGATGTATATAAGTAGAAACTACCCAGGAAAAGACTATAATATCTTCTTTTGGGTTAAGAAGGTGAGGAAATGCATACCTATCTTAGAAATGCTTTCTTCTGAAACCAGCTTTGATTGTAATTATTTTGACACTGTGCTCATCCTGAACTCATCATTCCCCATGGTTCTGGGAAACTGTATTTCTGGACCTTCATTTCGATTTTAAGTTTCATTTTTAAGGCAGAAATAATTCAGTTACTGCATGTTTTCATATAAAAAATTATTGAAGAATTGACCTTTATTTGTCCCAACTTTAATGTATTCAGCTCTTCAGAGGAGAAGAGATGGTTCTTATTCTCAGTCATTCTACACAAGTGGGATTTTTATCCTTATATAGCAACAGTGCGAGAGGCAATCTACAATTTCTGAAATATATGAAAATATATTTTAAGTAACATTTGATTTTTAATATAAAAATGTAAATCTTTTGACCAAAGTTTTATTCTTATGATCTTTCCTGACTTACCTATACGCATGAAAATGTATTTGAATGGATGCGCATATCTCTTTAAAAAGTAGAAGGTCCTAGCACACTGTTTCCTGCTCTCAGCTTTCTGTTGGAAATATTTTTGTTTTTGTCCTTTTACTTCTCCTTATTCATGTGATAAGAAGTGTTGGAATAGCCTAGGAAAATGCATTACATATTTTGATATTTCAGTTTAAAAAGTTGGAATGCAAATTCTTTGAGATGTTTGCAAGTTTTTAAGCACTTCAAAAATGTGTGTTTGTTTTCTTTTTGAAGATGAAAAAAATCTTCAACATTTATACTGTCTCAAAGCTGGGGACGGGGCGGGGGGATGGAGAGGAGGGTGTCAATGGGGAAAAAAGGAGAAACATCTGTAACAAAAATAAATTAATAAATAAATAAATAAAAAGAGAGAATGCCCTTAAAAAAAAAAAGTGTGAAATAACTAGTTTCCTTTTAATTATTTCTTGAGTACAGACCATTAGATTGTACATTGTTAAAGTGTGTTAAAGTTAGTGTCCATTAATTTATTAAAGCTTTCAGTAGAAAATTAAAATTAAAAATTAAAATCATTGGGTTGTACATAGTTAAAATCTATTAAAGTAAGTGTCCATTAATTTTTAAAGCTTTCATTAGAAAATTAAAACCTTCCATCATCATTGTCTAAAATTAAACAGAGCAACTCCACTTAAAAGTATGTAAAGTGATTTTTAAAACTGCTTTATGTATTGATTTTTAGAGAGAAAGGAAGGGAGAGAGAAAGAGAAAAACATCATTTTGTTGTACCATTATTTATGCATTCATTGGTTGATTCTTGTATGTGCTGTGACTGGGAATCGAACCCGTAACCTGGGCGTATCAGGCTGGTGCGCTAATCAACTGACTTACCCAGCCAGAACCTATAAAGCAATTTTTTAAAATAACTCTTAATGGGATTGATATCAACAGAACCCCCCCCTCCCCCATTTTTATGGAAAGAATATTTAGGATTACTAGTCAGAAAGTTTAAGCAAACACATAGAAACTTTATGAGGTTAACTTCTCATTGCTTGGTAGAAAGTGGCATTTTTTATGATAATTTTTGAATTACAGCCCAAAGTGAGGTTTGTAAAGTCTGTGACCCTTGACACTTACATGAGGCAGAAGATAAGGAATACAGTTTAGTGGGTGAGAATGAGTCAAAGGAAATTTATCTTTATTTATGTGATAATAAACTAGAAATAAGACTAGGTACTATCCCACTATGGCACAAAGTCTTTGTATAATAAATTCTCCGCTGCAGATATATTTAAAGTCAATATGTCTGATAAATCAACTTATTGTGTCATAATTATATTCTGAATTTAGTCCTATAAACCGTTAGAGAAAATCTTGTAAATGTAGGAGTAGTGATTCACTCTTTTAATCAATTATTTACTTTATTTGAACCTATTTTGTATTAGAAAGATTCCCTCACAACCTACTGTTTGAAAAAATGATTATATTTGTAATTCCTTTTATCTTGCAATAGTCTAAACAAAAGTAGAAACAGTGACATTTTGCTTAAATATTTAAAAATATTATTTTAGTCTTGATCCAACTTTTCTAATTTTTTTTTTTACTGTTTGAACTCTATATTTAACACTATCCTTGCTGATACTTTTAAAATATATAAAATGCCTCAAACACGTAATCATACTCTTGGGTTCTCCTGGATGAAAGATAATCTTTCAAAAATTAAATTGTAAATGTGTGTTTGTGTATCTTTTTAACAAGAAAAAAACAAACAAGTTTATTAACATGTATACCTTATCATCCATGGGAGATACCTAGGAAAAATGAATAAACTCCTTGAATTTTAAATTTAAATCACATATCTATCATTGGGTTTTCTAAAGATACACTTAGCAATCAAGCATTAAAATCATAGTAGTTGGATATTGAGAAAAAAAAAGGAGAGTAATTGCTTGGATTCTAAGTTTATAGGGTGGGAAATTAAAAGAAAGTTAACCTCAGACTTCCAGTTTCTTTCTTTCTTTTTTTTTTAATCCTCACCCGAGGACATTTTTCCATTTTTTGTTCAGATAGAGTGGGAGGGAGAGAGAGGAAGAGAGAGAGAGAGAGAGAGAGAGAGAGAGAGAGAGAGAGAGAGAGAGACATGGACGTGAAAGGGACACATCGTGTGGCTGCCTCCCGCACGACCAACCAAGGCCGGGGACAAACTGCAACCGAGGTACATGCCCTTAGTGGGAACCGAACCCGGGTCTCTCTGGACTGCAGGGCGATGCTCTAACCGCTGAGCCAAACCTGCCAGGGCGAGTTTCTTGATATGTGTAGTGAACATAATGACTCCCACATTGTAGCCATGTAGAGTATTATATTGCCTGTGCGTCTACCCAGGTGTTCAAAGACATTCCTGCTCCTTTGTGCAATTTGAACTTTAGATTCCTAATGCCATAAGTCAATATAAAGGAAATATGTAAATAAAATGGAAATCTGCCCCTAATATATGTATTTTTATGTGTGTATACACACATATACTCATATACACATATGTACATACATATACACACATATGTACATATATACACACATATATACATATATATCTAGATAGATAGATAGATAGATGATAGATAGATAGATAGATAGATAGATAGATAGATAGATAGATAGATAGATAGATAGATGCATAGACACATATCTAGCTTCTGCCTGTCTCGTAGCATTCTGTGCTCTACCCAACCCTCCACCTTCCTTCTAAAACTAGGGGACAGGTGCATACACTTTCATTTGGATTTCATCAGAAGCTATAATGAAAGAAGACTCATGGAAAGATTCTGGCAAGTCTAAATAAATCAATCTGGATCTAAAATAATCTGTAAAAGCCCATTAGCTTACATGATCAGTGTGGTTACTGTCCTGCAGGAGATTTATATGAACACAAATCTAGGATGTTTAGGGTTTTTTTCCGTTGTTGACCATATTTTCTCAGTGACTTTTCCACAGGTAGGGGAGCCTCCATAGTTAAGCTTTTCGAAGATGAAGGAAGTGTGCAAAGCATGAATCAAGTTTTAGTCCTCGCAAGTCCCCTAAAATCTGATCGCTTTTTTTTTTTTTTTTTTTTAGCTTTCAAATGACATTTTGTTCTTGTGAGAAAGATTCATAGAGCATCAAAACATTTATTTTCTGTTAAAGAATTGTTCCTTGACAATTCCAATAGGATATGTGTGTATCTCATCTCCATTCTCTTTTTGGGGGGAGGGGGGACAATTACTTACCATATTGCTTTTAAGAAATTGAAGCACAATAACCTTTTCTTTTTAATGAACACACACGAAAGGTGAAGAAAATCTGTTCTTCTACTGATAAAGGTTTCAGTGGAACAAGGAGTGACAGAATGATGCATGCCGAGAGCTGCCTTTAGTGCCATAGCAGCACCGTCTGCTTCCCCGTCAGAAGCTTTCCTATTTGAAAAAGTCTTCGTGATTTAACAAAACTATTATGATAAAAAGTATTAAGAGGTAACCTAAAGTTAATTTAGTCTAAATCATTTTTATCTAAAAATTAGTTTCTTATTAGATATTTTAATTGTGAGCGATAATCAGAGTTTCGTTTATTATAAATAAAACATTTACTGAAGTCTATCATTATTATGCATTTAGTTCACTTCTTGTGCAATCCTGTATTTTGGTTTGCCTGAGAATGCTGTTTCAGAATTTCATTTTGTATGGTAATAAAACTTGGTTAATCTCAGGTAAATGTTTGGCACTTAAAAAGCTTTTGAATAAGGTTGCCCAGCTGGGGTGGCTCAGTGGTTGACCATTGACCCATGCACCAAGAGGTCACCAGTTCGATTCCCGGTCAGGGCACATGCCCAGGTTGTGGGCCAAGTCCCCAGTGGGCGGCATGCAGGAGGTGGCCAATCGATGTTCTCTCTCATCGATGTTTCTATCTCTATCTCCTTCTCCCTTCTTCTCTGTCTAAAATCAATAAAGAAAAAATAATAATAAAAAATAAAAACCTTTTAAATAAGGATCATTTAGAGGAATAGATAAATAGGAATAGTATTTTTAAGAAGACAATTTGATCAAAATGAACTTTTTTGAAAATGAAGTTACCTTTTATTAGCCTTGCTGTCTTTAATTATTTACATTATTTATGTTTATGGATGGCTTTAGACAGTATATCAAGATTAGACTATCTAGATTAAAAATGGGCCATTAATACTTCCTAAGTAGCACATATATCACCAATTTCTATTTTTGAACATATTTGGTGTTTCTGGTGGTGATTAACTGTGTGAATGTGTGTGATCAGAGCTAGTGAGTGAGTGGTTTTGATCTGACTATATACACTAACAAAAATTATATTTTGTCATGTTTTTTTAAAAAAAACATTGTGGCATTTTGAAATATCCAATAGATTTATTTCTCTCCTATGTTTTATTTCTCTGGTATTTGTTTCTTGTGATATGGCTATTACCCTTATACAAAAAAAGAGCCTTTGCTGTCTGACATATTACTGCTAGTTAATTTTGTCATTTGGTTAGTACTGAGCACGGGTTTTATGCACAGTTAGAGGATGTCCTAGAAGGTAACTGAAGAATGTCAGAAAGATTCTATGCCTCTGTGCTCATGTATAAAACTCTGACCTCTTTACTTAACTATCCAGTAAGAACGGCAAACCTCCCACATCTAAAATACCAGTGGCCTGTTGGGGTTGAATGGCATCTGGAGGCTAGAATTTAAAAGACTTTAGTCATTGTAGCACTCCCATAGTTTGCTACCTGGTGACCTTTGTCCTGTTTTGGAACCCGCCTTTCATATAAAGGGTTGGTTCCTTTGTGTGCCTTTCTTATCTCTGCAGGTAGCATCAGCCTTCACTGAGTTTCTCAAGCTAAAATCGTGGGTAGCATCTTTGATGCCCTTCATTCCTTCACCCTCCGCAGCAAACTCATAACTTCTCAATATGTCTTTTATCTGAATTCATCTCCGCCTCCCTATGTGTTCACACAAACTGCACTCATGGCCTCCAGACATGTTACTCTAATTTTCGTTCTCACCCCTGTCAACCCATTCTCCATATAGTGTGTCTCTTCCAGACTTAAAACATTTCAGCATCTTTCCATTTCCCTAAGAATAAAAGATATTTTGTATTCATAAGGTAAGACCCTTGCTTGTTCCCCCTTTTAGACTTCTCTTTTCCTGTCTGCACAGCTTGCTCCTCCCTCTCTTATTTCAAAGCTTGATTCGAATGATCACTGTCAGTAAACCCTTCCATTACCTCCTATTTATTTACTTTCTAAAAATATATTTATTGAGATTTTCAGAGAGAGAGAGAGAGGAAGGGAGAGGGAGAGAGAGAACCATTGATGCGAGAGCGAAGCATCGATCGGCTGCCTCGTGCACGCTACCTACTGGGGATTGAGCCTGCAACCCTGGCACGTGCCCAAACTGGCAACCTTTTGGTGCACAGGATGACGCCCAACCAACACAGCCACAGCGGCCAGGGCACCACCTATTTAAAGTGCATCTACTTCACTGGGTAAAGAGTTGCAGCGGATGAGTGGTGATGAGAGCAACATGGATGCAGGACAAGTTTGGAGACTTCTGTTATCGTCGAGACTAGCTTGTGGTGACTAGGAGGAGGTCTGTGATGTTAGAGATAAAGTGTGTAAACCAATTTGTGATGTGTTTAGAGGCTTAGTTGAAAGTTCTCACTTATGGATTAAATGTGGGGACCAATGAAAAGAGAGAGGAATCAAGAATAACCCCCTTAGTTTTTTCTTGAGCTACTGGGCAGATGTTAATGCCATCATGACATGAGGAAGGCTAAGAGGAGACAGCTTTTTGCAGAGGAGAGAAGTTAAGAGTGTTACTGCACATTTGTTACATTCACATACTAAGTGAAGATTTCAGATGCACCATTGTGGTGGGAATCTCTACTTGGAAGTGGAGGTTTTCTTAGAGATTGTCATATTGACGTGTAGATAAGATTCAGGACTAGGCCCTGGCCTTTCACTACTGTGAGTCTGAGTGCTCTGAGAGTCAGCAGAGAAGACCAGGAAGACTGCCAGGGACTTAGGCAGAAAGGTGTGGTACCCCAGAGGTCAAAAGAAGCCAGTACTTAATGAAGTGATTGTTCAGCAGTGTTGGATGTTACAGAAGCATCAAAGAAGGTGAAAATCAAGAGGTCAGTAATGGATTGACAGCAAGGAGATCATCCATGGTCTTGATCAAAGAATCCTCAGTGGCCAGTATTGTGGCCACAATCCCATGTGGCTATTAAGCTGAAATATACATTCATTCAAATTATAAAATTAAAAGTGTCTGGGTCACACTAGTCATATTTCATATGTGTAGTAGCCACATGAGGCTGATGGCTACCACAGTGCAAATATCGACCATTGCCAGCATCGCAGGAAGTTCTTTGGCTAGTGCTGTTCCAGAGGCAAGTGTAGCTCCAAGTGGCCACATCCCCTCTTGGCCTGACAGATCCCTTTCCCTTCGGGGACGGGTGTGGCCGGAGGAAGACCAGAGCAGAACTCTTGAAGGCACTGGGCCCCCTGGCCTGATCTAACGGGGATGCTGCCTGAAGGGGGGTAAAGGTGAAAGCATGTTTGCCATGGTCCAGAAGAGTTGAGGAAGCAGAGACATTCATTCTGGTTTTGAGGAAAGACAATGAAAGTGATTATCACAGGTCTTTTCTTTTATTGACTGCAAGTGTTAAATTGTTTTGAGTAGTGCCATCAATGGGAGGTCAAGGACACTGGAGGAAGTGACTATAAGGGTTTGCCTTGTCTGGAAAAATTTTATTCAGTAGGCGCCCTTGTGTAAGACTGATGAATAGGATTCCGAACCACAAGAGGAAATTGGCATGCCCTTCAGCTGGGGGAAGAGAAAAATACAGATGCCTTTGCGTTTTAGACATATCAACACATTTAACCCTCGGAAAAGTGTTAGAAGGCTAGGTACTGTTAATATCCTCATATTCCACATGAAAAAAAGTTTCCTGTTCTTTTGAGAAACGAGATTGACAGGTAAACTGAGGTTTTGATCTGTAGACCTTTAAAAGCCAAGTAGGAGAGCTAAAGTTTTAATGTAGTGTCCCCAAAAGACTTCTTCCTCTTTTTTTTAAATAGTATTAATGTAGGTGAAGGTTGTGCTCTAGAAAGGCTGATGCTTTGTCCAGTAGCTTGCATCTGTAATTAAGCCAGCTGCCACTCTGTTTCAGCTGTTTGTCCTTTATAGTAGGGTAGCCACTCAGTGTAGAACAGGAATGTGGTTGATCTCACACATTTTCATACAGCACATGCCCTAACTTTAACTTCCCTAACAAAAAATAATGCTTTGCTAAAATATGAATGAATCAACTATCTATTGGAGGCAAACAGATACTTTGTGCCTTATAATTTTGTTATTTTGTGCCTTATAATTGAATTTACTGTGTACATGCCTATTTTCACACCACAAGGGTTATAAGCTCCTTGTGGTAAAGATAGGTGTATGTTAGCTTTTCCCTGGAGTGCCCTACCTACAGCTTTGCAAATAATTAGATGTTAAATAGATTGCAGGTTATATTGAATTACATTAACTACGGTGTTACTGCTGCTGAATCAGTTTCAGGCCAGCAATGTCTTCTGTCTACTTCCCTTTTGCGCTTGATCTTCCGATGCCCTTCCCTGTCACATCTCTCTAACCTACAAAAATAAAAATAAATTCTAACTAGACTACGATGTAGTCTTTCCAACTGAATCTCATTCTGTTTGTCAGGCAGGTGACCAGTTTGGCAAGGACATTTAAATGTATTTGTCTTCTAGAGTACTGTGCCACCCATTATAAGGCTTGTAGAATAGGAGTTGGTGCTTTGTATTTTTCATCAAAGTGAGGCTTTTGAGACTTTGATAGAATCACATGTTTTTCTTCTCATGCAAATAACTTCTAGTTTTAATGAATTTACTGCTGTTCTCAGTAAGGTTCGTTATTGATAAGAAGATGTATAATAAGGCATAAACTTTTACCTTATTTAATGGCTAATGACAAACTTCAGAATGTGTAAAGAACAAGAGGTGATATAATGTTGATATTAGCCATAGTAATTATTTGGAGAAGGTATTCTTAATTTAGCAGTCATTCTTACAATTACTGGATTAATAAATTTTGTAATCAGGTATGACTTTGTATTTCACAGAAGACAGTTTATAAAGACACTAATGTAACAATAGAGCAAAAAGAAAAATACAGAATGAGTATGACTCCTGACATAATTATTCTCTGCCTGAGCGTGAGATAGTTCCCTAAACCAGTCTATTCTTGATCCTGATATTTGTGTTCCTCCACGATTTGCTTTATAATATGTAAATGATGACGTCTTTTAATGTATATTAATCTACACTGCTTCCAGTTGGAAATGTTTGTAGTTCTTTCAAAATGATTATGAGACAACAGAACAAAACTTTAGATACATTGGTTTTGGCTCTAAGGTTCAAACTATAATTTTTTATTTATATCAATTTTTAACAGTAAAATATGGGCTGATGGAAGCTGATTACTTAAATATCCTTATGTCAGTAAAACGGAAATTCATAATCTATGAAGCTGTTTCACACTTGACATTTCTCATACAGATTATTTTCAAAACAACAGTATTCTTTACTAGTAATTTAAAAAATATTTCATATGCGTTATATTTAATTACTTGTTTTGAAATTTAGAATTACTTAATTCTTGAAATCCATATACATTTGGTGTAATAAATTAAAATTTAAGTACAACTTTGTTTCTCTATTTCAGTATATTTGATTCTCTATATAGGTCAGTATATTCTATTTGACCATAATTTGGATGAAAGTTAAAAAAATGACCAGAGCGACAGTTGTGTAGGAGATACAGTTCTGAGAAAATGTGTGAGAGATAGATAGATCACAGGTACGTGGATAGATCAGAATATTATTCAGTCCCATAGAAGAAGACATCCTGCCATGGCAGCCACGTGAATGCAGCTTCGGGGCTTGTGCTACATGAAATAAGTCAGACAGAAAGACAGATACTTTATGATCTCACCTATATAACGTCTAGGTAGAACTTAAAAAAGTGAATCATAGAAACAAAAAACAGATTAGCGGTTGCCAGAGGCAGGGTGGGAGGTGGGCAAAGTGGCTGAAGGAGCCGAACGGTGCAGACTTCAGCTGTAAGATGAGACCTGGGGATGCAACGTACAGCCTGCTGATTATAGTTAGCAATATCGTATTGTATATTTGAAAGTTGCTAGGAGAGTAGGTTTTCAAAGTTATCACAAGGAAAAAAGATTGTGCCTATGTATGTTAACTAACCTCATTGTGGTGATCATCTTTCCCCCGCAAATATACATATATCAAATCATTATGTTGTACACCTAAAACTAATACAGTGTTATATGTCAATCACATTTCAACATAACTGAAAAAATATATCTCTGAAAACTCCAAAAAGGGTATCCCTTTCATATGCTAAAGTCCAGGAGTTTTTAGATATTTTTTTATTGATTGATTGGTTTTCCAGAGAGAGAGGAAAGGAAAGAGAGAGGGAGAGAGAGAGAAACATCATTTCATTGTTCCACTTATTTTATGCATTGATTGGTTGATTCTTGTATGCCCTGACCAAGGATTGAACCTACAGCTTTGGTGTATCTGGTCTATGCTCTAACTGACTGAGCTACACGGCCAGGGCAAGAGAACAGGAGTTTGTAAACTGTAGGGTTTGTCTGCTGCAGGGTCAGTATTTTGAATGCCAGTGATGGATGTGTAGGTGGCAGGAATCAGAAAGGCCAACCAGGTAAAAGACCAGGAGAGCTGAGCTGCTGCGGTCATTATCAAGCTTGACACCCCTCCTTTGTCCTTGAAGTGTAGTGAAGGAGAGGTTAAGTGAGCCAGCAAGACATCCCACAAGCTCCTAGCTTTACATTTGTATGCACTTTTTAGACAAAGCCACAGATCACGCTGTTTATTTCAAGTTGTACCAATGTAAAAGACATGTTTACCTGATTTTATAATAAATTGTATTCCTGTCATATAGATAACGTAATGCCACGTTAGCAGAGTTAGATTTAATTATGCTCCTCCAATAGCACTTTCAGTAAAATACGGAAGACAAAATTTCATGACCTTGTGCCAGGACTAGCACCGGATTTCTGAAGTTATCAGTGCATTTGGAATGGGAAGACCAGGATGGAGAATTGTGGTAAGTTTGTCAGTATAAGTTTGGCCTTGGATACAGTGGGTACTTTTTAGCTCCGTCTATAAATAGTATAGATAAACAGCATAGTTTGCTTTTTAAAATGATTTATAGTAATCTGTAAATCATTTTGATATGAGTTATAAAAATGAAATAGTTTTCTCTGATTTACCCTTCATTTCCAAAACTGTGTACCTTTAATTGCTGTTTAAATTTTCACTTGACAATGACTTCTGAAATTTGACTTTTGTTGTCTCTGGAGAGCGTGTTCAGGAATTAGTGATTGTAAATAGGTACATAAAAGAGCTCTAGTCTCTTTCAACATCCCAAGGTATCAGGCTAGCTTAACATTAGGCAAAGTTTTATTTTTTAACATAATATAACATCTGTTTGCTAACCTCAAAGTCTATTCTTTTTAAAGGTTTTTATACCTTTTTTTTTTTTTTCTCTTTAAACAGGTCAGGGTGTAGTTTTCCATACTAGTTCGTTCAGTTAATTGTACTAAGTTTCTGATTCAAGAAAAACACTCATTTAGAACACAGCCAGGAATCTGGAATTTAGAAAAATTATCTTTGGAAGAGCAGCCCTGTTCATGCACCTGTGAAAGAAAAATCCCATAGGTCCTTAAAAGCCTATTTATTCTAATTTTAGACACCAGTTTTACCACATGTTTGTTCTGTGTTCCAGCTCTGAAAGTAATTTTGAAGCAGCAAATTTGGGAGGGAGAGGGTGAGTCATGGCTGGAGGCATCTGGAAGCAGCTGGAAGCGACAGGGGAAACTTCATCACAGGTTGGAAGCTATTCCTCATAAGGACCAAAGACCCTACAGATACATTCTATAGGAATAATCCTTTGTAAACTTTTCCCCTAAACTTACGGCATGTGAGCAAATTACCATGTTGACTCATAGTATTGTTACTAGCAGGACGAGGAGACCTCGGTTCTTGTCTTCTCGAAGGAAAGATTTCAATCAAGAGACAAAGTGCAGAAAAGCAAGCAAGAACTTATTGATCAAAGCAAATATATACTTAGGACAGTGAAACAAGGAAGAACAGAAGAAGCAACAGGAGAGCCTGGGCGGGGCTACTTTGGCTCATGGGAAGTCAGAGAAAAGGGGGCCTTGGAGATAGGTTCAGGGGGTTTGTCTGGGATGAACTGCCACTGCCCATTGCTGCCCTGGTTGCAAGCCTTGGAGTTTAGGAGATGCATGCCTGTGGGGGAAGAAGGGAAGGGGGAGAAGGTGTGGGCATGTTCCTGGGAAGGAGATTGCACTGGGACCTTCATTTTCAGGGATTTTAAAGGCTGGGATTTAGGGGGTGTCTTAGGGAGAATCAATAGAATCTTCATTAGTTTTATGTACCAAAATAAGATTTATTCTCTCTCTCTTTTTTTTTTCTTTATTGATTTTTAGAGAGAGAGGAATGGAGAGGGAGAGAGAGAGAGAGAAACATCGATGAGAGAGAACATCGATTGGCCGCCTCCTGCGGGATTAGGCCCACAACCTGGGCATGTGCCCTGACCGATAGTCAAACTGGCGACCGCTTTGTGCATGGGTCAGTGCTCAACCACTGAGCCACACCGCTGGGCAAGATTTATTCTCCTAATTTGTCTATCCTTGAGTGTAGTTGGCAAATGACACTAATTGGATTTCTGTTATCTGTCTCCCTGAGGAGGGTGATCTAAGCTAGTTACCTCTGGTTGGGGAGGAGAAGTGCAAACCATTGACTCTTAAGTGTCCCTGGTTTGGGGAGGAGAGGATGTACTGGGAGGCTGCAAACTGCTGTGTAACTGTCTGTCTTAGTTTCCCCATTCCACTTGTCCTGGGATTTTCCTAGCTTCTTACTATCACATAACAGTATGAGGCAATGAACTAAATTTGAATCTCCTTGTGACTCATCTAACTCTTTCTTAGTCTGGTTCTAATGCCAGCTACATAGGTTGACAAGTTTAATGTGTGTCCATTTGGAGAAGAAATGCAGAGTGCACAAAACATTTCCCGTCCTTAACAATCTGATATTTAATCGGGGTGGCAAAGATATAAATAATGAAAATCCAGAGAGCCATGTGTGAAGTTCCAGATATGCACAAGCTGATACAGACCTAAGAGGAAGACTTCTGTGCACACTGGGCAGGGAGGATCATTTTGTTAGTGAGATGGTCTGAACTAAGTCTCTGAAGGAGGGCTGGGCTTAGCCAGCAGAGGGTGTGGAGAACCATGCACCAGGCAGAACGATTTGCAGGAACATGATTTGTTTGAGAACCCCAAGTGGTTAAGGAGTTTCTGGTGAAGTGAGATAGAGTAGGAATCAGCAATTTTTTTTTCTGTAAAGGACCAATAGTAAACATGTTAGACTATGCCAGCCTTATGGACCAGATAGTCTGATTAAATGGTTCCACTTTGCTATAGTCCTGCAAAATGCAGCCACAGACATATGTAAATGAGTGGGTGTGGCTGTGTTCCATCCTTACAGTTTACAAAACTTGTCATGCTGGATTTGGCCCGGAGGCTCCAGCCTGCCAGACCCCTGCTACAGATGTTGTCTTAGCTCCATGAATATCTACTGCTTTGAATAATTTGCTTGTTGCTTTTGTGAATATATTTGTGGGATTGATCTGAATGGTACAGTGTAGACAGAATTATGGAAAACTTTTATATACCTCCTCCTCAAAATATTTTCTTTCTGTGTTCTAAGTATGATAGTTTTACTGTGTATTTTAATATCTGATATTTGCTTTATATTATGAAGATTTTAACATTTATTAGCACAGAGTTATGTATAGTAATTGCCCACAATGTCTCATTACCTATGTATCTTTTGCTCTTATTTTCTAAGTTTGGTTTACACGTAGGAAAAAACATTGACGATCACATGGTCTTAGAGGTAGGCTTTATCAAACAGTAAAATTTGAGCTCACTCTTGAGGGATAAGTAGAATTTTTCCAAGCAATTAAAAAAAATGATATTTTGAACATAAGAAATAGCATTAGCAGAAATAAAAAGATGGGAAAGGCAATGCAGTATTCACTGAACATCTAGTCGTCTAGGACATCAGCCTGCAGGATAGAGGTCCGCCCTCTGTTTAAAATGCGCCCAGTTGACATTCTCAGTTGTTGGATTCATCCTGCAGCCTGTGCAAAGTTCTTGCTCTTCTACAGAGTCTGTTATCCCCATCGCGGTCAAAATGACCTTTTGAAACATAAATTCAAATCATATCACACCTCTATGCGAAGACTTTCCTTCTCAAAAAATAAAATTAAAACATCCTTGCCACCTTCTAGAAGATTCGATGTGACCTGGCTCCTACTCCCTTGTCTGAACTCATTTTCTCCCATGTTTCCTGTTCTGCCTCCACTGGCCTCCTTGGAATTTCTCAAGGACACCCACCGTGCTTCCACCTCATGGCATGTACATTCCTCTGGAGTGCTCTTCGTGACGATAACTCCGTGCTTTGACCCAGGTTTCAGATCCAATCTCGTTTTGTCAGACAAGCCTTCTGTGAACACCCCATCTAAACAGGCAGCTCTTCCCCAACAGTCTCTTGCCCCTTATCTTGCCTTACTTTTTCTTGTTAGGAAGTCTCTCTTTTAAAAAGTTAAATCTAACGTCACCGTAAGGCTTGGACTGCAAAGTAGGTGAGGACCATGGATCAAATGACATAACAAGAACCTGGGCTGAGGAATTTAGAGAAAGATAGAGCACAGAACAAATTCTGGATACTTTAGGCCAGAAATATCCTAAAATAATTAATGGAAGTTTCGCACCTTTTAACATTTTGATTATTCTTTTTATATATATTTTAAATATGTTTTTATTGATATTAGAGCGAGAGAGGTAGAGAGAGAGAAAACATTGAGGAGAGAAACATCAGTCAGCTGCCTTCTGCTGGGGATCTAGCCCACAGCTCAGGAAGGTGTCCTGACTGGAACCAAACCAACGACTCCACAGTGCATGGGTCAATGCTCAGCCAACTGAGCCACACCGGCCAGGGCACATTTTTATTATTCTTCATTCCTTTTTTAAATTTTGCCTACTTAGAAGAGCTCCCATAGCATGTCCAAATGAGAAAGTCTGTCTTTGTGTAGGAAACATCAAATTGCTAAGGTTACATTTTATGTCTTTTTGGCCCCACAGGAAAATGAAAAAAGGTTTTTCCTTTTTTACTAGCCTTTGTATAATTTTATGTGCTTATCTATATAGAATATAATTATACATAGAGGTTGTAGAGTAATTTAATTAAATTTACTTTGAGGTTATGCTTTTCTAAAACCAGGTATAAAGTCAGTGTAACTCTTTATGATTCATGAATAGTCTAAGATTCATGAGAGAGATCCATTAACACCTTTCAGATCTGAAGGTCAAGAGAAAATTCCAATAGAGTTACTACTATTTTACCATAAAGTCTTTTATGACAGCTGAAATGCTAAGAAAGTAGCAACTAGATTACATGTAATAAGGATTTGTTAACTAGATAAGTGTCTGTTTGAGAGGAGAATATTTCAGATCAGGGAGGATATATCAAACATTTATTTTATATCAAGTAAGCAGTTGTACGTAACCTCTGACTTCTTCAGGGGCACAGGGTTAGGGTGTGAGTAATAAACAAAGGAGTATTTGTAGTCATTCCTGGTTGAGCGCTTAGCAAACATTTTTTAGAAATCTGTCTATCCATATATCAAACAATGAACCATGATAAGGAAATGTTTGGGGGAGAATACTTTAGCAATGCATCACTGAATATGAAGTAGTTATTTCTGTTCCAATTTTTTGGTCTGAATTATATAATTATACCTAAAGAAAACAAGTCTGGTCATTTTAATGTTGTGTGCAAGGGTTGCTTTGATGGCTAATGTTGCTCTATAAGGCCAGTGAGAGACTTATGAGTATGCTGGGTCAACTGGATTTTATAATTGGCATGTACTTTATTCAAAATATGAAAAATAACTGCATTATGGAAAATGGCATTACTTATGGTGGAAGGTATGGTAATAAAAATATCTCCAGAGCAGTGAAGGAGATGACTTTTTTAAAAGTCCATAATTAATGAAAACGATTTGATGAGTGGTACTTCAGAGCCAGTTCTACTGCAACAGTGTGGAAAACTAGGTACTCTGAAAAGTCGCCCTGCTACAGAACAGTCAGAGAAGAGAACAAATAAGGGCCAGCAGCTTCAGGTACTTCCACCCATCCCAGTTGTTCCGCTTCCAATCAACACAATCACACACACACACACACACACACACACACACACCAAAAACTTAGAGTAGGGCCAACCGAGATAAAGACCAAATAGAATTCTTAAAAAAAAAAAAATATCCCTGCCCAGTGTGGCTCATTAGTTAGAGAATTGGCCTGCACACCGAGGGGTCACTGGTACAATTTCTAGTCAAGGGCATGTACCTGGGTTGCAGTATTGATCTCTGGCCCTGGTCGGGGCACATGTAGGGGGCAACCAATCAATGTCTCTCTCTCTCTCTCAAAAAAAAAAAAAAACAATGGAAAATATATCCTCAGTTGAAGATTAAATATATATATATTTGACTCAGTGAATAAACTACACTGTTAAAACTAAAAAAAAAAAGACAGACAAAGAAGTTCAGGAAAATAACAAGAAAAAGACATCACTTTACAAAGAAAACACCAATAAACTGACATAAAACTTCTAGATATCAACAATGGCAGCTAGAAGACAGTGGGATAATTTTTTCAAAATGCTGAGAGAAAATGTCAATATAAAGTTATGTAGTCACTCTCTACAATTCTTTGAAATACCTTCCAAAAATATGGCCAAAAACTAAGGACATTTTCAAGTGAACAGAAACCAAGGACTTTATGTAAAGGAAATTCTAAAGTATTCAACTAAAAGTTGCTGACATATTAATACTCGAGGAAGAAAACAGAATGATCCCAAAGGATGAGCTGAAATGTAAAAAGAAATGATGACCAAAGAAGTAGGTAAACAGTTTATAAATGTGCACATGCATTTTTCTTCTTAAAAATACTACTCTTAATATTTGATATGTAGGATTTTTATAAAGTGATAGAATTGAAATAATTAAATTATAGTAACATTTAAGTTTGGAGAGGAAATTGAAAGTTAAGTTCCTAATGTCCTTACATTATTTATCTATTTGACGCTGTTAATTATTGTTGTAAAAATTCAAGAGTAACCACTAAAAGAATAGAATTACAGTATATATTTTCCAAAACTAGTAGAATGTGAAAAATGTATATGACAACAAGGAAACAAAAACGTATAAATTCTTTTTCTGTATATTTTCTGAAAATCAGAAATGAGAACAAATAAACAGAAAAGCAGGACACATAGAAAGCAAAAAGTAAGATGATAAAAATAAAGCCAAATATCAGTAATCATAATGAAAGTGGTAGGCAGAAATGAATTCTGGATGGCTTCTAAGATTTCCTGCCTACCCCACCCAAGGGTGCGTATTCTGTATAGTCCCTGAAATTGTGAATCTGATTAATTTTCTTCCTGCATTTAGGTTATGTTGTATGACATGACTGACTTTAAGAAATGGAGATTATAGACATAGACCTGACGTAATCACACATGTCTTCTTAAAGCAGAGAGTTTTCCAGGCTGGTATTAGAAAGGAGTGTGAATCTTTGCAAGTCAGACCTCCAAATGAGGACTCAGCCAGCTGAAACCTTGATTTTTATCCTATGAGACCCTGAGCAGAAAACCCAGCTAAAATGAACTGGATTCCTGAGCCACAAAAACTGAGAAAATAAATTCATGTTGTTTTAAGTCATTGAGTTTGGAGTAATTTGTTATGCAACAATAGAAATCTAATATGATGGACTAAACACAAAAGCCAAAAGACATAGGTTATTAATTTGAATTTAAAAGTATACTTATATGTCATTTACAAAAGACACAACTAAACATAAAAATGAAGATTGAAAATAAAGGAATGAGGACATTCCTTTCTGTAAATATATCCATTTTACTTCAGATCTTTCAAATTTTAGTACAGAAAACAAATTTAGGTAGAGTTAGAGAGTTTCACTGCATGGTTTATCAGAATGTGACTTAACAGTTATAAACTTGTAAGCAACTAAAAAAGTGACATGAAAATATATAAAGCAAAATTTATTGAACATAGAAAATTAGAAAATCCTCTATCATATAGAGGGAGATTTCAATATACCTTTGTTGGTTTTTTTTATGTCAAATAGAGAAACCAAGTAATGATAATGATGACTTTTGCAATATAATTAAGAAGGTTAATGAAATAAAAATATATAGATCCTTGCATCAATAACTTAGGAAATAAGCATTCTTTCAAATTTTTAAAAATTATAAAAATGTATCAGATATATGCATAAAAGTCAGTCTCATCAAATTTCTAAAATTTCTATCACAGAGACCACATTTTCTGACCACTGCATTTAATTAGAAGTCAGTAACATTTTTAAAAATCTTGAAATTTAATATTTTTATAAATAACACATGAATCAAACAAGAAATCATAATGGAAATTTTAAAAGTATTTAGAATACTATAATAATTAAAATACTGTATATCATAATATATAGGAACCTGTAAAACTGGTATTTATAACCTTGAAAAGAAAGATATTCATATTTTAGAAGAGAAGAAAGCTAATTGTGTGTGGGTGTTTATTTTATTATGGCTCATATAAATTTATGCAAACATTTAAATGTGTATTTATTACACTTACCTATATTGTACTCCTTTGCATATTTCAAATATTACAAAAGTAAATCTGATCAAATTCTTTCTAAAAATATTTAGTGGTCCAGCTGGTGTGGCTCAGTGGATTGAACATTGTCCCATGGACTGAGAGGTCCTGGTTCAATTCCCGGTCAGGGCACATGCCTGGATTGCAGGCTTGATCCCCAGTGGGGGGTGTGCAGGAGGCAGCCGAGTGATGTATCTCTCATGTCAACATTTTTCTCTCTCCCTTCCTCTCTAAAAAATCAATAAAAACATATTTTAAAGAATTTTTTGACATAACAGTATTTAGTGGTCAGTGATCTTTCTAAGTTGGCAATTATTACTAGCTTCTCTTCAAAGAAATATTCTTTTACAGATGAAGAGTGCAAAATTGAGATGACCAATTTTGTTAAAGCCGAAGGTAAAATGGTCTTCAAATTGTTCTTAATATTTTTATTTTATATGTCAACATTGACACTTCTTATTAAAACCTGGGATTTAGCCCTAGCCAGTGTGGCTCAAATGGTAGAGCGTCGTGCCGTGCACCAAAAGGTTGACAGTTCGATTCCCGGTGAGGGCACATGCACAGATTTTGGGTTCAATCTCCGGTTGAGGTGTGTGTGGGAAGCAACCGATGGATGTGTCTCACTTTGATGTTTCTCTCTCCTTCTGCCTTTCTCTCTCTAAAATAAAAACAAACAAACAAAAAACTGGTACTTAGCAATGGTTCTACATAGTTGCAACTTGATAAGGTCAAAGAGCTACGGTTCTTAAAATTTCTTTCATTAATATCTAATCCAGAGGGTATTTTTGTGAGATCCTACTTAAAAGAAAACTACCACTGACAACTTTAGAAGTGACACTTGACACTAAGGAAGATAATATGATTAAGGTGTGATAGTCGGTTGTCCGAGGTTTCTGCGTCCCAGTGTCTCGAAGTGGCAGCAGGTCCCGGTTTCACTCGAGGTAGGCTGTTGCCAGGTTGGTGCGAGGACGTGATCCGATGTGCCCATCTGCTTCCCAGGCACTTTCTTCACTTGGCTGTAAAGTCAGTGCTCTGTGCTAAGGCAAATAAAAGCCCATTATTGAGAGGATTATAATTCAGAATTGACTGACGTTGCTGCAGTCAATGCTACATTTTCTTAAATAACTGAATTTATCAGTACTAAACTTTGTTGTAAAAAAGGGCACCCTTTATTTCACATGACTATACATCTTCTAGTGAGATTGACTAATCGATTTACAATCGATTCTAATTGACTGTAGTACATAATTGCTTAAACGTATTGAACAGGCATGGAATGTGTCACAGGGGATAGCTCCCTCCGTTTCCCTTCTGATGATCTGGATGATTTACCTCTCTGGAACTGCCTATTTTCCCCATGAAAAGCAATAGTGTGTCATGTCCATAAAACAGTCCCAAGGTCAACTATTCAGACAATTTATAAATGCCTTATCTGAAATCATCACAGTGTGAGCAGAGCCCAGTAGCAGACATTGCATGAATGAGCAGCCCACCCGAATTCTCCCCTCCACTGCCACGGAAGCCCCGTCCCGCGACTTCCTCTTTCTAACCAAGTTGCTTGTGTTAATTTGCATTTTTAATGAATTATTTGCTTCAGTGCCTTTTTTTTTTTTTTTTAGTGATGCCATATATTTACTATTGACATTATAAATTCTTCTTAATTTAGGGCTTTGGAATATATCCTCATTATGAATTATTTTTAGATATTTTGAAGGATTAGTGCATTCTGTATTACTGATATTTCATAACCCTACATTTTCTTTTCTCTGAAAACAGTGTATTAATTCATATTTTTACTTGGAGCAGGACACATTCCGAATCATGTATTATTATTGCTGTTATTATTATTTTTTTAATAAAATAATTCATTGAGGAGTTCAGGCTGAGCAAAAGTTTGTCTGGTTTTCAGAAAAATCCACAAAAACAAATATGGACATAGGGAAATAATAATAAAGTGGGGTTTTAATATCTCTTTTCTCAGTGCTTTGATTACAAAATATAATTTTGATCAGAGCCTTATTGTATAATCTTTGTTGTATATAAGGTGTATGTTGCCTCTAAACAGTAAAAATACAATAGCCACACCAAAACTAAAGCGAAGAATATTTTTTGACAAATAGTAGTTTGAGAATTGTTCTCTCTGTAAAATTAGGCCAATGATGGAAGGATAGAAATCCCAGACGGTGTTTAACAAAGCTTTGTCAGGAAGCCTCTCTTCTCAGCTCCCGACAGATGATTCTCTTGGCTCATTTCACGTTGAGGCTTATTCTCCCTTTTGTTTATTTTTAGAGGTTTAATCAACTAAAGTGATTTCTCTGACCACTTATTAAAGTTCTCACTTATCAGGGAAGCTGAAAGGAGAGCAAAACAGGTCAAATTGATCATTGATTAGGTTGTTTAACAGGCTATTATCAGATGGCGAAAGCTAATAAGTTCACTCATTTACATCAGTTGCTGAATCCATTAGAATGTTTTGTGGCAAAATTATGTGATTAGTTTTTCACCTTTGAGTTTTAATGGGACTCAACTTACATTTGTTATTACACACACGTATATACACGCACACAAATCTGACATAATGAAAACACTTGCTTTAGGCTTACAACCATAAAGTTATGGTAGATGCAGTGGTCAATTCAGTGGCGAAAGGAGGTAAGTAATAAAGAAATAGGCAAGTAGGTTAGAGATCTACAAGACAGCACCAGCCTCATTTCACTCATTTATTCAACAAACATTCCAGGTATTGGGGGTACAGCAGTGAAGGAAATAATCTCTACCCTCATGAAGTTTCTTTTATTTCTTCTGTCTCTGACTGTCTGGGTTCCGACAAGAGAACCTGAGCCTTGTGACCTCCACTCCTAACAAGCTTGACTATATTTTCCAGAGCGTTTCAAAAAATGATCAGATTATACCTAATTCCTTCCTTCACTAATTTCTTCCTTTCTTCACTCCACTTCCCACTTCCATACCCACTTAAGAGGTATCTTAGCTGTGTGAGGAATCGAAACTGTTCATCTGCTCAATCAGAAAGGGTTCTGGCCAAATGAATAAAGAACTGGTCTGCACTAATCAAGAGCTCATGATCCAGTGATGGCCAGTGGTTTGCTGGGTGCCCCCAGATTTACCCCGCTTCTTTCTCATCAGTGGAGTCTGACCGTCATTCCTGGTTTTGTCTTGCACGGCGATCCGTGTTTCTGCAAGGATCCTGTCTCATCTCCCCACTCCTGTTTCTAGCATGGGATCACCGGCCCAGCACCCTGTTCTCAGGTTAGGCACTGAGGAGTCTTGCTAATTCATAAATTGACTGTCTGCAAACACTTGAGAGTTCAGAACACTGAACAAAACTCATAGTTTGATTTTTTGTTTCTGTTTTTGTGTTTATACATGTCATCATGCTGAAAGGGATTTGAAAACCTAAACGAGAATCCTCAGCCACTGAGTCAGTTGATAGGTGGTGTCGGTGGCTGCTGCTGACATACAGGTGTATAGATTAAATTTTTGAAATATATTTGTAGCATGATAGGCCAGACGTAAGGGATAATTCAGACTAAAAATCTCATCATTCACCACCAATAGGATGTGTCAAAATGAATTCCCTTTCTACAGAGTGCAGGACCTAAGCATGTAGGTAGCTTACATGAAGAAACAAAACTTTCTCTAGGAAATCTTATTTTGACTCATGATTTAATGTGATCAATTCCATGAATTTTTCCTCATTCCCTTTGAAAACCGAACCCTACAGAAATCTAACTTCCCGTCTCGTATCAACCAGAGGATATATTTTTTAACTGACGCAATTAGTCTCTTCAGGCAGATGGAGCAATAAAAGCACAAAATCGTTCTCTCATTTATTCACTTGGCAAATATTCATTGACTGTGGTCCCACACTGCAAGGAGCTCACAATCTTCTAAGACAGACACAACAGGGACAGATAATTTTAATCAGCATGATAAGTGGAAAAGGTGGATGGACACCTTATATTATGGAATTCCAGAAGAAAGCTCCTTATTGGCCTAGAGAGTATCAGAGAAACCTTCCTAGTAGAGGGTGTGTCTGAAGTGCACTTTAAAAATGCCTAGGAGCCCTGGCTGATGTAGCTGGGTGGTTGGAGCGATGGCCTAAGCACCGAAGAGTCTCGGTTTGATTCCCAGTCAAGGGCATGTACCTCGGTTGTAGGTTCCTTCCCCCACCCTGGTTGAGGCACGTGCAGGAGGCAACCAATCCAGGTGTCTCTCACATCTATGTTTCTCTCTCACTCCCCCTCCATCCTTCCCTCCCTTCCACTCTCTCTGGGAATCAATGGTGAAAATGTCCTCGGGTGAGGATTGATAACAAGAAAAAAAATGTCAAGGAGTTAGGAAAAGGTTGAGAGTGGGGGAAAGGTGATTGAGAACAAATTATGTACCTCTGTTTAGAGGTAACAGAATGTCTGAATGGCCAGAAGAGTCAAGAATGTCAAGAAGCTCCATGCAGTTGGAGACAGGGAGAGTGAAGGGATGTGAGAGATAGGTGTAGGACTGTGGCACTCCACTTACACTCTGATAAGGAATGAGAATGCTCACGTTCATGATGGGTAACTATTCACTTTGCATCTCCTCTTTACATTTCTTATCTACATTCATGTTATCTCTTCTCCAACCTTCCAACAGTTATGTCAGTTAGAGTATAATACAGGAAACAGTAACCGCTCTGTGAATTTTTGTGGCATTTCACACAGACAGGGATTTAATATTTCAAATTAAATGTTGACACAATCCATTGAAGAGAGGGGTGGAAGTCTGGTTTGCCTTTCTACCGTTGATTTCAGGACACATCACCATAACTGTGAAGCAGACATTGGGAAGTACTCTTATTGCCATTGACACAACTACCTCTCACCCAAATTAGCAACTGGACCCTGCAGCTAGCTGAATGTTGCTGGGAGTGGCCACACCCGCAGGAGGACCTCCATCTCACTTCTAACTTCCGAAGCTTGCATGACCATCTCAAGGGCAGAATCTAGAACCTTAACACAGGAGAGGTTGATGTACTAGCCCGTGTGTTTCAGGGAGATACAAGTAAGCAGTTGCAATGGATGATAAGCAACAACTAATCGTATCTAGTATAAGATTCTGTTCTTGTTTATGTATTGTGAAAAATGCTAAATACGATTTCCCCCATCCCTTGAAGAATGTACCTTTAGTATGAAAGTGACCAGACATTTAAAAAAGGATATCAGCCTGAGTGAAAAGAAGCCTGGAGAATAGAAGGACTCTGGCTGGGATAGTTTTAAAAAAAAGTACATATGAAGGACAAAGAGATGGCAAGGTTTAGAGAGAAATCATCATTGTGGCTAATTTTAGATTGTTCTCAATGATCATTCCTATACACTAATTCACTAATTGCCACTCTAACCTTCTGTTTTTCTCAACTTAAATCTCATTGGAGCTCTGAAGGCAAATGTTATGGGTGTCATAAAGCTGAATGACCAGATAGGCATGAGGACAAATATCACTTTAAGAATGTATTTAAGACCACCATTCAGTACACACACCCCTCTGACAGTTGCCTTTAAGTACTTTCAGGAATATCTTTACTCTATATCAGTATAAAGAGCTAGCTGTGGACTTCAAAATTGGAAACATTAAAAAAGTGGTAACTATACAATGGAACCAAATGTGTGGTGACGTGTTTTTCCATGTTATTACAAAAGTCAATAAAATGATGTGTAAACTGTTTAAATCACATAACTAAAATATTATCAGAGGATAGTGTTAGAGCATCTGATATATCTCTGACTACCTTTATCTATTTATTTATTTTTTTTCTCCAGATGGAAAAGGGAATAATGAGGTGAAACTATTGATGCTCTGGTTAGGTTTTGAATAAGAAGGAGAATTGCTTGTTGATGTCAAAATGATGGCAACCTGGAGAGAAATGAAGTTTATATTGAAGTTTGTAAATGTAAAACAAAGAAACTCTATGATAAATTGGGCAGAGGATTGGACAGATATTTCTTGTATAATTCTCAAAATGTAAAATTAAGTCCCAGAAAAGATAAATTGCTGTATTTGTTGGAATTTACAGTGTACTATTACAGGCATAGTTTAGGTTGTTTAGAAAGAATATTAATATTCATATAAATTTAAATGTATTTCCTAAGAAGAAATCATGTCAAACGTATTTTTTACATTTTTGGAATTGGAAAAATGCCACCAATATAATTTGGCTTGATTTCAGTAAGGAATTTCTCTTTTTCTTTTCATTGTATTTGATGGACAGAAGCAAAAAAAAAAAAAAAAAAAAAAAATTACTGTGACTATCAGTACATCTAGATAACTTTATTCTTTAGACAGTTTACACATAATGTTGTTTAGTGGATTAATGTTGGCCTCCAGAAAGGCTTGACTCTTTCTTTTTTTAAGTAAGTTTCTTTTTAAAAATTGTGAACAAATTACAATTGTGCTGTTTTTGAAATTTTCACAAATTATAAATGTGCTGAACATAGACATGTAACTAACAACCAGACAAAGAAACAGGAAATAATGTTTTCCATTCATGTCTCATCACAGTCATTACCTAATATCAAGAATAATGGCTGTCCTGGCTTCTAAAACTATAGCTTTGTTATGCCTGTTCTGAAATATTGTCAGGTTTTGATAAACAAGTATGCCAGCCTCATAAAAACATTGAAAATGCATGTTTTTAAAAATATTCTAGAAGGTTTTGTGTAAGTTTTCGGTTATTTCTTATTTCAAAATAATTTGTTTGATATTAATTATTAATAATTATTGATATTAATTAATAATAAACTATATTGGTGGCATTTTCCCAACTCCAAAAATGTAAAATATACATTCTTCTTAGGACATATATTTTTGTTTTATATGAATTATTAATAATAATCTCAGTTTAGAGTGTTTTTTTGTTTTTGTTTTAGTCAAGAGGGTAAATCAATTTCTGAAATAGATTTAGGACCCTTCAGATTTTCCATTTTTTCTTGTGTCCGTTTTGGTAAATTGTAGTTATTAAACAATTTCTCTATTTTATCAGAATTTTAAAATTCGTTAGCATAAATCTGTTTATAACATTCTCTTATTATGTCTTTAATTTAGTCTGTAGGCTGAAATGCCGGTTTCTCAATCCTAGTATGGGTGATGAGTGCCTTCTCTCTCTCTCTCTCTCTCTCTCTCTCTCTCCTTTATTCATTTTACTACGAGTTTATTAGTCTATCCAACAAGTTTGGGGGTTTGTTGAGGTTCTCTATATGTTTTCTATTTAATTAATGCTACTTCATCTTTATTATTTTCTTCTTATGCCTATTTAGGGTTAATTTGATTTTCTTTTTCTGACTCATTAGGTATATATTTAGATCATTAATTATCAATATTCTTTTCTAGTATATGTTTTAAGGGCATACGTTTTTATCTAATAACACTTGTAGCTATATCCCTCGGATTTCACATGCCATATTTTTGTTCTTATTTGATTCAAAATATTTTATGAATTTTGTTGTAATTAACTTTTCAATCCATAGGTTGACGTCAAGGTATACCACTTAGTTTCTAAGAATTTAGGAATTTTCTAGTTATCTTTTTGTTTGCTATCCTGATTGCACCATGGTTAGAGAATATATGCTGAATAATTTTAACGCTTTGGATTTGTTAAGACTTGGCTTTATTAGCTCACCCTGTGGTCAAATTCTGATAAATAGTACATGAGTACTTGAAAAATACTGCTTATCAGGCAGACATATCAGGTACATTGTTCTAAATAGGTAAACTTAGGTAAGTTTATTAATTTTGTTTTTGTCCCCAAGTTATAAATCCCCTACTCACTTTCTGGCTCCTCATCTAGTTATTGACATAGGGGTGCTAAAATATCACACTATATTTTATATTTGGTCTTTTTTATTTTAGTATTTTATGTTTTTTGTTGCTAAGTTTATATTTGAGGTAGATACAGATTGAGAATTATATATCCCTATTAGAGAGGTCATTTTTGGCATAGCAAAATATCCTTCTTAGTTCATAGTAACTATTCTAGCTAACCATTTACTGTTCCTGCTGTTCCTTCCTACATCTATTCTAGTCTTTTTTGCTTGATATTTGACTGATGTGTTCTGTTTGTTTGTTTTGTTTTGTTTGAGTTTCAACTTTTATATTATAGTCAAGATTTGCCACTTTTAAATTGTTAAAAAGAATTGAAAGTATAAAAATCTTAAAAACCATAGAAAATATATTACTTAATTGCAGAATGCAGTATATTTCAGTTAAATATAATGCCTTACTTTGTTTTCTGTTGTTCTCTCTGTTCTGTATGTTATTACTCTTCCCTGCTTTCTCTGTATTAATCAAGAAATTTTCTGTGTCTATTTCTCCATTTATTGTGTTTTACCTTTTCAGTATAAATATTATTATTATTATTATTATTATTTTAATGGCTTCTCCTAGACATTACATTTCCCCTTTGACTATTAAAGTCCACCATAGATTAGTACTTTTACTTGTAAGTAAACATTGCAAAATCTTAGGACATTTTGACTCTATATATCCCTCCCCATCTCTGTCTTTATTTTGCCTTGATCTTTGGTAGAAAAGTATCAAAATTGTCAGTTTTTACTTTTTTTTTTCTTTCAGCAATTTAATACCCTTCCATTGTCTTCTGGCTTTCTCCATTTATATTGAAAAGTAATTATTTGGTTGAACAGTAATTCTTTCAAAGGTCATTCTTTCACTGACTGCTTTTGACTAGTTCCCTTTGAATTTGTATTGCTTGAGATCCATAGAGATTCTTGAATTTACAAGTTGATATCTTTCATCAGATTAACAATTCTTGGGAATTATGTTTTTTAATGTTACTTCTGCACTATTCCCTTTTCTCTATTTCTCCTCTGTCTGGGCCTCCTCTTACAAGCACATAAGACCTGTCCATTTGCCTTTTGCTTTTTAAAGTATCCAACTATCCTACCCAGCCCTTCATTCCAGACTTCATTCTGGTAAATTTCTACTCTCTCATCTTTTAGTTCATTAATCCTTTCTTCTGCTTTGTCTATTCTGATGATAAACACAGGCATCAAGTCTTCAATGTCAGCTATTGCATTTTTCTCTTCTAAAATTTGTATTTGGTTCTAGTTTTAAGGTAAAATTTTACTCTTACTACTTTTCTTAAGTGTGTTACTAAAGTTATTTGAAAGTACTTGTTTAATAATTCTAAAAATTCTGAATTACTGGTAATTTGTTTATGCTGACTATTTCCTTTTAGTTCTAAGTAATTTGGAATAGTCTCCTAGAATATATTGTAGTATTTATTTGTTTTATTTTATTTTTATTGATTTTAGAGAGAGAGGAAAGGAGAGGGAGAGAGAGATAGAAATATCGATGAGAGAGAACATTGACTGGCCGCATCCTGCATGCCCCCCACTTGGGATTTGGCCTACAACCTGGGCATGTGCCCTGACCAGTTATAGAACCAGTGACCTCTTGGTATATGGGTCGATGCTCAACCACTGAGCCACACAGGCCGGGCTATATTGTAATATTTAAATGAATTCCAGACAGTGTGATTATGCTCCCAAAAATAAAGTAGTTATAGAACAATTCTCCCTCTCATTGTGTTTATTTCTTTTCTGGATCTTGTACCTCAAGTCCTGGTTGCTGTAGTTGATCTGCAGTATCTTAAAATTCACTTTTTGAAGTTTAGTCCAGTTTCTTATTGTTTCTTAGCAGGAGAGTTGATCTTAGATAGACGGCTTAGCTGAAATGAAATTTAGTCTTTTCTTTTTTCACATTTTATCCACTACAAATTGGCTAATTTATTTTTAGTTTCATCACTTTGGAGTCTACGTATGAAGCCACTTATGAAAATGTTTTGCAATTTAATGCATGTTTTGAAACAATGGTGAAAAATATGTAGTTCCTTTTTGAGATAATGTGATCTAGAGAGTTACTCATATATTACTTTTTTATGCTAACAAGAAGCTCAAAGTCATGTTTAAAATCCACCTATCAAGTTGACTTTAGCATTTGCTTCTTTTTATAGATTACTCTTTTTTTTCCCCTTTATTCTCTATTTTTTAATTATTATGTAATGATATATGTGTCTTTCATCATGTATTTTCTATCAGGGTTCTGCCTATACATGTACTTGGATAATTGAAGCTTTTAAAAACATATTAATTCTTAATTACTCCTTAATTTTTGATTGAATGGAAAACTGTTGCTTTTATTTGGAGTTGTGGACATTGTCTTCTTCAAAATCCTTATTTTTAAGGACTTACATTATATACTACTTCTATTGCACATGTATTTTATCATTCCTCTGTGAATTTCTCATGTCAGATATCCCAGAAATTTTAGCACAGCCTGAATGATGAACTTTGTATTGATTGATGGTCCTGTTGAACAGAATTTTCCGCAAGTCCTGTCTTGGCAATCAGAGTAACTAACGATCTCCTTTGTAATTTAAAACCCTTCTGATTGGATATATTGGATTTATAGAAAACATTGAGATAATGTTTTCCTCTACTCGTAGTAAGAATATTCATGGGGCACTGGCTGGTATAAAACCTTTCCATCAATCTTCTACAAATGTACATCAAATGTTATCTTTCTGCTTCATCTTGGGGAGTACTTACCACCAGGTATAATTTGTGTATATTTCTGGGAAGATACAGCATAAAACAGTGTATTTTTTTCTGAGAACCCAGTCCCATTTCCTACCATATTGCTTATATTCTGTCTCATCGATTGACCAGGGAAAGTGTCAAAAATTTAATAGCTTGATTAAAACTGAAATGTAACCCGGCTGGTGTGGCTCAGTGGATTGAGCGTAGTCCCATGCACTGAGAGGTCCCAGTTCAATTTCTGGTCACGGCACATGCCTGGGTTGCAGGCTCGATCCCCAGTAGGGGGCGTGCAGGAGGCAGCCGATTGATGTTTCTCTCACTCATCAATGTTTCTATCTCTCTCTCCCATCCTCTCTCTCTAAAAAAACAATAATAATAATAAAAAAATATTTAAAAATAAAATAAAACTGAAATATAATCATTTAATCCAGTTTACCAGTCAAATACAGGTAAGAAAAAATTCTAATTGAAATACAAGGGGCAGAGAATAATGCCATCTATATGTCAGCTTTCTACAAATTTACCATGTGCTTTTTAAAATTAAGGAATAATTATTTAAGCTTGAATTACTGTTTAGAATTGCATTGGTAAGAAATTTCCCAGGACCATTTTATGTAGATTAAGAGCAAGTCTTTATTCCTCATTATCTTACCCTATAACTCTGTGATATGTAGTACAGTGTTAGTGAAAAACTGGAGCATTGATATTAGTGATATCATTTTGTTTAATCCAGTTTCAGAATCTCTTATCTTTAATTCTGAAATTCTTAAAAGTTCTGAAAAATTAACATTAAAAAGTCTTATGTAGATTTAAAACCTGAGCTGAAGTCATGTGCAGATATTTGTAAGTATTTACCTATAATGCTCAGTGTAAATGTTCATTTGTACTACTGCGGAAATATCCATGTGTCTGAGTGCGCACTTCCACCCCAATCCCTCTCAGCAGTGTGCTACTACCTTCCTAAGACCCTAAAAATGTAGCACTGTGAAATATATATTGCCCCAGGGGTTTAAAACAAGAAATTGTGAGTCTCTAGTGTTTTCCACTTTTTTTGATAGTTAACATCCCAAATAGGTCCAGCTCTCTTCTGCTGTTGCAGATTGTGAACAAATTGTAACATTTGACCCTACAGTGTGATAGATAATTTATTGAATAATCAAAGACTGTGTCTTTTTGTAGAAACTAACCTGATGCAAACTATCAGCTGTAGTACAGTTGTTTCAGCATACAGTAAAATAGATAAAAATAATAGCTGCAATAAAAAAAAAATGACAAGCAAAACTTACTTTAATTTAGTACTTTGTGTCAGGTAGTATGACTGAATCATTTAATCTTCAGAACTCCCTTCAAATGTAGGTACTGATGTCTGACTCATTTTATAAGTGAGGAACTGAAGTTTAGCAAGATAAGCAACTTGCTTATGGTCGCTGAACTAGGCCAGAGCCAGGCCACAACCCAAGTCTGAGTGTCTCTAGCCCTTGTCCTTCAAACCTCTGCTATAGTGTTGTAATACATCCTTTTACTTAATTAGATAAAGCACTCAATACATATGAAGTGCAGTTTCATGGTCAACTCTTGCTTATCTTCCTGTCAGTTACCCACAGGAAAAAATGCTGATAGCAAGTCCACTTTGTTTCGTGATCCAGCACGTATCCGGGATCCGCCTTCTGCCGTCACGTGACTTGTGCTCAAGAAATATGAATGAATTTGAACATGAGCCTGAGAAAAAGGATATCATTGTGGCGATAAATTTAAAACCCAACATAAATGCTTTTGGGATTATCTGTCATTTGGGATTACTTATGCTATGATCCCCTGTAAGACTGTAGGTAATTGAACATTGCCTGTTTTTACTGCAGCTGAAAGTATTGATGCTAAGGAGGAAATGAACTACATAAATGTGACTTTGCTTATTTATTTAATAATTAACTTGAGGTTTCATCACAGAAATCATTTAAAGCCAGAAAGCACAGATGTACTTTTTCTCATGGGAATCAAAGTTCTATTGTTTGGATCAAAGAAGTGATTAATGTGCCTGATTCTATTCTTTTTCTTATTTATTCATTAGTAAATAATTGAATAATCTATAGTTGTTTTCTTTTTTTTAAAGAGATAGAGACAACTAATAAAGGAAAATAACTCTGCTAAGATATGTTTGTGAAGTCCATGAAAGCTTTCACTTTTGACCCTTTTTCCTCATTAAACATTATAATCTCCTTTAAATTGCATGAAACAAAAGGAAAAATTTTATGTAGGTGATTACAGTCATTTCAATCTTTCCTGATCTACTGTAGCCAGACAATATAGAATCATTTGTGGGAGTCAGTATTGCAATATAGTTGAGGCCGTGGGTTGTTGACAGAGATCACTAAAAATTACGTCTTGACATTGCCCCTTAACACCTGTAGAGCCATTGACACATTTCTTAACTTGTCCCAGTCTCTGTTTCTGTCTGTAAAACATGATTAATGATAGTTTCCTATATTGGAATGTTGTGAGTATTAAATGAATATACCATATGCATGTACACATGTCTGTAAGTGTTAAATGTACGTGCTGTTACTCCTTTATATGTGTAAAGTTCATTCAGGTTTGATGCCTACACTTAACCAGCAGCAGGTGTCCTCTGGGCTGGTATCCAGAATGCTTACCGGAAAGGCACATCCTTAACAAAATTGGGGATCATTCACTATACTTGTGATTGAAGCTCTCTAACCCAAACCCAGCTCATGTTGACTGCTAGAAAAAAACAAATATATTTGCACTCTTCTATTCATGCACTTAAGCACAGGAATGAAAACTAACCAGATGAAGGCATCTGAAGATGCACATACAAATGCACGCACATCTGCATAAATAGATCATAAAGAACTCAAGTTAAATCTGTGCATATTCTCACTCCACACATGCCTGCCATAATTGTAAGTGTACTTTCTGCTAAGAAGTCGCAAGAGTGTAGACATGCTCACTAGCACTCAGACCAGTACATAAGCCATACCACATACCCACAGAGATGGACATACTAATGTTTGCATTGTATAGATATGGTTACATATGGAAGAAGTCGAGGAGGAAAAAATGAGAGGAAAACAAAAGAATCCAAAACATTTTTTAAAGGGGGGGATGGGGAAGGATGGTAGAGGAAAAGCTATAGTAGGAAAGGGCTAATAGCTTGGTGCTGGGTTTCTCAACTGGGCACTATTGATCTTCTGTCTTTGTTATGGAGACTGTCCAGTCCTCCTTGTCCTGTGTTGTGTTAATCCAATATGTCAGATGTGTAGATGACATTGGAGACCATGGCATGGAGGTAGGCAAACATTCTAGTCAAGTAAGATTACCCTAAAGGAGCTGAGCACAAGAAGCAAATAGGATAAGAGGAGAAAGGGAAGTAGAATGCAATCCACAGAAAGCATGCAGTAGAGTTTGGAATGAAGGAGTAAAGTCAGGATGCTGGCATCCCCACACAGAAGAGAGTAAAGAGCATTTTTAGTTGTTACCGTGGAACAGAAAATTAACAGCGATCAGACACATACATTATCATTGTATTTAATTATAAGATTTATGATCTCTTTTCCATGTATTATTTACTGAATGAGAGAAAAAAATACAGAACCATAACTAACTCTGACTTAATTTGATAGACATTAAAACTAAATTTCTATTACTGAGATACACTTAGTGATTCTATGTATGCATTTTCTATTTATTAAAAAAGTAAAACACTTCAAATTGACAAATTTACAGAACGTGACTCATCTGTTAGGTTTTAGTCCCATTGGAAGTGTTCCTTCATCCCTTTTTAAAAAAATTATCTTGTAATCTATTGAAACTAGTCACTTAAAGTTCTGTAGTAAGAAATGTTTTAAATGTCAGTTAATAAACTAAACTTTTTAGTGAAGGAATGAGCTGATTGAAACTTTTCACCTCTAATTTTAATGTTATAATTAAGTTAATAAATGTATTTATTGTTGATTATGTTTCAGATATGGAGTAATTTCACAGATTTATTCCATTTTTGAGTTAATAAGGGCTTTAGGGAGCAATTGGAGCTTTAGTAATGAGCTTTAATTAAGTGCTTACTTTGTACCAGGAACTATGATAGATGCTGGGCTCATAGCCTCATTAGAGAAAGACACACAAGCCTCAGAGTGCTTTGGAAGCACAGAAGAGTGGTATCTAATTCAGGGCAGGTGCAATCTGGTGAGGCTGGAGTTGATAATAGATACCTGACTCTGCTAAAGCATAATCGAGGTCATTTTCAATTAGAAATTAAAGAGATGGTGAGTAAAGTGGTCTTATAAAATGGAACCTAGAACCGAGGCCAGCACCCTTTCTACAAAACCACAGTGCCTCTCACTTACTGTTCCATTTTCAATAGTTATACTTTGTTGCACTGCTTTTATCAAGGAATATACATCGTTAGTCAAAAATAAAACAATGTAGATATTGTTTTTATTTCTGAGTGTTTGCCTTGAAAGACAAGGAACAAAAGAAATTAAATAGATGGTAAGCTGATTTTTCTACTTAGATTTTGAATTGCCCTGCTACAAATCTAATTAGGCTTTTGGTTTTTCCATTTTATTCTCTTATCTTTGTGCATTTCTTTCAAGCATATCATTCAGCGTGGCCAGGGCACAAAATGTGAATGGTATTCCTAAATTAAGAATGATTTTTGTAGTTGCTGTTATCCTAAAGCTTAATGTGCAAACGAACAGGAACTAAATAAGAAATACATTGTAATGTGGATCACTGCTGTCTGCCTCATGCCCAATTGGTTATGGGCAAGGTATATTGAGGGAGTGAGTTGGTGCTTGCCAGACCACTGTCTAAGCCATGGCCATTTTTATGCTCTCTTCCATTGGATATTGCCGATACTAATTGCATATGAACCCCATGAAAAAAATTTCTCATGTAAAAACACAGATTCTCTTTCTCTCTCTCCCAGAGCTGATGAGGGCAGCATAGGGGAAATATGTTCAGTCTTAAGAATTACTCTTAGGTTTAGATCACAGATCTATGTTACATTGTGGCCTTGGATGATTCTTTCAGCTTCAGTGGAACTATATGTCTTCATTTACAAAGTGGGAGGAGAAAATTCTACCATATAATGTTGAAATAAATATTAAATATAAACCTTTATTTTTGGCATTTTTAATAATCAGTCATTATGGTTTAACTATTTAATGTATGATTGTAAGGTATCTATAATACTTATTTGCATGTTTACTTACATTGCTTATACATTTCATGTTTTCTGAATTCAGTTCATTAAAAAAAGTGATGAAATTCTCATTAAATCTTGAGGGAGGTCAGGGGCAGAGGAAGAGTTAAAGAGTTACTTCTACCAGGACAAGGATTAAGAATCTTTTTGCAGCATCCTCAGATGTATCACAGTGCATTGCTAACTATATAGTAATGTCCTTTGAAGACTTATTGATTGAATGAAAGTTTTTTTCATCAAAAACATAAAAAGCTTTGTAGTTCCTATACATTGATAGATAATTGTTTACATTTGTTTCTCAAGTATGAAAATGTTTGCCCAATAAACTAATGCAGCATCTTGGGATTTCAAGAGGAATCCATAGTTTTATTTATATTTTATATATTTTTTTTATTTTAGAAAGCATTTTATGAATAAATTCTTTTTTTTTTTTATCCTCACCTGAGGATATTTTTCCATTTATCTTCAGATAGAGTGGGAGGGAGGGGGAGAGAGAGAGAGAGAGAGAGAGAGAGAGAGAGAGAGAGAGAGAGAGAGAGAGAGAGAGGACATTTTATGAATAAATTCTTATACAAAGAAGAAACATATATACCGAGCACGAAAATTACCAGTAAGGTGGACTCTTAGCCCTTCTATCCACACTGGGAAAACTGATCAGAAGAGAAAAATGATTCCATCTTGTTAATTGTTTCCATTTGCACAGACAGGTTTTCAAGTAGCATTTCTATTCCTTTGCTGGTGTTTTGGGGTTTTTTCCAATGTGGGAATCGTGTTTTAATCCCTCGAGAAACTGGAATTGTGTACCTTTAATTATAAATTATTTTTAGCTTTTTTCTATAGTTTAATTCCAAGTTGTATCGGAAGATACATTAATTCCTATAGAGTAACCACGCCACCAATCTAAAACTGATAGTAGTAACACCCATGACAAACTGAGATTTTAATAGACTGGGTTTTTTTCTCCTCACAATAGTAATTTTCTTTGAATAACATATGATTCACTAGAATCTAGGAACAGAAAATCCAGGTTAGAAATTATAAACACATCTGTTCCTTTTTTTCTTTAAAATATATTTCGTATGCTACTCATATATATATATATTTTTTTTTTTTTCAATTTTTATTAATTTATTTTTGTTATAGATGTTTCTCCTCCCCCCCAGACACCCTTGTCCCCATCCCACGCCCCCCCCCCCAGCATTGTTGTCTATGTCTATTGGTTTTGCATACATGCATATAAGTTCTTTGGTTTTATTTTTCTGGAAATATAACACATTTCTTTTTACTTTAAAAGGAGCAATGATTCACTGTAGAAAATATGGGAATATTAGGAAAATGTGAAAAAGGAAATAAAGATCACCCCCAAATTCACCAAATAGGGAAACCATTATTAATATTCTAGTTTATCTTATTTATATATATAAATTTGAGGCGGGGGGAACAAAATCAAGTACGTTCTTTACATCCAGTTCTATATACTAACATCTTTAACTTAGCCCTTAACTTAATATTACATAGATAGTATCTTCCCATGCTGTTGAGCATTGTGTCTCAGACTTGGCTGATCATTGGAATCGCATGGGATGCTTTTCAAACTATTGGTGCCTGTACACATATCCCAGACCCACCGCATCTCTGGCCTGTGTACCTTTAAGGTGTTTCATAGATGATTACGGTTCATGGCTAGGGTTAAAACCATTGTTCTACCCTTATTCTTGTGTTTATGCCCACTTTGTTATTTATAGTCTTTATTCCTAAAATAAGGTAAAATTACATATTTGTGTATATTTTATTAAAATCCCAAATTGTCATGTATGTCTAAATGCAAGTCACTGCATTAAGTTATCCACCCCCCCTTTTTTTTTCCAGGAGGAAAGTTTGTAACCAACTTGAATACTAAACTTGTAGATCATTTAACTTTAATAATTATAATATTTTAATATATTAAATAAGTTACAAAACCTATTGAAAATCCCATTTTATAGAAAATAATGTGTAAGCTTTCAAATACTAATTTTTTCCTGGTTCTCCGATTTTATGTGCTGCCCACTTCAGTCCCTTTCCATGGAACTTCAGCACCAGTGTGCGTCCTCGCTAAGCCACTGTTTACGTCGTCCAACCGTCTTCTGGAGTAGCTCATCTCAGTTCTTGTCTAATTTGCTTGAGATGCAACACTGTGCATCGATGATGACGTTGCCCCTGGGATGTTTTCCCAGAGCTCTCTAGCCCTCTGAAGGACTGTTTGCATGATGTTGAGATGGTTGCAAGTGTGTTCCTAACAGAACGACCGTCTTCTGAAAGCTTCACAGAGCCAACAGCTAACATTTCACAACATGTAAAATACCGAACTGCCCTGGCCCGTGTGGCTCATTTGGTAGGAGCATCATCCCGTACACCGGAAGGACTCGGGCACAATTCCAGTCAGGGCACTCACCTAGTTTGCGGGTTTGATTCCTGGGAACGTATGGGAGGAAACCGATCAATGTTTCTCTCTCATCTCTCTCTGTCTCCCCGTCCCTCTCCCCCTCCCCCCCTGTTTCTCTCTTCCCCTCTAAAAATGTCCTTGGGTGAGGATATATTAAATCAATATGTTGTACACCTGAAACTAATAGAATGTTATTTGTTGATTGTATCTTAATAAAATGTGGTTATCTAAATCTCTCCGAGGTCAGGTTTTCCTGTCTCTGAAATTTGGTGTATTCCACTACTGTGAGGTATCATTGTAAAAATAACTCTTAAAGGTGAACATTTTGTGAAATCAAAAGTAAGTTCCATCTGGTAGCAGAGAAGATGCATCGGATTGATAATGGTAAACAGTATTGCATATTTTGAAATATATAACTAACACAGAACATTGCCTCAGACACTGCAGTGAGACTGCGGCCTAGGTGAATGACCTGTTTCATCTCTACAAGGCATGTTGGCCTCTCATGGATAGTGAAACTTTAATTAATGTTTTAAATTATCAGTCACTGAATGATAATAATAATAATTTAAAACCAAAGAACAAAAAATGTTAATCATGAGATGGAAGAAAATAAGTTTTCAACAGTTACCTCTTTTTTGTGTAATGTATAAATGTCATGTAAATCGTTTTGGATCATTAATGTTACAAAGAATGGTAGACCAAATAATGGACAAAACTGGATCTCATCACTAGTATTGAATTCAATTTATTTTTAAAAAATAATTAGTGGCTTTATTTTTTCAGTGCAAGTTTAGACTTGCAGAATAATTTGGTAGATTGTGCCTAAGAATTCCGTATACCCACCTCACCTCAATGCTGCACCGTCACCCGTATTATCAACATCTTGCATTAGTGTATCGCATTTGTTACATTTAATGATTTAATGAACCTATATTGGCAAATTATTGTTAAGTAGAGTCCACAGTTTGCATTAAGGCTCATTCTGTGGGTGGCACAGTTCTCTGGGTTTTGACAAATGCGTAGTGACATGTGAACAACATTGCAGTAACATACAGAAGAGTGTCACCGCCCTGAGAACCCCCTGTGCTTCCCACATTCACCCCCCGCCTCCACCAAGCCCCTGGCAACCACTGATCTTTTTACTGTCTCTGTAGTTTTGCCTTTTCTAAAATGTCATATAGTTGGCAACATAAAATTTATTTTTGGGACATCTGTGCATGCTTTGTAAGGTTCAGTTTGATAGTAGTTGTAAGAAAATAGAAGCAAAACTAACTTCCTAGTCTTCCTTTTCAACATTGGTTTTCATGATACTACTTCTTTATCTCATTTGACCAGGAGAATAAGGTTTACGTGGTTTAATATCTTGAGCACAGTGTTCTTATTTAGCAAGTGTGATTCAGTATTCACTGATTATATTATGAGATATTATTTATTTGTGAAATATTTGTATATTTACATATATAACACATCATGTTCATGTCCAAACGTGTTTGTCAGTATTTTCATTGGTGAGGAATGTCTGCTGTTAATTTTTTTAAATGCATAAACAAAGTCCCCTCTATCCCCCACCACCATGTAGGAGAATCCTTCTCACCTTATGCTAACCCTCCCCCCACAATACACATGCCAAATCAGTTTCGGGTCTGCAGTCAACTGTAAACATAGATCCTGATTGCTTTGTATAAGTACTATAACTCATGAATGTCCTGGGAGATAAATAGGTCATGGAAAAACATAACTAGGAAATAAGGAAATTTTGGAATAAATTCATGTGTGTATTGAACATGTTTTTAAAGCTAACATTTTTAATCCATTTATAAAAGCATAAAAACATAAATATAAAAGCACAAAGAGCCTATTATGTTATACATGTGTTCTGAATTTTCTCAAGAAATTGAACATTTCTTAAACTAACACTTGAGAGATTGATATAAAGCAATTGAATTAAATATTCATGCAAATAACTTCCCCTGACATGCAGTAGATAACTCATTCAATACTTTTGAAACCAAGTTCCAGATTGTTAATGTAGGATATTTCTACTTGTTTCCTTTCATTCTTTCATCTATACTTTCAGAGGAACTACAATGTATCTCTCATTCTTTTCCATACTTGGCTTTACTTTTTTTCTTGGAAGTTTTATAAATTCACACTTCTACGACACTTGTTTTTAAGAGTTTGCCCTTGAACATGTAAAGAATAAAAATCACTGGGCTGAAAACAAGGTAAATGATGACCATGAGGGCCCATGCAAGAGGAATCTTGAAAAATAGCCTTTCCTTTTTAGTAAAATAAAACGGTATAGTGGAAAGTGAAGTGCAGGCTCTGTTCACAAATGAATTTTCAGTGACTTTTATACTTAGAGCAAAAATGGCCAGAGTTGTAGGTTGCTTGCTTTAAGCCTGGTGCTCATGTCTTTCTAATTTCATTTACTAATGAGGGAAAGGAAGGCATGAAAACTAAGGCGTGTACCTACTGTGCATTTCCTGTTAGAAAAGGAATTCAGCTCTTTAATTAAAATGTACTTCTATTTAAAATAATGCCATATAACTTAAATGCTCAAATGATCACAAGATACAGAATCATAGATTTAGTTTATTTCCTTTTTCTATGTGCAGTGCACAGTAAGTTTCTTTAAGTACCTCCCATAAAGAGTACATCTTTAGCCCGGCTGGTGTGGCTCAGTGGATTGAGCATCGGCCCATGCACCAAGTGGTCACTGGTTTGATTCCTGGTCAGGGCACATGCCAGGTTTCAGGCTCCATCCCCAGTAGAGGGCGTGCAGGAGGCAGCCGATTGATATTTCTCTCTCATCAATGTTTCTATCTCTCTCTCCCTCTCTTTTCCTCTCTCTCTAAAAGTCAATATATATATATATATATATATATATTTTTAAGTACATGTTCAATGAGAGAGTGAAACTTATATAAACTAGTTTCTACTGAGACACACATAAAAAAATAATGTTCTACTGTTTTTATCCCATGATAAGACTGTTAAAGAATGGTTATGCCCTGGCTGGTTTGGCTCAGTGGTTAGAGCGTTGGCCTGAGGACCAAAGGGCCATGGGTTCGATTCCCTGGCAAGGGTACGTACCTGGGTTGCAGGTTTCCCCTGTGTTGGTCAGGGTCATTCAGGAGGCAACCACTCAAGGTGTCTTTCTCACATCGATGTTTCTCCCTCTCCCTCTCCCTCCCTCCCTTCCAGTCTATCTAAAAAAAATCGATGGAAAAATATCCTCGGGTGAGGATAACCAAAAAAATAAGAATGGTTAGCATCCCGTAACAATTATTTTAATATATTTATATGTTGTTATAATTGATACAAACTGAACTATGAGTTGATATAGGTTATTTATATTGTGGAAGAAATCAGACCCATTAATTAAAGTGTATTCCATCAACTGTTACATGATCATCCTGTGGACCGATCTAATTAAACTAAAAAGTATAGCCCTGGCCAGTTTGGCTCAGCAGTAGAGCGTCAGCCCGTGGACCAAAAAGACCCGGGTTTGATTCCGGTCAAGGGCACATACCTCGGTTGCAGTTCATCCCTGGCCCTGGTTGGGGTCGTGAGGGAGGCAGCCAGTTGATGTGTCCCTCTAACATTGATGTTTATCTGTCTCTCCCTTTCTCTGCCTCCCACTCTATCTTAAAATAAATAGAAAAATATCCTCCGGTGAGGATTAAAAAATAAATAAATAAAAAGTACAGAAAAAAAATTAAACAGTTTCAGATTATTTTCTTCTATATTTTAAGAGAAAATGTGTTTGTTTAAAATTATACATGGACCCTAAAAATGGTGGCAATATCGTGACTTGTTCAGCTACTTTTGTAACATATATCTGTTTGGTTGTTTAGCAAACACCGTACCACTACATGGCTGAATTAGGCAATCTTGCGTCAGAATATATTTTTTGCTGAGTTCAGAAAATGAAGTCACTTCTGAGAGTTATAGTAATAGATTAGATTGTGTTTGGAATTTGTAGTTCGAAAAGGGGAAACTCAGTTGCTTCTCTCCCACAGTTCTCAGTATTGCTTAAAAGCAAAATACCCTTAATTCACTCTTTATAACAATTTTATGAGTTTGGAATTAATATTACTCTTTTATAGGTGGATACAATCAAACCTAGAGAATTTTAATGATGATACCAAGACTGCACAGCAAATAAATGAATTTAAGTGTTTTGTGTCCAAATCAAATTTTCTTTCTATAATCACACAACAGGCTATAAAGCAATGATTCTTGTAATAATTGAGCCAGGAGCTATGTAATGTTGGGCAAGTCACTTGACAATCTTTTCTAAAAACTGCCATGAGATTATATCTCAAAATTTATGAAAACAAAATTAAACATAATTTATTTAAATGCTGACTGACTAAATAGATGAATGGATGAATGGATAGGTAGTTGGGGAAATTCTGTGTGTGTGTGTGTGTGTGTGTGTGTGTGTATTTGTGTGTACACAGGAGCACAAAACAAACAGCTTATACATCTTGGCTAACATTTAACAGAATATTGTCCAAGTGATCCTCAATCATGACTACACATAATCTCTGAAGGGCTTTCCAAAGATAAGGTGGTGGTCAGACATATTTTTTCCTCTCTTTAATATTGCCTTATGATTAAAATATATGACTAGTGTTAAAAATGCTTTTTATTCAACTGATACTAGTGGATGACTATAGGAAACACATCCAATACTCTGGGTACTAACACATAGGAGGTTTTAGATTCGTTTTTACATTCACTCAACAAAATGCCATAAGGTAAAGTTCCATTTTAAAATGTTTGTTCAGGAAAATGATTATGTGATTAGAAAAGCTCACATGTCATCCCCAGATCACTGAGAGGAATACGTTCACTAGAATAATATGTGTAATATTTATTTTATGAATAAAACTGGCTTTGACTTTTGAAGAAAATAATAGCGTGACAAGATAATCTTGTTTCTATTTATCTTTAGGTTTTCACGTACACACTTTTATGAAGATATTGTTGCATTTTTCATGCTGCACTTTTGTGTGTATTTATGCAATTATTTCTTAAGACATTTACTTAAAAAATTACTCGTGGACCCTTTCAAGTGATATATAATCATTTGGAAAATGAAATTACTGTCATTCTCTTTGACAAGAATCCAGTGTTTTCTTACAATCTTTATGTCTTTACAAAGAGTGGGGTTTTTTTTCCCCCAGATAATATTAAATTTAGTGTTTAATCATCTCTTCCATATCAGGTGATTAACAGGAAAAAGTCAGCTAAGGTTTCTATTCCCGGCAAAACTCTTGATGGGCTTTCATTTAAAACAAACCACAGCCCTGGCCGGTTTGGCTCAGTGGTTAGCGCGTCAGCCCGCGGACCAATGAGTTGCGGGTTCGATTCCAGTCAAGGTCACATACCTCAGTTGCAGTTCGTCCTCGGCCCTGGTGGGGTCGTGCAGGAGGCAATCAGTCGGTGTGGCTCTATCACATTGATGTCTCTCCCTCCCTCCCACTCTAGCTGATGATAAGTAGAAAAATATCCTCAGGTGAGGAATAAAAAAAATAATAATAATAAAACAAACCACAAAAATAACAGCGCTTAGTTGACACTAGTCCTTCAGTGTTGTATCAAGAAAGAGTAAAATTTTAGCAGGGAATCCTTTCTTCTGTTTACAGAAGTTCCTCTTCCTTACTGTGCTTACAACTTACAACTTTTCTTATTATTTCTGGTCTTTTCAGTGTCCTACCCCTTAGTTTCCTGATAATATGCCCATATCTTCTCTCCCTTCTTCAAACACGAATAGTCCTTGTATGTGAGTGTTCGCTGCCCTCTGGACTTCCCCTCTGGAGTTCTCCTTGGCCTCTCTCGGCTTTCCTTCTCTCTTGGTTCCTCCTGGCTCCCCATCGCCTCCCTGGGGCCGCAGTCATGGGTTCCAAGGTGGGAACCAGTGCGTTTCAGTGTTCCGCTGCCTGAAAGTGCAGCACTGACTTCCTAACGCTGAGCTCAGGAGCAAGCCCTCCAGGTCTCTTCTCTTTCCTACAGGGAGGAGGACGAGGATGCCGGGGCTGCTTGAACCCGGGTTTCTGCAGTATTGCTGGCTTTGCGCCTACGTATGCACGGCCTACAGCTGCAGCTATGGGCGGCTTTACCTTCCACCTGCCCAGAGTAGAAGTGACTAGTATGGACTATGAGGATATGATATCATGGCAACGCTGGAAACAAAACCGATGAGTGGCACAATGAGGGTTTTGTCCTCTTTATACTGATGAGGCGTTATTTTTGGACACGCTGGCTGCATTTCAGCTGCTGCATATGTAGAAGGAGCCAGCGTGCGCCTCTGTGATGTTTATGCTTATATAGTCATGCACAGTGTCTCCAGGGTTCCACATAACATAATCTGTAGTTCAAAGGTTTGGTGTGTCCTTCCTAATTTCTATGAGCATTTTGTGTATTTTGGTGCGAGCTCACGCAAAAGCGATGTGGTTCTCGGGTATTGGAAAGCTCCTAGGTGCTGGTAATGTACCGTGTTCATAGCTCTCTAGTATATACAACAGAGTTACAAGGAACACACTTCTGTTGTTGAAAACAGCTTCAGGAATAACTATTTTTCTTAGGAACGAAGCAGATACCTTCGAAAGGTGGACTCCCGCTCATTCTCTAGGGAATTCTGAGCAGGCTGCAAAGCTGGGTGAAGTTTGACGCCTCGGAAGCCATCTCTTTACAAATAAGCTCCATATTTATCACCTTCTGTATTGTCGTAATCTGCTAACGTAGTCTTTTGTTTACATTATACAATGTTTCCACAGTGATGAATTGCCTCTCAGCCTTGGTTTGTCAAGTGATGCAGGAAACATGTCTAAGCAGATACTTAGGAGGAGAAAAATTTGTGTTGGAAGTGGTCACTACTTCTAGAATTAGGATTTTGGATATGTCTAATACAGTTAAAAGAGAGAAATTAATCAAAACTACATCTGGAATCAAACAGTGTTTCATAACATAGGCTTAAGGACATTTTATACTTTTAATGATAAATCAGTTGAGATATTTTATGAAAGCAGCCTTTCATAAAATAACAAAGCATTTCTGTAAGGGTATGACACACTAATGAGAAGCATCTTATAATGTTCTACAAAGAAATTAGATGACAGTGCTGGGAACCAACTGAAATGATGTTCTAGTTAGAAGACTAGATAATGATAATAGCTTTTTACAGAAGTAGTTGTTTATGGTGTTCTTTTTTTCTTTTCTTTCTTAATGTCTGAGAAAATTGAAAGCGTATTTCTTAATTTCAGCACATGAATGAAATCTTGTTACTTAGAGTTTCTTGCAGGAGATGTTTTGGATGATTCATTTTTATATTTTCTAATTTTATCTTTTTGTGGGTCAGTAATCATGTTATCTTAGAAACAACAAAAAAATCCACAGTAAAACATCAACTCATTTCCCTTTTTCAGTTGATCTGGTACATTGTTGACTTATTTTCTTTCTTTTTTCATTGTTGCAGGATAAAATTCCCTTACACTACTGCCTATTGTATTTTCTGAATTGAGCTATAATTTATATTCTATAAAGAAACATGTTTTGTTCCTTTCAGTGTTCAAGTTTGGGGGTGCATAGCAAACCAAAATCTTTTATTAAACAAAGAATGAAGTGTACCAATTTAATGTAATTTTAAGCATTGTTGTTCTGTTACCATAATGAAGCTGAAAAAGAGTTTTTGGTTTTCATATAATAGAACAATAATGTCCAGTTAGATGTAACCTCTCCGTTAAGGCTGACACATGCTAAGTGAACTTGAGCCTTTATGGGCCTTGGAAGTAGGCACCCAATAAATAGTTGTTGAATTTTTGAGTGATTAAGTATAAGATTAAATTATATTAATGCCCAGTAATAAAATTCTGAGTCCACCCGGCTGGTGTGGCTCAGTGGTTTAGCATCGACCCACACATCAAGAGGTCACCAGTTCGATTCCTGGTCAGGGCACATGCCCAGGTTGTGGACCCAATCCCCAGTTGGGGGCATGCAGGAGGCAGCCAATCGATGTTCTCTCTCATCAATGTTTCTCTCTCTCTCTCCCCCTCTCCCTTCCCTTCTCTCTCTCTAAGTCAATAAAGGAAAAAAATTTTTTTTAAGTTTAAAATTCTGAGTCCATTAGTCTGGGTAGAATCTTGGAGTCTTTATTACCATCATTATTATTGTTGTTAAATTTTTCTCGTTAAAACTTAAAGTAATGAGCCCTGGCCGAGTGGGTCAGTTGAAGTTCCGTCCTGTACACCAAAAGGCAACTGATCGATGTTTCTCTCTCTCTCTCTCAAATCAATAAAAAAACTTAAATGAAATTAAATTTGATCAAAATTGTTATCTTAAGTTAAACAAAACAGTCATAGACAATTTGAAATTTCCAGGAAAAGTTTTTCCTGAAATTATTATTTTCTAAAAGGCACATTGTAGTAATTCTGTATGTTATGTTGAGACAAAATTATTGTCATTGCAAAGTTAAGTTGTAATCTAATTGTTAGAAGTGATTTGTATTTAATAATGTGGTAGGCGGGTGTGGGAGGTTGGAGAACTCTGTCCCCTCTTTTAATGCTCATGAGAATTGTATGGTAGCTCTTTCACCAAATATGAAGGTTTTCCCAGTATGGTTGCCAGGTAATAGTATGCCCCCAGATTATGATAGTGTTGGGTAAGGGTTATATTATCAAATCCTAGAACCTAGAGCTGCAATGATGTTTAAAGTGATCTAATCAGAATTCCTTTTCGTTTATAATTGACGAAACTGAGACTCATAAGTGAAGGATGGGTCAAACCAACAAAATGAATGTTTTTAATTCAATAGGTTGCATTTGTACAGTTAAGTCGGTAATGCTTTACGTACAGAACTTGTCTTTTAGAAAATTTTCTAAATTGCTATTTGTGTTTAGGATCCCATGGCCTCCTTACTCCTTCCTAGTGCGCTTATGTCACTGGATTGTAACCCTGAGCCCGTCTCTCCCGACAGGATGAAGGTGTCTTCATAGCAGAGGCCGTTCTTACTCTGGTACTTTCACCCTCTCAACTTCCATCACGATGATTGTCACAGAGCAATCCTTGAAATATTTCGGGAACACATTAATGTCTCGTGGCAATAAGAGAAAAATGAATAAGCACTTCAGTATAAATCTGGCATCTATTAAAATGTGTGATTAACAGAGATAAATGTGTTTTCCATTTTTCTCCCCGCAGTCTCCAAACGTCCACAACTACCCCGATATGGAAGCTGTTCCTCTGTTGTTAAATAATGTGAAGGGGGAGCCCCCGGAGGACTCGTTGTCTGTAGATCACTTCCAAACACAAACTGAGCCAGTGGACTTGTCTATCAACAAAGCCAGGACATCCCCCACAGCCGTTTCATCCTCCCCGGTTTCCATGACAGCGTCCGCCTCCTCGCCTTCTTCAACTTCAACGTCTTCATCATCTTCTAGTCGTCCAGCCTCATCCCCAACTGTTATAACATCAGTATCTTCAGCATCATCTTCGTCAACAGTATTAACTCCAGGGCCCCTCGTTGCCTCGGCATCTGGTGTGGGAGGCCAGCAGTTTTTGCACATTATCCATCCCGTACCGCCTTCGAGTCCCATGAATTTACAGTCTAACAAACTGAGTCACGTTCACCGCATCCCCGTGGTCGTACAGTCGGTGCCTGTTGTCTACACAGCCGTGCGGTCACCTGGAAATGTGAACAACACGATTGTCGTGCCGCTTTTGGAGGACGGGAGGAGTCATGGCAAAGGTAAGGGACACAAGCGAAGCCTTGGTTTGTTTCCGCACTGGAGGTGACGATTCTTATTCAGGGAGCGAACCCTAAATCGCATGCAAATACGCTCCACCCAAACAGGTTCTGTGCACCACAGAACAGCCGTTGAGAGTCGGGACGAAGCTCAGATTTATATAGGCATACGATTTCAGTATTACTTAGTCTATACTTTACGTACCGAGTCATTTAATGCCAGAATTCAAATACCTCAATTTGCAAAATAACGTTCACCTTCAAATACCTAGATGGGAAGGACAATCTGTAGTTAGAGTACCTGCTTGCAAGAATACATGCGTGAATCCCTCATAGAAGTTACCCATTGTGAAATTTTTACAAATGTGAATCAGGATGTTTCTCCTTGTAGTTGTTCAGATTGGAACTTATTTGGATGACAATGATATAAAATTTCATGAAATTGTAAAGCGTGAAATCTGTTCATTTACTTTTAAGTAACTTATAAGTTAAGTGGCCATGAAAAGAATTTTAAAGGTAGGTGTTTGGCTACAAAACTATCATGTTGCTTGAGTTCTTACTTTATGTAAGTCTTAAGTTATTATCATTTTAAATAGCAGGATGGCTCAGTATGATGGAAATATATCAACATGCAATATTACTATTCCCTTCTAGGGTTTAGAAGGCAGGAAGATAATTTGCTACATGACTGTTTGATAATATCTAGTTAGTTAATTATATATGATAGTTTACAGCTGAACATAAAGTTATTTATCGGCTTCTAAGTTCTTTTTTCTTCTCAATTTACTAGAAGGAACATGTAATAGCATGTTTTTTATTTCTTTTCTTCCCTTCCCGTGAATCTGAAGAGTAAGCCACCCTTCTATAGAAATGTAAAATGCCCATGATCATTGATTTATTCCCTTTTAAACTATTTTGTCTTCAGAACTTCGAAATGATGATGGATTAAGACTTTCTGTTGTATTACTTTTTGCTTGTTTTGAATACCATATTGCTATTGAGGCCCATAATTAAAAGGTGATTGATGAATACAGAAAACACTGCCTTCTCATAAAGTGCTAGGAAACATGCTTGTTTGGGTTCTTGTGTAAGGTCAGCTTCAGTGCAGAGGAAGCATATTTGATTGTGTACTTAGAGAAATTTTGCAAACAGAACTATGCATTCACCTTTGGCAAGTTAATCTAGAACCCATCACCCTCTTCGAGAATAAGGTAGAAGAAAAAGGAGTAGGGAGCCTTTTTATGGATTTAACTTGAACTGACCCGTTTTTGATAGTAATACTTCTGATCACAATGAGCTAGTAGATTTGAATAATAACATAACCGATGACACATCTGGTATTTATTTTCTTTTATAATTATAGATATTTTTCCATTATATTCTATTTTGGACTTGATTTTCCCGCAACTCTTTCAATATCCATTAAAATTCTACTCCAATTCCTTCTATTTTAGTTATTTATTTTATTTTTTTAATTATAGTTACATTCAGTTTTGTATTAATTTCCGGTGTACAGCATAATAATTATAGATGACTTTATAAATATTTTTAAGAACTAAGAATTAGCAAATAGCAAAAATATGACCTTGCATGTTACATTATTTTGTATATGTGTATGTGTATATCCTATAGAACATAGAATCCAATCTTTGTACATATCACTTAAGGGGAATATTGCTTTTATTATGAAATTGATTAATCAGGATTTTAACATTTTTCATGACTTTTTAAAATAATTTTGATGCACTAATGAAGGAAAAAAGAGGCACCTCTTTTATTTGCCATTATCAATTTCTATGAGAGAGATTATTTTTTATTTAAAGTGTATTATAAAGTATATTGCCAAAAATGTCAAAATTTAATTTTATGGAAAATATATCTTTGCAGGAGAACTTTGTTAAAAATCAGGCTGTAATTTGTTCTCTACATGAGTATAGTTGTTAGTTATATGTAGTAATGCTTTCTCATATCAAAAATGAATATTTATGTAATCATAAATACACTGGACTGTGATGTGGGCATTAGAAGCATGATATTTGGAATCAGGAAGGTATTAGTTAGAATTCTCTCATTTACAGCTTTGGATTTGGGAAAGTTATTTAGTCTCACTAATCTTTATTTTCTTCAGTGATAAAATAGGATTAAAAACATGATCAATCTTTCAAGGTTCTTGAGAAGATGAAGAGCTTATGTATAAACGTCTAGCATTGATCAACTATCCATACATGTTTGAAATTATTTGTAATTATTATCTTCCCCCTGAAATACATGAAACAATAACGTTCAGAATTTTTTCTGTTTTGTGAAAACAGAAAGTTGGAGAAAATAAAAACTTACTGAATTTAAAAATGAAAAACCGCTCCCAAGAAGTTGGTATAGAAATGCCTCTCAAAGGTTTTACTCTGACAAATTATAGGGGATGAGTGTTTAGTATGAGAAATTGTCTGGAAACGTCTCATATTTTCTATTTTTATTACTTGATATTAAGTTTTTATAATCACCGTATTCTACAAATATTGCCATAGTATTTTATAAGTTTTTTTTTATTGCTGAACTGATTAATTAAATGATGGTAAAAGTGTCTAGCAGAGGAAGCCTGCGTACTGCCCAGAATGAATAAGGAAAGGGCATTTTGGTAACCCCTCAAGCCTTTATTTTGCACACTTGCAGCTGGGCACTAGGCCAGCAATGAAATGGCTGAGTGATAACGGGATCCCCAAGTTCCATTCATGAAGGGATCCCCTAGTTCCATTCCCACTTAGGACTCGTATAGCTGATATAGATGAGCAAAAGAAAATACGATAAAGGAGTTGGATTTTCAAAATGCTAGTAATAAAAATAGAAAACTAACTCATATAAGTGTAACCGATTATATTAGCTAACAATTTTTGAAGTTGGTATAACATATCTGGTCTCTGGTAGAGAAATAGATTACTGTATGTCACCTTACACAAAGGACCGAGGGTGTACACATCCCTGTCTAAGATAACGTAGCATATGACTCGAATCATTTGTTCATTCAAGTACTGACTGAGCAACTGTCATGTGTCAGGCATTTTGTTGGCACCAGGGGCACAGTGTTGAGCAAAACAGATGCTGTTTCTATCTGAGTCTTTATAGTCTATTAGCAGATATCGACATTACACAAGAAAATAATACAAGTAACCTGTCATTGTAGACAGAGTTGGACGGAAACATAGCCATGGATTTGCCTAGGGCAGAGTTTAATTATAATTTCAGACAGAGAAAGTTATCTTTGACCAAAGTATTTTCACAGAGGGTGTTACATGTGGTTGGAAGAAAGGTTTTTACTGTGATGCTCAGATGGGATGGTTGGGGTTTGAGGATGTAGGGTGAAACTTCCACATGGATAGTAACGACAAAAGGATGTGAAACGAGGACAGAACCTTGGCCCATCCAAGTATTTAAAGAATATTAATCGAAAGAGTGGTAAGTTGTTGGTTAGCCCAGGGCACCAACATAGCTCAGCTGGGCCTTCTTTGTAATATGTGATAAGAAGAGAAATGGCATGGTGTTCTGGAAGGTACAGGAAACAAGCACAATTTAGACTAAAGCAGTAAGAGGGAGGATGACAGAGAAGGTGTCTCAAGGAAGATTTTTTTTTTTGCTTGATACCAAAAGGACAGAATGGTAGATAGCCCCTCCAAGTGATAGCTCGAAGGCTCCCCTGTGGAAGGACAGCGAGCAGACTGGTCTGGCCCGAGTTTTGTTACTAGGTAACCTGAGACAAGTTATTTATAAACAAGACCCTAAGGGATTATTTTTTACCTCGTAAAGGAATTTCAGTCCAGCCTGGGGAAGTGTTTGGTAGGTTTCACAGATTTTCATTAATTTTTTACAGATATTTAATAGCAGAAAACAGAGGGTCTTACGTCACAAGCGAAGTTGTTCTTGCTTTGTTGTTGCCTTGCTGGAAGAGTAGGGGTGTTTAGGGTTCCGCTCCTTCCCTCCTTCCCTCTCTCCCTTCTGATCTGGCAGTGAGGTGGGAGGAAGAGTGTTAGAATGAAAGCGAAGAGAACGCTGCAAGGAGGGAGCCATCCACTGTGTCCAAAGCTGCTGTGGGGCCACATACAATGAGGACTCAGAATCGAGCCTTTGATGGAGGTAGAGTTCGTTGGTGACAGTGTGTCAGTGGAGTGGTGGGGACAAAGGACTGACTGAAGTGAGTCGTGTTCAGATGGGAGGTGAGAGAGGGGAGACCGAAAGTCGAGACAGTTTTGCTGGAAAGAGTTGTGGATAAATGAATGATAGCTGCGGAGGCTTTTAAGCTCTCAAGGGAGGGATTCTAAAAGAGGGAGATAGGAGAGCAAATTTGTATTCTGTCAAGAATAATCCATTAGATAGTTGAACATGGATAATTCTAGACAGGAAAAAATTGTAGAGTCAAAGTCCTTAATTGCACGTTAGTTGCGTATACTAACTGCATCTTGTAGTAATTAACAAATTCTAAAGTCATTTTATTAGATTGACAGAACCTTTTAGGAAAATGAAAGAAAACGTGAAAACAGAAGATAATCTAGAAACAATGAAAAGCAAACAAAAGTTTAGTAAAATTTGGGTTCCATGGAGAATTATAAAAATGATACCAGAATTAATATAAATAGAAGATGAGACATTTCTCATTCAGCACCTAGTGGGATATACAGAATTCATTCAAAACAAAAGATTAACCGAAAATAATTTCTATTTGTTATTTAAAGACATTTTTACATTTGAGTGTTAATAGATACTACATTTTGGAAATTCGGAATACGTAAAGGCCAATACCAAAGCAGTCTGTGAAAATTCAAGTAGAGAGCTAAAAAAGAAGACTTATAATCCTCCCTGCCATACCTAAGCTGGTCCTTGCTCCAGGTAGCTGGGAGGGACAGGTATTATTGCCTGGATGCCCGGAAATGAGACTGAGCAAGGGTGTGATTGAGCAGTGGTTTGCGAACAGTCACAACTGAGAAGTCTTGTACAGCCAGGTGGGTATTTCACTGTTGCCCAGTTTCTTCCCTGACTACTATCCCATTCTTTTTTATTAGGCTATGTAGACTGTTATTCCCCCCCTTTCCCCATTATTGTCTTCTCCCTAGCCACCCAAACCTGTCACGTGACTGTATGTCCACATGACTACTGAAATAGATTCCTGGAGTGAAAAGCTCAGCCGCATTTTCTTTCATGGAAATGCAATCCCAGCAGCCCATAGAAATGCAAACTAAAACATTAATTGTATTAAGACTTTTTATTATAATGGTATCATACTTGAAAAATAACTTACTATAGGTCGTATGTGCATTATTCCTGACTTAAAACTATTATGTGATTAGGTCCTTGAGTATAAATTACATTTTATTCCGACAAAAGCCTGTTGATACTGCAGTCCAGAAACCAACCCCACTTGGCCATGTTGTTTCTTTGGTCATCTCCTTTAAAAGAATGTTGTTTCCATATTTTATTTAGATGGAGTGAAGACTCCTCCAAAAATATATCTTATTTTCACAGCACTCATTCAGGAGTTTCAAAGGGATGTAGCCATGAGTAAATTTGAAATACACCCCATTTTCTTCCTATAGGCTGTTGCTTTCTCAGCAGCCTACAGGAAGAAACCACAAGTGTGTTTTTAGCCTTATGCCATTTGTATTTGTGAAAGGAAATGTGTTTATCACAGTGACTGCTGAAAAGCTGGTTGGAGGTAGCTCCTGACCATTGGATGCACCCATTGTTCAGTTCCCATGAAACTCCCCATTTCAAGTCTATTTGCATCACCATTTTTCTTCCACTCTTAGCTTTCCCTTAGCTTGATGTTAATGATGTTTTATTGAAGATCATAGTTCATTTTGTCACTGACTTGCTTCTTCTGTCTACCTCACACATGACTGTCCTCTTTTAGTTCACCATTCACTGGAGTCCTGGTGTCCTGTCCATATGACCAAGATAGTCCAGGGCAGCTGACCTGTGCATATGTGTACGGTTGTCTTTGCTTCTTGAGTGATTGAACTACCTCAGCTTCCTTTGGTAAATCTGTTCTTGTACTTACGCTTAAGTGTGATAACTGCTAGATGTAGAGTCATATTTTAATTCTGAATTTGATTTTTATCAACAGACCAGTTAGTGTTCTTTGAATGTTGCTTAGTGGAAAGTAGACCTGGAGAATTGCTGACCTTTGGTTTATTATTCTTAAAAAGAGACTTTGGTAGGACTTGAGTGTTTCAATTCTGTCATTATAAAACAAAGACAGGAACTTGTTTAATAATGAGAAAGGCAGTCAGCCAATATTTACAAAGAATTCCATTTTGAATAGGAGTTCAGAAAATTTTATTTTATATAGATACATTGGTCATTGTTGTTTGATTTTTACCTGATTTTCAACATGGAGTAGAAAACCTATCTATTTTTTCACCTCTGAGCATGCATGAGAATTTAAATAGAGTCCACCAAAACACTGACTTGTTATGCTCTTGTTTATCTGAAACACCGGCAATCCATTGATCCCTCTGCTTCATCTGACATAGACTGGGTTAGTTCTAAGATTTGATAATAATCACTGGCTCAGAGGGAAGACAAAAATTGTCTCTATTTTTCTAAGAGAATTCACAGAAAATAGAAAACAATAAGTAAGGTCTTTGGAAACTGTAAAATGTCAAGGAGTAAGTCTGATTGGCTTTCCCCCCATACAGTTACATAGTAAATAAAAGTACAAAAAAGGGGGTTCACATTAAAGAGAGATGATATTTCATTCATAGGTAGATATTACTTAAGAAAGTAAAGATATACACAAGCGACAAATCCACTTATCAGATAAAGTTGCTAAAGCAAGAGGTTAGTTAACAAAGTGGACTTTATGCTCACACTGTTATAAAGTGATACCTATCATACTACTTCAATTTGTTAGGACAAGTTTCTCCTATAGTAAAAAGATCTAATTTATGTTTAAATAAATACATGCTTCAGTGAGATATGTAACTAATACAGCATTCTGATGTAGTGGTCTCTGCCTTTGTTTTCACTACACCTGAAAAGTCTTCTCTGATAATATTTAACACATTGAACATTACACATTGGACTTTGAAATATAATACCTTTTGTTTTCTTTGTAGTTTCATTTATTAAGAATATTTTTTTTTCTCTCCTGAACTAATGTAAAGCCTCTAATTTCAAATAGTAAAGATACTATGCCACAAGGAAATTCTTATTTTACATATTAGATTACAGGTATTTATAGGATTACTTTGATCATATTTGGACATATATACTCATTGCAAGAAACTTCATGGTATTGAAGATATTTACATACACATATATTTAGTAAGTGGGTATTTTACCCAATAACTCTTAATACCTGGAGGGAACAAACAAAAGAAAGAAGAATATTAAGATCCAAGAGGGGAACTTTGTCTTAAAATCATTGCCAGCACTGTTTTTATTGGCTTTTTAATTATTTACAACTCTCTGGCTGTGATTCCTGTTCCTGTTTTTTCTTATTCCCTTAATAACAACTCTTTTTCTGTTCTAAACTGTTACTATTTTCTCAGCTCTTTCTCTCTGCCTATTTTCCACTTTTTTTATTACAAATTTTTAATGTTTATTTTCCACTTTTAATGGAGAATTTGATTAACTGGTATTCTGCTGTGTATTCTTTAGAAAAGAACAAGTTGATGTTTGTCTATCCAATAAATAAAAGAAGCGCCACTAATTTGCAGAGTAATAATCACATACTCTGTTTTTCCTCCAGCCACCATTATGTGGGGGAAATGCTACTTTGATCATTGGCCAATTATATGTGTTATTCATGACCAGGTGGCTTCATCAGCTTTTTTCTTCCATTAATTAGTTCTTTTATTCAACAAATGTTTTACAGCTGATTATATGGCCAAGAATGTCCACTACTCCAAGCTATGATGATGTTTAAAATCACTCCTCTAAAAACCAGCTCTAGTGTACAATACACTAAAACAATATCGTTTACCCGGTGGGTCATTTTTCTGTTGGTGAATCTTGAAATCAGTTCAGTAGCTCATTATCAGCAGTTTGAAAGAAATTAAGTAGAATGAAATAGATTTAAAAATATCTGATAGTATCACCCAAATAATATTGTATTATGAAACTCTTGTTCAGCAACTGGTTTATATGTATGCGGATAGGTACTGTGAGAGTGTGTGTATGTGTGTGTGCTGAATCATATTGAAATATGTATTTCTTACTGTGGGTCTGGTCCAGAAAGTTTGAAAGAGACTACACTGTAGTTCTCTGACCTTTACCTCAGCCCTTTTCCTCTATCCTTCTCTCTCTCTCTTTTTTCCAGTTACAGTTTATAGTCAATATTATTCTGAATTAGTTTCAGGTATGCAGCAAAGTGGTGAGAAAATCGTGTACTTCACAGTGGTCCCCCCGCTGCTTCGAGTACCCACCTGACCCCATACATATTTATCACAGTATTATTGACTCTATTCCCTATGCTGTACTTTACATCCCGTGATTATTTTGTAACTGCCAATTTGTACTGCTTAATTCCTTCACCTTTTCCACTCAGCCCCCCAAACACCCTCTCCTCTGACAACTGTCAGTCTGTTCTCCATATCTATGAGCCTGTTTCTGTTTTGTTTGTTTATTAGATTTCACTGAGCATAATACCCTCTAGGTCCATCCATGCCTCCTCTTTTCTGCACCTCCTTCTCAAAGTACCCTCCCCGTCACTCCATCTTCCCTCCATTCCCCTATCTTTTTTCTTCTCCCAGTTGTCCTTCTCTATCTCCCTCCACCCCTCACCGTTCTACCTTTTTCTGAATCTTGATTAATCTTTCTCTTTCCTGCCTAACTGAATCACCTATCCCAGAAGTGCTTATTATGCAACTAAGTGATCCATATTGAAAATTGCATTCTTTGTACTGCCATCTAGTGGTATGATTTTAAAACAGTGTGAACTGAGAGTCCAAGAACTGTACGTATATTCTTTATTCTATGATTCCCCTGGATTTTTCCAGTTAGCTTAGAGTTGGTTGTCAGAGTGTGCAGTGAATATGCCTTTTTTAAGTAACTTGAATCTGAACTTGAGACCTTACTTATCTACTGTATTTTTAGAGCTCTAGTATATGAATTTTTTTTAAAAAAACTAACTTGGGCCAGAAAGAAAAAGCATCACTTCTACCTACTTGTCCCATTCCCATCCTGTATTTGTATGTGACTTCTGTCTAGTAGAAATAAAATGCTGCTTTCTGTGTATCTGTGCTGACTTTTATTTTGTTTTGTTTGTGTTAACTGTGGATTATCGTTGTTGGATAAACAGAAGCATATACATGCCAACTTGTGAACTCTTAACAAGTTTTGTTGATATTATAAAGAAAACAAAAGAAAAAGGGAGTTATGTCTTGGGGCAGCAAGAACTCAGGAAGACAGAAAATAGGAGAATTTGGTGAAACTGAGATAATTGGCAATAGCCCTTGGAGAAATCATCAGAGAACTGCCATCTCAATAGCTGGGGGCTTAGGAAGAGTTCGGTATTAACAGAGTAGAATTAGAAAGATGTCCCCATGGTATATGAGTTTCCCAATTTCCTGGGGAAAGAAAAACCTAGTGGGACTTGGGTGACCTGCAATTAGAACAGCCTCCTGTTGTCAAATCCGTGGTTGCTGATGTAATGTGGTGTGTGATTAGTCCTCACTCCTAGGGTAAACTAGCTTGACATCTCCTCAAGCCTATCTAAGCCTCGTTAGTTACCGTTTCTTCAACACATTGCATTGTGCCCAGCACTAGTGAATGCTCAATAAGTTATTTATCGAATGAAGAGATGAATGAACAAAGAATTAATTAATGTAGGCACAGCGTTCTGTTTGAGATGCCTAGGAATGCTATGGCCGGTCATGGTCTACAGTCCTAAACCCGAACCATAAGAGGAACCTTCCCTTGTGTGGTGAAGCAGAAAAGCAACAACATAAAAACGCAACTAGCAAGGCTGCTCACATCCTCAGTCAGGCTCCTAGCACCGTCCCACCCGTTTGTTGCCACTGCACCAAATGAATCTCCTGTCCCAGCCACCAGGTCCATGGATTTTCGTTGTGACAACTCTCCCTTTGTCATGTACTTTCTTTTTCCTGGAGGCCTTTCTCTCTCTGGTAAAGACCTCATTCAAATTTCTTCTTCCAGAAAGGTACACACCAAACTGTAAACCAATTTGTTACATTAGATGGTCTCGTAGCGCAACATATTTGCCTCAAATCTAATATATTTCTTATATATAATTATAATGATATCTATATCATTACCTTACTGCCTTTTCCATTGTCTGGCACACAATAAACAATAAGTGTTTATTTAGGTTTTAATAGTTTCTGGAGTTGAACCCCTGTGGGTGAAAACTATTTTTATGGCTTCCAAATGGTCTTAATGAAAAGATATTGTTGTATGAAAATTATAGTCAGTTCTTATTTATTCTTCTAGTTGCGGGTAAAATATTTTACCATGAAACCAGGATAAAGAATGCCTTTGATTGGATCCAGGCAATTAATAGTGTTCGCTAGGTTTCTTGTGTAATAGTAATGCCAGTTTCACTTCCCAGTCTGGCTGAAACAAATTATACCTCCTACCCCACTGCAGTTAACTGCGTCAGAATCAGTACTATAAAATCTCAATAAAACCTGAAAACTGTGCAGTATAGATAATCCCACTATAAATTGTAATAAAAATTACCCTCCAGACTCTATATTCTCGCCATTAAGTTCATAGACACTGTCTCTTTGTACATAAAGTTTTATGAAATAAATCGACCAGTTCTCCCGTCCTTACCAGAGAGCAAGCTGTTTTGATTTAAAAGCTGATAATGGTACAATCAGTTTTTGGTGTTTGCAATGCATTTTAAAAACATAAATTCCATCTAACGAACCTTAAGTAGAAGGAAAATGCTACTTTTATTTGCACTGTGCAGTGAACGCCTTTTTGTGAGGAAGAATAAGTGGCATATTTACCGTGGTGGGCCCATTTGTTGCGGCCGTAAAATAATGATTTGGTTTTCTTCCACAGATCTCTAATCTTAAAGGTATATTAAGCAGACCCAAGCACACATCTAAAACTGCTTTGTCTGAATTATTTCACATCGTCTGTGTTTGGAAGGAATGTTGATTTCGTGGTTGTATTTTTGTCCCTTCTGTGATAAAGCCAAGGGCTCCCTAATCATCCCTGGTGTGGCCTTTGTCAGAAGTGGATGTGTTCAATCAGTCCTCTGTAAACACAGAGCCCTCTAAAACGGAGGAAACCTGGAGACCTAGGCTGTAAATCCCTGGAGAACATGCATTAGACTCTGGAGGAGGTCGTGTGTTACAGTCGGGATGGAGTAGGTGGCTTTGGAGGTGAAGCTTAAGCATGAGGCTTTGCTACTCCCAGTAGGTGCAGGTATTGCGAACCAGGCAAGGAGCCGACAGTGAGGGCAGAGGATGGATGGTACGTAAAGAATGAAGAATAGTGTAGTTTTCCTGAATTGTAGGTTATAATTCACTCACACACATCGCATAGGGTATAAAACATATATTGCATGCAGGATCTAGACTGTGAATTACTTGTAGGAGAGGGTCTGAGTTCCTCCTCTGAAAGAGAGAGCCTTTGAACTCTTAGTTGAGATTTGCTCCTTACAGTCTTTGTGAATGTGGTTTTCCAGCTGTGCCTACAGAGAAAATAGTGACGAAAAATGGCCAAGGACAAATAAATGACAGGAGTCATCCTCCATTTTTATTTTTATTACACGGACCCCCTAAAATATTTTCTCAATAGGATTTTTTTTTTTTTTTGTATTCCCAATAGCCGTAAAAAAGTTTGTCGCATTTCACATTCTGTAGTTTTCCGTAGTAAAAGAAGATAGATCTGATTTTTGTATTCCCCATCGACTACCCCGAGATTCTCATGTCAACTCCCTGTCCAGGTCGGAAACGTCCTCTATCTGGAGATACACTGAGGTGAACATATGGCAGCCGACAAAGAAGGTGTCAAAATTATTAGTAAAAGAACAACTTGAAAAATCACAGCAGGGTCTTTCAAGATTGGAGCAAATAGGCTTAAACAGCTCCTCAGTCCTTGGAGATAATACTTTGGTACAGCAATGGCTTTTGGAATCATGACCATTCATCATGACAGAGAGGGTAGATTCTGGTCAGTCTGTTTGAGGTAAGCACCAGCATATGTAATCAATCTTATAAAGATATTTATTGAAAAGCACTTCAATACGTAACCTATATTGAATGCCTATACATCCTTAGTACTATATGCACGTTATCTTTAAATCTTACATATGTAAGACTGAGTGGGTAGGTTTGACTGCCTGTCTTTTACAGGTAAGAACATGGAGACTCATGTAACTTCCTCTCCTCTGTATAAGGTCCTAGCTTATTAGTAGTAGAGACCTGAATAAAATCAAGACTTTCTTAATACTCCCAAGCCATTTTGCTATACTTGAGCTTGATGCTTAAAAAGATAGGCCTTAGTTTTCTGGAGAACTTGTCAATATGAAATAGCCTAATTCCACATTTCCTGGATAAGGTACATTGCATTTTTAAATAATTTTATATTTTGTGAAGGTTAAAATTTGTTACATAGAAGTCAACTTTATACAGGGAGAGGTAAAAGTAGGTCTACAATAGTTCATGTGGAAAATAATACAATAAATAATACAAGAATAAACTTTTACATATTCACAATGGTAAGCCTACTTTTGCCCGACACTGTATATAAAATCTCTCACGCATTGCCAGTGTGGCTCAGTGGTTGAGTGTCGACCCATGCACCAGGAAGTTGCCAGTTCAATTCCCGGTCAGGGCACATGCTCAGGTTGTGGGCCAAATCCCAAATGTAGGGCATGCAGGAGGCGGCCAGTCGATGTTCTCTCTCATCGGTGTTTCTATCTCTCTCTCCCTTCCTCTCTCTAAAATCAGTAAAGAAAAAAAATATATGTATGAAAAAATAAAATAAAATAATTAAATCACACACACACAAATTGCATGAAGTAATTCCATGTTGCCAAATATTGGCATTATGGTACTATGTTATGTATTTCCATTTCTCCAGCATCTCGCAGCATTAAAAACAACAGCCTCGAGCTCTAGGTTAACATTTCTAGGTTTAGGGAAATTTTGTCAAAGTGTGGTTCACTGAATTTCAGAGATCGACATCTGTGTCATTTTTAGACATATCTGGCCCCTGCCTGGAGCAGGGAATTGGTTAGACATGTATAGCAGACATGCCTGTTCAGTCTTGCCTCATTCTGGTGCTGATTATCTTCAGAAAAACAAAGGGGAAACCACAAAATAATAATGCAGCCAGCATTTATTATGACTGTTATAATTACATTTATTTTTCTTAGATTAATGAGTTCAATAAAAATTCTGAGCACTAGCCAATAGCTAATAATCATTATAACATTACAGTTTTAGAATTATCCTAGCTGATATAAGCAGATGTTCTGAAGTGCCTTCTTCAAAATTGGAAAATAAATTCCGTAAAATGTGTATTTGGCTAGAGAGAATAGCTTCATAGTAAGATCTGCCATTTTCCAGTTTTTACTTCAGTTTTCCTTCAGTCTTGCAGGGTATGTTTTCCGTGTTCGTAGTTCCCTTACTATTTTAACTTTATCAAAGAGTAAAGGGCCTTGTCTGCTGCCCATAACTGATTGGTATCATGATGTGTGGTAGCAGGTATTTTCCAATACATTCTCCAAGTCCTGGTTATAATGGAACATAATCCATTTATCGTCTAACCAGTGAGCACGGACTGGTAATGTGCTGCTTGGAGGCATTGTTGTAATCTAGGCTCATCAAGGTAGCACGGCCTCCGGTGATGTGTTTGATCTCATTATCCACTTTGCAACTATGACAACTATTAAGAGGCCCATTGCTTTCCTCTGACCAATTGTGATCATTTGTTTATGTTAATCACCATAATAAGCCCCTTATACTTAAAAGTAAACCCCCTTTCAACTATAACAAACTAGTGTTCACTATATAATTTTATATGATCTGCTTTAAGTGGAAGATTATAGCTTTTGCAGTTTACAAGTCTAAATAAACCCCTGGATGGTTTATAGCTATTTTTCAGTGTTGTGCTCTGTATTTTTAATTATGATTAACATTGAGCATAGAATTATTTTTACTAACAGCAAGAATAAGCCATCAAAGACTCCGACTGTAGTAGTTAACATTGTTTATCCCATACCTTATTCCAGAGAAGGTACAAGGAATATCAGCCAAGGATATGTAAGACATGCGACACCTGACCACGTAGTCAGAGCGCTGACCTCCAACAGCCAGCACAACAACAGCCCTCTAGTGTGAATGAATCAAAATTATACCCAAAGTACGTTTTTGTCAGATCGGCCAAAAATATATTTTTCGGTGTGCCACAGAATTTTAGTGATTAGTTTATGTGTGCCATGAAATGACAGAGGTTGATAAAAATCGCTGCAGTAGACTCTCCAAAGAGCTGAGAGCTCTTGCAATTCTGATCTCAGCTAAAGTAAATTCAGTGGGCAGGACAATTTTAAAAAATTCAGACATATATAGACCAAGAGCTAATCACCCATACAAATTTGCTGAAAGAAGTAAAGAATAGATTTTTGAAAGAAAGAAAAGAAAAAAAAGGAAAGGTAAGCTTAGAACTGGTTTTTAAAATATAGATAAATATTTGCTTAAAGAAACAGTTTTAATTAACTCCTGACATTAAAACATGTGCCAAATTTCTAGACTGTAATAAAAAAGAACATGGAGAAGGTGGGAATGTTCATTTGTAGTTATAGCATGCTAAATCCTTCTTGTGTTTCGGAGGAGACTGGATAACCCAAATGACTTTAGAAAAAATTTAAAATCTGGCCACATTAAGTCTTATAATAATATGGGGAAATGGGCACACATCAGTGGGGGTGCCAGCTGGTTCAACCCCTTTGGAGAGCAGTTTGGCAGTATCTAATAAAACTGCCAATCTGCGTGTTCCATAATTATATTACCAGGTATAGACTATGAGGAAACTTGCTTTTCTAACAGTGTGTATTATGAAAAACTTAATTCCCCATCATTATAAGAATAGTATAATGACAATCAAACAACAAAGTAAAAGAGTATAAAATCTCAAATGTCATGTTAAGTGAAAATAGCCACATCATAGAATGTGATATCATTATAGTTTTTAAAACAGCAGAACTGTTTTGTTGATCATTCATTGGCACATGTATTTAAAACATAAAATATTGCATAGGAAGGATATACACCAGGATACTATGGAAGAGAGAAACAAAATAGGAAAAAAAATTCAAAGAACCAACTATTTCTGTGATATTTTACTTTTTTTTAACAATCTGAAGGAAATACTACAGATGTTAAGGTTGTTTTAATCTTTGGGGAGAATAAATTGGTGGTCATCATAGGTATATATGGAATTTCTTAAATTTAAAGGACAAATTTTACAAGCAAAATTATAAAAGCAAATGATGGCTCGTATGTTATGTGGCTCTTCATATTTCGTCTTTTACATAAAGGATTGTTGGATGTGAGAAACACTGAGGAGAGGTAATTTTCAGGATTTGAGGTAACTGAAAGAGAAACAGGACTACATGTCCTGATTTATTTAATTGATAGTATAAATGAGGTGGACACCTAGGAAGAAATCCTTTGTTAGCATATGAACGTGCCTGGATTGCAACAGGGCCTCCAGGTCTCAGCATGGTCTCAGGGACAACTTGTGCTCATTGCTGAGGGGACTGGCCAGCTTTAGTCAAGGAAGTGGGGGTGGATGATGTTCCCATGCTTATTAGTAGCACCTTATAAACTTCAGAAGTTATCCAAACATAAATGTTACTAGTTTTTGCCAATAAAAATTCTATTTGTCTTTATTATTATATCCAAAGAAAACACTATCACACTGTTGTGTCTGTTTAACACCTAAGCACACAGTACTGACCCGAATCGTACAACTTACCGGACCTTTGCCTGGGAAAGCCCACGCCCTCACCCTCCATCATAGCCCATGTATCTTCTTCAGGAACTCAGAGAACCCAGATGGGTTTTCATAAAGAAGTTAGTGTAAACCCATTTTAAAGTTAGGAGAACAAAATAGACTAGTGTGAGCCCTCTCTGCCACTCCCAATATAGCATATATTATAGCTGTGTTCTCAAAATACGTATTTCCCCAAAGAATTACAACTTTGATCTTGTTCAGGAGTCATTTCTGGAGACAGCACCGCCTGCCTGTACGGGCTGCTTCTCTATCCCCATTAGAGGCTCAGGGAGGGTCAGAATAAATGAGCCCCAATGTAGTGGTCGTACCTGAAGCCAAAGGAAGTCATAATTCCATTCACAGATGGCAGGGATCTCACTGGCTTTCTCAGACACTAGATCATTTATCATCCCAGGGTAGGGTTTTTAGCATATTGTCAAAATGTTCATTTAAAAAAAAAAAACCAAATACACAGATTACATGCTTCTTATGGATTGATAGAAACTACTGGGATTGTCCTTTCTTATAACAACATACTACTCGTAGACCTGATGTGAGAAACACCCGTTGTTACAGAGCAGATTTTTCTCTGGACACACGATCACTCACGTCTTTCAACCTATATGGAAAAGGAAGGAAAAAGTGTAACAATTCTTGCTTTTTGGCCTAAAGATATTTACAGGTCATTTTTGAAAAGCTGTTCATCTCAAGATAGGACAATGCTATGCAGAGCACTGGAAAGAGAAGGGCCAGCTGCTGTGCTTCCCTCATACAGGCAAGTTCCATTCCAGAATTTTCACACGTGGGCCCATTCAGAGATTAACATCTTTCTGCTTTTCGCAGTGTCCCAGAAGTCTGTTATGTGCTGCATATATATATATATATATATATATATATATACACACATATACACACACACACACACACACATATATATACACATATACATACACACACACACATATATATATACACATATACATACACACACACACATATATATATACACATATACATACACACACACATATATACATATGCACATATACATACACACACACATATATATATATATACACATATACATACACACATATATATACACATATACATACACACACATATATATGTGTGTATATATCTATATATTTATTTTATATATATATTTTATATATATATATATATATATATTTTTTTTTTTTTAATCTTCACCCAAGGACATTTTTGCATGTATCTTCAGATAGAGTGGGAGGGAGAGAGGGAGGAAGAGAGAGAGAGAAACATCGATGTGAGAGAGACACATTGAGTGGTTGCCACCCCCATGACCCCAGCTGGGGCCGGGGACGAACTGCAACCGAGGTATGTGCCCTTAGCGGGAACCGAACCTGGGACTCTCTGGTCTGTGGGCCAACACTCTAACCGCTGAGCCAAACCGGCCAGGGCTGTAATGCTTATATTTTGCTAAGTTCATGTTAGAGTCCCGTGAATACACAGGGTGTCAGTTCATGAATGAGCCTCCCCAACTGTAGGGCTCGTCTCAGGGGTGCTCTGTGCTCTCTGCTTGTGGCCCACATAGTAACTCCTGTAAATTGTGGGGGAAGGGGCAGACGTGTGTGCGTGTGTGTGTGTGTGTGTGTGTGTGTGTAAATTATCAATCAAATGAGAAAGAAAACTTTCATGAAATTTTGAAAATGTGATGTGAGGACGTGCACAACAAATATATAACTCTCGATAGAAACGTGTCACGGGGCATGGGGACAAGTGTACAATTCCGGAAGCCATGGGAGGAGAGTTTTGTGGGTCCAGAGTGAACATGAAGAGGGATAACCACCGATCTTGAAAGTCACAGAAAAATCCGATAGCTTGTGTCAATAATTCACAAAGATGAGGATTTGGGATGGTTTTAGAACATATCTTCAAGAATTCAGAGAGTCTGTTATGTGTCTAGGAGGACAAATGAAATCGCAATTACGTGTTAGGAATTACTTTTAGGGTAGAAGGTTTAAGTATAAATGAGGCACAGAGAGCCAAGCTGTGGGCAGAGGGGCGGAGGGCAAAAGCAACGTTGATTGTAAATGTGCCCCAGGAGTTGCTCTTGCCTATTTTTTATTAACCTTTTTACATTTAAACTAGCAAAGAACCTTTCTGTGGTAAGTTACTTATGTGCCAACTAACTGTACATAGCATAGCTGATATAGAAACAGAACTGTTGCCCAGCTGGTGTGGCTCAGTGGTTGAGCATCGACCCATGCACCAAGAGGTCAGTGGTTCGATTCCCAGTCGGGGCACATGTCCAGGTTGTGGGCCCAGTCCCCAGTGGGGGGCATGCAGGAGGCGGCCAATCGATGTTCTCTGTCATCGATGTTTCTATCTCTCTCTCCCTTCCTCTCTCTCTCTCTAACATCAATTAAGAAAAAAATATTAAAAAAAAAAAAAAGAGAGAAAGAAACAGAACTGTTAAGTCCATGGTCGACTTTCTGCCCTTTCTTAAATATTTTTCATATCTAAAGCTCGTAAGACGAGGACCGTGATTCAGTGGTACTTAAAATTATTATATTAAAAAAACAAGATGGAGGCTAAGACAACAAATTAATAAAACAGTAGAAAAGGAAATCAGAACTTACCATATGGACACAATGAAATATAGAATTTATAGTTAAGTTGTTAAGAAGTGTATAGCTACACTATTGTATTGTCTTAACTAGATGTTGTTATTTATCATCATTTTCATCATTATCACTTGGGCTTTTCCTCCCTACCAGACTTAAACTGAATTGTTTTGGGTGGGAAGGGAGTATGTAGTAGCTACATACAGGGAGCATACACCGTCTCCCAGAAGCCTTTGCTTCTGGCTCTTTGGAACTTTAGAGGAAGATCTTAGGACTGCACCTTGAAGAACATGTAACTGTACTTTGCCATGGAACAAAAAGGTTCACTTGGGGGGAAAAATTATTATAGCATATCTCAGTCTGTTTCTTGAAACATTCAATGCTACCCAGTCCACAAACCAGAAAATGCAGATAGAGCAAAAGGACCAAGTGAAATAAAAAGTGAGTAAAAAGACCATAGATTAAAAATCTTCTCGGTGCATTACAGAGGAAAATTAGTTCGGTGATCTCATTATTCCCCACTTGTACTCACCACAAAATCACTTTATTATTAAGTGCTCTAAGTCATCTCTGCCTAAAGTGGATTCAGTTTTGAATAAATCAATCGGAGCTGGTTGGCTAGGGTTTTGAGCAGCTCTGGTGAATTGACGAAGCAGGATGTGGTCACTGCTGTCGCAGAGGGCTCCCAGGGCTCGGGACCCTGGGCCGGCTCCACCGTTATGTGAGGTTACCGAGCACAATGTAAAAGTCCACTTACTAATGGGAACAGTTTTTGAACTCTTTTTCATCACAAAAGCCTTTTGTGTTCAAAGACATCCGTCCAGTGAACACAAGACTGGTAAATCTGTGTTCCCTTTCCTTTTACAAATAAGAAAAGTAGTTTTAGTTATGGATTTTTTTTTAGAAAAATGAAATCCTAGTAGCTGTTGTGATAATCTCAACAAACATTAATTTTGAAGCTTTATTTTTAAATGACTGAATTCCTTCATTACAGTTTCTAAGCAGTAACTTATAATATAGAAATGATAGGTGTGTTGAAGTATTTAAAATATTTTCCTGAAAGGAAAGAAAAGCCTGTTCAATGTAATTTAGCTAAAAATTGAATAGAAATTATGGACATTTTCATTTCCATGTCATCCCATGGCTTGTTCAAACTAAAGATAAAATTTTCTAAGAATTTACAGAGTAATAGAAATGTAATACTTGTGACTACCCCCCAAATGCTAATATTAGACTATAAGCCAGAATGTAGTTTTTAAAATAAAATATGAAGTAGACACATTTATTATTATATTGCAGAATCTTTTGCCAACTGGGAACCACTGTGATCATTTTAAATAGAGAACTGTATTTATTACCATTATTTTCATCAATAAATATTATATCTTACTGTGTACAAGTGAGTATAATTGATATGGTCTCTCCTCTCAAGGAGTAGACAGAGTAATAAGGGATGGATAATTGCTATATGCTTAAGAATAATTCAAAATGGAAAGTGCAAGAGTGCCATTTTATTTGTATACATTAAAAATGGGTATTTTTTTGAAAGGGAGAGATTGCATTTTATTAGAAAATGAAAGAAAGGTTCTTGATTTAAGGTATAATTTTGTGGGAAGGGTGGATTTTTGTTGACCAAATTACAGTGGACGGGAATAGCAGATCCGGCTGGATTAAGAGGCTTTGGGGATAAGATGCATACGAGTTCTGAGTGGGAAATGAATTGTGGAATGGTGGGGGAGGCATGTTGAACCTGATTTGTTAGATGGTGGGAAAAAGTCCAGGTTTTCAAACAAGGAATATTTTTGAAGACTGTCTTGCTTTCTTCAGTTACTGGAGAAATTCTATCTGGGATGAACATTTGTAGCAGTACTTTGAGGAGTTTCAGTAAGAAGCAGTATGAAAAGAAAGGAAGGGGCTCCAGGAAAAAGTGGGGGGTAAAAGCAATTAGCTGATTTAATAAGGGGGACACGTGAAATAAATTAAAGTTTTGAACGGAATGACCAGGAGATGGTGGTTCTGTGAATTGAGACTTGAAAGAACAGTACTCAAGTTTTGAATGACTGTTGGACATTCAGGTGGAGAAGGATGGGGGAAATAGGAGACTGGAGTTTATGGGGAGGTTAGAGCTGGGATGGGGATTTGCTATTCATCTCCTCTGAGGTAGTAACTGAACTTGTAGAAATTGTGGCATTATGTACAATAGAGGCAGAAAGAAGAGGGTAGATGGTAGAACCTGGAGGGCGAGACTAACATTTAGGTGTATCAGAGAGAAGAGATGAAGAGGAAGGTAAGAGGGATGGAGGGAGGAGAAGAGAGGGGAGCAGGGGGTGAGGGGGAGACAGAGCGAGAAGGGGGGGGGCAAAGAGAGACCCAAGAGAATTAAATAATGTACAACCAAGTCTGAATATGCTTTCTTAAACGGCCAAATGCTAAGTGAAATAAGTGAGACAGAAAAATTCAAGAACCATATGGTTTCACTCATACGTGGGATATAAAACTGAAAGCAACAAATGAACAAAACAAGACAAATAAAAACTCATAGGCACAGACAACAGTATGGTGGTAACCAGAGGGACAGGAGGTGGGGGTGGTATAAAGGGTAAAGGAAGTGAAATATTAATATATGGTGACGGAAGGAGACCTGACTTTGGGTGGTAAACACACGATGCAATATACAGATGATGTGTCGTAGAACTGTACACTTGAAACCTATATAATTTTAATACCAATGTCACCCCAATACATTTAATAAAAATTAAAAGGTCAAATAGTGTTTTTGGCAAACCACATGGTTTCTATGACAACTACTCAACTCTGCCATTGTAGCACGAAAGTGGCCAGAGACAAGGTAAATGAGCACAGTTGACTAATTCTTTATTTACAGAAACAGGTGGCAAGGCCCACAGGCCTTAGTGCGCCCATCCCTGAAACCAGGGGAGGAGAGGGTCTCAAGGTGAGGCCGAAGTGAAAATGAGAGAGAACCCACAGTCTGTGGAGAGGTCCAGGCATTATAACTGAGAAGTGGACCACGTACCAGGGAATTATAAAAGCATTGTGGAGTTTTTTTATGATAATGGGAGCAGAAACCTTTACCCTATTAAGTGTGCAGATGGGAATTGGCGAAAATGAGTAAGTTGCATATTGTATCCACACAGTAGCAACATCTAAGATTTACATAACTGATTGAATTTTCAAGTCTTCATCTAAGGTTATATCAATCACAGTTGCTACTGGGAGGCGTACAGTCTCACTACCAGTGACAAAGTAAAGAAAGTACCAGAGCAAAGTGGGAACATCAGTAAGCAGAATAAGACCCTGGAGAGCTGGGTGTAATCTCAGAGTTCACCAAACTTTGAGTCGGGGTCTATTTACTGATGAATTTTTCTCTCATCCTATATGTTGATATGCTAGAAAAATCAAGCATACATTTGAGCAACTGATATTCTGAAACCAAATGAGGTCAGACATCAGTTGTACAAATATATTATGGCAAGCATGCTTTATCGCCCTCCAGGTAATAAAGTCCTGAGTTACAATATGTGCAGCCAGCTTGAAGTGACCAGAGAGAAAAAGCTAGTACAGTTTTTAGAGAATATTAATATTAACGTCATTGATGATTCCCATGTACGTGTCTCCAACTGGCTCAGATAGCCAGGGTGATCCTTATCAGACATCATAATTCAGATCGTGTCATTCTTGTGCTCAATGCCCTCCAATGGCTTTCCTCTCTACCCAGAGCAAAATTCAAAATCCTTACATTGTTGCCAAGCCCTTCATACGCTGCACACCGTCCTCTGTCTGCGCTCAGCCACTTTGCTCTCCTTTGCTCAGCCGCAGGGGTAGCCTCCTTGGAGGTCCTCGGACACATAAAACCTGCACCACTTCAGAGCCTTTGTACTATTGTTTACCACTGCCCCCAAATAACCACACCCCCAAAATACCCCCAAAATAACCACACCTGTAAGTCTTCCTTAACTCCTCGGGTTCTTGCTCAGATGTCATCCTCTCCAGGAGGCCTCTCCTGACCACCCTCTTTAATCACCCACCTGCCTCTGAGCAGCCCCTGCCCCCTTCCCTGTTACATCTTTCTCCATGGCACTTACCTGAGAGACAATGTGTTGTTCTTATGTATCTGTTTGTTATCTGTCTCATGCCAGTGTGGAAGCAGGAATTTTTATCTTCCTTCTACCCTGCTTTCTCCCTAGCACTCAGTAGAGTGCTTGGTACCTCATAGGTGCCCAGTGAATATCTCTTAACTGAATCCATAAATGAATGTTTGGATCAAGAGCAGTAGCGGTTTTATATGTTATCCAATATATATTCTGTAGTGGTATTTTCAGTTTAGGTACATTAGAAAAAAAAAAAAAGAAAAAAAAAGCTGCCTCATTTGAGTTAGTCCAGGAGAATGCGAGGGATTTAGAAATAGTGTAATATAAGGGATGGTTGAAGAAGCACTAAATTTACTGTCAGAGTAAAACAGAATGATGATTGACTGCTAAGTGCCAGGCAGGGTACTAAATGCTTTGTATATATTAGCTCATTGACTCACACAGCAGCAATGGCAGGGGAACAAACAGGATGAGCTGTGGGAAATCAGTTGCCCAAGGTCAGATGGCTGCAAATGATGGGGCCAGGAGTCACACTCATGTTCTCTGAAGCCAGAGCCGTGTTTTTATCCTAAACACTGTGACTGCCCTTTTTGGAGCAATTCCTGCATCAAATGAGCTGGAGGAGAATTCTTCTACTCCCCGATGCCATAATTCTATGAGACTTCTCCCCCCACACATTTATTTCCCCCATACATTCATTTCCCTTTCTCTCTCCTTCTTCCCCTACTGCCCTTCTTTCTCGTCGAAGTAGCAGCCCCCCTGCAAGCCAAGGCTTCTCTAACTGGGGCGCGTGTCAGCCTTGGCAGGGCACACAATGAGGGCATCTGTGGGTAGCAGGCAGCCTGTCAGTGGCTGTATGGGGGGAAGGAAGGCTGACAGCACTCCAGCCACCGGCTACCTCACACCCCTTCCTCCATCCGTGTTCACCTCTCGGGTGGAGGTGAAAGGGATTGAATAATTCCTTCTGTGATTCTTCTGATTAGAAGAAGTTAATCTGTGAGATTCAGTGTATGTTCATAGGTTATTGTGTTGTACACATTTAATATGATGACTTACAGAAAAGCTTCCTTTCCTTTAAGAATAGCTGAATGGGCTAGTTTATTTCTAAGGAAGTTAGAAGACCAAGGTACTCTTTCGACAGGATGATGGGGGAGGTGAGAATGCACACTGATTCCTCTGTGTTGGTGTCTGGCTGGTGCTACATGGAGGGAAAATAAGTAAATGTCTCATGTGAGGTGAAGAGAGGCAAGTATATGAAATGTAGCTTTGAGGAACCACCTACCTGGGAGGATCCACCCAGATGAGCCTCCTGGCAAGTATGAGCTTGGGTAGAAAAGCTTTGTTCTTCTGAGCAGTAATGCCAACTGATGGCCTCTTCTAGTAGAAGCCCACCTGAGGCACAGGCAAGGATGAAAGAAGATGCTTCTAAACCCAAGTACCTAGAAATACATTTTGCATATTTGAACTTGAGAAGGAAATCATGTAGGATATACGTGGCTTTTCTTTGTCTTTTTTTTTATATTAATAGCCCACTTAAATGTATGCCACTTAAGGCCAGGTTTCCTCATAGGAGAAGAATAGAGAGCAGTGTGAAAGGTTGACTGTAACTGTAGCAGGAGTTTGTCCACATCACTGCCAGGAAATCTCTGGAAGGAGCTGGGAGGGTAACATGGTACATTGGTTTTTGTATTGCTGCATAACAAGCCACCCCAAATTTTAGTAGATTAAAATAGGAAGTATTTTGTTTGCTCACAGTTTTGTAAGTCAAATACTTGGGCTGGGGTTCAGCCAGGAAATGCATGGCTGCAGTGTGGCCGGTCAGTCTAGCATGGCTCCATTGCATCATTGAGGTTGGCTGCCAGCTGAGCAGCATGACTCTTAGACTTTCCTGGGCTTCTTCACGTGGTAGCCAGCTTCCAAACAAGCAGGTTCATCATAAGTCATTTATCATAGTTTATTAGTATGATCTTTACAAGAACAATTTACTGTAGGTGTGTTTTTGAAAGTCACAGTAAATGGGTTCAACTTCAGGTGTGGGAGTTCTGCAATTATCCTCCCAGGGAATTTGTCACATTGAGTGAAGCTCACACAGTGTTCTAAAATACCTCCAACTCGGAGAAATGACAGCTCCACCAGCAATGAGCTGGCATTCCCAAAACTATCTCATCCCCTTTTCCTTTAAGAAAACAAAATCTCAAATGTAAATTCCTTTCAGATGCAGATAGATAGTCTATGGCTCTCTCAGTGAGGTAGGTAGATTTTTGGTTCTGGTGCTCAGGTTACTTTTCCAATTTCTCTGAATGGGCACCTCAGAGAATGAGTGCTTCCTAAATGAGCTGAGAAACTCAAAGACTAGTAGAGGTTAACTAGAGTAGATGTCCCTATCCCCCATTTAATAAAAGGAGAGTGGATTTTGAATATGGCGGTAGATTTGGTGAAGGTACACTGACCTTCTCCCAGGACCAAACTGGAATTACAGTTAAAATATAGAAAAATCATCCTGAATAACCACCTGAAGACTAGCTGGAGAGAACCCTTATAACCAAGGACATAAAGAGGAGCCCATATCGAGATTGGTAGGCAGTATGGAGGCATGAGAGTGCTGGCTGGGCTCCCACCAGCAGCAGCTGAAACTTTGGAGGGATATCTCAGCTGTGAGGTTTCCCTCTGAGAAGTCTGGGGTCTAAACCCCAAACTGCACTTCCCAGCCCAGAGTAACAGAACCGGAAAAAGTGCCCACATAACCTCCAGCTATGAAAAGCACCAGAGGTTCTCTCCAGCAGGGAGAGATGGCTAGAAACACGGGCCTGCTTAAAGGGCCAACACACTAAATTTTGTTTGCAGCCACTCACCCTGGGCTCCAGCAGAGGGAGGGCAGAGTGGACTAGAGCTGCATGAGGAAAGTCTGGAGTTGGTGGCTCAGGAGAAAGAGGTGAGAAGACAAAAGCCAGGATCCCTGTGCTGAGTCATTTCCCAAAGCTGCACAAGCCATCTTTCTCAGGCAGAGCTTTACCATCAATGCAACTTTAGCATGAGGGGAAGCAATAGCTCCACCCTTGGAAACCCTCTCACCACCACCCTATGGAGTTTACGCCCTGCTGAACACTACAGCTTGAGGCTCATTAAGTGACTGGGACTAACAGCCTGCAGGCAGAGGCAGAACTATGGGTGCTTTGAGTCTTTGCCAGGCCTGCTCCTGGGCCCACGGCTAGTAACTTGGTGTGCCACTTGATCCTTTCCACATACACCTAGCCCAGCAGAGGTAGCCACAAGCTGTGGATTGCTGATAGCTCCAAACAGGGTACTCGGGGCCAATCACAAACAGTATCTGACATTGGTCTACACCAAAGACCCTCAATAGGCCCAAAACCAATACACCCAGTGGCCAACATCAGACAACAGAGCAGAATTCAATAAGCTTCACAAGCAGTATATTCACAGGGAGATCTTGGCAGGCTCCAAACCCTCCTGAGGCGAATTCTTCTTTGTATGATAAGCACTTGCACAGCAGCCTGCACACTGTGTTGGAGGTTGAGCCTCACTGTCAGCCAGTGTGAAGGTCAAATCCACACATGAATGGGCCAGTTACAATCAAGACTCCATTATAATAGGAGGGCCCACACAATGTGTATAAAGGACATTATTAGAACTCTCAGATCTGGTGATTAGGGAGTCTGCGCCACTGGGTTCCACAGGTCACCTACTATATAAGGCCACCTGACCAAGACTGGGAGTTGTAGCAGATTTACCTATATGTAGAAAAAAAATCCAAACAGGCCAAAATGGGAAGACAAAGAAACAAGCCCCAAATGAAGGAAAAAGAAAATTCTCCATAAGAAGAGCTAAATGAAATGGAGATAAGCAATTTATCAAATATAGAGTTCAGAATAATGATTATAAGGATGTTCAACTGCATAGGAAAAAAGTATGAAAATTATGAAAAAGAATCAGTCAGAAATGAAGAATGACATAGCAGAAATAAAGAATACACTGGATTAGAGGAAGCCAAGGATCAGATCAGTGAATTAGAAGACAGGGTAGAAAATAATTACTCAATCAGAGAACCAAAAAGAAAAAAACAATTAAAAAGCAGGAGGACACCCCGGCTGGTGTGGCTCAGTGGCTGAGCACTGACCCATGAGCCAAGAGGTCGGTGGTTTGATTTCCGGTCAGGGCACATGCCCATGTTGTGGGCCAAATCCCCAGTGGGGGGCATGCAGGAGGTGGCCAATTGATGTTCTCTCTCATCGATGTTTCTATCTCTCTCTCCCTCTTTCTCTCTCTTCCTCTCTCTCTCTAAAATCAATAAAGAAAAAAAAAATTTTAAACACACACACAAAAAAACAGGAGGACAGTTTAAGGGAGCTGTGGGACAATATGAAATGTAATAATATCCACATCATAGAGTACCAGAAGGAGAAGAAAGTGAACAAGGGATAGAGAACCTGTTTGAAGAAATAATGGCAGACAATTTCCCTAACCTAGTGAAAGAAAAAGTCACACAAGTTCAGGAAACACAGAGTCCCAGGCAAGAAGAACCCAAAGAGGCCCACGCCAAGACATATCATAATTAAAATGCTAAAAATTAAAGACAAAGAAAGAATTTTAAAGTCAGCAAGAGAAAAGCAATTTGTTACCCACAAAGGAGCTCCCATAAGGCTGTCAGCTGATTTCTCAACAGAAACACTACACTCCAGAAGGGAATGGCATGAAGTATTCAAGGTAATGAAAAACAAGGATCTGAATCTAAGACTACTCTATCCATCAAGGCTTTATTCAAAATAGAAGGTGAAAAAAGAGCTTCCCAGACACACACACACACACACACAAGGCTAAAGGAATATATTACCACCAAACCAGCATTGCAAGAAATGTTAAAGGGACTGCTGTAATAAGCAAAAGAAATAGAGAGAGAAACGTAGGGATAATAAATAAAATGGCAGTAAATAAGTACCTATCAATAATGACCTTAAATGTAAATGTATTAAATGCTCCAATCAAAAGATATAGGGTAGCCAAATGGACAAGAAACTATGATCCATAAATATGCTGTGTATAAGAGACCTACCTCAGAACAAGAGACTCTCATAAGATGAAAGTGAAGGGATGGAAAAAATTTTTCCATGCTAATGGAAATGAAAAAAAAGTAGAGGAAGCAATATTTATATCCGATAAAATAGACTTCAAAGCAAAGGCCATAACAAGAGACAAAGAAGGTCATTACATAATACTGAGAGGATCCATCCAACAAGAGGATATAACCCTGGTAAACATATATGTACCTAATATAGGAGCCCATCAATTTATTTAAAGATTCTTGGAGGACTTTAAGGGAGAGATCAACAGCAGTACACTCATAGTAGGGGACTTTAACACCCCACTGAGTTCTCTGGATAGATTTTCCAGACAAAAAAATCAACAAGGAAATAGTGACCCTCAATGACACATTAGGTCAGATGGATTTAATTGACATATACAGAACATTTCACCCCAAAGTTGCAGAATATACATTCGTTTCAACTGCACATGGGACATTCTCAAAGATAGACCAATGATTGGACACAAAATAAGTCTCTACAAGTTCAAAAAGATTGAAATCATATCAAGCATCTTCTCAGATCACAATGACATGAAACTAGAAACCAACTACAATAAAAACACTCAAAAACATTCAAACATATGGAAGCTAAATAGCATGTTATTAAACAATGAATCAAAAACTTCCTGGAAACAAATGAAAAAGAACATACAACAACACAAAATCTATGGGACACAGCAACTGATAAGGGGTTAATTACCAAAATATATAAAGAACTCATACAACTTAACGAAAGGAAGACAATCCAATTAAAAAGTGGGCAAAGAACCTAAATAGACACTTCTACAAAGAAGACATACAGATGGCCAAGAGACATAAGAAAAAATGCTCAAAGTCACTGATCGTCAGAGAGATGCAAATTAAAATGACTATGAGTTATCTCACACCTCACACTTATCAAAATGGCTGCCATGAACAAACAGCAACTGCTGGCGAGAATATGGAGAAAAGGACACTGTACTACACTGCTGGTGAGAATGCAGACTGGTGCAGCCACTATGGAAAACAGCATGGAGTTTCCTGAAAAAATTCAAAATGGAACTGCCATTTGACCCAATGATCCCACTGCTGGGAATATATCCTTAGAATACTGAAACACCAATCAGAAAGAATATATGCACCTTATGTTCATAGCAGCACTATTTACAATTGCTAAGATCCGGAAACAGCCTAAGTGCCCATCAGCAGATGAGTGGATGAAAAAGCTGTGGTACATTTATACAATGGAATACTATGCAGCTATAAAAAAGATGGACCTGTTACCCTTTGAGACAGCATGGAGGGACCTGCTAGGCCAAATAAGTCCATCAGAGAAAGACAAGTATCACATGATCTCATTTATATGTGGAATCTGCTGAACAAAATAACTGATGAACAAAATAGATGCAGAGACATGGAAGCATGGAACACACTGACGAATCTCAGGGGTGGGGGTGGGGGGGATTAACTAAAGAGCTTATGTGCATATATGTATAGCTAATGGACACAGACGATAGTGTGGTGAAGGCCTGGGGTTGGTGAGAGTGAAGTGGAAGGGGTCAATGGGGGACATCTGTAATATTTTCACCAATAAATATGAATTTTAAAAATAAATAAAATAAAATAAAAAAGAGAGTGGAATTATGCAAGTATGCAGATAAGCTAATCCTCTGACCTAATCAGCAATGCAGATTTGAAAAGCCTTTCTAATTACTTCCTGAACTTGGCTGAAGGTATGGGTAAAAAGAGTTTCTCAGCATGATGGTAGCAGATGTATTTCATAATATTGATTGAAAATATTGGAAAGAAATCCTCAATTATAATGTTCCTGAAAAGTACATCGAAAAAAAGATAATATTTAACATGTTTTAAACTTTCACTGAGATATAAACATAACATAATTTAGATGATCAACTCACATACCAGTTATTTGAAGTCTTTGTATAGCTAGACTTTAACATGCAGAGTCAGGTTGCCTATTGGTTAATTGCCCGTATCTTCCTTGAGTTCTATTACATATGAGAGCTCTAGTTTTCTTGGACAGAATGGGACCACCAGAATATTCTCTTATCTTTAGCTATTTGTTAATTTGGTATCTTGGCAAAGGAGTCTTACTTAGTGCATCGAATTTCAACAACTTTAAATGTTAAATTGTTGACATTTACAGGCGTACGTAACACCACACAATATGTGATTTGGAAGCCTAGATAGATCTGTTACTCATTTTCTTGGCTGACTTTGAGTAGTTATGAGTGATTGTTAACAGAATCACTCTGTAACAGATTGCCCAAAAGAAACTCTCTATGAATTCCTGGTGGAGATGCCTGTATCATCCCTGTGACCTGTGCTGCGTGAGTGCTGGTGGTTAATCTTTACCTTACTTTCTGTGAGCTGTTCAGTATCTTTCCAGTACTTCTGTTTAATGTAAGTTATCCTGAGCCAGTTTCTCTTGCCTGCTGCCAAGGTAAACCTTAAATGATACAGTGCCGTCCATGCCTTTGGAGTGACTGATGCTTCAGTAGCTCTCTGTTCTCAGGAAGTTCCGTCTACAAAGGGTTTCTCCAACATCTCTCTTCTCAGAAATCTCGAGAGATCAGGTAGAAGTCCTTTTGTCCCACCATGTGTGGGATGGGACAAGGAAAATATTCAGGATCTCTTTAATGAATGTCACTGCATAATTCCTGGCATTTGAGCAAGTGACGGCTGTATTTGAGGAATCGGTGAGGGCTGAGTCACATGACAGTTAATTGTTTTATCTGAGGATCAGAAAATATGGATAATCCAGTATAGGATTTAATTTCTTTGCTAGTGACTGAAACTAGAACATAGTTATGCAATTGAAAGTCATAAGATGTAACACCTTTCTATATCCAAACTCTTTAAATCTCTAACTCAGAGCTTCTCAACTTGGCACTCTTGACATTTTAGAATGGTTAATTCTTTGTCATGGGGGACTGACTCTCCTGTGCATTGTGGGATGTCTAGGAATATCAATGAAGATGCCAGTGACATCTCCCTTCCCCTAAGTTGTGACAATTCAGAATGTCTCCAGACATTACCAAACGTCTGTTGGGGGGCAAATTTGCTCTTGTTTGAGGACCACTGGTTTAGATTATTTTATCTTTAATTTAACCAACAATTGCCTAGCACTTTCACTATTCAAACTGCATTTTAATATGTGTATGCTTACAGGAATAATGTGTGGGCAATGCAGTAGTACACTAGGTTCAACAGGTATCAGTTCCTTCCTAACCAGGTTTCGTCACAAACATGTTGAAACTCTCTAGATACAGTTTTCTATTCATATGTAAGGGTTAGGTAGAATCATAAAAAGTTGTCTGTAGGTTAAAAAAAAAAAAAAGGTGAAATACTAGCATTTTCCTGAAGTTCTACCTAATGCATGATACAAAATAAGAAAAAAATTATTTGAGAAAAAATGAAATTGTAATTGTACCTAGATGTCATTATAACCTTGATTTTAAATGGATTTGCTTTTTTTTTTCTTTTTCTTTTTTTGTAAGCAGTGGTGGTTTTAGAAATGTTATGTAGGAAGTTTTGAGGAGCCTCGATTTGGTTGGAGCTGGTTGGCATTGAAGCCATGTATTCTAACAACGCCATTGTGCAGCTAGTACAGTGCTTTTAATTTAGAAGGTGTGTGTATTTTGTGCTTGAGGTGAGGCTAATGGAAATCCTACACCGTGGTTATTAAAGCGGTTCATAGAGAGAAGGAGGTGGAAATGAAATCTAATTTTAAAAAATACGAGTTAAGGTATGAAATGTTGACTGTAATCTTCTCATTTGAAAGGATCGGATGGTCCTAGTCAACAGGGCTCAAACCCTTAGGCTGTTTCTTGCTTTGGCAAGTTCACAGTGGAAGGAGAATTATATCTGGAAATGCTGTTTTGCAAAATGAAATCAGGATGGAGACGAAGAGTGCTTTTTAGCACATATAAACTCCTAATTATAACGCTACTACTACTGCTGTCATTTTTCTACATTCAGATCACAGTAATAAACTGCAGGATAATCATTCACTGAAGGATGAAGAATACCTAAAACTTGATCTGAGCCTTGTATACCTTGTTCTCCTTTCAGCTTTGAGGAGAGCTGTGAGCAAGGGCGGTGGATGGCCAGGACCCTGGCAGCAGAGCAGGGAGAAGCCAGAGGGTCAGACACTAACGGATGAGCTGTCTCATCAGCTTCTGACCCCTCAGGAATAGATGACATCATGCGTTTTACAGTTTCTATCCCATAACCGTACCCTGAAGCTATGGAGAGCTGATGGAGGCTTTATAAATCAAATGAACAAGAGAAAAGAACCAGTGAGTGCTCAGTACCTAAAACACATTGCGTTCACTACTTCCTGGGCTTTCTAGAGAATTCCATGTGTGTGATAGACACAGAAGAGACCTTCCATGCTTAATGTTGGTCCAGGACCAGGTTAACGTTCTGCACACTAATTTTAATTCATATATATGCCTTTTTTCCCCAGCACAAATGGACCCCCGAGGCCTATCTCCCAGACAAAGTAAAAGTGACAGTGATGATGATGACCTGCCAAATGTGACCTTAGATAGCGTTAATGAAACCGGATCTACGGCCCTTTCCATAGCCAGAGCAGTTCAAGAGTAAGTATCACATTCTCAGGATGAAATAAGAATTGCCAAGGTGTTCGATGGATAATGGAAATAGCGGCATCTCCTGTTCCCCAGACCTGTCATTCTAGCCCCGAACTGGCACAGGTGTAGACATCTTTCCATGAAGTCTTACGTTCTTTGGAAGGAGGTTAGGGGAAAGTCTGGAGTGGTTTACATAGTGGAAAATTTGTGTTTTGATGAGAAATAAGACGTCTGTGCATCTTGTCTGATACTTCCTGCCTCTTCTCCTTAGCTCTGGGGAGAAAAAAAAAAAATTGTTCATTCTGAATGTCCCTATCCAGTTATCATCATCATTGTTATTTATTCGTATACAACAGCCAAAGGAAATAAATAGAGCAAGTATTATTATTTTGTCTTGATAAGAAAGTACAGAATAGCTTTTTTGAAATTTCAAATTGGGACGACGATATGTTACCACTTTGGAAAATCCAGAACCATCGGTAATTTTTAAAAGGATCTTTTCCCTTTCCTTTTATCCAGACCATAGGGCTAGATTTCAGCCCTTGCTTATTGAAAACAGCTCTTTTTCTGTCATTGTCAATTTGGTATGTAGAATTGAACCTATGGCTAGTCCATATATATGTATGTGTGTATACACACAAATATATATAATATACTAGAGGAAGGCAGGATATAGTGGATCAAAAATGAAATTTAGAGTCAGATCTGGATTCAAATTCATATTCAAGCTCTTATGGCCAGTTATTGAACCACGCAGAGATGTCGCTTCATTGGTGGTAAGAAAATCAGAACACTTAGCTTACAGGACCGTATGAGGGTGATACAGTCCCAAGGCATACAGGGCAAATTGCATAGAAGGCTTTGATTAATGGTAGAAGTAGTAGTATAATTAGTGGTAGCCATAGTGTGTAGTATAAGCAAAAGACAACCAGGAAATACAAATGCTACAAGTACCATTATTCTGATTGTAAAAATGAAGACACTGAGGATCAGAGAAGTAAAATGACTTATCCAGAGTCATAATAAATGGTGACAAGACACAGTTTTGGACTTCTGACTCCAAACATTGTTGTTGTTTTTTCTAAAAGTTCCTGTAATGTCTGTTTCCATAATAGCCTTCCACTTGAACAATTTATAAAGACATTTTTAAATATGGTTTTTTTAATTGATTTTTTAGAGAGAGAGGAAGGGAGAGAGAGATAGAAACATATATGTCAGAGAGAAACACCGATCAGCTGCCTCCTGCACGCCTGCTACTGGGGATCGAGCCCACAACCTGGGCATGTGCCCTGACTGGGAATCAAACCGGGACCTCTCAGTCCATGGGATGATGCTCAATCCACTGAGCCACACCAGCCGGGCATTTTTTCAAATTTGTTCAAATAACTGGTTGTAGTAACCGAGTTTCTTCTAAGCAGATGTCAACTTGAACCAGCATAGGCATTGAATCAAAGGGGTTACTGAAATTGTATTTAAAGTGGTGGCATGCCAAATGACCTCAGCGCTATTTCAGTGATCAGCACAGTGATCGTGGATTTGTGGGAGCTAAATCCTAATGTCAGAGATTCCATGTTCTCATCTGTAAAACTAGACTAAATGATGACAAGTTTCAATTCTTAGATGAATAATAAATTTCGTAGACATTTTAATCACACTGCTGTCCTGTACCATAAATATATATACATATATATATGGTCTATGTGTATATGTGCTTATAGATGTGTATGTGTTTCTTTTAATTATAACTTTCAAGTTTGGAACTGTGATTACTAAAATCTAAGTTATGCTTACTCTGTTTGGGGCTTATGTAGCAAGTAATGGTATTCACTTCTTAAACATAACCATTTCTGTGCTTCTAATGTTACGTGCTTATATTATAAGAGTATATATTGATGTGAAACTTTTTTTGGAGTTTTTCAGTGTTCCATCATTTTTTTTCTTTTTTTATTGAACTTATTTATTGGGGTGATAATGTGAAACATTTAATAACCTCAGAAACCGGAGTTTCATTTTCAACATAACCTCTCTGAAAGGCTCTGTGAAAACATGTTCAAGCCACAATATTTAGTATAACTGTGCCTATGCCTGCCTTTTTGACTGTTATGAAAGCTGCATGTGTACCTAGGGAAATGCAGATTCATCATTCATGTAAGTGTTTTCATGAAAGATTAGTAAAGAACACTGAGCTGTCACCTGGGAAGCCCTAGAATGCCAGGCCCCGGCAATAGTTAATTAACCACCATTCAAGACTAAGTAGGTGTGTGTCAACACTGGGGACTGCAAAGATGCTACGAGATAAGCAAAAAGAATGTTTTTCGGAGTTCTCTTCAATGCAGGTATATTTCAAAACTTACAATAAATATATTAAGAAAATGTTTGTTTTGGGACAAATAAACATATAACCCTTCCTAGAGAATTAAAAAATAAAAACTGTGCCTAGGTTCACCCGAAGTTAACTTTCAATGTACACAACTGTGACTTGTCTTTCAGCTCTTCTAAGCTTTCAGGCACACGCGTTTCAGTATTAATTTCTCCTTCCTCTTGTTCTGTTGGCCTTTGGATTTTGATGCCTTCTATTTACTCAGAAGGGGTCAAACAAAGAAAAAAGCATTTTAGTATACTACGATCAATAAAATAATGCATTAAATAATAAAAGGATAAAACAGCAGCTCGGTATGGTCATGAGAGGATTTCGAAAGACATCTGTGGACCTCTTTCCTGCCCTTGCAGAACTTTCCTGAGAGAAGAGTTAGGTTGAGAAGAATGTTTGCAGGTAGAGAGGTGATAAAATCAGAGGTTTATGAACGGTAGTGGTAGCACGTTTTAAAAGACCCGGGCGTCTTTGCAATTACAGACACAAGGAGCCATGGCTTAGAAGGGGTTCAAAGGCTGGCCATTTACTTCTTTTCCTTTTTTTTTTTTTGAATCCTCACCAAAGGGTATTATTCTGTTGATTTTCAGGTAGAGGGGGAGGGAATAAGAAGGAAAGAGAGAGAGAGAGAGACATTGATGTCAGAGAGTCATATGGATTGGTTGCCTCCTGCATGACCCCAACCAGGGCCAGGGATCGAACCACAACCAAGGTACGTGCCCTTGACCGGAATCAAACACTCGACTCTTTGGTATGGGGGCCGACGCTCTAACCACTGAGCAAAACCAGCCAGGGCAACTGGGCCACTTACTTCATTGGCCACCACGGGAGTGTCAGGAAGAGAAGGGGAAGATGAGAAGAAGGATATTAGGGAAGATTGACACGGGAGAGGGATGAAACTGCCTGGCCCTCGGCCAGCCTTTAAAACAAGATGCTAACCCACAGGGTGAACACCTCCGACTGAAGCTCTCCTGCCCCACTCAGGTTCATATTCTTGCCTCATGGAATAATCATTACAGTTTGACTTTTTAATCTGGTACTTTATTGACATTGTTATATTTACATAGCATAAAGGTTGATATGCTAATAAGTGTTTTCTAAATGTCTAATATTTTACATTTTACTGGTTTTTAAAATGAACTTTTAATAAAGCTTCGGTTTAAGAAATGTTTCCTTTGATTTGAAACGCAGAAGTTGTTAGTCAGAATTACATCCCATGCTCCCTCCCCCCCAAATATTCACATATTCATCTTTAAATAAAAGACAGCATTGCTTGGTAGCTAGAGCAGCAACCTGTGGTCACTTCGATTCATACAGATTTATATAATGAGGCTACTGATCTGTGATAGGACTGATCATTTCAACCATTTTCATCAATTCACCTGATTCCCATTTATCAGCTCAGCATCAGTGAATTCAGATAAATTGGAAGAAGTGGCCACAGAGAGGCCCACACACAGGCGCTACCCTTTTCTTATCTCAATTATAGAGATACTGTCCGAGTCAGAAACCGTGTAATCAGTAATTCTGACAAAGCCAACCTCCAGCAATTCATAGGATATCAGTTTTGTTTTGATCTGTTTTTTGTTTTTGTTTCTTGGTGGTTGTTGTTTTTTTACCCCTGATGGTAAAATAGGGTCATTACCCTTAACAACTTGACAAACATAATTATGAAATAAGTGTTTGGAAAAAGAGAGGTACAGGCACATGATTAGAGCAAATTATTATAATTAACTCTTACCCTAGGCAAAACAATGATATTTTTTAAATTGGCAAAGTCTGGCTTTGTTATTCAGAACCTCTAAGTTCTCTACCCTTTTTGCTTTTTTTTTTTTTTTTAATTCCAAACATTCATCACCCTCATTTGTTGATGTGAGTAGAATAATCAATTTCCTTCAAGTTAGAGTGGAAATGAATCATAATATCTAAAATAGGGCCCTGTTCAGAGAAATTTCTATTTAACCAGGAATAAGTTAACCTACAAGAATAAGGATATAGCTATAATACTTTCAGTGAGAGTGAAACGGGAAACGGTAGAGTGGAGGGTGGAGAAAGCAGGGGAAGGGGTGGAGGAGATGTACCTGTGTTTCTCAGTGTCAGTCCTGCAGAATTGCCAAGTGCACATTAGGGCTTAACTCACACCTTATCTGAGTAGTCCACCCTCTGATTTTGATTGTAACTTTCAGAGGGGAACAAAACCAACATAAATTAGTAGTGTTAGTGCACTGGCTGGTTTGGCTCAGTGGTTAGAGTGTCGGCCCGAGGACCAGAGAGTCCTGGGTTCGGTTCCTGCTAAGGGCACGTACCTCGGTTGCAGTGTGTCCCTGCCCTGGTTGGGGTCGTGTGGGTGGCAACCAGTCGATGTGTCTCTTTCACATCGATGTTTCTCCCTCTCTCTTCCCCCTTCTCTCCCTCCCTCTTTATCTGAAGATAAATGCAAAAATGTCCTCAAGTGAGGATAAAAAAATAAATTAGTAGTGTTAGTAACGTTACGCTTTGGCTAGAATCTCTGATATGTGTACCTGTTAAAAGGATGTTTTTAAATGGTTCACTGTCCATTACATTTCAGCTAATTAAAACACTTCACTGTCTTCCTCCTGTTTTATTCCAGTTGACCTTTGAACCACTTAGGTTCATTTATATGTGGATTTGTTTTTTCAATAAATATTGTAAATGTATTTTCCTTATGATTTTTCTTAATATTTTCTTTTTTCTAGCTTACCTTATTGTAAGATTACAATTCATAATTCATATAACATGCAAGACATGGATGAATTGACTGTTTATATTATCAGTAATCAGTAAGCCTTCCAGACAATAGTAGGCTATTAGTAGTTAAGTTTTGGGGGAGTCAAAAGTTATTTGTGGATTTTCAAGTACACAGGACTCAGTGCCCCTAACCCCTCTGCATTGTTCAAGGGCCAACTGTAGATTGCTCATGGAAAGTGGATCTTTTAAAGAAAAACAATTTGTGAATTTCTGGAAATAGAGAGTCTTATCTTTAGTACATTTTTACTTAAATGCTTTTTGAAAAACAGATATGGTAGCAAGTTAGATATACTGTTGCTTCCTTCAAACTTTGTTGCTAGTTCAGACATCATGGTTTTTTAATTTAGAAAATTGCATTTAATGATCAAAGAAAGCCAGAAATCTTGAGGGAGTAGTTATTTAGTTTCTTCATTGTTCCAAACTACTTGAACATACTTTTGGTTTCTCTTAATCTCTTAACACTTTTGATTGTGTTAATGTCTTTTAAAAACTTTTTTTTTTCTTTATTGATTTTAGAGAGAAAGGAAGGGAGAGGGAAAGAGAGATAGAGACATCGATGAGAGAGAACATGGATTGGCCACCTCCTGCATGCTCCCTCCTGGGGATCGAGCCCACAACCTGGGCATGTTTCCTGACCAGGAATCAAACTGGCAACCTCTTGGTGCATGGGTTGACACTCAACCATTGAGCCACACCGGCTGGGCATGCTAATGTCTTTCAAGTTACAGAAGAAACTATATTAGAGGTGAGGAAGAAAGAAAAAACAAAACAAAAGAACTGTGAGTGAGATCCTACTTTTTGGCAGATTCTATGAAAACTCACATAGGTTTTATTTAATTCTCCCTGCGATCCTGTTTTTATTCTGTAGATAAAGAAACAGAGGCTCAGAGAGTTACCCTAGTCCCAGAGGTCCTACAGCTGGTTATTGGCACGGCTCATATTCAAATCCAAGTTTGTCTACTGTAAACCCATTTTCCTTTATGAAGGCTGCTCCTATTCTTATGCTGTGCCTTTAAAATCTCTAACCCTATCCAAAATAAGCAAAGCTTTTTGAGTCTTTAAACGTAAGAAAACATTTATGAACTCATTTCAGATTTTTTTTAATCTTTAAACTCATTGTTACTTTAAATATAATCTGATTTAGGAGGAAATGATTCCATCAAATGCCTTCATAGATGTTTTTTTAAATCACAACAGATTTTTTGACATTTTAAATATAAGCCTTATTTTAAATGTAAAGAAACATCAAAAATAAATAATTTTTATAAATTATATCATGCACTTTAAATATAATTTGGGAATGTTGAACATTAATTCTTAAATCAAAAATAGTGACATTGCCCAGCCCGTATGGCTCAGTGGATTGAGAGACGTACCATGAACTGAGAGGTCCCGGTCAGGGCACATGCCCAGGTTGTGGGCTCGATCCCCAGTAGGGGGCGTGCAGGAAGCAGCCGATCGATGTATCTCTCTCACATCAATGTTTCTCTCTCTCTCTCTAAAAAAATCAATAAAAAATATATTTAAAAAAATAATGACATTACTTGAATATATTAATGTTAATGTTAATGATTCAAGTTTAAAAGGTTAAGCAAGTCTTCTATATAATACCCTAGATAACTTCTAAAAATCCAAAACATTTATACCAGCAGGGAAATAATAAAAACATATATAAGTTATACTGAAGGGCTTGATTAAAAGGCTGTGTAGGCCCGGCCGGTGTGGCTCAGTGGTTGAGCATCGACCTATTCACCAAGAGGTCACCAGTTCGATTCCAGGTCAGGGCACACGCCCAGGTTGTGGGCCTGATCCCCGGTGGGGGGCATGCAGGAGGCGGCTGATAGATGTTCTCTCTCATTGGTGTTTCTATCTCTCTCCTCCCTCTTTCTCTACAAATCAATTAGAAAGTAATAATAAATAAAAAAAATAAAAGGCTGTCTATTTACAGATAGATGAATTTCACCTTAGAAAGCACACATGCACACAAAAATTCAGGATAGATACCATTCTCTTACTGTTACATAGCAAACTGCAGGTTTATATTGAAATATGAGAAAATAAAATACAACTCTGTTAAAGTGGGGTTTTTTTTTCCTTTTTATTAAATGTATTGGGTGACACTGGTTAACAAAATTATACAGGTTTCAGGTGCACAGTTCTACAGCACATCATCTGTACACTGCATTGTGTGTTCACCACCCTAAGTCAAGAGTGTTCTTTGTATCAACTTCACTGGTACTGTTATTTAAAGTAGTTATTGCTGGGGAAAGGTTTCAAGTGTGTTTCAGTATAAACATAAATGCTGACATTCCCAAAGCCAAAAAAGGAACATCCCTTTTAAATCACTGTCAATGTTTAAACAGAAGAGTTTGTCGGAGTGTTGAAATGGTACTGTGTCATCTTATTTTGCACCCCTTGACTGAAAGATTTGAGAGCATCAGGTCGTGTCGCTTCCTTATCTGCTGATTAGAATAAACCCAGCTGAGTTGATTGTGCCCAAGAAAATGTCCGAGAGCTCAGTCTGTCAAATGATTTCAACTTTTGCTCTTAGATCCTTCCCAGATTACTGTCTCATTAAAAGAAATTATATCTTTATTTAATAAGCCCAACATGTTTGGGATACCTTCAAATTCCCATTTCATGTTGTACCAGAGAAATACCTTTGATTCAGACCTTTAGATGGAAGTGGAGTTCTCTAATAGTGACTGTCATGTCTGATGTGGTGCTACTGATGGGTACATCTCAGAGGCTTCACTCTGTTGCCATGGGAAATAAATACTTTTAGGTTGCTCTTCTTTTGAAGGAGGTCAGGAAAAGCTACTGATTTACTGTGAATGAACAGAGATAAAACCTAAAGTGTATGCTTAGCCTTCATCAGCCCAACAGTCTTCCAAGCCTAAAAAAAGAAAAATTAAAAATAGTAGTTACTGAATAACTCAGTCCCTGGGTTTAGCAGCAAAATGGAGACTGTACAGAGTTCCTTTTATCTGTTTTGGGGACAGCATTGATCCATTTTTAAATTAAGAAAAGTGTAATCAAGTTTGGCCAGTAATGTGAATTGTTTCCCAAATTATCAAGTTAAGTCATATATTCATGTAGGGAATCATTCATTCATTTATTTAACCCTGTGTTACATGCTAGGGTTATAAATGATTCATAGTGCTTGACAGCATGGAGTTCAGCATCAAAATATATGAGATGAATTAAAGCACAGTGGGATAAAAACATGAAGGGCAGCAGTGAGAAAAGGGAGGTGTGGCGTGTAACTCAGGCTGGAACAGAGAACGCTAGCATGTGGTGCACACATGTTCCTGATCACCCGGGCCTGAGTGAGTGCGGAGAAGATATGGGAGATGCAGCCTCTTGGAGGGCCGGGGAGAGGCCTGATCAGGAGGGATTACTTATTCTGTAGACGGTGGGTGCCATCGATAGGCATTAAGTGGGAATGGCATGCTCACGTGTGTGTTTTATAGATATCATCTCAAGGAAGCTGGGTGTGGTTGTACAGATTGAGCACTGAACATCCCAAACAATCTCTCTCCCTCTCTCTCCCCCTATATATATAGGGCTCCTGTATGTTGAATACACAGAGGGCACACACCATGTCCTCGCCATTCTTGTCTTTCCAGGGCTAGCATGGTGCCTGGAAAGATGCTTTTTTATAAACAACATTGAATAAATTAGGCAGAATCATTGATCTTGTGGTGTTTATATTCAAGTGGAGGTGGTGGGAGGAGAAGGACAATAAGCATATATTTCTGAAGAAGGTAAGGCAAGTAGGATTTGGATGCTAGGCAGTGTGGGGGAGGTAGACAGAGTTCACTCTTCCATGTCAGGTATTAGGGGAAGAACTCTTAGAAGATTATGCTTTAGAAAGGACCTGAAGAGATGTAATGTCAAGTCACAAAGATCTCTAAAGGAGGAGTATTCCAGGCAGAGGGAAGAACACATCCTGAGGCAGGAAAGTTCTGGAGTGAATAAATGAACAAACAGACTCACTAACCACCTAGCGAACATTAATTGGAATTTCTTAATGTTACAGAAGACACTGAGCTCCATAGAGGCCAACTAATTATTTTAGCATCACATTCCTAGAGAGAGAGTCAGGACTGAATCTATTTATCCACTTTTCCCTCTGTGCTATTATAAAAACAATCTTTGCTAAAGGGAATCTGCAGTTGTTTAACCAAAACAAACAAACAATCAAACAAAACAAGAAAAGAACAAACATGTAAAAAAAGTTTCTTTCAAAACATTTGCTCACCTACTTATTTTTGTTCTGGGTTCTTGAAATTTATATATCCTCTGATGAAGCAAAAATATCTGTTATTCTAGAAAACATTTATTATATATCATTACTATGTCATCCAGCAGCCATTAACTGTTTTCATCCCTAAAAGTAATGTAACTATAATTTCATGTGAGTGTTTATCAGAATTTTTCATGCATGAATCTTATTTTATTTTTCTTTATTGATTTTTTTAGAGAGAGAGGAAGGCAGAGAGAGAGATACATTGATGAGAGAGAACATCATTGGCCGCCTCCTGCATGCCCCCTACTGGGGATTGGGCCCACAACCTGGGCATGTGCCCTGACCGGGAATTGAACCGGCGACCTCTTGGTGCATGGGTCAATGCTCAACCACTGAGCCACACTTGCTGGGCTGATGCATGAACCTTTTTGATTATTAAAAAATAAAATAAAAGGTATAATATGTTAAAGTTACTCACAGATGTGCTGTTTTGAGAGTGTTTTATATTTGTCATCTCTATGATGGGCATTTTATGCTCTATGCATAATGCTAAACAATCAATCTGATACACACCCCACTGCAACTAAATGATCGTCTTCTGGTAGACTGTACAGATAAACAATTTGAAAAGTATTGGGTTAACTGAGTGTTGATTTGTTTTTCAAAGTGCCATACCTCATTCTCATGTGAATTTATTACTTCTTGGTGATCAACTTAAAAATGAATAGAACTCAAACATTTTAAAGCCAGACTTTATTTTTTTTCTTTAAGTAAGAGATTCCAAAATTACATCCTGGATAGACTTGAGGAACCACTTTCATTTGAGAGCTGCTGTTTATTTTTGCTACTTTAAAATTATTTTTAAAAATGATTTAGTACTAGTAATTTATAAGATCACTCATAATTTTAAATATAATGGTAATTCATGTGGTCATACAGTGTACTCCAAACTGATTACAAGTGTTTATTTGGTTTCAATTGCTTGACATATTTTTCCATGCAAGTTCTTCTTGTAGCTTTTTTTCTATAATCACATGGCAAATTTATGTACACAATTTATATTTCTCATATATATTCTTAATGAGTGTAACTAGTGAGTATAGGTAGTCATTTCTCATGCATTTTTGATGTATGCTGACATAGATACTCAGTGATCATGTTGAAATATTAATGTTTTCTACAAGTTCCCAGAACGATTCATCACTATTTCATTTGTTAATATAGTCAGAGAGAGTACACATAATAAAGAACCATACTGCGGTATAGTGGAAATTAACTCAATCCACCAGCATATAATCTCTTTTATTTTCAGTCAAATGCTGTAGACACTCTCCCTCTTCTTATTCCTCTTCATGAGTTATAGCCAGCGTGGCACAGTTTCCCCTTACTTTATGTAGCACTTTGCCACACACTTGAATCTCATCGACTATATTTACTTACATGCATCCAATGGAAGGAAAAAAAATTGAAGGGTACATTTTCATGGCGAACCTGCTGCTGTAGAGGAGAATGTGGTGTAGATAAAAGAAAGATCGCTCGGAGAAGAGTGAATCTATCTGTTTGACGTTGTACCGTGATATTCCGCGTCCACAGTCACAGACCTGAGGGTTGCCACCCAGAAGAAGTATTTGCATCATGGCTTATCGTAAAGCTGAAATCCCAAACCACGTGCAGTTAGCAGAGTAAAAACGCCAGCAAATTTTGAGACTGTTTCTGATTAATCTGCTAAAATGTTAGTGTGGGGAAAAGAATTCCAAACTTTAAATTATAAAATAAATTAATTCTGCCACATTTTAGTAGTACAATTAGCTCATATATTATTGGTGTTATTTTATCTCTAGTTTGGGAAAGCATATCTAAAATATAAAAAGTGAAACTTGAACTTCATTTTATCTATTTATTTTTAAATATATTTTATTGGTTTTTATTTATTTATTTTTTTTAGAGAGGGGGAAGGGAGAGAGAGAAACATCTAAGTGAGAGAGAAACATTGATTGGCTGCCTCCTGCACGCCCCCTACTGGAGATCGAGCCTGCCGCCTGGGCATGTGCCCTGACCAGGAATGGAACTGGGACCTCTCAGTCCATGAGCCACAGCAGCCGAGCTTGAACTTAATTTTAATGTAATTATACTTTTTTAGCTGAAATGATAATTTTATCAATCTAATTTTTATGTTAATTTGACTCAAATAATAGTTCTAGATAGAATTATGTATCTTTCTAAATAATTTGAATAAAATCAGTTCTATCTGTCTACCTCTCTCTCTACCTACCTGTCTATCCTTCTAAATATTGGTTGGTGTTACTTTTGGCTGCAAATAACAACAAACTTTACTATAGAGTATAAACAATAATTTTTCTAGGATAACAGGAAGGCTGGCATAGTCAGGGCAGGCTGGTGGAGGTGCTCAGAATATTCTTAAGGTTTCTTTTCTCTTGCTATTTTGATATCCTTCACTTGCGGCTTTCTTCCCAATAGTTATATGAAGTCTGCTATATCTCCAGGTATCCTGCCCTTATTCTAATCCAAAAGGAAGGAGTAGAAGCAAAACAAACAAAAAACTAATTAACAAACCAGAGGAACATACGAGCCAACCTTATCACTTTCACAAAGCTTTTCCAGGAGCCCCACCCTGTGATACCCGAATATTGTATTGACCCAAACTGGATTACATGGTCCCTGATCACTGGAACATAGCTAAGGAAAAGAAATATATGGACAGGGACTGAGTCACTTAACCAATAATATCTGCCACCGAACTTAAAATTTAATTTAATACTCAAAAAAATACACAGGACACCTCCCCAAGTCCAGTACCAAAGTTTTTTGTGTTTTTTTTTATCAGTCATCTATTGCCACCATAATGCTATATAGACAACCCTTCCCAAACTCAGTGGCATACTATCGTAAAACATGTACTTCTCTTTCATGCATCAGCTAGTCCGCTGGGGCAGGTCTGCAGGTTGTTGGGGCTGCACTGTTCATGTTTCTAATTTTTCCAAACCCAACAGACAACCCAGGGCATGTATTTCTCATGGCAATGGCTGGAGCACAAAAAGGCAAGCCCAACTTTTACAAACACATTTTAAGTTTTTGTTTACGTCACTCATCTACCAACATCCCATTGGCAACGCAAATCACGTGACCAAGCCCAGCATGGCCTACCCCAGTGGGGTAGGGAGATATGTCCCTCCCATGGAGATGGGGAGCTTTAGGAGAGTGCTGACTAATGTACTGTTTTGGAAAAGAAAGCCTGTTGTGTGTAAAAGAAATTGAAATTGACTAATTTACCTATTTTTAAAATCTAATTTCCTAAGTTTTAGCAAATTTTAATGTTCTCTTATAAAATCTCTAGATGGTTCTAATGGACCTCAGAAATTCTTCTTTCTAGGCTCGCTTGATGTATTTTTAAAATTAGTAGTAACTTGTATATTTATTGTGTCTTGATATTTGAGTTTCATAGTGTAAACCCTTATCTCTAGGGTTATACTCTCAGAGATGTTTTATTTCACCAAGTGCTTTTGCATTTCTAAAATATAGAGCTTGACAAGAGGCCACTTCCAGCTGAATAAGCAAAACCTTTGAAATATAGTTATGTTTGGTCTCTAAATTCAAATTAACATTGATTCATCTCTTACGGTCCACAAATAACAAAAAATAACATCAGTTATTGTGCCTTTCCCCCCTGGTTTCTAGGATGATATAGCTGTAGGCTACAATAGTGACAAAACACAAGTGAAATATAAAATTGAAGCTATTAACAGGTAATTGAAAATAAAATCTTTGAGCTGAAATTTCATGACCTTAAAGCAAAAGATACTGTGGTCTTCAGTTCTACATCCATGCTCTAGTTTGCTCTCTGTATGTAAGCACTATTGCAAATGCGAGGAAATGTGGAATTGATTCTTGTAGTTTCCATTTTCTAATGCAAATATAAACTTATTTTAAATTGCACATTTAGAGAAACATTGCTAATGTGTAATAGGGAAATGCAAAGAAGAAAATTGATTAGATAAAAAAAAATGACTTTTTAAATCAAAGGTTAAAATATCTTTTTGTCATCTTGGATTGGGCAAATTACATTGTGGGGTTAAAATATTAATTTTTGCCCGGCCGCTGTGGCTCAGTGGTTGAGCATTGACCCATGCAGCAAGAGGTCGCCAGTTCGATTCCCGGTCAGGGCACATGCCCAGGTTGTGGGCCTGATCCCCAGTGAGGGGCATGCAGGAGGCAGCCAATCAATGTTCTCTCTCATCTGTGTATCTCTCTCTCTCTCCTTCCTCTCTCTCTAAAATCAGTAAAGACAAAAATTTTTTTTTTAATATTAATTTTCAGTACAAATAAAGTCAGCAGACCAGTAAAGGTTTTACAGTGTGAGAATATCCAGCAAAATTAGAAACTGTTCAAGAAAACAAAATCGTTATCGATTTAAAAACATCTAATGTCTTTACACACTAAAATCATCCTGATTTTTTAAAAAATGTGTTTATACCTTTGGCTTTTCACTCGTACATTTTTACACAAGTTTCCAGATTGACAGCTACTTTGAAACAACTGTGGGGTTTTATAAACCTTGCCATATATATCTTTAAAAGATCAAGAGTATATCATACTGTTTTAAAAGGTACTGCATGGTAAATTATTAGTCATGTGCCTAAAACATCAGGGAGAATACATCGGAAGTTATTGAAGTGGTTCAGACATGAGATGCTCTGGGCTTGAGCCAGGACTCTGGTCGTGGCTTCTGAGTAAGTGTCAGTAACAATAGCCCTAAGTGTTGTATTAAAAATGTAGAGCTTTGTTATTATCGGTTTATTTTTATTTATGTATCTCATAATGTTCCTTAATATAGTAATGATTGAATTATCTCATTTTTTAGATGAGAAAAATCAGACTCAGGAAAGTTAAGTGACTTGGTTAGCTTCATAGAACTAATAAGGAATGGTATTAATCAAATGTAATTTTCCACTACATGTCAAAAGCGCTTTCTCCTGCATTCTGTTCTTAAGGGAAAGGGTTTATGATTTATATGTTAAAGAAATAATTGATAGTTTTAGCAATAACTATATTCTAAAGGGAAAAAATGGAAGAAGGAGTGGCCCTGCCTTTGAACTGGAGGTATGTGACTGAGGGGAGCGGGCAGAGGAGTTTGATGAACCTTGAAAGATTCAGGTGGAACTGTCCTGGCTGGTGGTGTTTGTAGATCTGAGACTCGAACTGATTAGAGAGGACTGGAAATACAGAAACGGAGTCATTGGCTTGAGAACAATTAATGAGGTTTATTTATTTTGATTTTTTGAGGTATTATTTACATACAACAAAATACACTTACTTAAAGGGTACAGTTCAAAGGGCTTAACAATTGTATGTACTCATGTAACTGCTACCCTAATCGAGTTACAGAACATTTTCATAACCCAGAACATTGGCTCTTGCCCCACACCCAATCCCCAGTAAACTTACTGCCTCCTCCCATATAAATATATAATTATTTATATTTAAATTAATACATAAATATATGTTTTGTTTATTTAATAATTATCTGGACAAATCAGTGTGGGTAGCAATTCTGAATTCTTATCCATTCAAAATATACTTGTTAAAAGCCCAGAATATGCCAGAGGCATTTTTATCTTCTCTCCATTCTCATTCCAGGTACATGTTTGTCTTCTTATCCACTTGAACTTTGGAATTCTCCTTTTTTTTTAATCTATTAACTTCAAACATGAATACATATTTGTATACTTTAAACCCAAAATGTAGGTTGGGTCTTGGTTCATTCCAATGAGAAAATAGGTGTTTTTCCTTTAATAATAGCCCTTTCATTTGCCGTCTCTGTATTATTTTATAATGCTCTAACCTTCCCATTTCTTAATTGATGAGATATGAGAGTCTGTTAAGGACTTTCCAGATTTCTGTGCTAGTAAAGTGCCCACGAACTACAGAGTTACTTTTTTATATTGCATAGAACTAGGATCATAAAATCAAAATCACAGAGAAAATTACTGACTCATTCAGATACTTTGAGTGACTGTATTGTTCTACATAGTGACACATCAAACATCAGAAGGGAATCACTTCGTTCTTATACTTCATTCATTCAGAGCTTATTGAACATTTGCCTGTGTGAAACACCATGCTAGACTTTGAAAAGGAGACGTGTAGAGAATGTCACCTTTAACATGCAAAGAAATATTTCATTTTCTGTCCACTGTGATATCCAGAATATTTGTATTCCAAGAAGATTTCCATTGCATTAAAGCTTTGCCATTGCAGTAATTTATGTTATCGTTCACGGACAGTCCCATTTATTGAGCATTGAATACATGCCAAGAAGTCACCGGTCATTGTGGAAAGTCTGCGTGGGTCAGACAAAACCACCTTTATCACAGGGGAAAAAAGATTCAAGATTGTGTCAATGACTTTCCAGTTTAGGAGGGAAAAAAGCACCGATACTTTCTTTTTAGCAAGTCCAATGCTTGTATAACCCAGACTTTGTTGATTTTCAAACCAGTTATAAAGAAATAGAGGCGAGCAGTAATAACCTAACTGTAGCTGGGAGACAGAGAGCACAAAGATGTGTGTTGTGCAGTACAAAGCACAGGTAAATTGGGTAGATAAATTATCTGTTACATTAGATAATAGATTAGATAAATTTATCGAATAAATTTGTTAATCTAATGGTTTCTTAATTTTGTGGGTTAAAGAGAAGGTAAACCCTGCATAGAACAGGTTAATCTAAACATTCCTTCATGATCTTTGCACCCTACTTATAATATCATTTTAGGAAGAAAATGGGGACTTGAAGATGGTACAGAGTCAGAATGTTACACTGACAGCTGGAAGAATTACAGTTTTGAAATAGCTTCATCAGGAGCCAAAGGGGAACTTAACGATGTTTTCAAAGTTATGCTTAAATAAAATGACATCAGACAGCAGGCAGAGTTTAACTATTTCAGCTGGGATAAGTGTAAAGAAAGAAGATGCCACATAAAAACGTTGTATGTTTTCTTTACCAAATACATTCAGAGACGTGTATAACTGTACTTGCAGTTTTTTAAAAGGCTATTCCAATATGTGGCAAAGAATTACATTTTTAAAGGCGCGTCGAGGAGCTGGTCTGCTGCATCGCTGCCAAGCAGTAGACGTAGAACATGTGGCCTAACCTCTGCGGACCTTTTTCCCCAAACAGAAAACAAGGGGTTTGGATTAAATTATCTCTCAGATCCTACTAAGGTCTATATTGTACTAAACTGGTGACTTACTAATATACTTGAAAGGCCTAAGCCCTCCTCAGTAAATATAACTTCTGAACCATCCAGTATCTTTGGCCACTTAGTCTTACGGTTCCAAGTTTGTGTCTGCTCTTACGAGGCGTGATAACTATGTCGAGAATGGTAGCTTCACCGTAAGTGGGAGAGCGTGTATACTGTGGGTTAGCACAGTTGATCCACATTTATATATTTGTTTTTTTTAACCATCAGTTACTTCGCCCTGGCCCCTGTGGCTCAGCTGGTTGGGCACCGTTCCATGCACTGACAGGTTGCTGGTTCAATTCCCGGTCAGGGCACATGCTGGGGTTGCAGGCTCCATCCCCAGTAGGGGGCGTACAAGAGGCAGCCGACTGATATTTCAATCCCACATTGATGTTTCTCTCTCTCTCCCTCTCCCTTCCTCTCTAACAATCAGTAATGAGTTACTTCAATTTAAGTAATCAAGTGTTTGGAATTTAGAGTTTTAGAAATAAAACTGTCAAGTAAGATTTACATTAATGATAATAGATAACTTGTAAGAGATACAATGAAAAGTGCTAACAACTTTATATGTGAAAAATATTAATCACGAAGACAGCGGTTGTTAAGGAAAGGAGTGCTAATCCAGAAAATGCATTCACATCAAGGCTCCTAGTTTGATAACTGTTATCGTGGGCTAACAAAAGGAGTTTGTCGACTCCAAACTCTGAGAATGAGAAGATAAAATCTGGCGTCAGGAAAGTTGCTTTTATTTTGCTTTTAAGCTAGCACCTATAGAATCCCAGGTTTTAAGTGTTTAGGGTTCATTTTAGTGGATTTTAATTATTTTTTTAAACTGTAACACAATTACATATAAGTGAATTGCCCACCAACATTTTTACAAACCTGAAGCCTTTAAGTGTGTTAACTTGTACCACCAGATTATCTTAGTTGGAGGCAGGTCACAGAACAGATCTCCAAACATCTCTGTTCATATGTATGAAATTCCTGTAAATGTAATTCTTGTGGTGAATGCAAGAACTTGGCAGAGTGCCTATAATGTAGTAAAACCTCAGTAAATGTTAGTTGTTGCTGCTTCCTGTTATCACATTTTATTATACATAAAAGTTGTCACTTTGCACGAGTTCTTTTCAAATTCATGTCTACAGATGTCCACTCGCATAAAATTGCACAGCTGAGTACATTACTCCAGCACACATGTGCCAGACTCGATTAAGCGTCAGGCAGAGGCAGGCACATGTGTTCAGCATGTGCCCTCACCGTGGTCTAGCTGTCACTTGTTTCATAGCTAATCAAGGTTCAGCATGTGTGGCCAGGATACTCTATTAGAAATCATTTTGGTTCTTCCTTTCCAACTTGAAAAATTATGATAAACAATAGATATATGTATTAGAAATTTTTATTAATTAACCTTGAGACAAAAATGTCTATGGCTCTTTTTCAGGACTCTGAGCCCTTGTTTTACTATTCAGGCATGATCCATAACATTGTCACATACACAGATTGTCAGTGTTCAGCAGAATGCATTCATGTGGCCTTCTTACAGCTTCTTCACCCAGAGCTAATCTAAATTACTCTAGTAATCTAGTGGAAGGAGACCTATTAAGCACTGTGACCCTCTATAACTATGGATTTCAGTGGGTGCAGACTCTTTTTATACTCTCTAATGGAAACAAATGCAAGGTAATTTGGATGCTGCCATTGATATTACAAAAACTGTCAGTTTAGTATTTGTCAAAATACATTATTGCTCTTTTCATATTTCATTATAATTAAGGATTTTCATTTATGAAATAATTTTTATAACTAAATATTACTTTCACTTAAGGTCTGTATACAATTTCATTATGAAAAGGCTTCTAGAACTCGTGGCTTTCATCTAAGAAACAAGCACATATTGGTGTGTTAGGGCTAAATGGTATGTTGGAATCAGCTGATGAAAGAGTGGTATTGCAGCTAATTGGCTGGGAATGTCATTTAATCTTTGTCCCATAGCCATAGTGAGTGACCTTCAAAATCTGAGTTTATTTATGTCTGTCTGCCTGTCTGTATGACATAGGAATTACATATATATGAACATGGGGAGAAAAGCAAGTGAAACAGCTGGTTTAGGTCAGTGGCTTGGCGTGTTTAGTGTGTTCTACCAACCACGATAGCAAGTTGTGGGAGAACATTTCTGAGACTCCTCCAGCATGATGCCAGTGAACTTGATTCCAGTTCTTCTTTTCTTATGTTTTTTATTGACTTTTTAGAGAGAGAGGAAGGGAGAGAGAGATAGAAACATTGATGTGAGAGAGAAACATTGATCGGCTGCCTCCTGCACGCCCCCCTACTGGGGACCAAGCCCACAACCCAGGCATGTGCCCTGACCAGGAGTCGAACTGGGACCTCTCAGTCCATGGGACAAAGCTCAACCACTGAGCCACACCAGTCGGGCTTCATTCTTGTTTTAATGATTGTATTCTCCTGTCCACAAGGGTCATAATTCCAGAACAACAGCTGTGGCATTTGATCTGACAACAGGAGTGAATATCTTATTTCTTTACCTTTTCTTATTTCAAAAGAAATTTCAGGATAATTTATATAAATGTATCTAGTATGGTGTAATTGAAAATTAACAGCCAGGCAAATGAATCAAGTTACAGGGAAAATAATGCAAGAACAGTTAGAGAAAGCTGGGAAACTGTTAGTACTTAGATATGCAGAGCACAAGGTCTGATGAATAAAAATAGACACCTGAATATACACTTGCGTTAATTAAATCTAATAAAAATTTCTACTCTGGGCCTGGCCAGTGTGGCTCAGTTGGTTGAGCATCCTCCTGTGTACCGAAAGGTCGCCAGTTCGATTCCTAAACAGGGCACATGTCCAGGTTGCCCTGAGCAGGAGGCAACTGATCAATATGTCTCTCTCACATCGATGTTTCTCTCTCTCTCGCCCTCCCTCTCTCCCCTTCCTCTCTCTCTAAAATCAATTTTAAAAAAAAACTTTTTTAAAAAATTTCTACAGGCTTTATAAAAAGAGTAAATTATACATATCTACTCATCCTGGTTATCATATTTTGTTTGTGTCCATTTAATTTTCAGATAACTTTTTAAAAAGAAACAGTGAGATTGGGCTATCTTAGAGGTCTTGAGAGGAATGAAAGTGAATAATTTTAAAATTTATTTGTCTTGAATTTGAAATGCAGAATGCATGTTCCAAGGAGCAGTTCCCCCTTTTCATCAAAAATTTCAAGATCAGAATACACAAGGTGTTATTTGTATTTCCTGGAGAATGGAAAGGACTCTCGTGGAAGGGAGAACGTGTGTGCTCTTCTGGTCTGTGCCACGTGGTCCAGCCTCAGGACTCGCATTTGCAGAATGGAGTGATGGATTCCTCCTCCCTCACCTATTAAGACTGTGAGGAGGGAAACATCAGAATCAGCTGAAGAGTTCTGCTTCTTGGTAAAGTTGCTCCTAGATGTCCTGTGGCATTCCGTGAAAATCCTTGAAGGGTGCTTTCTGTGACTTCAGCATCGTGCCTAACACTACATGCAGCAGAGAGAAAGCGATATATAATCATTCGTATCTCTGTTACTTAGTTTTAAGTACCACCACCCTAGAGAATATTGGCTGTTCTTGCTGCAAAATAGTGTCAGCAGGGATCACTTCACAAAATACTTGCTAATTGGAAGGATTAACTTCCATTCTAATCACAAAGTGGTTCAATTAAAAAAAAAGAAATGACAGCCCTGGTCACTGTGGCTCAGTTGGTTGGAGTGTCCCCCTCTACACCAAAAGGCTGTGGGTTTGATTCCTGGTCAGGGCACATACCCAGGCTTCAAGTTCGATCCCTGATCTGGGAGCATGCAGGAAGCAACCCATCAATGTTTCTCTCTCAACCTCTCCCTTCCTCTGTCTCTCCTTCTAAAAAAAAAAAAAAAAAAGGAAAGGAAAGAATAGAAACTACAAAAATAAACTAGTTATAGAAAATGTATTGGCCAGAACAGACTCATGTGGGTTCTGACTTACATTTTAAAACTTTAAATTATAATAAGAATAGTAAGCTTTACTGTTTGGTCTCATATTTTAAATAAAAGGGCTAATATTCATGAAAAGTTATAATAATTAAACAAAATGTAAGGATTACATGTAAAAATCAGAAAAAAAGACATTTAAAACCTATTTGTGTAAGCACCTATAGATTGACGAAGTGTTTTTACTTTATGAAGTGAAATTTGAAAGCTTGGTGCCAGTATGTAATCAGTGATTGGAATGAGGGAAAGAAAACAGTGTGCTGAGAGGTGATTACGAGCCAGACATACCTCATCCCTTCTTTCTTTTTTTTAAATCCTCACCTGAGGATATCATTCCATTTATCTTCAGATAGAGTTGGAGGGAAGAAGGGAGGGGGAGAGAAGAGAGAGAGAGAGAGAGAGAGAGAGAGAGAGAGAGAGAGAGAGAGAGAGAGAGAGAGAGAGAGAGAGAGACATCGAGGTGAGAGAGACCCATTGACTGGCTGCCTCCCAGACAGCCCTGACCAGGGCTGGGGATCGAACCGCAACTAAGGTACGTGCCCGTGACCAGAATCAAACCTTCGACTCTTTGGTCCGAAGGCCGATGCTCTAGCCACTGAGCCAGACTGGCCAGGGCCATTATTTCTTTTTACCCTCACAACTGCATTAGATAGTCTGAATGTTCCCACTTTGGGGATGAGGAGTACAGTGAATTTCTGTAACTTGCACAAGGTCATCAGCAGTGTATTTGGAACTGTGGTCCAAACCTAGCTCTAACTCTGAAATCTTCCTTCCTATTACGTTCTGGAAGAACATGCGAGTTCTTCCCCTGTGTGGCCAGAATCTGACTCTATGACCCAGGGCAAGTCATGTAGTGCTATCCCCAGTCAGGTGCGGGTCAAGGTGGGCATGAACCAGATCATCTGCAGAATTATTTCTGGCTCCAAATTCTCTCAGGGTAGTAGAAGAAGAAACCTGTTTGGAATTGGTGTTCATTTCTGTCTGACTAGCACTATTGCGACACCCAGCAAGTCCCCAAACCCCGGGTGCTTATTTACAGAATGCAGATAGCATAATGCCTCCGTTCCTGCTGCAGGACTCTTGTGAGGATCGAAGGAGATAACGTGTGAAGGTGTGCTGTGCGCTGCAGGTACTCCCCAACATACAGTGTCACATGATCCCAGTCATAGCCTCACTTAAAGACCAATGATTGGAAAATGAAAATATTTGTAGGAAAACAGAGGCGTGCAAACGTCCTCTTTATATGCAGTTTATGAAACCATTGTGTGTTAACCAGGGCTTTTAGGTTCTTCACTCACCATAGTGAAATGCAAGTTTTTCTCAGTAGTTTTGAGTTTTATTAATGCCTCAAACTGTTACAATCGGAGAAAATTGAGTCTTAATAGCTTTCAGAAGTAACAACAAACTATTTTGAAATGTACACAAAGTGTGAAATTTTCTGTAGAAAGAACCTGGAGTTTGCTGAGTCTGCAGGTATACTATCAACTGTCAAGGCATGAAAACTAGTCATTTTTCACCCGACTCTGACTTTTATACAAATTAGCCGAATGTGTAGGTGCAAGATTCACACATTATAAGAAGAATTAATTGCAGAATATTTCCATTTTTCTAACTGGTTACTTAATTTGGAATGTAATATATAAAGTTGAAATGTTCTGAAACAAAAATAAAAAAGATATAAAAGCAATTTCATGGAACAAAATCTTTTTTAACAGAACTAAAAGCCGGCATGTAGATGAAGGGAACATGATGTGTGTTTGATACAAGAGCATGGAAGTGGTTTCTACATGCCCAGTGCAGACCTGTCCTTTATGGAATTGCTCTTAGCAAACTGCCCTGTGATCAGATGTTGACCATCCCTTGCAGAGGTTAAACTGTGAAGGAAGCAACAGAAATTGCGATTTTTTTTCCTCTTTTTTTTTTGTTAATCCTCACTCGAAGATATTTTTCCATTGATTTGTAGATAGAGTGGAAGGAAGGGAGGGAGGGAGAGAGAAACATTTATGTAAGAGAGACACATGGATTTGTTGCCTCCTGCATGATCCTAACCAGAGCTGGGTATCGAACCTGCAACCCAGGTACATGTCTTTGACAGAGAATCAAACCCATGAATCTTTGGTCCGTTGGCTGACACTTTAACTGCTGAGCCAAACCGGCCTGGGTTCCTTCTTTCTTTCTTTTTTTTATTTTCCCCTCAATAGAAAGCTTATTCTGGGTCTGGGGAAAAAGTTAATAAACACAAGTGATTTAAATTAGGCATTTCTTTGTGTGTTCACCACCCCAAGGCAAGTCTCCTTCCATCACCATTTATTGCCCCTATACTCTGTATTATAGAATTGTACACCTGAAACCTATATATTTTATTAACCAATGTCACCCCCAATAAATTCAATAAAAAATGAAATAATAAATCAGGCATTTCTTGTCAAAAATAAAAATGTTGATGTTTTCTTTTTTTTCTTTTTAAACTTATCTTTACTGTTGAATGTATTATAGCTGTTCCTCCTTTTTTCCTACCCTTGACCCCCTCCTCCGCACTCCCACCCCCCTCCTGCCTTCCTCACACTATTGTCTGTGTCCACTGTTTATGCATATATGCATAGAAGTTCTTTGGTGTTCCTCTTCCCACCCCACCTCCCCCCTTCCCTTTGAGGTTCCTCAGTCTAACAACCAATTTGTACTTTTTAATTCCTTCATCTTTTTCACCCATTCCCCCAACCCCCCTTCCCTCTGGCAACCAACAAAAAGTTCTCTGTATGAGTCTGTTTCTGTTTTGTTTGCTCATTTTGTTTGTAGATTCAATTGTTGATAGATATGTATTTATTGCCATTTTATTGTTCATATTTTTTTTATCTTCATCAAGAAGACCCTTCAACATTTCATATAATACTGGTTTAGTGGTGATGAACTCCTTTAGCTTTTTCTTGTCTGGGAAACGCTTTATATGGCCATCGATTCTAAATGATAGCTTTGCAGGATAGAGTAATATTGGTTGTAGGTTCTTGCTTTTCATCACTTTATATATTTCTTGCCATTCCCTTCTGGCCTGCAAAATTTCTTTTGAGAAATCAGCTGATAGTCTTATGGGAGCTCCGTTATAGGTAACTAACTGCTTTTCTCTTGCTGCTTTTAAGATTCTCTCTTTGACTTTAACCTTTTGCATTTTGATGATGATGTGTCTTGGTGTGGACCTCTTTGGGTTCATTTTGTTTGGGACTCTCTATGCTTCCAGAACTTATATGTCTGTTTCCTTCACCAGGTTAGGGAAGTTTTTTTTTTCAAATAGATTTTCAATTATTTGCTCTCTCTCTTCTCCTTCTGGCACTCCCATGATGCAAATGTTGGTATGCTTGAAGGTGTCCCAGAGGCTCCTTACGCTATCCTCATTTTTTTGGATTCTTTTTTCCTTTTGCTGTTCTGATTGTGTGTTTTTTGCTTCCTTATATCCCAAATTGATGGCTTGCTTCTTGGCTTCACATACTCTACTATTGATTCCCTGTAAATTATTCTTTATTTCAGTTAGGGCATCCTTCGTTTCTCATTGGTCCTTTATTATGCTCTTGAGGTCCTCACAAAGTTCCTTGAGGTCCTCACTAAGTTCCTTGATGTTCTCACTAAGTTCACTGAGCATCCTTATAAGCAGTGTTTTGAACTCTGCATTTGTTAGAATCCTTATCTCCATTTTGTTTAATTCTTTTCTTGGAGTTTTGTTCTTTTCTTTCATTTGGGACATGTTTCTTTGTCCCCTAATTTTAGCTGCTCCCCTCTGATTGTTTCTATATATTAGATAGAGTTGCTATGTTTCCTAGGCTTTCTATGGTGGCCTATTGTAGTAGGTGTCCTGTAGGATCCAGTGGCACAGCCTCCCTGGTCACGCAGCTGGGCCTTCAAGGTGCACCCCTTGTGTGGACTTTACACCATTCTGTTATAATTGAGTCTTGATTGCTGTTGGTACGTCAATGGGAGGGTTTTACTCAGGCTGATCAGCTGTAAGGACTGCCTGTGCCCACTATCTACTGACCTCTGACTACCTTGGATGGTCAGCTGTGCAGGGGCCCACCACAAAGAACAAGACTTACTTCAGCGGGGCTCTGGTACACACTGAGTCTGTTCTTTGAGTGTGTCACTTGTGGAGGTGGTTGGGTGGTGGTGCTTTGACATGGTCTGAAGCTGGCTCTGGGGCAAGGTCAGCCACTGCCTGTGTTCTACCTGGGGCCACCTGGCATAAGCTACAAAGTGATCTGCAGATGGCTGCTTCTTGTGCTGGGCTTGGAGGTGCCCAGGCAAAGCCAAGCTGTGAACCAAGGCTGGCTGCTTCTAGTGCCTGGACTGAGGCCACTTAATGAGAGATTTGGGGCTCACTGAAACCAGATGCTGCTTGTTTGAGAGAATTTAGGGAAATCTGAAGCAGAAGCCAAAACAGACCAATCCTATGGTAAAGCCACTGGAAACAGCTTGGGTGGGCCCAAAGTTTGGGTGGGGCAGGGCCTCAGGGAATCACCAGGGCAGGGCAGTGTGAGCCAGGTTGCTGGAGTCCCAGATACAATGGCTGTCTGCCTGCCCTGTGGGGGAAGGGCTCACCAAAGGAACATCAACCTCCTCCAGCACGTCTGTCCCAGAGAAAGCTGCCTCTCCAGCCCTAGCCCCAATGCCAAACAACTCAGTTCTTCCCCATGTGTCTCTGGTGCTTTTCAAGCTGCCTCCCCAACACTGGAGCCAGTCTCGATGTGGCTTGTTTAATTTCATAGTTGTAAGACTTCCATTCAGCTCGATTTGGGGTGATTCTGAAGGATGTTTGTTCAGTAGTTTAGTTGTAATTTTGATGTGGTTGTGGGAGGAGGCAAGGACTGCATTTACCTACGCTGCCATCTTGACAGGAAGTCCTGTTGATGTCGTTTTAAAAAAATGCTGTTGGGATTCCAAATTCTGTAGTGTTCTGTGAGCTTGTTAACTGAAGGTGGTTTGGAATTGGCATACATATGCATGTTGAATTTTTTTTTTTAACCCTCGCCCAAGGATATGTTTATTACTGATTTTAGAGAAAGAGGAAGGGAAAAAGAGAAAAACATCAATGTGAGAGAGAAACATCAACTGGGTGCCTCCCGTGCACACCCCAATCGGGATTGAACCCACAACTTAGGTATGTGCCCTGACCAGAAATCGAACCCCAACCTTTTGGTGTATGGGGCATTGCTCCAACCAAGTGAGCCACCCAGCCAGGGCATATGCATGTTGAAATGTAACTTGCTAGCGATATGAAGGATGTGTCTGTGTTAGACAAATGCATGGTTTACAAAGCAAAGCACATTAAAGTTCATGAAGATGCTACGTCTTTATAAAAGTTTATAGGAAAAACAGAATAGCATCAGTTAAATTTAATATTGTGCAAATATATTTCCAAATTGCATACTTGTGGATAAATTCATGGTCAAAGTAAAAATGTAGGGTATATACAGACACTCATGAGACTGCATTGACATTCTACAGTAATTCACATAAGTAAAATAGAAATCTCCTATTTTTGAAACCCTTGAATCTTTATGTTAGTCATGCTGTTACCTAAAAAAAGCCATAATGTAATCCATCCATGATTTGCTTTGCATGGATTCAAACAGGGTAGCAGGAACATATTTATCATAATTGTACATATGTGAGTGGAAGGGGGTATCAGGGTTCTGGCTCCTCAACACTGCTGAGCATCCAGAATACAGTAAATCCGTCCACCTGACTGACCTGTTTGCCCTGCCCAGGCTGATGACACTTTGTAAGCGTGTGAGCATAGCCGCAATTAGAAGTCGGATTGGCAGATTAGAGCCCCCCCCTCCTTTTATTTATTTACTTAAGTTTATTTTTCAATTAGAGTTTGCATTCAGCATTGTTCTGTATTAGTTTCAGGTGTACAGCATAGCAGTCAAAACAATCATGTACTTTACAAAGTATTCTCCCCTAATATTTCAAGGACCCACCGAGTTATTACACTATTTTTTACTGTATTCCCAATGCTTTACTTTCCATCCCTGTGACTGTTCTGGAACTACCAATTAGTACTTCTCAATCACTTCACCTTTTCACCGGGCCCCACAACCCCCCTCCTCAGTAAACATTCTTGATCTTGACTCCCTACCGGAGTGCCAGCCACCATCTGATATTAAATTAACACCAGATTTGTAAATGTATAGACTCAAGACTAAAAAGAAACTGAAGTCACCTTGCCACCCCTGGGTCATACTTCCTGATCAGCAGATAATTTGTGTAGTAAGTTGAACATTTAATTTCCAAAATGCTAGTTGCTCTAGGGTTCTAATAGAGTAGTCTACTACAGCTATAATGACTTAAGTTTGTCTTGCTATTTGACAGGGTGTTGCAATGCCCTGGCTACTTTTTGTTGAAACAATTAAGCTTTTCTATTTCTTCATGATAAATATCCCTAGTTATGTACAAATTGGAAGCTGGCTGTTTTGTGACAGTCTTTATTGTCATCTTTTAGCATTTAGTCCGTGCTCAGTGCCCAGAGACACAGAACCCTCTTAGTAGTTACTGCTTTTGCTTGAGAGGAAAATGAAGCGGAGACATGGGGCGGCCCTGGGCAGACGTCACCACTGCAGCGTGGGGACTCTAGGAGGCAAGGCCAACATCACGGGAGCTAAGGCTTTTACAACACGTGCTGTACTCGAGGCATTGTTCTGAATGGAGGCAAGTGCCCCCACTGTATAGATGGGGAAACTGAGGCATAAAGGTTAAATATCTTGCCCACAGACAGCACAACCAGTGAGTTGTAGAACTGCTGGTGGATGAACCAGGCACCATGGGGCCCTTCCGTGAAATGTCTATGATATTTGAGCTCTGTCGTCTAGAAGTTCTTCAGGTGGGTGCAGTATTTTATGCATCTTTACATCACCCATGTCTAGCACTGGGCCTGGCAAACAGAAACTGAGAAATTGTTTCGATTCATTAATTTTGAATTGTAATATTATGCCTTGTGTGCGGCCACTGAATCAGACTGCTTTCTTTCTCAGATCTCGGGGGCAGGAAATGTAAGAGTGAAAACATCCGTTGGTTTTTTTTTTTTTTAAATTTCATCAGGTTTTTTTTTTGTTGTTTTAAATCATGGCATTTCTATTTTATTGTTTGGTGATATGCAGCTTTTAGGCCTATGCTTTGTGTTGTTTAATACACGTATGGATTTTTATTCTATTTATTTCTAGGTTGATTCTTCTTATTCGGAAGAGTGTTACTTTCTTGTTTTTTTCCAAAGCAAAAATAATGATAAATAATAAGGCTGCTTTTGTGGGCAATTTCCAGGCCCAGCCTATTTTGCATAACATCTGTATTTAATCAGGGACTACAAATTTAAGCAAACTGCTCTAATCATATTTTGCAAATCCAGTTTGTCTTGATTATTGAAAAGAGAGTTATCAGATGGGTAAATTTAAATGTGGGTTCATTCTATTTTATGGCCATTTATCCTTCCACATTTTCTAATGATGATAATTGAGGGGGAAAAATAGTCCCAACAAAATTTTTGCAGAATTTTTTGAATAGGGTTAACTTTACAAACTTCAAAAATCATAATCTCACTTGTTGGCAATGGTGTTATGGCATTATTCCTGTGTCTGCCAGACCACTTGGGAAATAGAAGTATTAGGAAAGCCCAGTGTGAAATTATGTGAATACTATATTGTGTGGTTGCTTCTCCCAAACAACAGCCAATCCTCCGACACCAACAGGGCATCCAACCATTCAGATTCAATTCTGACGTGAACTGCGCAGTGAGCACAGACATCCCGGTCCAGGGCCCTGTCCTAAAGGACTGTCCCACTTTCGATATTACCCGCACTACCCACACTTCTGTCTGGCCGACTACAAATCTGAGGGTTCCTATGACCCCTTCTCAAATTCAGTAATTTACTAGAATGACTCACAGAATTGAGGACAGTGCTTTACTTATCATTAGCAATTTATTATAAAGGGTATAACTCGGGAACAGCCAAATGGAAGAGATATGTAGGGCACACCACCCTCCCCACTTATCCATGCTCCAAATCTGTCATTTAGGGGATTTTTTGGAAGTTTCATTACACAGGCATGATTGGTGGTGTATCACTGTCCGCGGTGATTAAACTCAATCTCCAGCCCCTCTCCCCTGCTTGGGTTGGGGCTCAAAGTTCAAACTATCTAATCCCATGCTTGGTCTTCCTGGTGGCTTGAGGCACCTCATTAACATAAACTCAGAGGCAGTTAGAAGGGGTTTGTTATGAATAACAAAAGACACTGCTATCACTTAGAAAACTAAAGTTTTGGGAGCTCTGTACCAGGAAACTGGGCAAACACCAAATAGATTTTTTTTATTTATTTATTTTTTCTTTATTGATTTGTTAGAGATAGAGGAATGGAGAGGGAGAGATAGAAACATCGATGAGAGAGAACATTTATTGGTCACCTCCTGCATGCCCCTCAATTGGGGATCAGGCCCACAACCTGGGCTTGTGCCCCGACCGGGAATCCAACCGGCGACCTCTTGGTGCATGGGTCAACACTCAACCACTGAGCCACACCAGCCGGGCGTAGATATTTTTTATTATACCATATATGTGCAGAGTGATATGTGTATGATAAGCAGTATTTTGATGTACAAATTAGATGGTCATTTCAAGATCTCCGACTACTTCAGGAATGCTTAGACACATAATTCTCAATTGCAAGCACATCCTTTTGTAAACATGAAATTATAAGTAGTAACTAAATTTTGGTGTATATTCTACTATGGCTAATCTCCACTTAACATCTTTATTTTATTTTTTTTAATTTACTTCTTTGTTCATAAAACAAACGGAGTGGGACATTTTTTAAGAGTAGGGTGTGGAGTCTGTCCAGACTTGAGTTTCAGCTCTGGGCTAGGTGGATACCAGCCTCTCTAAGCTTGCTCTTCTCATTTACAAAGTGAGAACGATGGTACCTACCTCAGAAGTTGTCGTGTGGGTAAGTGAGACTTCCTAGGAGAACTCGCAGCACAGTACGAAGTTCACAGCAAGCTCTCACGTTTAGGAAAATACCTGTGCACGTGCGGCTGCTGAGTGTCAGAGAGCATCCTCGCGCTCGCTTGGCCCCTCCACGACTTGTTACGCGTGTTTCCTTCTCAGGTACTTTAGGTCTTCTTTTCAGTTGCGAGTTCCACCTAACAACCGAAGCAGAGCTCCCATTTTCTTGAGGGGAAAAAAAAAAGAAAAACCAAATGACTTTTGTCTGGAGTTCCAGGTTTCTCTTCTTTCATGGAAAAGCTTCTCGCACAGATGTCTCCCAACAGTCTTTTATCCCCGCTTTGAAACATTCACATTCTAAAGCCTTTTTGTAGCTTTCCCCAAAATCTGTTCTCAGGATGGTCGCTACTGGACCCCTATAATCGGACTTTCTCCCTGTCCTCCCTTTTAGAAAATTTGACAGAGTAACTGTGTTTACTTCGGATGTTATCAGAAGTGTCCCTCCCCTCTTGCTGACTTTGCCTCTCACATCCTAGATGCTTCCTTTTCCTCTGCCCCCCAATGGAAGGTGTCAGAGCCAGCACCCCTGCCTCTGTCTTTGCAGTTCTTTTAAAGCTTTAGAAATCCCACCGCTTTTTCCATGGCAGCGTTCTCCTCTGTGTTGAGGAAACTCAGGTCCGTTCCTGTAAGTCCGCCCGCCCTCCTGAACTGCAGTCCATTGTTTACAGCTGCAGAAGTTCAACCCGCTTCCCCCCTTCCTCCGCCTCTCAAAATGTTAGTATTCCCTTTTCCTTCCTCTGTCCAGTGTCAGCAGGCTCTGTCAGTCCTTCTTGTCATCTACCTGTTCTTTTCTCTCCCTCTTCTCAGGACCTCTTCGGTTTAGACGTTGTCCCTTTACATCTGAAGTGTTGCAGTGTCATCAAGATAATCTTTTCCAGTCATTCTGCACACTGCTTGCAGATGAATTCTTATGTGAGAACATGATTCCCCTGAAATGCAATCTTCCAGCAGCTTTGCACTTTCTTGAGAGGAAAAACCCCAAATCATCGATCACCTGTCATCGAAGACATTCCGCTTTCGGGGCGGCACCGCCTTCTGTGAACCCCTCCTTCCCACTAAGGCAGCCACCTGCTCCGCACATCCTCCCCACAGAGTCCTGTTTGCGCATAACTTTGTCCTCACCTGCACATCTGGCTGCTTCTCCGGGCCTGCTCAGGGGCTGCGTCCTGGCAGATCCAACCCAGATCTCATACCTTATCTTGAGGTGTTTTTTGTCTCCTCTGACCTCTTGAAGTAATGAGTGTTTCCATTTTTTCGTGATTTACTATCTCGTGACAACTTTTCTATTTGGAGACCTGATGTTTTTAATCTTGTATTGTTATTATATAACCTTAGTATTACCTCCACTGGATGGCCAGTGCCTTGACTATAGTAGCACTTAATATATTTTAATTAATTCTTCCTGGTTATCTTTTTTCAATCACAATAATGGCCTGGTGCTTAGTAAGAAACCAGAACACCAGTGTACTTTTCGGTATCAAATTCAGAAATAAGCAAAGTATCGAAACCAGCTGTGCTTTGATTTGCCTGTTCGTTCGTGTAACAAGGAATCCGTGTTCCTGCAGGATAAGCTCTGTAACCTCCTGGGCCAGCGCTAGGGGAAGCGGAGGAGAGGGAAGTGCGGTAGCTGGCTGGCAGTGGTGTGGAGAAGGGAATGGTGAACTTGAGTAGCTAGCGTAAAGGGTATGGATCAGAGGTAGAGGTCCTGGTGATGTGGGAAGTGCTTATAGGGTGGTTGCATTGCTATTTGTCCAATCTGTTGGTAAACTGGTGTGTGATAATTTGTGTACTCCTTGCCCATCTCCACAAACACCGTTAGCTCTGTGGATACGGATTACTGTGTTTGGCAGCTCTTGGTCTTAGGTGCCAAGTTCTGAAATAAAGTGTCTCTGTATAAGTTAGTGGGTCAGTTCCAGGCTCCTTTGCCCTGCAGTCCTGCAAGCTTCTTGGCTGTCCATCTGGGCAATGAGAGGACGGCCTCTACAGCCGTCTACTGGTCAGATTGCTCTGCGATTCAGGACTGATTCCATCTCTTGGATGCCAATCCCTTTGATGTAAATGGTGTCCACTAAAAAACAAGTCAGGATTCACACGCAATATATAAATTCATTTCTTTTCAACACATTATTTAAAATAATTAAAGATAACGGTTACTTATAACCTCCAGGTTGGGGTTTTTCTAGCATTTGAAATTTCATTGTAAGTGAAATGCAAGCTAGATTTTCCCTTAAGTATGGCCTATCATCTTTAAAATCTAGTTTTGCCATTTTTATTATGCCATGAACCAAATGAGGTACAATTTTGTCCTACTCAAAGGAAAAATGGTACAGTCTAGTGAGCTATAACACCTTGAGAGAATACTGTATTGTAATAAATCCATTTTGGGATGACAAAAGGCCCATATTACATACTTTAACATTGCCTCTTTTTTTAGCCTAAATGAGGCATCTCAAAATTAATGCAGCCAGAAGCAATAAAAGCATTTGAAGTAATTTTTCAACGACTTACATTCTTTCTCGACAGACTGCACCAAATAAAAGGCATTACCATTGTGACTGATAGAATAACTGCCAATCAGAATGTCTGTCAATTCATGAAATTCCTCCAACTCGGTCCACACTCATGACCAAATCAAAGTACTTCAGTTCACATATTAAAGGACAGGGAAGCACCATACACCAAATACTGCAAAATATATGTCGGACTTATAAACATGCAGAATGAAATGGAAAATTGAAGCAATTATTGGGGTATCTCAGGTCAGAACAGGAATTGGGGAGCGATACTACCTGGATAAATGTCAGGTCCCACAATAGAAGTTGTTGCTCTGTAGACATGAGCTAAATCCCCCTCCCCCAAAATCTCACTGTAGCATTATTGTTATTAACCTTTTAAAATGTCTTCATCTTTTCTTTTACTCCTTTCTTTCTACTACTTTTCAACATACCTGTTATTAGTAATTCTGTCCCCAGTGTATTACAAAACCATGATGGTGAAAAGTAGAAAGCGGTAGAATTGATTGATGAAATTATTTACTTTAAAAAAAATATATGAAAGAGAGAATGTATACACACAGAGAGATGGACTATATATTCTATATTTATAAACATATATAGAATGAAAAAAGATGCCACTAAATAAGACAGAAAAAAGTAGTTTCTAGAAAATCTATATTGCTTATATTCTTATCCCAGCAGAGGAATAGCACTTTTAAAATGTTTTATTTTAAAATAATTTTAGGATTTAAAACTTGCAAAAATACTATAGAGAGTTCCCAGATACCCTTTCCTCACTTTCCCTAATGTTTATATTTCACATAATCATAGTATAATTATTCAAACCAAGGAATTACCATTGGTCCAACACTATTAACTAAATAAATTACAGACCTATTTGAATTTCACCAGTCTCTCCATAATGGCCGCTAACTTTCCCCAGTTTCGCCAGAGGTGAGGAGGGGATAGACGAGTCTGCTTTGGCAGCCTGGTCCTGTGGCCGACGGGCTGGGTGCAGGCTGATGCGGGGGCACGGAACACATCTCCTGTGGGGCCGGTGCTTCCCCTGGACAGCACCTGGGCCACACCACGTTTACGCACCTTCTCTCCCACTCTGTACTTTATCTTTAGTAGATGTTAACTATCGTAAATATTAAATATATGTATTCAATTGTTATATATATTTACTCATTTATTTTTCCAGATTGTTGCAAGAACAAACCTTAGGAAACGTGAAATGGCTACTATGATCAGTTCTCATCATCTCCTCTTATTTATAGAGCAATACTTAATGTGTGCCCATTGGTACCAGACCTGGGGTCCAATACTGGGCACTAGTGGAGCGCTCAGGAGAAATAGTTCCTGCTTTTCACTGAATGATCATGTCTGCATATACCTGCCAGCCTGATAAAGACTATGCAGGGCAATGAAGAGAATAAGGAGAGGCTATGATAGAGAGACATAATCCTTTTTGGTGAGTCATGCAAAGCGACGTGATATGTGAGCAGAGAGCTGGTATGAGTAAGTTAACTAAATGAAGGGGCAGAGGGCCCAGTGGGGGTTCTACATAAAAGGAACAACACATGCAAAGGCACTGAGCTGAGAGAAACTGAAAGAAGACCAGTGTGACTGGATCACAGGGAGGGGGACATTTTTGGAAAATGAAGCTGGAGGTGAGCAGGGGCCAGATCATACGCACGTAGGCCACGTTGAGATGTGGGTCTGTTTTGAGAGTTATGAAGAGCCACTGAAGGGATAAGGGAGCAAGTAGAACAGATTTGCCTTTTATAGATCACACTATGGCTCTAGTGTAGCAAATGGATTGGGGGAGAAGGTTTGGGGATTAGTGCTGGTAAGAGAGGCATGGGTTGAAATAGGTTAGTGACTGCGGAAATGAAAAGTCGAAAGAATGGAGACAGTGCAAGGGACTGCAAATGGGTTGGATGTGGGGAGAGAAGTTAGTTAAGGATGCCTCCTGGGTTTCTGGGTTGTCCACAGAATTGATATCAGTGCCATTTGGAAAAACAGATTAGTTTGGCTTTTCTGACATCGAGGAAAGGGTAGAGAATATCCTGTCTTACCTCTCTTAATATCAACCATGAGATCATCTGAGCTAAATTGAGTCATGAAGCTCCAACTTCCCATCAATAAGTGGGATCTCTGGCTTCCCCTGAATGAGTAGGAAGAGAGTTTTAAAGTTGTCTAAGAAGAGGTAGTGTTTCCTGGCATCCTACCCTTGGTCTGCAAGTCTTCTCACATAAATTCTGCCTCCATGAAACTCAGGGTTCACCTGCCATTTTATGGTAAGGATGTTAACACCTCCAGCCCTCTTCTGAAGATTCTCTGTGTATGCACCTGACAGAAACTCATGGTTTTCTTTTTAATCCCAAATGTGATCTTTATTCTCTGTATTGGCTCTTCTGATCACCCATTTCAGAACCCCAGGTGTTATCCAAAAGTTGTTCTCTTAATTCTGCCTTCCTTGCCTCCCCACACCTTGAATCTATTTCCACCAAATCCCAGGGGTAACAGTTAATTTAGTATATGTTCATCTTCCTCTTAACTCCTCTCCCAACCCTCCATCATTCCCACTACTTCTGTGATTACATAGCCTCCTGCCCCTCCAAGTCTGCCAGACCCTTCACTCTAGTCACCCAGAACAATGTATAGTTTTACTATTGGGCATATCTACCCTTGGTGCCTGTCTATTGTCCTAGAGAAACTTCCAGGTCTACTGCAAAGCTTAATTAAGATGTCCCATTTATCTACTCTTAGGGTCATTTATCCCATTGCACCATGATGGTCAATTGTTTGTCTAAACGCATGTCATTCTATACATTTCCTGAAGTCAGGAACCATGTTTTAATAGATGTCACATCCCTTCCCGTAACACAGTTCACAGTACTTATGAGCCTAGAACAGTGCCTGGCACAATAGATGTTCGATTAGTATTTAAATTAATGAATAAATAATAGTTATGCAATAAACGCTGGTTAAATTAAAGATATAAGTGATGTGTATGTGTCTCTGAGCAGCAGAGGAAAGGTTAATATTATGCCACAGCTGACTGCCCCAGTTACTAACTCCTTATTCAGACATTTATTTATTGATCTGTATTCTCACTCTATATGGGCATTCTAGTTCATCTCCCCCTAACGTTTCTAAGAAACTTTCCCCTCGCACCACAATGCGCACTCATGTTTAGATAACTAATTTAGCTCCTCTTCTTGAAGTGTCTTTCTACCATCATTCACTTCCGATTCTGAAACTTTCACTTATTCTTCACGTCCCAGCCTAAAGGTCTCTTCCTTGAACCTTTTCTGTTATTTCACAGTTTGAATTCATTCTAACCCCTTCTTCACTCCCATGAAACTTGAAATCTCCTTCAATTTTGCTACCCTGTTTTATGATTGTTGCTACCTGTTTGTCTCCACTGGACTATGAGCTTCTTGAGGACAGAGAGCTGTCTGACTCCACAATGCAAGACTTTGCAGAAAATAGCTATTGAGTAAAGTTTGTTGGAATTAATGAATGTTGATTAATTATTGAAGCTCTAGGTACTCTGGGGGTGTTCAGTAAGTAATAGCTCAAATTTCTAAATCTAAAACATTTATTTTTTCTACATCCCGTTGCTTAGCAGGTGTTGATTACATGCTTATGGTGCTAAGCTCTGAGGATGGCATGGTGGCTTAGGCAGGCGTGGCCACTGTCATCATCCTGGAAGTTACAGTCTAGTAGGAACGTAGGGCTAGGCATACAACAGTTACTTACCGAGTGCCCACTGTGTGGCAGGTAATGGAGACATGATGATGAGCAAAAAGAGAAAAGCTCCCTTGTCCCCTTGGAGCATATTGTCTAGTTGAAGAGACAGACCAAATAAACTCAACCTACAAACAGGTGTGATCTTAACAAGTGCTGGGTGCGCCATGCTGTGAGAACTTGGCGTGAGTTGACCTAGACCTGGAATGCACGATGGCTTCCTAGAGTTGAGCATCAGTGAACCAGGTGACACAGGAGGAAGGAGATGCTTCAGCATCACCGCTGCGCAGGGAGCAAGAGGGGGTGTTGGGAGAAGAGGCTGGGATTGGTTCATAGAATCGTGCAAACCAAATGTTCTCCTTCTAGAATTCCTCCTTCGGTTGACGCATAGCAGAAGTACATGTTGCTCCCTTCAAAATACTGTGTTTTTTACAAAATGTACACTGTTACAGGAGACAGGAAAAAAAGTATTGCATTAATTCTGTGTGATGTTGTGGTTTAGCCCATTCTTCTGAAAATAACATCAATGGTTTTGCATGAGAGAAAGAGACAAATATAATGGTCTGGGGGGACTTTAAAAAGAATATGATATTCCTAATGGTCATCTAATCACTGGCTTGATAAAAGCAGAGAATAAAAAGGGCCCACTTAACTTAAACACAGGTCATGCTTATTTTTATTTGGTCAAGTGTAGTGTATATGTATTATAATAAAAACATCCAAGCTCACTTGAATAATCATAAGAACTTGTAATCAGTACAAGCACATGTAAGAAGGAAGCAATACCAACAATTACTTTATAATTACCTTGCATGTGATTCTGCATAGGAAAATTCTGATAGTTAAGAATAATTGTGGAATTATTTCTAGATTAATCTTCCACAAATGTAGTAAACGGAGTTGTTAAAGTGTGTATGATATACAATAATTGGGAAAAATTATGAATGAAAGTATGGACTAAGAATTTTATTATAAAACAGAAAAAAATGGACTTAAGACTATAAAATATTTGTACATAATTATTTCTCATGATCTCGTTAATGAAAATCTCTGATCTTATTAAATGAGTCATTTCCTACAATAAATATTTTATTGGTCTGTGAAATAATAGTTTATTCTGATTTTCCTCAGCATTAAGCAGCCTCTCTGATATATGAGTATAAGAGCATGAAAGGACTTGTGTATTATTCCCAGGTTCAACTGCATGAAGGATGCCACCATTTTTTGAAACTGAGAAGATGTGGAAAAGAACACCTTTTTTACAAAAACAAACACATATTTTTTGAAGGGAAAAGTTAGGATTGAAAAACCTGAGTCTGGTATTCAAAGAAGATGCAGGGATAGGGACAGAGAGAAATTTGAGGGTCATTATGGTATGAATAGCATGTAAGGCTTTAGCTGGGATGATGACATCAAGGGTGTGAGGGCAGCTGTATTGGAGACTCTGTTAGCCCAGGGATTGAGTTAAAATTGGGAAGAGAACGGTCATGGGAGAGAGATCCTCTGCTGAGTAGAGAAAGCTTTTCAAGGATGGAGTGATCGGTTAAGGCAGGTGCTGCTGAGAGTTTGAGAAGATGAGGATTGAGGATTAACCACTGGATTTGAAAACTTGGAGGCCATTGATGATGATGACAAGAGCGATTTCATCAGAGGGGTGTGGACACAAACTGGATTGCGTTCTAGAAAAAATGGGAAGAGAGGGAGTGGATGTAGCTAGAATTTTACCATCTAAAACTTGCATGTGTTGCCCTGGCCAGTTTGGCTCAGCGGTTAGAGCATTGGCCCACAAACCGGAGACTCCCGGGTTCGGTTCCCACTAAGGGCAAGTACCTCGGTTGCAGTTTGTCCCTGGCCCCAGTTGGGGTCGTGTGGGTGGTGACCACTCAATGTGTCTCTCTCACATTGATGTTTCTCTCTCTCTCTTCCTCCTTCTCTCCCTTCTGCTGTAGCTGAAGATAAATGCAAAAATAAATAAATAAAACTTGTATGTGTTGCACATTTTGTATTTATTTTTTTATTTTTTATTTTTTAGAGAGAGAGGAAGGGAGAGGGAGAGAGAGATAGAAACATCTATGAGACAGAACATCGATTGGCCGCCTCCTGCATGCCCCCCACTGGGGATCAGGCCCACAATCTGGGCATGTGCCCTGACCAGGAATCAACCGGCGACCTCTTGGTGCATGGGTCGACGCTCAACCACTGAGCCACACCGGCTAGACGCACATTTTGTATTTAAATAGTAATACTAGTAACAAGGAATTTTCATAAGCAGTTAAAGGGAGAACACAGTATAGTATATATTACTCTGACTGTATTTCTTGTGAGTACACACATGCTTGCTATTTAGTTCAGTGCCAACTTTCAGCCAGAGAACCAGTACTTTTACTTTGCATCTGTTTGTACTATAGAATGTACAATTGGACTTAAATAAATGCTAAATCTCTCATTAAAGTCCCCAGTGCTAATTTACTTTATGGCATCCTCTAGGCTAGTGTGGAGGGAATATACCGGTGTGGGCATAGAGGAAGGTTTGCAGTTGTGAGTGTGTGAAATACAGAGTTTATTCTTGTATTAGTATGTATTAATCATTGTATTATTGCCCATATGAACAACTGTAAGCCTACTTTTGCCCACCCCCACACGTGTGCATAGGGATCGGAAGGTGATCTGGAGTAGGACAGCCCAGCTAGCTATAGCTTATGTTCAAGTCCTCATTTTGCTGTTCACTAGCTGTGTGACCCTGGCCCGTTATCTAACTCTTCTAAACCTATTTTCTCAAAGTTAAAATGTGGATAATAAGGATGTGAGCATAAAACAAGATAATATATCTAAAGTCCTAAGCATGGTGTTTGGCACATGGTGAGACCGTAGTAAATGGGAGTGATCTTGTATTGCTGAGTATTGACTTGTTCTTGAATGGGACAGACCTGAAATGTTACGCGATTTGGTAAACAGAAGATGGGTCTTCCAATAAACAACAGAAACACGGGGTACCACCGAGTAAGCCGTATCGCAGAAATCGCAGTATTTGGGTCATGTTACTCTATATGTGTTCATTTCTCTCTGTCCCCTCGTCTTTTGGGAAGTCACATAAGCAGGGTAGTTAAGTCTGTAGGCTCTGTAGAGCCCATGTGTTATCTCAGTCTCCTAGAACGAGCTGGATGTTCCCGTTCCATCTTCCATCCCTTCCAATATAATCAGCATCACTAGTGATAATAGCTAACATGTATCGACTCCTTCTTGGGTACCAAGCACTGTTCTAAACACTTTAAAGCTATTAACCCCTTTAAATCTCCCAGCCCTGGGAGGTAGCTATCATCATTGCCTCCATTTGTACAGATGAGAAAACTGAAGCACGGAGAGGTTAGTCACTTGCCCTAGGATGACTCTGTTGGTTAATGGTGGAGTGGAATCCCATCCCAGGCAAGCTGGTTACACAGTGTGCACTCTTTACCACTTCATCACATTCCACTGGGGCTACAAGACTGAATTCCAGTTGTCACTGCTTTTCTGTGATGGGGATAGTAAACAGGTGGGATCGGTACCCTTCCCCAGCAGTTCATCAGTGATCAGTAGTTTGTATTGGGTGTTGGGGTTTCACATCCTACCTCCAACCACCAGCATTTGGGTAGGTTCATGAAAATTTTGAAAAATAATGTGATCACATTCTCTTAACTATAAATATTAGTCATTAAAATACAAGATTTGGCCCAGCCGGTGTGGCTCAGTGGATTGAATGCTGTCCCATGGACTGAGAGGTCCCGGTTCTATTCCCAGTCAGGGCACATGCCCAGGTTTCAGATTTGATCCCCAGTAGGGGGCGTGCAGGAGGCAGCCAATCAGTGTTTCTCTCTCACATCAATGTTTCTATCTCTCCCTTCCTTTCTCTCTAAAAAAATCAGTAAAAACATATTTTTTTAAAAAAAACAGATTTGAGTATTGGGTCCTTTGGTGCTTATACACAAAGAAGGAAGAGTCATTTCTGTATTAAGATATCTAAGAAGTTCTCACATGCTTAGCAGGAAAACTAAATTAAGCCCAGCGCTGGGTAAAATGCTATCTGCCTCAGTTACTGGAGTAAGTGTATAATAAATAGAACAGCTGGTATACATGGCCTTAGTGGTATATTTCCTTTTTCCTACGTAATGTAAATCACCAATGTGAGCATTTCTGTCTGACATAAACTGTCAGTCTCAGAAGAGCACAGTGTAGGATTCAGTACATGTTAACACAACAACCAAGATTGCCCTTTTCTTCAGCGTGGTGATGTTTTTTCTTTCCATATCCAGCGGTTAGTACTGAGGCCTGAAACCCTTAGTTACAGAACAAAGTGGCTTAGCAGTAATCAAGCCTGTGTGAGGCTAGGGGAAGAATAATGAAGGTTCCCTGCAAGCTTCCTGCCTTGATGCAGGTGCAGGAATCAGGGGGTCATGAATAATGCATGGCATGCAGATTAGGTGGTGGTTTCTCCTACTGGGGCTTTGACTTTGCTACCTGCCTGGCTGCTATATGTGGCAAGAAGGTAGGCGATGGCGGAAAGTGTCACAATTTAAAGACTTTAAAGACTGAGTTTACAAAAACACTGCATATCCTTTTAAAGAAAGAAAATTTGGGAGGTCGCTGAACTGTAAGCCTTCATGGTCTACTTTATCAAATAAAGTAAACTCCAGGTTATCAATGTACTCATTTGGGGAAGGGAAAAAAGCTTTCTTGTTTTACCGTTTTAAGAAAAGTTATAATTATTGAGTCACACACACACAAACAGGGATTCTTGGAAGGCTGTTAAACTGTTGCAGAAATTCTTTGCTTATAGTATAATATTTGATGTATGGATGGATCAATGAAGTTTTGCTACAAGAGACAAATACCTAAAGAATATTGTAATTGTAGATTAAAATGGCCTATTTTTTTCCATTGATATATGCAGTGAGAGCCATCAATAGGAGAATATATCTATTAGCAAACTTCAAGTGGTGGAATTATCATGACGAATAGAAATGCTAGGGCTAAGGAGCAAGCAATAGAAGAGGTACGCGTTTAAAGGCATTAGAGTGAATTAAGTAACTGTACTTGGGCTATTATTTTTTAAAACTTTATTTAGGACATATGACTCTGACACCCCAGTGGGGATGTGGGGGGAGGTTCAGGAGGATTTCCTGTATTTACCCTTAGGACAGGGGCTTTAACTGGGGAGACATTTTTTGGCCCACAGTTCCATTTTGATGACTGTATTTCAAGTAGACAGACCGAAAGAAAAAGGAAAGAAGAAAGAGAGTTTTGCTACCTTTTGTATCATTCTTATACATTTTCATTGCATGTTTTCTCTCTCTCTCCTTCATCTGGGACACTGGACTATGAACAGGCTTTCATTTCTGGCTGAGGCTGTCATTTCCGCTAGGCCCCAGTTTGGCCAGATGCCAAGACCAACAGGTGATCCTTGTAGCTGCAAAACAGCAGGAAGTGGGCCTTGCTTGAATGAGACAGTTCACCAGAGGGGCTGTCTGGCCTCTCTCCATCTTTCTGCACAATTAACATCCCCTCCCCCTTGCAGAGCAGAAAATCTGCGCCGAGCAGCTCAGCTGCAGCGGCCATTGAGAAGTGCTGTGAGGAAGGGAATGTTAATCAGGGATGTTGGAAGACATCAGCCTTCCCAGTGCAAAGGCGGTCTGGCTCTGGATTTACTGAAAGGCTGCACGTTGGCCCTTCTGAGAGCCTGGAACTCTATTATCTGTTTTGAAATGATCTTCACTTGCAGGACACCTGTGGAGAACTGGTTCTAATGCACCGTGGAGCTTTGGGGTCTAGCCGGACTTTAACGAGAGTTTAAAATCCCTGTTTTCTTTCTTGCCTTGTAAATAAGAGCAATGTCTGAGACATAAAGAGTGAAGATAACACAAGCTGAAAGACTGCCAAGATCTCACAAATCCTAATAAAGATGTAACGATGCAGGAAGCTGGCCACGGGGAAGCAGGAGGTAGGCAGTCTTGTGGTGCCAGTCAGTGACCTGCAAAGACGGGGAGGTGCAGCAGCGAGCTTGTGATTGGGTGATATCAGCAGTTCCTGGAAATTTAAACTATTTCCAGTGGATGACTGCAGCCCTAGACGCTTATCAAACAGTATAGTCTTTACTTCTCCGTTCCTTAGCTTAAGTTTTTAATAGACGTTGCCTGCCTCATAGCCCAGAGCTCTAGACTCTAGAGGGTCACATCTAGGTCTTTTTCCTAGAAAAGTGTGCTCTTCCTTCCTCCCCATTCCGACAGATTCTGTTCCTGGACATCTGGACGAAATTATTGTAGGGGAGGGAAAAGCTTTTTCTGTATCTTCTCGGGTTCAGTGTCTGGGGTCCTACAAATTAAACTGACAAAAGACATTAGCAAGAGGAAAACAATCGTTTATTTATCTGTGCAACATGCATACATGTAGGAATGCTCAGTGATAAGTAACTCAAAAAGGTAATTAGAATTTGGAGCTTATATACCATTTTAACAAAGGGTGATAAATTGTGGAGACTGGAACTAGTCAAAAGAAAATGGGTCTGGGCTTTTAGAGGGTAAATTGTAAGAAGGTGACTAGGAAATATATGGGGAAAATAATGGTAAATAAAGGTGTTTTATGCAGACTCATTTCAGTACCATCTCTGGTGATAAGAGTTATACTTCCTGGTATGGGAGGGGGGAGCACCTTTACAAGTGAAAATTTTCTTTCCAAAAGTTAAGTGTATGCCCTGCTTTTACGCCTTTGAAAGGAAAATAGAGAGCTCCCCCTGTGTCTGCTATTTCCCAGTTACTTTTAGCTCAAAATAATCCTCATGCCAAAGTAGCATATTTGGGGAGGCATATCCTGATCCCCTTTATTATCTTGCTTTTTTTAAGTCTAGAAGTTCACTGAGGAACAGGTAGCAGAAAGAGCTCATTGAGGGCAAGTATCATACTTTACATTGTTTTCACCCACTCCTAAACTTCGCAAGGAATAGGTAGTTGGTAACTTTTTGTTCGATCAAATGAATGAAATAGATTAAAACTGGTGGTTCTGCTTTGGGGGGCCTTCACAGGGAATATATGACAAACCCTTGCTATGTTACAAGTGGTACAGAAGGAAAAAGACAGACTCTGTGGTTTTGCAGGCGTGGGAACTCAACTGCGTCCACTTACTAAGAGGTGATCAAGTTCTGGGGCATTCTATATTAAGCAAATCTAAAAGAGGTTGTTAATAAAGCAGCTTCCTTTTTATCTGTTCACTTGTAATTGGGAAAATGCTTTTGCAATGACTGGATTACTCTCATCTACTTACAGGGTCCATCCGTCCCCAGTATCAAGGGTCCGGGGAAATCGAATGAATAATCAGAAGTTTGCATGGTGAGTACCCAGTCTTAAGTCATGAGAATGTGGAGAATGTGTAAGTCTTATGGGAAGTTTTCATAGGGCTGTGCTATAACACATGAGAATTATTTCTGCTCCTCTGTAGAGCAGCGAGTTTCAACAGGTGCACCCCGAGAACTTTTAAAACATGCAACACCGGACTATTTAGTCAGGGCACTGACCTCTTTTCCCTTACACTGTCAAATAAAAAAATAAAAAAATGACAACAGCCAACACAACAATAGCTGTCTGGTGTGAATGCATAAAAATTATACCTACTTTTTTTTGTCAGATAAGCAAAAAATATATATTTTTTGGCGTGCTGAAGAACCTTAGTAATTAGTGTGTGTGCACCATGAGATGAAAAGGGTTGAAAATCCCTGCTGTAGCAAATGCATTCCTACTAACTGAACTACCTTGTCTCCCTTTCCTTTGGAAAATTCCTTTCCAGCCAAAGCTCTTCACTCACTAAAAGCTGAGTGTAACGTGTTTGTTTTTAACAGATACGGTGTATTTCCCAGGATTGTCAACTGTTACATTTTAAAAGAATCTTTCCCCTTTTTTTGAAAATACTGTAAGTTTTTTAGTGAGATTTAGGCAACTATATAGATTTTTCTTGGGTAGCAACTTCCACTTCTCATGAAAACTTTCATAATAAAGGAAACTATCGTATTAATTTTGATGATTTCTATTTAGATGTTTTTTTCTGACTGAGCCTTAAATATCCAGGGAGATACAGATATCTTCATTCATTGACTAGCTTTTGAACAAAAATATATATAGAAGTGACCAGAAATGACCTGAAAAGTTACTTCAACCATAAAACATGGATGATTCTATAAAGAAGCAATTTAAGATGTTTTATAAATGTTTTATTTGAAACAAAAAAAATAAATGAATTAATATAGGTTTAAAATCCATTTTGTTTACATTAACTACTCCATTACACAAAATTAGCCTTTCTACACGTAATGTATCTTCAAAAAAAAGAAGGAAAGAAGGACAAAAGGATTGAACTTGGACTGTGTACTGTTTACTTCAAAAGTGAACGGAAATTCACAGGTGTCCATTTCTACTTCATTGAATTGTGCTTAGAATAGGATTTTGATTAAAAACCATTGCTTTTTTTTTAAGTATGGGAAGATGATTACTAAAGATTGTGCTTCCAAATTAATTTTATTCCTAAATCAGGATTATTTTTAGACACAAAATAATGATTCTTTGAATTTGAGTAGTGCCTAATCAGCTCACCTTCCCTTCCCCCATTAAATCTAATTAACCCTCACAATAGCCTGGCGATGTTGTTAAATATTATGCTTTCCTTTTTCCACAGAGAGGGAAATGGAGCACAGATGATACAGCTCTTTGCTGGCACACTGTCTAAAAGCTGGGGCTTCCCCCATGGGTTCTCACAGTCACTAAAGCTTATTGTCGACCTGGAAAGCTGAGGGGGAAGTAATGCTGATGGCCATTCCATACAGGAACAGGGGGAAACAGGTCTTTTCCCGACTGCACGGAATTGATATTCCTTCTCAGGACAAATCATATTGCACTAAAGAAACTGTCCCACATAGAGGCTCTGAGATGCTCAAGTGAGCCCCATACGTTAATGGAGAGAGTATGGCAACGGCAGATATGAGATCTGGTTTCTACAACTTATTTCTCAGTGGCTAGATGTGGAACAGAGTAAATACCAAATTTTCTTTTCTTCACTTTTTCTTTCTGGAGTGGTGGAGTAACGATAACTCATTGCTACATAATTCATAGCACATTATTTGGTTCGTAAGTTCAAACCGCTTTTATCTCCTGAGAAGTAATCCGTGAAAAACAAAAAAGTTTTTATTGCTAGCCTTGAGAAAATTCAACTTTTATTTATTCAGCAACATTTATTTATTGTCCCTGGCTGTGTGAAAAGCACTAGATTAGAAAGATAAATAAAACATGGTTTCTGGTCTCATGGGGTTGTCTTATAGGGTGTGTGTGTGTGTGTGTGTGTGTGATGTCACACATATATAATCTACAATATTATATGATGTCATACAAACAACATATGTATAATAAAATGTGTATAATGCTGTAAGGAGATATATTTGCAGTGTCATGTTCAGAGGGAGATGTTATCAACTCTATTTAAGACCAATCTGAGAGTAGGTAGTAAGCAGGAGAAGTAGAGAGGAAGGAAGAGGACTCGGAAAACCTATCAGGTTTTTGAGCAAAGGCCCAGAATTAGCAGGAAAAGCAGAGAGTTGAGATAGTGCTTTCTTTATAGATTGAAACACGTCCGCAGGGGCCTGGAGACACTTCTAAGTGAACAAAAATAGTAGCATACGTGGATTTATTACATGTGCTTTATTTGGTCATGAGTTAGTTAAAATTCCTAGTGGATGTACTACCTTGAATTTTCCTTAAGTAAACACTGCGAGGTTGGTATATGGAAATAAATCCCCTGGCTAGGAGAAAGCCCAGTGAATCACCCAGCATCTACATCTGGTTAAGTAATAAACACTCGCTATTTCTTTGTGAAATGCTGGCTCTGAAAATCCAGGAAGTTTAAATACCCATGCTCGCAATGGAAATGAAGGGACAGTGATTCTTGCTTTCCCCAAAACAGAAGTGTGGGGTAATTTATAGAATTAGATAGGGATCCAGTACTAGATTGAATTAGATCTGCAAACACGGTATGTGAGTGATGTTAGGTGATTTTGTGAAGTCACGTTAGTAAATGCTTCATTCAGGTAAAAAAAAATGTTGTTCCTCACATAAGCAATTAAACCTCAGTAAAAGATGAAAAGGCTGGAATGTCTAAGTTATGGATAGAAAATGCATGACAATTGGTAGGCTGTAAATATCCGTGGCTGTGGTTGAGCTATCAAACCAGCGTTTATCATTGAATAAAGACAGTTTAAAAATGTAAGTAGTGCCTTTCTTTGCACAATGCTAAGATGAGAGGGTGCATCCACTGGCCTCATTCCTGGGGCAGCTTCCCTCTGCAGATGAAGAAAGGTGTGGAAAAGGATTTCTGTGCAAGGCAAACAAACCTGCTGGAATGGAAAGAAAACGTGGGAACAAATGTAGGCCTCCAGGGAAAAGATGAAAGCACCAGGACGTTGGAGGTCCGATGGCAGATGTTAGGATGGAGCCAGTCTGCTGTGACTATCTGCTAACGCCCAGGGATGAAAGACAAGCAATAAGAACTTCTGGCAGGAGATATTAGCACCCCAATAAAGAACACAGGATAAGCCCTGGTGGGTTTGGCTCAGCGGTTAGAGCGTCGGCCTGTGGATCAATGAGTCTCAGGTTCAATCTCTGTCAAGGCACGTACCTAGGTTGCGGTTCCTCCCTGGTCCTGTGGAAGGCAGCCAGTTGGTGTGTCTCTTTCACATCGATGTTTCTCTCTCTCTCTCTCTCTCTCTCTCTCTCTCTCTCTCTCTCTCTCCCCCTCTCCCCCTCTCTTTCCCCCTGCCCCCCTCTCTCCCACTCTATCTGAGATAAATGGAAAAATATCCTCAGGTGAGAATTAAAAATAATAAAATAAACAAACAAAGAAATCCAAGATCATTGTAAAACTACAGTTAATCAAAGGTAGCAATCCAGCCCGGGCCAGGTGGGTTCAGTGGTTAGAGCATCCGGCAGACCAAAGGGTCAGGAATTCGATTCCAGTCAAGGGCACATACCTGGATTGCAGTTTCTATCCCCAGCCCTGGTCTGCGTTGTGCAGGAGGCAGCCAATTGATGTGTCTCTCTCACACTGATATCTGTTTGTCTCGCACTCTCTCCCTCCCTCCCTTACACTCTCTCAATGGAAACATATCCTTGGGTGAGGATTAACTACGACAATGACAAGAGGTAGCAATCCAGGCCAGACCTAAACTCTCCATGGGAATGGCTCTCCCCTCGCAGCCGCCTCACTGTAGTTATCTTTGTTGATTTGAGGATTGATAAAGCCTTTGCAGTCCAGCTTATGAATTTCTTTATTTCATGAGTCATAGCTCTCCTCTTTCCTTGGCTGTTGGCCCTAAGAGGTGATCACACATTCCTTTGTCCGATAACTATATAAACCTTTCTCTAGAGCATTTGCCATTCTTTCTTGCATGTGATAATGCCAGGAAAATATTTTGCTCGATTTGGGGCAAATTGGGGGAATGGGCCAAACATTATTAGAGAGTTGAATGTGCAGATAGACTTTTGTTCTTTACAGATCTTTTTGCATGAGGCTATTATATTCTTATATCAAATCCATAGAAAGCGGCTGTTTCCAAGTCATCTTTAGCTGTTTTATTCCCAAAGATAAAATAGCAATGTGGACCCCGTGTGTGGTTGGAGCAAGACAGGGAGGAGCTTGGTGGGGAACATCTCTGAACTGAACACTGGAGTTGATTGAAGGCCCCAAAACTTTCTAGGATCAGTGTGAGTATTCTGAAGGCATGCATATTAGTATATGCTCATTTTTAGCTTTTTACCCTTTCTCCTCTCCTCTCCACTTCTCTCTTCACCCTGCTCCATTTCTAAAATTTTAAAGGACTTGGGCACATATCATTCTTCGATGATGGAGGTAATAGTGGTTACACTGCGCACTCAGAACATCCATCTAGCGCTGTTATAGAAACTTTATGGGCTATTTATATGATGACATAGAAATAAAGTATTATTGCCCTGGACAGCGTGGCTCAGCAGTTAGAGCATCGATCCATGCACCAAAGGGCTGCAGGTTCAATTTCTCGCCAAGGGCACATACCTGAGTTGCAGGTTTGATCCCCAGACTCAGTCGAGGTGCGTGAGGGAGGCAACCAATCGATGTGTCTCTCTCACACTGATGTTTCTCTCTCTCTCTCCTCCCCCCACCCCCTCCCTTCCACTCTCTCTAAATATTAATGGAAAGCCCGGCGGTGTGGTTCAGTGGTTGAGCGTCAACCTATACACCAAGAGGTCGCCGGTTCGATTCCTGGTCTCGGCACCTGCCCAGGTTGTGGCCCCGATTCCCAGTGTGGGGCATGCAGGAGGCGGCCAATCCATGTTCTCGCTCATCGATGTTTCTATCTCTCTCTCCTCCTTTTGTCTCTCTCTAAAATCAATAAAGAAAAAAATAAAATAAAAAAGTAAATATTAACAGAAAAAATATCCTTGGGTGAGGATTAACAAAAAAGAAAAAGAAAGAAAATAAAGTATTATTAATAGGACTTTTCATCAGTAAAATAGAAGTAATTTTCTCTAACCAACTGGCTGCTGCCACCGCCAGTCTCCATTATGATTTATTTCTTACCAGCATGCCTGGGATGTTATGCAGCTGTCTACACAAAGAAGCTCCAGCTTTTAATAGAGTGTCTATGCAAATTATGACATATTCTGGGTGTGAATCACATTTCACATTTGGATGTGACCAAGTTCTGTGTCACAAATTTTTGTGGAAGGCAGGAAGCGCCTTTTCACACAGATGTTTATAGATTGCTACAATGAACTTAAATGTTTATATGTGTCCCATTGCAAATGTGAGACATGACTTCATAGAATCCTTCTAGAAGATATAACTAGTATGGATCTTTGTCATAAAAATAAGAACAGTTGTTGTTGTTTAAATCGTTGCCTTAAAAGAGGAAGGCCCTGAGGTTGTTGATATTAGAAACCTCTCAGAAAGCTGATGCAGAACTAGCCCTTTAAGGAGGGGCAGAGCACTCCCAAATGTGGTCGTTACCAGTTTCAGAGCTGTAAAGGAAATGTCAGCATCATCAGGTTCAGTTCAACTCGCTTTCCAAAAAGTAATGTGTCAGTGGGGGGCATAAGCCCAGGTCTCTGTACACCTGTCCAGTCATCTTTGCACACTGCAGCGGTTAGCTGCTGCTGGAGAAACGCTAAAGATGAAGTCAGATGGGTGTTTAGTTCATTCTGAACTAAGCAGAGGCTTTTGCCTGGGAAATGCCCCTGATATTGATGTGCTGGGGAGAGAGAAAGGAGAAGTAGGAGAGGCCTAATGAAGACGATACTGCACACCCCAATGTGTGGCCGTTACTGCCTGCCGACACGCTCACTCATCACGGTGTGGGTTCTTACATGCTCATTATTTATAGATAATATTGATTGTGTTGTTTTAATTACCTGAACATTCCACTGCTTTGCTTTTTTGACTTACAGGGCAAAAATTATGATAATTTGTATGGACTTTGATACGGGAAGGTCCCAGTTCCCAAAATGCCTGGCTTTCGTGGTTTCTTTAACCTATGCGTGTTGATAAATAACTAATAGCAGGTTGCCTTTACATTTCATTTATGGGTGTCACTCATATAATCATGCACCAGTTTGCAAGTTCTCTGTGTATATACTGAATTACAATGAAAAGAAGTGCCCCCAGGATGTTGCGACACTTTAAATCCCTCCAAATTTACATCTTTTTAATGTTGCAATGCAGGATCTGCCATTAAGTTCTTTAACTACCTCCACCAGCTCCTCAAATTTAGCTTGGTGACAGGTATGTATACTTTAAAATTGTGTACCATCTTTCAGGCTCACCTTATTAACGACTTTTGGTCTAATTTTCATAAATGCTCTATTACCCAGAATCTCAGCATGAAACCTCATGATAGGAGAGTTTCACATTCCTGTCAGTAATAGCTGGTTTTTGTGTCTAGTGTTGTGTCAGTCGTAATAAAAATGATCGGGGGGAAATTAAGATAGGTTATCTTCTGCAATGATTATCTTAATTGTAGGAGTATTTGGGGTTATAAAATTATGTTGAGCTGTAAAGATCTCCACTTCTGAGATATTTTTCTATTAAAAGTCCAGCCTGCTACTCAGAACCATTTTAGTGTTTTACTAAAAACCTGAGGTAAGAACCCATAGGCCATGTCAGTATATTCATTATAGATTCCTGGCATCTTCTGAGCACCGCAGCTAGGTGTGGTACTGTTGTGTTGTAAAACATTTCTGTTAATTAGCTAATTTTGGCATGACCTAGAGCTATTGGTTCAGTATTCAAAAGGATTATTTGGACAGCCTAAAAATACCTGGAAACTGAACAACATGCTTTTAAATAACACCATAGGTCAGAGAACAATTTGCAAGAGAAATTTCAGAATACTTTTAGCTAAATGAAAAGTTGAGCACAACTTACTAAAGTTTGTGAGATGCATCAAAAGCAGTGCTTTGAAGGAAATTTATAGCATGAATGGATATATTAGAAAAGAAAAAGATCTCAAATTAATAATCTAAGTTTCCACTTTAAGAAACTACAAAAAAGAAGAGCAGAATTAAATCCAAGGTAAGCAGCAGAAGAAAAGAAATAAAATGAATTGTTTGTAGTTCTGGAACTTGCATCTTTTTTTATATAATTTTTATTTTTCTAGGTAGGTTTTATGCACATAAGGATGTTTAAAATTGCACAATTGGGATTAATGATTTACTCTGGGAAAGCTCCTTAGACTACAGTATCTCATAGAGTTTAATTTTTTTTTCTTTATTGACTTTAGAGAGAAAAGAAGGGAGAGGGAGAGAGAGATGGAAACATGGATGACAGAGAACATCGATTGGCCACCTCCTGCATGCCCCCCACTGGGGATTTGGCCCACAACCTGGGCATGTGTCCTGACTGGGAATCGAACTGGCGAACTCTTGGTGCATGGGTTGACACTCAACCACTGAGCCACACCAGCCGGGCTCATAGAGTTTTAAATTGTACCATGTTCATTCCTCTCCATCACAATCTCTTTCCTGTTACACTTGTTCAGGGGAGAACTTTAAAATAATGGACGAGTTGTAATGAAACATGATCAACAAGGGGATATGGTGAGTGATTAATGAATAATGCAGAAAAAAAGCCTGTATCCCACTATGAAAAAAAATGTATCTGTAATAGCACAAGTCATGTTATAATTAACATATCAAATTAAAATGAAAAAAGATCTTATTTTATATATATCCAGAGAAGCCTCATTCTTTCCTAGTGTTTCATAGTATTTTTTAATGGATGTATTTGGGCTGAAAAATTGGCTAATCCTAGCTGTCTTCTAAGTATATATTTGAAAGAATAATGACTGATATGGGGACCCAATAAAAAATCCTAATGTGTTCTGGAATATGCTGAGAATACTGCTCAGGATAATAAATCTGAAGGGGATTCCCCTGTGAAAATGCTGGGTATACCAGCAGTTTTCTTTTGATTTTCACCTCTCAGTCATAGTTGTGATGTCATGTTTCTAGTTCATGACAGTGAACTAGCAATTTTAAAATTATGTATATTCTCACCTTACTATAATTTTTTTTCTCAGCTGACCACTAGGTTTTTATAGTTCCTAAGTAATTTCCTTAAAATTGGTTATTTATCACATTTCTTAGTATAGTACTAGATTACTTAAAGTATATTTAGTATATTTTAGAAATATACTCATAGTTAGTATATTTCTTTTAACCCCTTTTAGGAGAGCAATAGATAGTGTGTGACATATTAATCCAAAAATTAAAGCCAATCTAATATCACAGAGGTTTCAGCATAAGTCACAACTATTCACCCTGAGCCCACAGCTGACAGAGCAGCGGGAGGGCTGAGGGCCCCGCTGGAACCCGCTGTCTGGTCACAGCCATGCCCTCTGTCTGACTTTTCGTGCAGATCAGTCTGCTTTGTCAGGTGGGCTTCTTTTGTTGAAAGTAGTGACTGAGTCTGGCAACGTAAGCAAAAGGTGATTTTGCAGAAGGACATGAGGTAGGTGATGGAGTCAGAGGGAAAGCAGAGGAGTTGGAGCTCAGGAAACAGGGATGCAGGACAGCACCCAGGGTCCAGGGAGCAGGATATAATAAGCAGGTGCCTAGAGTGAGGCCGTTGCAGCTCCTTCAAATCACAGTCGAGGAAACCACAAGTCTGACTGGCCCCAGCCTAGCCCGGGTGCCCAGCCCTGGCCTAGGGAGGGAGCGCCCTTGTTAACAGTCCCAGTAACACCACCTGTAGTGAGAAACACGGGTCATGAGGAGGGGATAGTTTCCCAAAGGAATAGGAAGTGCTTGTACCAAAAAAAAAATGGTAGGAAGAACTACTACTTTTCATAAACTAGCACCGTTGATTGTTCCTACTATTCAGTGAACGAGAAGCTGCCATTAAAAGTACTTAATGGACTTTAATGTTATTTTTTAGAAGCCATCATTTCTTATATTTTGGATGAAAAAGTACTCTGCAAGTAATAACTAAAATAAATGGGTTCTCTCAGGTCTCACTCTTGGTTATTCAGTGGCCAAAGCATAAGAAGAATGTCAAAATAGACTCCATTCTTCTTCAGAGTCTTTTATCCTAATTCCCTCAAACCATCCATTTTCCCAGATTTCCTGCTTGAAATTACATATTTTAAGAAGCAGCCTTCAAAACCAAACATACATAATTGTGATTAGATATATAAGATAGTCAAAACAGAGGAACCACCTATGAAATGCATGAAGCTCGAGTGCACAGGCTCGGATTCTGGTGTAAATACTTCACTTATACTAAATTAGCCTGTATACTTCCTCACTTCTATATTTCTATTAAATGAATGAATCAATGAATGAATGGTATCTGACCCAAACTATTCAAATTAGATCTTGGGAAGGGTGCAAAAGAGATAATACTCTATAATATCCCTTGGAAGAATGTGCTTCATATACCATAGATATTAGCCTACAAATTTCAGCTTTACATGAAAGGAATATCTGTGCTACCACCTAGCTGATTCATTGGTACACCCAGCATTCATTATAGCCTCAAATGAAGCTATAATTTATACTGCAGCTCTCTTGGGTCCTTCTTAACTCTAACAACTTCGAATCCTGGCAGGTGGATGTGTGTAGGTAGGACTGTGGTTCCATACATTAGGTACACGCATGCTCCAGAAGGGGCACGTGTTACAGCCAAGCAGAAGGTACAGCATTTTAGGATGTGGGTGCAGCGTTTACCTCGGATTCTGTGAAGGCTGCATAAACCAGAAGGGTAACTCTCTGTGTGCTACCAGTCTGATCATGATTGTGATCATTGAGTCCTCTCTTCCATCCTACTTGGGACACCTTCATAAATGAACATATCAGGTCATATCCTTTAGGAAGAAATGATTGAAATCGCCCATAGGGCTAAATTGTTGTTATTATAAAATAGAAAGCTCTCCAATTCCATCAATTTTCCCATTTCTCCACTCATTGCCTTTTTTTCCCCGCGGAGGTCTGTAAAGATAAAGAAACATTGCCTTCCTCAGAGTTTGCAGTTAATAGGTATGGGGAAAGAAAGAAAGAAAATACTCTTCTGTTATTTTTCACTCTAGACTCGAATTACGTTGTGCTCTTTGACGAACCCTGTAGCTTAACTGCAAGAATAGACTGATTTCTTACAGTGTAAGTGGCTTACAGTAATCTCCCCCAAACTTTACAGGCTGTGAAGTGTTTATTTGGGGGAAAGAAGAAAGTGCGGATTTATATTGGAGATAGGAAAAGAAGACCCAAGGCAACCATGTTGAGAACAGAAGAAAGTTGCTGCCACCTAGAGTTAAAAATGGATAAATTTTGAGAGTGTGCGGGAGCACTCATGCAATGATCTTGAAAGCAGACATTGATGTAATGCCATCGTAAAACGGAATGCAGCCGGTTGACTCGGCCTGGACCTCTAAGTGGAACTAGCCTCATTCTGCCCCCTTCCCTGTTGGTACTGTGTCCATAGTCTTTAAGAGCCTTTTCTGACCTTCGTGGGTTTTTCTGTTTCTGTGGACGGCAGCCTTGTTATTGATCATAAAAACTCGTGTTAAGCCATTGGAAATCTTCCTCTTGTGTGATGTAGTTCACTTATGTGGAAGACTCTTTTACTCTGGCTAACAGAGAGTGTCTTTTCCATAATCCAGGCGATCTTTTTCAAATATTATCTCAGGAGCTCCACGCAGGCTACATTCTCGTTGAATTGTGTGGGATGCTCTTCTCTTTCCCAGGAAGGCACAGAGAGTGGGGAAACCGGGGAGGGGAGAGCAGGGGTTCCTGGCAACACCATGAAGAAGAGGGTATAAGCATTTAATAAATTACTTTCTGTTTCCACCGAAAAGAAGGAAGAGGAGGAGGGGCGACCCTGAGACCCACCAGAGTTATGCAAAAACCTGAAGCCAATGCAGTACAGCCTCAAGAATAATATGCCATTTGGGCCATTTTCATTTTGGCTGTTAGGAACTTCCTGTACATAGCTCTGATGTTTCTTAAAATGTTCTTGTCAGGACATTTTCAGTGGCAAAGCCTCCCTCATAAAAAAGTCCAGACAGGCAGAAAGGCTGCGCTGTCGCGTGGGGCTTGCACCTGTCACCTCTCAGGACTGTCCCACCGCACAACCCCAGGGGGCGCTGTGCACATCGTAGTGGTTCTGAAAGGTGCCTCCTGGAGCACGAAAGCAAAACACACTGGCGTGGAAGGGAGCTAACAGGAAGAGAATGTGTGTGTGAGTTTACATGTCTGCCCCTCTCTTCTTTCCTGAATGAGACTTGATTGAATGTTGTTGATTGTGATGATGGTTCTCTGGGGTAAGAGGGCTTCAGTAACACCAGGAGGTATCAGTCACACTGGTTAGAACACGGGGACAGCAGCCAGAGTGTTCCTTGTTTGTTTTCCACCCTACTGCTGCCTAAGAAGGCATTAGCCGTCTTCTCTCTGCCCGGCCTCACCTGCTTGCCTTCGTTCTTTCTCTTCCTCTCTATTTAACCTTAAGTTACAGTTTAAGTGTTTACATTCTGTGTCACTTACCAAGCTGGTCACTTTTGAAGTTGCCAGAAATTATCATTTTTTACTCAACAGCAGGATCACTTTTCTAGAATGTTTGTGTTCATTCGTGTGTTCCCTTATTCAGTAAACATACAGTACTTGCAATCATCTGGTCCCTTTTCTGCACTCTGGGGACATATGTCTAGTAAGACAAACGAGGCCCCTGCCCCCTTGGAGCTTACCATGGAGCAGAGTGAGACAGACAACTAGTGGTAGGTGCTCTGATGACAGTGTGACAGGGATGACTGGAGATTCCTAGAAAGCCATCCAGTGCGCTGCTCAGAAAAGGCCTCCTGAAAGGATGTGACCCAGCAGTTGGGAGCTGAATGAGAAAGAACCAGCTGTGTGAGGATCGGGTAGAAGTGATTCCAGATGTCAGAAGCAGCTCACACAAAGGCCCAGGATGAGAATACATTTGGAACATAAAGAAGTGAGTGAGGGGTGGGAGACATGGGACACGTTCAGAGAGGTGGCCGGGCCTGAGGCACGCAGGCTGTGGTCTAGGTGTCACGGGAGCCGCGGGAGAATAAAATGATCAGATACGTACCTTTAAGGCTCACGCTGGGTGTTCTGCGGAGAAAGGATTCCAGAGTGGAAGCAGAATGAGAGAGGAGGTCTGGGCAGTGGTTGAGGAGAAAGAGGATTGGTGGTATCAGTTTTTGAGATGAAGAAAATCTGAAAGTGAAAATGTCTGCAAACTAGCAGCTGGTGGCTGTTCAGGGCAGTGGTCCAGCCACAAATAACCCGCACCACAGCTAACTCCGGCAGGAGCAGTAATGGTGCACCGAAGGCAGCCGGATGTGTCCACAGGGAGCAAACGATCCTACGTTGGTCCATCTCTTTGCCTCACCTCTGCATACTGTCAACAGCCCATCATAGAATGGGGCCACCTACCCCAGTATATGCCCAGGCACCCCAACTAAATAGATCAATCTTAATACATTGAGGTACCTTTTGCCAAAACACCAAGTACCCTGACTTCTTTCTAACAGAGAAAGACTTTAGCACAGGAAAAGAATCAATTTGTTCGTATCTTCCAAGCCCAGTTTTCTTCCTATTACCCATCCACACAATGGCCCACGCCAGAAGCCTTGCAGTAACTTCAGCTCTGTCAAAACCAGCATCCATTTGATAACTCCATCTAGGATTCCTCCTGACTATTCCTTGGCCGTGTTGGCTCTGCTTTATCCCACATGCCCTCATCATCTCTTGCCTGAAATATTAACCTAAGCTCCTACCTGGCCTCTTAGGATTCAGATTCTTTCTACCCCACCCCCATTCACTCTTCTCCATGCCTACAGTGATGTTTGTAAAACGCAAATGAGATTGCTCCTCTCTTCACCACTCTGCCCAGCCGTGCCCTCCTACAGAAGTCCAAAGCCCTTCGCACAACTTCTCAAGGCAATTCATTTCCTCCTTTCCTAATGCACTTGTCCTAAATTCTTCCCATCCTCCCTGGACCCTGCATTCCAGTCATGCTGAGCTTATGTTTGCCAAACATCTTGTTCTCCAAGAAAACGAATTCTGAGTCAGTTTAAGAATTCTCTCCTGGGCAGTCTTCCCTACAGTTCTCCATCCCACCAGCCTCTTTCTCTCTGATTCAGTGCCACCATATGAACCAAATGATTGCCCTCATCACAGTGTATTGTCATCATTTGTTTGCCCGCGTGCGATGGTCTTCCCACCTTCTCGCCTCAGGTGGAGACCCTCCATTGTGGAGACTGTCATTTCCTGGCTTCCAACACAGCACGTGGTACAGCAGGCTCAGGGCTTGTTGATCCAAGAAATGAATACTTTCTTTTAAGATCCTCATCTTGGTGGTGGGAGAACTAAGGCCCAGAAAGTTTGAATAATTTTGCCCAAGTTTGCGAATTAGAGCTAGAATTAGAACTTGGATCCCCTGACTTTGGTAGTTTCCCCTGTACTTTTTCATGGCTGCTTCCTATTCTTTATTCAGTATTTTAAGAAAAGTAGAAATACTGAGATTCAGAGGGCAACAATAATTTTTTTCATATAGAAACATCATATATATATATATATATATACACACACATACACACACACACATATATATATGTTTTTATTGATTTTTTTTTTTTTTAGAGAGAGAGGAAGGGAGAGGGAAACATTGATGTGAGAGAGAAACATCAATTGGCTGCCTCCTGCACGCCCCCTACTGGGAATCGAGCCCACAACCCAGGCATGTGCCCTGACTAAGAATCCAACCGGGACCACTCAGTCCATGGGACAAAGCTCAATCCACTGAGCCACACCATCCAGGGCTTATGTTAGAAACATCGTTAGCCCTGGCTGGTTTGGCTCAGTGGTAGAGCGTCAGCCCGTGGACCAATGAGTCACAGGTTCAATTCTGGTCAAGGGCACGTTCCTCGGTTGCGGTTGGTCCCGGCCTTGGTCCCTGTCGTGCAGGAGGCAACCAGTTGATGTGTTTCTCACATTAATGTTTCTCTCTCTCTCCTTCCCACTCTATCTGAACAAAAATGGAAAAAATATCCTCGGGTGAGGATTTTTAAAAAAAGGAAACATCTTTAAACATTGGTTAGATTATATCTACTCTTTCTTTGCTTATAAATTATTATACTCACCAAAATGTTTGAATGATAATGGTAGAATACCGACCTTAATTTCAGAAATGGGAGGCCCGTTCTGGCACTCTCTAATTATGTGTTAATGGGGCAAGATTGAGTCCCACAGGCCCGCTCTTTCCTGTGTATTTCAAAGGGATGATATGAAAATAAATGGAAGAGACTATATAAGAAAGTACTTTACACTACGGAAGCCAAAATGCCTCAGTGGTGTTATTTTTCATAGTTCACTTTTCTCTTCAATGTAACCTCTTCTATTGGTGCCTTAAAATATATCAAATATATATATTTGATAGCTTTCCTTGTTTTCTTCTTGTTCCCACAAAAGATTAGGATTGCATGTCTTACCTCCACCTGACTTTTCCATTTATCCCCATCCCTCTGATCCACTTTATTCTTAATTGAATTATCAGGCTTGTACTAACATCCTGTCTCCTTGCTTTCTCTCCGCCTAGCAGTTCTTCATGGCGGAGTGAAGAGCTTGGTTAATAAAAGCTTGCCCTTTTACCTTTCCTTAGAGTTAGTCCAGTAAATAAAAGGTCACCTCCTGAATGGTCTTTGTGTGGATAGGGTTTTCTTTTGTTTTTAGTTCTTTGTCCTTTGGGTGTGCTCATTTGGTGGCTGTTTTTTTGTATTGTTTTTTTTGAAAATCTACCTAGTTTTGTCATGCCTTCAAAAACACAGGCATTCACAAATACCACAGCTCTGGGAATAGCATTTGGAACAAGATTTAAATGCTGGGTCTGTGGTCTAGCAGGCTTACAACCTGTGAGATTCTCAGATGAACAAAGAATAAATATTTCTTTATTTGGAATCTTTTTATCTTTATTAACTGGCTCAGAATTACTGAGTTTCAGGTGGCAGTGCGCAGTGTCGGTCCACGCTGGTCTGTAGAGTTACACCATTTATCTCTCTGAGAGTGAGCAGGCTGTGCCTCCCCGGGACCAGGGCAGTTGCAGGCCCGTGGTCCCAGAGCACACACTGAAATGTGTCCCGATGGTCATAGGAAAGAGCATTTACCTCGTGGGAAACGTCCATCACAGCAAATCTAGTGGTGCAATTGGCCACAGAGGGAGGTGTGGCCTCTGAAGTACTAAATGCAGATTTCTATACCCCAGTACTTTTTTATAACTTTATTTTTATTCTTGACACTATTACAGGTGTCCCCATCCCCCCCCCACTGTCCACCCCCACCCAGCCCCTGTCCTCCCTTCCCTCTGGCCGTCATCACACTGTTGTCTGTATATATGAGTTAGGCATATATGTTCTTTGGCTATCCCTCCACCTTCTTTCATCCACTCCCCCTCCCCCCTTCCTTCTGACAGCTGTCAGTCTGTTCCATGTATCCATGCCTCTGTTTCTGTTTTGTTCGTGTTTATTTCGTTCATTAGATTCCACATATAAGTGAAATCATGTATTTGTCTTTCACCAACTAGTTTATTTCACTTAACATACTAATCTCTAGGTTAATCCATGCCATTGCAAAAGGTAAGATTTCCTTTTTTTACGGCTGCATAGTATTCCATTGTATAAATGTACCACAGTTTTTTATCCACTCATCTATTGATGGACACTTGGGCTGTTTCCAGATCTTAGCAATTGTAAATAGTGCTGCTGTGAACATAGGGGTGCATATATTCTTCCTGATTGGTGTTTTGAGATTCTTTGGGTATAGTCCCAGAAGTAGGATCACTGAGTTAAAAGGCAGTTCCATTTTTATTTTTTGAGGAAACTCTGTGCTGTTTTCCACAGTGGCTGCACCAGTCTGCATTCCCACCAACAATGCATCAAGGCCTTTAAAACTGACCTGGGATGAATAAATATCAAAAATTGAAGTCTAAGCAACTCAGTGGAAAAAGCACACACTTTGAGATCAGGGGATGCTAGTTCAAATCCTGTCTGCTGCATTTATTGGCTGTTGGCCTTAAGCAAGCCATCAAACTCCTTACCACCATTGGGGGGGGGGGGGCAGGGGTTAAGTACAGCAAAAATATCTCTTTCCTAGAGCTCAGCAGATCAAAATGTAAATGTGATCATTCAGGTTAAAGGTCTGAACAGAGCAGGATCATATATGTTAGCTAATATTTTTATTAAAATGCTAACTCCCGATTATCCGCTCTCTCAAAGACAACCACCTGATCGTCATTCGTGTCTGACTCTGCCCTCTGTGTGTGTTCTGTGCTACCTGATGACAGAATTAGAAATGGGCCCTGGTATTAATGATTTGCTCCCAGGCATGCCTGGTTATATTGCTAGTAAATAATTCATCGTCTGGTGGCAGATGTAGGTCTCCAAAGTGATTCTCCATAAACTCTTCACTTTGAACACTTCTCTGCAAAGGGAAACAGGGAAGTCTTATTTCCTCAGGACGTGGACTGTGTACTGTGCTAGAACCACCTTCAGTGACATTTTACATTTCTAAGCTTTGTATAGTTTCACACAGTTCATCCATATCATTTATTCCTCATAATCGTTCTGTGAGATGTCTTCAAAGAAGTTATTTTCTTAGTCTTAAAAACAAGGAGAGACAGAACAGAGTGGGGATGAAAGAATCAGTCTGTTCATTTTCATATTTCAGTCACCACGTATTATCTCTGTAACCTTAGGAAAAATATTTAGTATCTCTGTGCCAGCTTCCTAATCTATAAAATGGGGCTTGCTATTGATACCTGTCCTATGGTTGTTGTAAGGATTAAATGTGCTGATACATATCAAGCTCTAAGGACAGTGTTTAGTATACTCAGTAAATGTTGACTATTATTATTATGAGGGGATACAAAGCTCATCTATGCAGGGCCATAGCTAATATATAGCTAACACTGATTATCTCATGAATGTCTAGAAAGTATTTTGACTCTTACAGACCTAGGTTAACTGAATTCCTTATTATGATCCACTGTGCTGACCCTGTTAATTCTACTGCAGCCCTCCTGGTCACTTCTCTTCCTTTACCTACCTTTTAAATGTTCATGTTCTCCAAAGTTCCATCTCATTTTGCATAACCTCCCTTAATGGTGATTCTCCAAATTGAAGTCCCCACCCTTTTGCTGATGACAGCTTGGATTGATACTCCCTCCTCTGGGCCCCCATGAGAAATTGCTGTCGCCGCCCTTGAGTGTGTGCCTGTGTATGTCTGCCTCTCTCTTTCAGACCAAGTCCCCAGGACCTTGCATAAGATCTGGCCCATGCAGAGTAAGCACTCAAGAAATACTTAAAGAATGAAGAAAGAAAGGGATCGGGCATGGCTTTAAACTGAAGTGTCCCAATTCTTTTAGAACATTTTCTGGAATATTCTGGAATATTTTAAGATTTTTTCCCCCAAGATTTCTCAATCAAAGTAATTTGCTAATTGGAAGTGGGATCTGTTTGAGCACCTCCTGTTGGAGCGCTGTGCCAATACTGAGAACACAAATCCTCCTGAGGAGCTACTGTCTTTGGGAGGGAGTTCAAATGTTCATGAATGGATTAGCAAAGTTATATTGCTGCTCTGTGTTGATGGTCTTCTCTAAAGATAATGTCCCCTCTTTGTCACAAGTAGTAGGGCTTATGTGCCTCACCAATGTAACATTTTTAGATACTGAATCATGCATAGCGCCTGGGAGTTAGCATTGCTCGAGATAATGGAATAGATGAGTAGAAGTTATTTACATTTTCACTTATAAGTTTTAAACATCTGTGTCTGTCTCCATTGCCTTTGCTGAAAAATAACTGAACGGATTCAGTCCCATCATTGTTTGCCTGTATGTACATATGCACACTCTTATTTGTGGTAATACAGTCCTGTTGTGTTGGTTTGATCTGTGGATCTTTACCAGCCTGATGCTCCTCGCCTGTGAAGTGTCATTAGAATGCTGATTTTCCTCTGGGTTTAGAAACCCATTTTGAAGGCATTAGTAATAGATATTTGCCTGGTATAGACAACATGTGCTACCTACCAGGACATACCTGTTCCTGAAATGTAAAAATGATACATCATGTATCACATGACTACTGTTTTTCCACCATTATTGATGCAGTTGTGTAGTGGCTTGCCCTAGACTTGCATGCCTCAAACTCTTGGCTGTCTTGAAAACAGCAGTAAGTGAAAACAGAACCGTGGTGCTATTATGGCTTGACGTTGTCTGAAACAGTGCCTTGCATTTGCAGGTTGGTGCTTATCAGTAGATTTGGAGGCCTGTGATTCTGGAAATTTTAGTCGTGCTGTACAATAACACAAGTCGACAAGGAGCATTAACTTTTTCTTTTTTTTTTTTTTCTGGGTACTTTGACTTGATATGTGAAATATCGTGATTCTTGCATGTCATGGTTTCACAAACTCTGAAACCAGTCATTGTCACAATCTGGGTATAGCATGTCCTTTGTTAGATACACGTTGGGGTAATATGCATAGCTATAATTATATTGGTTAGAGTATGACCTCAGCTCTCATTCCAGTTGACCTAAATGTCACATGAATTAGTGCGCACGAAGGAGGAAGACCAGAGTTGGCTCCCTGGCAGGTGGCGCAGCGCCATCCATGGTGAGCTCTTCTGCAACTTCATGACTTTAGTCACAGCTGGGTAAAAGGAGTGTCACCTCTTTCCTACAGGAAACATACCCTTTAAATGAATGTGTATTTGCAATATGCATTCTCTTATGTCCCCAGAGGTCAAAGAAAACACGTATAAAAATAACCCCAGCCCCGGCCAGTCTGGCTCAGCGGTTAGAGCGTCGGCCTGTGGACCGAGGAGTCGCGGGTTTGATTCTGGTCAAGGGCATGTACCTCGGTTGCCGTTTGTCCCTGGCCCTGGTCGGGGTCGTGCAGTAGGCAACCAGTCGATGACATCTATGTTTCTCTCTCTCTCTCTCTCCCTCCCACTCTATCTGAAGATAAAAATGAAAAAAATATCCTTGGGTGAAGATTAAAAAAATAAAATAAAATAAAAAAATAACCCCATACTGCAGATGACTCATGGTAATGAGCCATATTTTTTAAATGCCCAGCTGGTGTGGCTCAGTGGTTGAGCGTTGACCCATGCACCAAGAGGTTGCCAGTTTGATTCCCGGTCAGGACACATGCCCAGTGGGGCACATGCAGGAGGCATCCAATCGATGTTCTCTCTCATCGATTTTCTATCTCTCTCTCCCTCTTCCTTCCTCTCTCTCTAAAATCAATAAAGAAAAAAAAGTAAAAATAAAAAATAAATGAACACAAAGACATGAACTACAACTTCTAAGTAATAAATGAATAAATTGTTTATTCCAAATGATAAATAATAGCTATAAATTTAGGTACTTGTAAAAGCAATTAATATTATTCGCAGCCTTCGTCCAAAGGATGTAGCTAGCTAAAGCTAGAAGGTTCTATACCTCAAAGTGCAGCTATCGCCTCAGGATTTAACGCCAGGATGCATAAATGTTGGCGTTCTTCATTCCTGAAACACTAGCCCTCATTGAAGGTCAACCCAACTGGCTACCCTCGGAAAATTATGACCTCTAATGAAGTACAAGCATTCACATATGTGTGCATACCTGTGGCTTTCTCATCCTGTAGTTTGACTCCTTAATGTCCTCAAAGAAATTGTGCAGGTGATGAGCGTGAAGTTGGCAGGCTAGCTCTCGGCCACCTGCTGCTTTCCCTTCCTTCCCTGCATTGCTCTTCAGTGCTGAGTCCCTGCTCCTGCAGCCCTGGGGCTCCACACCTGATTCTCCCATGTGCCCCCCTCTGGCATGGCTTGTCATTGTGCCATCACCCTCCCCACACTAGACCAGCTCCCATGGATGTCCGCCACCCAGACCCCTGTCCCGTGTTCTCCACTTTTACCACTGACTTGTCCAAAGAGTTTTATAAAGACCTGTCCTGGAAAGATTCCCTGCTAGAAGGGACATGAACATAGGTGTTATTGAGGTGTTATTGATCCCATCTTGTCAGTGATGAAATTAAGGGTCCAAAATAGAGACACAGTGATTTGTTCTAGGTAACCAAGCCGCTGTGCGACAGGGCTAGCACATTGAGAACTGCTCATTCTGAATGTAGCCCTGGATCTCCTAACCCATGCCGCCCAAAGCCAGACTTGAACTCTATTTGTGGAAGGAGAATTTTAAAGCAGACACACCAGCTGTATTTCATTTCAGTACAAAGATGCCATAGATCTTGACATTTGGTTTTGTTTGAAGTATGGAAAAATATTTGTAAATGGGGGAAAGAATAATTTCCATATACACATTAAACATTACTGAGGTTCTTAAAACTGCTTTTCAAAACCACTTTAAAGGTATAGATTAGTTTTATCTCTGGAATGCTTGAAATACAATCCTGCCTCAAGGTACTAGTGAATTTTAAGAATTCTCAGTGTATGATCTTTCTCCTTCTCTTGGATATTACAGCTTTCTTAGAAACCACCTTTGTTTGTGTCATAAACATAGTAGAACTTTAAAATAAGGTGATTATTCTGAAATTATTGGTGGTTCTGGAGCAGACTCTTACCAAAACAATTTTTTAAAATGTGTTTCTTGGATCCACTTTTTCCAAATACGCATAAACGCACTTTAACCCCTGCATATAACATAATATGCTCGCTTTTTTGGAAGGATAGGGTTTTTAGAAGCCATTTGAAAAGAAGTTTCCATGTAACTTGAATTGAATGAGGAAACATTCTTTCTAGTTCTTTTTTCTCCCTTAATTTCTAAATACATTCGACTTGTTAAATAATTGTATAGTAAGTTTTTAGGCAAAGCACAATTCTGTGGTACTTTCAGGATCTTAAAACAGTAGTTCATTTGATGAAAGACATCACTGATCAGACAACAGAATTTAAGACGCTCTGCCTAAGAGTTGGTCCTGAGGAACGTCAGTATTCTGTAAGAGTGAGTAATGATAACAGTGCCTAGCCCATGTGATACTTGGGTAATTCATAGATGAATGTGCCTCATCCATATTTGCTCATAGTTTAAGCTCAGATTTTGGAAACAGAATGTAGCCAGAGCTGAAGAAAAGATGAATCTACTATCAAATAAGGCTGATGTCCTTAGTCCATCTGAATGTAACTAAAGGATTGATATTCTAACACTCTACTATTGGACCTAATTCTTTTTAAAGTTACTTAAGCTTTATTTTACTCATCTGTAAAATGGGATGATAATGTGATTATGTAAATTGTTGGAAGAACTAAATGAAATGATGACACATGTAAAAGATTTAATAAAGTATCTAGCAAACATTAAATTTCTCTACAAATGTTAGCTATTGTTAGCTATTATGATTTCAATGCCAGTGAGTTCAGTTAAGAGGAAAATTTTTGTTTGTAATAATCTTAAGTAGAGACTAAAATCTGTATTGTATTCTGTCTTTTGGGCTCAGCTTTGACTGGAGTAAAGCTAGCAAGTAATTTCAAAGATTTGGTTTAATTCGTAAAATGTTCTGCTTTTCCAAGAGAAAAAGTATGCATGTTTCACAGAATACCTTATATATTCAGTAATCTTCCCCAAGTCTAGTGCCTATAGCAAGAATCTGAAATAATAAGCAGCGCCATTTGCTTCCAACATTTTTTTTCTTTGATTTTATCTCTAAATACCTAGTACTTTATGAAATCAACTGTTAGCTCTGCTGAGCAACCACAAAACAAGAGAAGACTCAGCAGGTTAGTCTTAAAACGCACGTCAATAGGCTTTTCAACCTCTTTTTAAAGGTCAGTGTAAGTGGCTGCAGAATTGTGAAGTCTCTTGTCTCCTGGTGGCCTGTATTACATGTGTAGCAGATAAGAGAGGGATCATCACTGCCTCACTCTCTGCTGAGTCCCCAGAACTTAGTGCTGTGCTCACACACGGTAGGTGCTCAGTAAATATTGGTAAAATACTAAATAAGTGACAGATCTCATAATAATATCTTCTTGAGGTTTTTTTGAAAGGGATATTTTAAAAAACAAAATCTTACATGGAATATTTTAAAAAATAAAAGTAGTATTTTATTAGTATAAATTTATTTTCTATAAATTTAGATTAGTTTATTGTTTTAAAGTCAACCGCTGAGCCCAGCCAGTATGGCTCAGTGGTTGAGCGTCGACCCATGCACCAAGAGGTCACCGGTTCGATTCCCAGTCAGGGCACATGCCCAGGTTGTGGGCCAAATCCCCAGTGGGGGGCATGCAGGAGGTGGCCAGTTGATGTTCTCTCTCATTGATGTTTCTATCTCTCTCTCCCTCTCCCTTCCTCTCTCTCTAAAATCAATAAAGAAAAAAGATACTTTAAGTCAACCACTGAGAGCAATAGAGCTGTTGATAAACAAATGGAATTTATAATTGAGGAGTCAAACATAAGAGTTACAGTCTTATTATCTTGGCCTTGCATACTTGAAAATGAAATAATTCAAAGTAGTGACCCTGAGGTTTTGAAGGTCGCATTGCACGTGGTTTAAGGCAACTGTCATGGATTTGAGAGAGAATGTGCTGTTGGCCTAAGGGCCATATGAATGACCCACAGGATTGCAATAAGTCTTTGCTGTTATCTCTGTAAATCTGAAAGCAAGGTTCTTGTCCCACAAGAAAACGAGAGTTAAGGCTTTGAATTCACAGCTATGTCTGACCAGCCCAAAGCTTTTGTGGGTCTTGGGGGCATTGTTGGTGCAGCCCGCTTCCAGACGTGGGACCAGCCCTGGCAGGCTCCCTGGTCCCTGGGAGCATGGTGAGTCTCCAGGGCACAGAATGAATGAACCTTCAGTCACTCTCCTCCGTGCTCCTCTTGTTAACATCTTTTGTGTATTTGGGCTTTCATTTTTGTCCTATAAAATGCAGGAGATTTTCTTTCTGTTCCATGGAAACATTGTCAGGATGAATTGGAACTTTAAAAATGAATAAAACCTCTTTAGAGGAAGTTTAACTTCTCAGAGGGAAGATGCTATAGGACTGGAAGGAGTTATTAGAAACTTTAAAAAGGGGGTGGGGGATATGTAAAAGCTGTTAGCACTGGGAGGCCATGTCCCATTTTATGCCTCGTGCTTTGCCCTTGCTCCTGGAGTTTTTAGGCCTGTCTTGTGGATGTGAAAATCGCATTAACACTGGGGAAGCTTTTCATACGTGAGCTGACTGTCTGTCAGGGCAGACGGCTCCGCTGTTTCTCCTGCATTTTCCTAAAAGTCTGCCCACAGGCTAATACGCTGCAGAGTCTCGCACGTTCATTAGAGCACAGACTGCTTTCCCCTCCGGACTCAAAGAGGTTGTTTCAAGATTGCTCCCCCTGATTGGGCAAAGAAAGTCTAACTAGCTACTTCTAAATAATAAACAAAGAAGTAAACTCAATTTGGTCATCTTCTGAGATACACAGAAGTTTTTCTAAAGAAGATACTTAATTAGCTCTCATTAATAGTGTACATATTCTTTAACATGTTTTTGCTGCAGAAAAACAGGTTTCAGATGAAGTTTCATATATTTTCTCAAATGCATAATATTCATGCACAGAATTAGAAAAAGTAAACGATTTCTAGTCTGCATTAAAGTATACTTTGATTACCCAATAAACAAGGAAAATTAAACTGGTAATTCATGTGAACTTTGTATCTGCTTCACAGATGTTTTGTGATAGTTCATACTAGTGTCATTGCTAGTAATACATTGAATAGATTAAGCTCCGTAGTGACGCGTTAGGTTTATGGGCAAGTCAGCTTTTTTAAAGGGCCTCAGAGGTTGCCTTCAGATAGCCTAGATAAATGACAAAGAGAAAGAAATACCTTGCAGCCCTGGCCGATGTGGTTCAGTGGTTAGCGCATTGGCTGGCTCACCAAAGGGTCATTGATTCAATTCCCGGTCAAGGGCAAGTACCTGGGTTGCAGGTTCGATCCCAAGCCTTTGAGTGGCCCAGTGCGGGAGGCCACCAATCAATGTGTCTTACATCAATGTTTCTCTCTCTCTCCGCCCCTCCCTCCCTTCCACTCTTTAAAAATCAGTGAAAAAAACTTCCTCGGATGACAATTAACTAAAAAGAAAGAAAGAAATACATTGCATTGATTGGAAAATAGGGGAAGAAATCTCAAAAATCAGTGGTACGTAATCATTTATATTAGAGCAGCAATTTATTTTTAGAAATTAGTATATAATAAAGAAAACTACAAATCAAACAAAATGTGTCATTTATTGCTCCAAAGTTTTATTTATTTATTTTTATTTTTTAGTGATACATTTTATTGTAGATTATTTTCAGTTCTCCTTTTATACATAAGTAATTGAGATTATATTGTATAAGAAAAGATAACGACAAATACTGAATGACCGTCACTGTTCTGAACATTTTACATGTGTCACTCATTTTATTCTGCCAACATATCAAGAGGCAGGTGGTGTCATTAGCTTCAGAGTGAGAAGCAGAGAGACTTGAAGTGACTCCCTTAGGGTCACACAGCTAGTGAGTATAGGAACTAGGATTTGAAGGCTGTTTTTTTAGTTCAAGAACCTGCTCTCTTAAACTATTGAACCATGCTGCATTTTGGGGTGGTTTTTTTTTTCTTTCATTTTTCAACCACAGTTTACATTCAATACTATTCCACACTAGCTTCAGATGTACAGCGAATGGCCAGAAAGCTATGCGCTCTGCAGAGGGCCCCTGCTGCCCTGAGCGCCCACCCCCCAGACCCCGTTATCTTGACATTGTTGACCGTATTCTCCATGCTGCGATCCGCATCTCTGTGGCTTCTGCAACCACCAATTTGTATTGCTTAATCCTTTCACCCTTCTCTCCCAGCCCCCTGACCCCTCTCCCCTCTGCAACTGTATGATATTTATATTGGAGCATGTTTATTGGTGTGTATTTTTCCACTGGGAAACCATTTTGCTTTGGTCACTCTCTTCCACAAAAAGCATCAGTACTTCATGTTTCTGCTGTACCTGCTCTGTGAATGGACCTGAACTTGCACCAATGGTGTCCAGTATGTTTGAACAGCTAAGTACAGTGTGTCTCGTTACTCCTTCATGGCAGCAAGCCACCTGACAGCCAACCTGTGTGTTGTTCTTCAGAAGCCATAGTACATATCATGTGGAGATGGGCACACTGCCTGTCACAAAAGCCCCACAAGTGCTCGGCGATATTTAAAGTTCCTGCTTGACAGTGTGATCATTAACATTTAGATATTACATCAGCTAATACTATGCAAACTTGTGGAAATTATGAGACAATGGGGGAAGATCATAAAGTACTGGATTTTCTAATCTGTGATCATTTTGCTGACTCTTGAAGTCAAACGGACAGTCTTAAAGTGTTATAGTTTATAATGGCAGCTAGAAGAATAAAATATTTATTATATTGAAAATTAACTCTCTGAGTTGGGAAGAATAGAGTGTAAGTCAAGAAACTCCCGGATTTCCGGAGACAGTGTCCTACATTACTGTTACCAGTCTATGAAACAGTTCTCAAACTGCACATCCATTTTCCCTATGAATGACTTACGTTCCGTAGGTTTTGATGGCTGGAAGATGGTCCTTGGATGGCGGATCCAGGGAGTATGCTAGGGGCAACTGGAGAAGTTCAGTTAGTAGGGCTTAAGGATGACAATCTAGAATGAATGGAGGCTAGCAGATTGATTTATCTTGGGAAGGGGAAGCTGATGGGTGTTAAAGTCACAGTTGGGTAGCACCCCTGGTCATTATTAAGGTGGTAGTAAAACCTCAAGTGAGGAGGGAAAGAAGTGGTGCATATAGAGCAAAGACAAGTAACTTGTCACAGCATTTCAAATCTTTACCCAGCCACCTATGTATATTCATCTCTTAACCATGCATTCCTGTCTTGTCCTTAGTCTCAGTTTTCCCATCTGTTACATGGGGATAATAGTGTCAATCTCATAAGGTTGTTCTGAAAATTAAATAGAGAATTCTTGCATAGTATATAGCACATAGCACAGTGTTTGACATCATTTTATTAAGTGCTGAATAAACATCAGCTAATATTCTCCCTCCTCCTATACCCCATCAGAGGTAAACTCTGAATTTCCAGTAGACTGCTTTAACCATTTTTTGCTAAATGTCCCTCATTCCTTTTTGTCCTGGGGCCAGTGCTCGAGTGATTCACCCAGTTTGGAGTATGATCTTCTCTAACTCACTCCACACCTCCCTTATCTAATTCCCACTCATAGTCAGGGCCCTGCTCAACTCCTACTTCCTCTAGGTTGACTTCCCACAGCCCCCAGGGGTTGCTCCCTTCTCTGAATTTCTCTAATGACCACAAATAGTCATTGGAACACCAATTCATTGTCCCTTCTATTGTCAGGTGTCTTTCAAATTATGTGTGTAGAAATATGCCTTGTCATGGTACGTACTAAATAGCATGTTCCTTAAGGTAGAGATTGTGGGATGTAATTCTCTGTAGTCTCCAAATCTCTGAATGTGCCTTGCTGAGTGGCATGGTGGAATAAGCAATAAGCTTTAAAGCCAGACAGTGCCTGGTTGGAATTCCTACTGTAAGATCTTGGGCAGTTTACCTTTCCTGAGCCTTATTTTCTCATCTGTAAAATACATATACTCTATAGGATTTTTTTTTTAATTTTATTAATTTTAGAGAGAGAGAGGAAGGAAAAGAAAGAGAAACATAGATCTGTTGCTTCACCCACCTATGCATTCATGGTTGATTCCTGCATGTGTCCTAACCAGGTATCAAACCTACATCCTTGGCATATCGGGACAACGCTCCTCTAACCCACTGAGGTACCCAGCCAAGGCCTAGAATGTTTGTTTGTTTTTTTAATAGTAGCAATGTATATCCAACACAAAGAACAGTGCCTGGGCACAATTAAATGCTTAATGATATTATTGTTATTCAGAATATGTCAGTAGATACTTCTTTTCTTAACTGAACAATAGTGTGTAGAAACCACTAAACGGGGGGGGGGGGGGGGGATGTGTGTGTGTGTGTGTTTTAAATTTAAGGCATCAAAGAATATTTGGCAGTCTCTGATGAAAATGAAATAATAGATTAAGATCTTAAATATTACCAACTATTAAGCCTCTATAAACATATACTCATGCATCCCATCAACAGTGTCTCTGATTTGCTTGGCAATGTTTTAAGCACGTTGGGTACAAAACATGAATAAGAGAAAGTCCCCACCTGCAAGGACTTTATATTCTGCTGAAGAGAGAGATGATGAACAAATAAATGTACTATATGATGTTAGGAGTGATAAGGGATACGAAGAAAAATAAAGCAAAAGATAATGAGAAGGTGAGGGCGTGGGGTATGGGAGAGGTTATGTAGACTTGGTGCTGGAGATGTCCTTTCTGAAAAAGTGACATTTGATTAGAGATATGAATTAAGTGAGACCAGGATGATAATGGTGAGAAATAGTTCTAGGCAGAGGAATAGCAAGATTGAAGGCTCTACATCAAAATAAGTTTGACTTATCCAGGAACAGTCAGTTAGAAGGCCATTGTGGCTGATGCAGAGTAAGCTAGAGAGAATGATGAGGTCTGAGGTTTCCTATACGGGCCTTGTAGGTGATAATAAAGACTTGGGGACTTGTTCTAAGCAAAAGGGAAATGATTGGTGTTTTAATAGAACATTGTTTCTTTTATTAAGAAGACCATGGGACACCACTTCACAGCCATTAGGATGGCTATTTTTTTTTTAAGTGGAAAATAACAAGTGTTAGTGAGGAGGTTAAGCAATTAGAACCCTTGTGTATTGATGCTGGAAATGTAAAATGATGCAGCTGCTATGGAAAACACATTGGCACTTCCTCAAAATTTAAACAGAATGATCCTGTGATCGGGCAATTCCACTTGTGGGTATATACCCAAAATATTGGACAGAAAGATACTTGTACAACAGGATACGTAGCAGCCTTATTCACAATAGCAAGAAAAGGTGGAATAACCCAAATGTACATCAGGGGATGAATGGATAGACAAAGTACAGTATCTACATACCACGGAACAGTATTTGGCTTTAAAATGCATGAAATTCTGATTCATGCTAAAAAAGGGCAGATCTTTACAACATTATGCTACATGAAATAAGCCAGACACAAAGGACAAATATTGATTCCATCTATATACGGTACCAAGAGTAGTCCAATTCACAGGAACATCAAGTCCAGTAGAAGCTACCAGGGACTGAGAGAAAGGGAGGATAAGGAGTTATTATTACAAAATGGGACCAGAGTTTCTGTTTAGGGTGATGAGAAAGTTCTGGAAATGGACAGTGGGGATGGTTACACAACAAGGTGAATTTACTTAATGCCACTGAATTGTACACTTAAAAATGATTAAAGGGGTAAATTTTATGTATCTGTATTTACTGTAATAAGAAACAAGAAGACTGTGAATAGGGGAGGAAGGGTATGGACCAGGGATCCCAGTTAGATGCTATCGCAGGAAGCCAGATAAAGGTTGAGCGTGTCTGTGATAGTAGTGAGCAGGATTTGGAATTGGGATACGTTTTGAAAGTTGATGTAGTAGGTCCTGTCGACAGGTTGTAAGGGAAAGAGGATAATCACAATAGATTCCTGGGGGTGGGGGGGAGTTTGGTTGTGTTTTTTTTCCTGAGCTACCAGGAAGGTAGTGCTCATTTCCTGAGAGAGAGAAAACTAGGGAAGGAGTAAGTTTGGGGTCAAATATCACATGTTCAGCTCTCGACATGTAAAATTAGAGATGTCTAATGCAAGTGGAAGGTCAAAAAGATATATGAGTCAGGAGCTCAAGGAGGAGGGTCTCTAGAAATAAAAGTGGGCAGCATGCAAAAAGATGGTATATGAAGCATGAGAGTGGACACAGTCACCCAGGGAACAAGTTGAAACAGGAAAGAGAAGTGGCCAGAGGACTGAGTTCAGGGGCCCTCCAGCATTCGGCGGTCGAGAGAAGGGAAGGAACCTAGATGTGCGATGCTTTTCATTCATACTCAGCAAATTCCCTTTGAGCACTTCCTCTGTCTGGCTCTGTTTTAGGTTGGGATGACAGTTACTAAAAGTGGCGGTACCCATTTCTTAATTCTATGCTCTTGAGCAAACTACTCAACTTGACTAACTCCCAGATTCCTTATCTGTAAAATGGGGTTAATAATGAGGTGAGCACGAAGTGAAACAACAGTGACGTCAATCATTTCCTGAACACCCACCTGTTCATACAAGGTATTTTATTCTCATAACCCTAACCCTTTTTATAATCCTGCAAGATAGGCATTGTTGTTTTATAGAAAAAGAAGTTTAGGAAAGCTGATACTTTTTTCTAAGACAGAACTAAAAAATGATGGTCGGGATTCTTACCCTGGTAGTCCTGAACTCTCATCCTTCAGTCCATGGGCTGTTTCAAGCTATTGTAATATGTAAAGCACTCAGCAAGCTGCCTAAGGCAACAGTGCAATAGTGAGTGCTTCAGACCTGTTTCTTTCATCTCTTCATCGGCCCCTTCACTCAAGTGGATCTCTTTGAGGTCCTGAAAAACAAGCTCCTATAATTAAAACCAATCAGGAAAGCAATCACCTAGGTCATCAAGGATATAAACTGCCAACTATAAACTTAGTAATATCCCTAAACGAATTTAATGAATGTTAATTGACTGAATAAACATAAACTATGCATTTTTGTCCTAATTTTCTCTACAAAGTACCTGGCCTTTAGAATTACAGACTGTACTGCACTTAATGAAATTCCATTACCATTCAATTAAATTTGTTTCATGAGCTTTCTTTTATAAAACTCATTCAGGTTATCCCTGAAAATACTTCATTACCTAGTTTCTGCTACGCTTTTAAATTATTGCCTTGTCTCACAGATGAAAAGAAAGTGCCACTCTGTTGTCTTTTAAACATAAATTTATTGCTTGTATGTAGTTTAATTTTAATTATTAGTTTCCCTTCTCTTGCCACTCTTCCTGTGGACTCTAGGTTGGTTAATGACATTACTATTATTCTGCTCACCCAGGCTAAGACACTGGGGTCTCCTTTCATTCCTCCCTCTCCCTTATCCACCATTACCCCATCCGTCACCAAGCATGGATAGATCTACTTCTGAAATGCCTTGGAATTGGTCCCTTCTGATTCAGATTGGGTTCAGGTAGAATTCACTTCTTAGATGATGGCAATAAATAGCTCTCTAGTTGATAAAGGCCTTGGCATTCATCACTTCCTCATCAATGAGTCCTACTTTTCATAAGCCAGAAATTTCCCCCTAAATCTTAAAAAAAAAAAAAAAAAAAAAAACCCTGACATTTCCAGGACCTACAGAATGCAGTTTTCTATAAGGGAACACTCAAAGTCCATGCGACCTGGCCCTGGCCCTTCTGATCTCTTCTCCTCGGCTTCCTCTTTACCACCCACACTCTGCGTACCAGTATTCTTTAAGACCGATTTGTTGGTGTCCTCCATTAAGCTTGTCCTGATATTCTCAAACAGAATTAGATACTCTCTCCCTTTGCTCCCATAGCACTTTATTATTCCTCTTTATCACACATCATTTTTATGACTTGTATAATTATGATTTGCATATATAAGCTGGAGAAATTTTTATTAGCTTAACAGCTGGCACCAAGTTCCTTTAGAACAAAACTCTCTTGATGTGGAAAATGAGCCTTTAGAAATGCTTGCAGGTAACTGTAAGCTGAACTCCACTCCCTCTTCCCAGCCAAGGACGTGGATATAACCTTAGCCCCAAGGCTTTCGGTAGGGGAAAGCAGCTCTACAGCGAATTGGTTGTTTTTCTCTTGAATAAAGATGAGGTGGGGGTGGGAGGAGAAATCAGAGGAGAGATGTAGGAGAGGGAGAGGATGCCAGCAAGATGAAGAGCTGCCTGAGGCTGGATGGGACCAGTGAGCAATACAGAGATTGCCAAAAGCATTTTGCAAATACAGAGAATACTAGGAAGAGGGAGCCGATGCTCTAGGAGTCCCTCAACATCTATAGTAAAAAGGGCTACTCAATGCTCAGAGGAGTTTACGTGGTTGTTCTTGATGTGAAATCGAGGCAGGTGCTGATTTTAGCATTAGGACTAATGCTAGTGGCCAAGGTGGCCCTGAGAATACAAACCTCCCAGAAATTTACAAACATCTTTTGGGGGTGGGGGTTAGATTTCCACATGTCATAGAATTGGCAAAGATTTGAGTCTTTTTTCACTTATTTGAGGTAGATATATATCCAAATCCTACAAACTACAGGATTAAAACTCTCTGAAAATGCCTTTGTATGCCCACCTGGTTTCCTATGGTGAACTCACAGAAAGTATTTGTTTTTTATTTTATTGAATCAGTAGTGTTAATATGAAAAATACCTATGCAACTGACTACTATTAACTTAAACTCTCTCATCTTACTGATTTTCTTAGCAGGAAAAAAGCCAAATTTAAAATATAAAAAACACCAGCACTGCAAATGGTATTTAATCATTAAGAAATATGGTGCAGAAAATTTAATATTGTCATCTTGATATATTACATTTTTTAAATCTTTCTATAGGGAAGATGTGGTATAGGAAGAAGTATAGACTAGGGCTCTACATCTCACATTTCCTAGGTACCTAACCATTCTGAGCTACTCTTTTCTCAGCTATTTCTTAGCTATAAGACTGCCAATAACATTATCTATCCTGCCCACCTCTCCCTAATCTTTGTGATGATTTTCTAAGTTTATGTATGGTGATATATAAGCCATTAGTATGCCACCTGCAATATTTTATAGTACATTACCAGTACACATTGAGAGACTACCAGTATATCTAACAACACTCTGATCCTGGGGACTGGGGACAATGTTTTACTAATAATGGAGAAGAGTGAAATTAGGAAAGTAATATTTATATGAGGCTTTAAAGCTTGCAAAGTTTTTATCCAACCCTTCTTCTTAGGTGAATAGAGACAGGCCAGGACGGTGCCGTTGGTGGACAGTATGGCCCCAAGATTTTAGTGATATATAAGACATTCTACATGCAAGTAGGGCCAATAGCATAGAAATGTCAGAAATATCAGCTCCATAGAAGCAGGCTAAGAGTAAAAGTAAGTTGGAAAGGGTAAGTATTAGCAAACAAGAATAGTCAACATAGTAGGGAATGGTTCTTGATGTAAACATGGTATCATTAACCCAAAACACTTCCAACTTTTATGAGGCCAATATTATCCTAATACCAAAGCCAAATAAAGTTATCACTAGAAAACTTCACAAAAATATCCCTTATGAATAGAGACTCAAGAGCCCTCAACAAAATACAAACAAGCTGAATCTAGCAACATATAGAAATAATTATATAGCATTACCAAGTGAAATCTAACACAGGAATGAGGCTGGTTTGACCCATGAGAATCAATCAATATATTACATTATATTAAAAGACTAAAAGAGACCACATAATTATCTCAATAGATATAGAAAAGGTATTTGGCAAAATGCAACAACTTTTAGTAATAAAAAAACAAACTAGAATAGAAAGGAATGTCTTCAGTCTGATAAAGAATTTCTATGAAAAACCCATCCTAACATACTTAATGGTGAAAGACTGAATAAGATCAGAAACAGACAAGGATATCCATGCTCACCACTTTCATCCAACATTCTAACCAGGGCAATTAGGAAAAAGAAATAAATCTGCATTAGAAAGGAAGAAGTAAAAATTATCTCTATTTGCAGCTGATATGATCATATATATAGAAAATCCTAACAAATACCCCCCCCCCAAAAAGCTATTAGAACTAATAAATGAATTCAGCATGGTTGCTGGATACAAGATCAGTATACAAATATTAATTGTATTTCTATCCACTAGTAATGAACACTCTGAAGATTAAATTAAGAAAACAATTTCATTTATAATAGCATGAAAAGAAAATATCTAGAATAAATTTAACAAAAAAAGTACAAAATGTGGCTCTGGCCTAGTGGGTCAGTTGGTTGGAGTGTTGTCTCATACACCAAAGGGTTGTGGGTTCGATTCCCAGTCAGGGCATATACCTAGGTTGCGTGTTCAATCCCTGGTTGGGGCACATACAGGAGGCAACCATTCAATGTTTCTCTTTCATATTGATGTTTCTCTCTGTCTCCCCTCCTCTCTCGATAAAATCAATAAACACATCCCCTCTGGTGAGGATAAATAAAAAAAAAAGTACAAAATGTGAACACAGAAAACTATAAAGCATTATTATGTTCATGGATTGAAAGACTTAATGTTGGTAAGAAGCCAGTATTCCACAAAATGGTAAATAAATTCAGTGCAATTACCACTAAAATTCCAACTGCATTCTGTTTTGCAGAAATTGACAAACTGATCTGAAAATTCATATGGAAATAATCTTGTAAAAAAAAAAAAAAAAAAGAAAACAAATTTGGGGGACTAACACTTTCCAATTTCAAAATTTACCTCAAAACTATAAAATCAAGACAATGTGGTACTATGATAAATGTACACACAGAACAATGGAATAAAAGTGAGAGTCCAGAAAGAAACCCATACATTTGTGATCAACTGAGTTTTCACAATGGTGCCAAGACAATTCAATGAAGAAAGAATAATCTTTTCAACAAATAATGCTGGGACAACTGTATATCCACAGGGAAGAGAATGAAATTAGACTCTTTCCTTTTTTACTCCATCCTTAAAATGAACTCAAAATGAATCATAGATATAAATGTTAGAGCTAAATCTATAAAACTCTTAGAAAAAAACATAGGAGTAAATCTTTAAGAACATAGGTAAGTTAAAACCTTCTTAGCTATGACACCAATCACACATACAGATAAAGAAACATTAACCTGGCCAGTATGGCTCAGTAGTTAGAATATCACGGGTTCGACTCCAGGTCAAGGGCACGTACCTGGATTGTAGGTTCATCCCCCGTCCCTGGTCAGGGCTCGTGTGGGAGGCAACCAATTGACATTTCTCTCTCACATTGATGTTTCTCTTTCTCTCTCTCTTCCTCCCTTCCTCTCTCCCTCCCTCCCTCTCCTTCCCTCCCTCCCTTCCACTATCTCTAAAAAAGAATAATCAATGGAAAAATATCCTCCAGTGAGGGTTAACAAAAAAAAATTAAATTGGACTTAATCAAAACTTAAAACTCTTAAAGCCTTAAGAACACAATCAAGAAAGTGAGAAGACAGATTGGAGGGAAATTTGGAAATCATGTATCTGATAAGGGACTTGTATTCAGAATATATAGAAACTGTCCAACTTGACAATAAAAAGACAACACAATTTAAAAGTCAGCAAAGTATTTGAATAGATGGTTTTCCAATGAAAACAAGCAAATAGTCTGTGAAGACATTAAAAGATGCTAAACTTTGTTAGTCGTTAGGTAAATTACAAATAAAACCGCAGTGAGAAAACACTATACATGCACTACAATGGCTAAATCAGAAAGACAGACATAATGTGTGGGTGAGGATGAGAAGAAATTATAACTTTCTTACAGTGCTGGTGAAGTCATAAAACGTAGCCACTTTGAAAAACAGTTTGAAAATTCCTCATAATATTAAACATAAAATTGCCATAAAATCATAGTAATTCCACTCCTAGGTATATACCCAAGAGAATTTAAAACATAGAGCCACACAAAATCTTGTACAAATGTTCATAGCAGCATTAATCTTTATAGCCAAAAAGTACAATCAACCCAAATGTCGCATCAGCTAATGAATAAACAAAGTGGATATATCTATACAATAGAATATTATTCTGCTATAAAATGGAATGAAACATCGATATGTGCTACAACATGGATAAACTTTGAAAACCTGAGGCCAAATGCAAGAAGCCAGACACAAAAAGCCACATATTTGTATGATTTTATTTTTATGAAATATCCAGACTAGGCAGATTTATAGAGACAGAGGGTAGATTAGCAGTTGCCAGGGGCAATGTGGAATGACCTTTAATGAGGACTGAGTTTCCTTTTGGGCTGATGAACATATTTTGGAACTAGATAGAGGTAATGATTCCACAACACTGTGAATATAGTGAATTGAATGCTACTGAACTGTACGCTTTATAGGCTGAATTAAGAGGAAGAAGAGGCCGAGGGTAAGAAGTGTTGAAGATATACTGGACATTGAGTGGGAGTCAGGTAGACATCACTCTAGGCTAATCTTCCTGCAACTCCACATTTGAAACACGAAAATCTGAAAATCAAAGAGATTAAATATCCAAGATGCCATAGCTGATAAATTATGATAAGCTATAATTCATGTCTAGATTTTAAGATCATATGCTTTTTCTTTAGGAACAGCAACAAAAAATAGGATTCTCATGAGGGTTTTTTCTTAAAGACAATAATATGAGCTTATTAATCATACAACTTTAATTTAGAAGTCTGCATATTAAAACCTAGATTTAAATTTTGTTATTTTTTTCCTATTTTTAAGAGCAGCGTGTTCTGTTTTTTGTTTTGTTTTTTTTCTTATCATTAATACTTTATCTAGTTCAGAAAGAATTTCATGAGACATACATTTAAAAATTGCTGCTTAGCCCTGGCCCGTTTGGCTTAGCGGTAGAGTGTCGGCTGCAAACCAATGAGTCTCAGGTTCGATTCCGGTCAAGGACGCGTACCTCGGTTGCAGTTCGTCCCCGATCCTGGTCGGGTTGTGTGGGAGGCAACCAGTCAATGTGTCCCTCTCACGTCGATGTTTTTCTCTCTCTCCCTCCCACTCTATCTGAAGATAAATAGAAAAATATCCTTGGGTTAGGATTTAAAAAAAAATTACTATTTAAAGTTATATAGTTTGAGGTTGGAAGTTGGAGTGGAAAATAAACACACCAAATCTTAGACTATTTGGGGCTGAGTTTCCTGGCAGCCAAAGCAAAAAAGTAAATAGGGTAGGAATTTTAGTTCTAACTATCTGGTTTCAAAACAAGCAAACAAAATCAGTGTTGCCAAGCATATTTTCCTCCATAAATAAAAATTCAGATTTTCTTTCTAAGAAAAAATTATAACCCAGACCTTCCTACAGCCTCATTGGACAGTAGAAAACTCCTAGTTTGAGGGGTCAGGAAATGGCATCTGGTTTCAACTCTGCTAGGTAGTATATGGCCTTGGCACAGTAACTAATTTAATTGACTTTCCAAGCCTCAGTTTCCTCATCTTCTATATGTCTTTTAAATATGAATTTGGATCACATTAATATACCTTCTAACTTTTTCAAAGTTAATTTGGTAGAGTCTTCAAAAATTAAATAAAGTTTTCAAGAAGGGAAAAAAAAAAAAAAAACAGGTTTAAAAAAATCAATGGAAAAATATCCTTGGGTGAGGATTTTAAAAAAAGAACAGGTAGAATATTTCCTCCAGTAAATGGGAAAATTTTATTTTTCTTCAAAATTCAAATGTATGCACATTTTGAGAAATGCCTGTTTATGGTCCAAATAGCCCTTCAGGCCAACAAAAAACTCAAGTGGAACATTACCAATGAGTTCTACTTGGTCTTGTTATTTATATATCCCCATACGAGCAATAAAAACTGTTTCAATAATTTATGTAAGCTTAAGTACCAGATAGTTAACTGATATAATTTCAGTGCTGTTTTATTGAACAAATCTCTAGTGTAACATAGACCTGGTTAATGATCAGCATAAAATAGATAGAGTCCTGTTTTGATGGTCACTTCAAAAGTTTATTTATGGTTCCATTATAGTATCTCATTAGAACTGTATAGTTGGAACATTTTATATTTTTTTAATATTTAAAACACAGTCTTATTATGGACTGTCCTTGCCTGGGTTACATTTATAGGACTGCCTTATTAGTGAATCTGCCTTGCAGTAAGATCCTTCTGACAGGGAAAAGTTAACCTCTTCACATCCAATTCTGCCCTAGAGCAGTGTTACGGTGAGATTCTGGCGAATGCACCTGGTCAACTCCTCATGAGGTCGACTCTCTTCCCCAAGCTTCTTCTTCCCTTTCTTACCCTTCACCCTTTCAAGTAGCAATTACGAGGCCAGTTTCTGGAGAGGCATGCATAAAACCACATCTTCATTCCTGAGGAATTTAAACTTTATCTTTATTGAAATAAGAAGTTATTTTTCTAACTTGACACAGTTCTAGAGAGTCTCAAAATCAGATGGGTCCAAGGGCCACACCAGTAAGATCAATGGAAAGTGCTGCCCTTTAAAACAGTAGGGAATGGTACTCTCATGCCAGCCTGGGGAGAACAGGGCCTGCCTTAAGGCATCCAGATGAAAGCAATCCTGTTTGGACCTAGAAAGATTCAAATAATCCACGAAGTTACAACTCCTGGCATAAAAAATAATTTAAACCCCAATGTTTTCTGAAGAAATTCTCTGGAAAAGTTCATCTGGAATACTTCAGTAAGTTGTGTGTCTTCCATTTATGTCCAGTATAATTCTAAAATCTACACTTGTTTCAGAACCTTTGTTTCATCCTTAATTATGAATTGATTTGAGAGAATAAAGTTTTGAAATGCATACAGTGTTCCCCCTAAAGTAACAATTTTGAATAGGTACTGTATATCTGAAATGGGTCTTTGGGGTTAGCAAACAGTCCTCTCTCAATGTGTAATCTAAATTCATCATAAACTTTAGCAAAGCCAATCACAGCTAATGTCATTAATGATTCTTTATTTTTTTATTTTAGCTGTAAGTCTTTAGCTTAATACAGCTTATTATTTTACATGCTAAAATAAGAGCCGAAAACAAAAGAGCAGAAAGATAGGCCTGTAACAATTTTGAGTATTTTAATAGTCTATAAAGTGATGAAAAATACTTAGTAGCAGCTGTTATATTTAAGTAAAATCATAATATACCATGAATCTATTACAGACTCACCCCCAAAAGAGGCTCAGTCATAAATCCATTATCTTTTCATTAGTAGATTTTATTTATTAAAATAAAACAATAATTAGAAATACATAGTATGTTCATACGAAAAAAGTGCCAAATTCTAGTTGAATATATGCTAATAATGAGCTTTTGAACACATTTTAGCAAAAGTATATTCCTGATTTATACATTTTTGAAAATTGTTTCACTTTTATTGAATCCACATTTGAACATGAATTGGCGTAATGCCTTACCACAGCTTCTGGAAAGGTTGGCAGCTACTAATCTTCTCATTGGAATCTGTTCAAAGGTAGTTTTCCATAGGAGACAACAGAGGGGAGTGCATGCAGATTTGCATGCTGGTGAATCTGCACTGCCTTGGAGCGTAGCTTCTGGGGATTAGACAGTGAGTGTATTTAAGTGGCACCTTTTCCCTGGTTAATATCATAGAATAGAAATTGACAGGGTTTGATGGGAGCTGGACAGAGTCTGTTACAGTATAGAAGATAAAGACAGAGAGTCCTGCTTCTGAGAGCCATCTGCTGGCTAAGAGAAAGCCTGCAAATATCTGGCCTGTCCCGGGAATAGGATCACTATTACCAAGATAAAGGGAACCTCTGATTAAGTGAAAGTCTCTTCAACTCATTTTTTGGCTTGTGGCCTTGATCTTTCATTCCCAGCGTGGTGTCTGATTTATTAGCAAGGAAGTGGTTCTTACTCATCTGTCAAAGACGGAGTCAGAATTCCAGTAGATGAGATTTAATATTCTGTTCAAAATAACTTTAAATGAACTTTGGAAAACAGTACAAAATATACTTTATTTTTAAAAAACCAAATGGTCCCCCTTCCTTAAGGTACTTCTGTTGTGCAGCCAACTTGAAATCCTTTTTGGTACAATTATATGATAACTGGAACTGCAGGGGAGAAACTAGTTCTGTGGCCTTGATGGTCAAGGAAGACATAATCACAGTGCTGCCAAACTCCGCCTTCTCAAAACATTTCCCTGCTCTTAAATATGTATTTTACAGCAACCTTAAGAAAGTATTGTCATCGATAGATTAGTGTTAAATAATTGTGCTGAGTCCTAACTCCACTGGCAATATTTATAAAACAGTTTACCTTAAAATTCTAAAGAGAAAAGTGTGTGCCTTCTTATAGCAGGGTACATTTAAAAATGCTTTTACGTGCTGTTGTTTTCTGTAATTGGGTTCAAGGGAAAACTTAAATGATACAGATTCTTCTGTTGCTTTTTCATAGTTCGTCATGTGCTGGTGTTTCTGCATCAGTAGAATGCAATAACTAAGACTGAGTTCTAGAGTCAACCACTTAGGCTCCAATAAATCCTGGTGTGGCCACCTAATAGTTTTGGCCTTGGCCTTACTCTGTCTGTGCCTTAGTTTCCTGATCCATAAAGTAGGCATAGTAATAATAACCTCGGAGAGCTGTTTGAAGCCTAAAGCATTTAGAGCAGTGCCTGGCAGTCTCTAAATGTCAGTTGTCATTATTACCCTCAACCACGTTCCTGGAAGTTCTGTTGAGACTGACTGTGTGAATCTACTAAAGCGCCATCTCTTCCACTGTTTTCTGATCTGGTTTAAAAATTTCGGATGTGTGTGTGCCCTCTTTCCAGCCTTAAAAGAATGTTCTGGCTTTTTTTAAAGCTCCTCTAGAAACTCCAATTTCAGTGAAGGGCATCTCATCACACTAAGGTCACACGTGACAAATGGTCTTTCATTACCTGCTGATTACAGTTAACCTTAATTTCTTTCATGGAAGTCATGCGGTGCCTTCGATTTAAATAGAGCTGTTCCTGGATGTGACTTTTCAAGCCTCTCTGGGTTTAATTCTAATTTAACTTGCCATTCCAACTGGGACTATTGCACAACCGAAGCCATGATTCACTCATTTGTTCTCTCCAGATCTAATTATTACCTACTCAGCGCCTGAGAGGCCCCTCAGGCGTTCACTCACTGTTCTAAATGGTCCAACCTTCTGGGGAAGGGAGTGGGCCTTTAGCTATTGTTTCTTTGAACTGGACAGATATGTTTAGTACACGTTCTGGGAACACACGAGCCACTGTTTACCTCTACCGCTTTCATCATACCAAGCTTATTACTAAGGATCGCTGGGAGAATCCCGTGCTGGCCTCTGCAGGATTTCCCTACGCATCCCATGCTTTAGAACAAGGCCAGCTTTTGATGCACATAAGTCGCTTTTCTTGCAGTTGAGGATACCTTAAGTGCCTTCTAAACAAAGGGCACATTGCCTAGAAAGCTTGGGAAGAATAGAAACACCCAGAGCGTCATTATAGATATTCTGTTACCAAATGCCCATGCTTAGGAGTCCCCAAGTGAGACAGGACAGGGTGATATTGCTGAGAGTAAGGATCATTCCTTCATCCTTTGCCACTTACCTAGATGCTTACTAGGATCAAAGGGAAGATTTTTATTTTATTCACCAGCATGCTATACATGTTCAGAAGGGTCTCAGTGGCATCCTACTGAGGATTTTCATTGTAAGCAATTCTTTAGAATGCCCTTCTCTTGAACTTAGAGCAAAGAACTGAGGCACTTGATGTACTTGTGGGGGTTTTTTAATATTTTTTTTCAATTACAGATGACGTGTACAGTATTATATTGGTTTTAGGTGTGCAAACCAGTGATTAGACATTTATATAACTTAAGAAATGATCACCCTGATAAAACTAGTACCCATCTCACACCGTACATAGTTATTACAATATTATTGACTATATTCTTTCTCTATACTATACTTTACATCCTCATGACTATTCTGTAACTACCAATTTGTACTTCTTAATCCTCTCACCTTTTTCACCCAAACTCCCTCCCATCTGGTACTTGTCAAAATGTTCTCTGTATCTATGAGTCTATTTCTATTGTGCTTGTTTGTTTATTTTGTTTTTTAGATTCTACATATGAATGAAATCATATAGCATTTGTCTTTCTCTGACTTATTTCACTCAGTACAATACCCTCTAGATCCATCCATGTTATTGCAGATGGAAAGATTTCATTCTTTTTCATGGCTGAATCATATTCCATTGTATGTATGCACCACTTCTCCTTTATCCATTCATCTGTTGATGGACACTTAGGTTGCTTCTGTATCTTGGCTATTGTAAATAATGCTACTGTGAACATAGGAATACATATGTCTTTTAGATACAGTGTTTTAGGTTTCTTCAGATAAATACCCAGAAGTGGAATTGCTGAGTCCTTTGTCTCTTGTTATAGCCTTTGTTTTAAAGTTCCATTTGTCTAAGTATTGCTACGCCCGCTTTTTTGTTTCTTTGTTTCCATTTTTAGGAAATATCTTTTTCCATCCCTTTACTTTCACTCTATGTGTATCTTTCGATCTGAAGTGAGTTTCTCATAGAAAATATATGTAAGGGTCTTTTTTTCTTATCCATTCAGCCACCCTATATCTTTTGGTTGGAACACTTAATCTGTTTGCATTTAAAGTAACTGTTGGTGGATACATACTTATTACATTTTATTATACATATTTTTTTTTTCTTCTTCTTAAGACCCTTTAACATTTCTTGTAATAGTAGTTTGGTGGTGATGGACATCTTTAGCTTTTTCTTGTCTGAGAAACTCTTATCTGTTCTCTGATTCAAAATAACTTTACTAGGTAGAGTAATTTGGTTGTGGGTTCTTGCTTTTCATCAGTTTGAATATTTCATGCCAGTCCCTTCTGGCCTGCAAAGTTTCTGTTGAGAAATCAGCTGACAGTCTTATGGGAGTTCCCATGTCGGTAACTAACTGTTTTTCTCTTGCTGCTCTTAAGATTATATCTTTGTCTTTAACCTCTTCATTTTAATTATGATGTGTCTTGGTGTGAGCCTCTTTGGGTTGATCTTGTTTGGGACTCTGCATTTCCTTGACTTGTGTGTCTTTTTCCTTCACCAGGTTAGGGAAGTTTTCAGTCACTATTTCTTCAAATAGGTTCTCACTGTCTTGCTTTCTCTCTTCTACTGGTACCTTAGTTTTAATGGTTACCCACATTCCCTGATATTTAGTAACTACTTTGGATAGCACTTAAAATATGAAACTTAGGTAAATGAGAGAAAGTGAGAGTGAGAAATTGAGTAACCATTATCTGAAGATTTGTAATCGGAGCATCCTAATAAGAATAAAGTAATCAAATGGGTTAATTAATTGATTATATTAAATTAAAAATTAGGAATGCCTGACTTGATACACTCATTCATTCTTTCCTTCATTCACCCTATTTAACAAACATTTCATGAATGTCCACAATAGGCTCTAGAGATAGACATATTTGGTACCAGCACTTTGTCACATTTCTTGCCATGAGTTGACTTGGCTAAACTCTACACAGGGCTGTCTTCTATCAACAGTGCCCGCCTACTGTGGAATGTGCTGTGGGCCCCAGTACAACAGCAGTCCTCTGTGGACTTGGACTCATCTCTCCTCTTCCCTGTGTTCTTTAAGTTCTTCTGCACTTTGTTGTTGTTGTTAATCCTCACCCTAGGATATTTTTCCATTGATTTTTAGAGAGAGTGGAAGGGAGGGAGAGAAACATCGATGTGAGAGAGACACATTGATTGGTTGCCTCCTGCATGACCCCAACCAGGCCTGGGGATCGAACCTGCAACCCAGGTATGTGCCCTTGCTCGGGAATCAAACCCAAGACCCTTCGGTGAGCCAGCCAATGCTCTAACCACTGAGAAAAACCTGCCAGCGCAGTTCTTCTGCACTTTTTATCCCCTTTTACCTCAGCCCTACTTACCTTCCTACTTTTCCACAAAGAGATCAAATAAGTGGTTCTGAAAGTACAGTTGAGCCAAAGTTTCATTAATATTTGAAGATGACTCTGCCATTTCAAAAGGAGAACAAAGAAGCAATCTTACTCATCGAATGTCATTTCAAAGCCAGCTTTTCTGGTACAGCTATTCATCGCATATAACTTTCTTAAATTTTATTTTTATTCTTACTGCACAGATAACTTTTTGAATGGTTGGTCTTCATAATGTCCTAAAACATTTTTCTTTAAAATGAGGAAAACAATACTCTGGTTTCACTTCAGATCGTATGAAATGAGGAAAACAGCCCAGCCAGTATGGTTCAGTGGTTGTTGTTGTTGTTAATCCTTTAGTATATTTTTCCGTTGATTTTTAGATATAGTGGAAGGGAGGGAGAGAAACATCAAGAGGTCACTGGTTCAATTCCCGGTCAGGGCACATGCCCAGGTTGTGAGCCCAATCCCCAGTGGGGGGCATGCAGGAGGCAGCCAACCAATGTTCTCACTCATCGATGTTTCCATCTCTCTCTCTCTCTCTCTCCCCTCTTCTTCTCTCTCTAAAATCAATAAAGAAACAAAATTGTTTTTTAAATAATGAAAACAAAGGTACCAAGTTTTGTAGCCTTAAAGACATCCACCTAACAGGTCTTTGTTGTAATGTAAATTAAGAACTCTTAGTGAAGTAATTTCCTGCCATTCTGTAGCCTTTGCTCTCCTGCCTTCACCTGCCTTAGAGTTCCGGGCTCCATGGACAGTATAACAGCATTGCTTCATTGGTTCCTTAAAGACCTGCTAAGTAGTTGCTTGGTTTTGATTTCAGATTTATTGTTCTCTGTTCTCTATATACACGAATACACAGCAAGATAAATAGCTAAAATCAACTACAGACAAAACAATATATGTGTGATTATGCATAATTACATTTAGACTTCTACACATTAGTATGTATAAAGTATTGTACAAAACAAAGTGCTTATAGTATATAGATTTTAAGTGATAAATTGAAGGAACAAATATATTTTCTCAATTCAAAAGATGGCAAACATATTACAACACAAAAGTTTCTATTTTTGAAGTCCCTGGTGCCAAGAGTCGTATTTATTGTCATGACTAGATAGTCAAGAAATGAATTGCTGTTGCCCTGTTTTGACACATGGAAGCTCTCTGTTCACGAGAACCACACCTTTGTCAGGACTGACTAACGCTGTTCTTTTATGGGCAGACCAGTCACACTATTTTGACTCTTTTCACAATAGGCTCCAGTCCCTGCAACTGAGTCAATTATGTGGAAAAACCACAAATCCACATTGACTGATATGAAGGCTGGAAAAATTAGCTTAGATGGCCTTTTTTTTTTTTCATTCTACTAATAGAGATGTTGCATAGAACTGTTGAAGACACAAGTAGATAACCATCATTTATATTTGATCTTACCGTATAATATAAAGTTTTGGCTACTGAATCTTATTTGTACCAGTGAAAAGATACCTAGAAGACCTGAAAGGCACACATGGAGAAGGAGACATTTAAAAACAGTTGATTAGAGCAATGTTGTAGTGAAATACTAGAAATAACCTATATGTCCATCGCTTAGGAAGTGGATTTGAAAATTTGAGGATGAATATTTGTTGGACTATTACCATATTTCATCTAAGTCAGGAGTCAACCAAGTACAGCCCATGGGCCAAATACAGCCCACTGTTTTGTAAATAAAGTTTTACTGGAGCATAGCACACTCATTTGTTTATATTTAGTCTATAGCCACTTTCATGCTGCAATTTCAGAGTTGATTTGTTACAATATAGATTTTGTGACTCTCAAAATCCAAATAAAATATTTACTAATCTGGCCCTTTACAGAAAAAAGTTTACCAACACCTGATCTAAGTTAAAATACCATCTATTGTAAAATGTACTATTATGTATCATTAATAAAGAAAAAATAGTATGTCAATTAAACTATGACAAGCCATCTATTCTAAAAATCCTAATTATAGCAACATTAAAATATGAAAAAAATCACCTTAGAATTGATTAATTATGATATATAGCAAATAAAATCAATAAATGACAGTGTTTGTATCAATGTTGATAGATTCAAATGCTTAATGTTGAGTGAAAAGCAATTTTCAGAATGATGTAAACAGCATGATATTATTTTATATCTCTTAAAAAACATAAAACAATATTATGAGTTTCTATGAATGCAGATATGGATGGGTAAGCATAATTTAAAAGAATTGTAAGGATTTAAAGAAAACTGATGATAAAAGTTTTCCCTGGGAGGAGAAGGGATCGGGTGATTTTGGAAGACAAGAGATTTATCTTTATCTGTAATATTTAGGTTTTTTTTTTTAAAAGGTAATTTATTAACACAAAATACTCTTTTAAAGCATCAAAACATGGGTAAGTTGGAAGAAAAGACGTCAAAATATTAACAGTGGTAGATTTTTTATAGCAGAAGTATGGTATAGTATAGTAGAAGTATTTAATTCTATTTCACTGTAATTTTTTTTAAAACTTCATGAATAACTAAAAAATATGAGTCATGTTCTTCATTTCTGTCTCAATCAAAAGAGATTAAGGTTTGAAGAAGTGCATGTTAATCAATTACCTGGCATTACAAACTAATCCTGTTTTTCTACTTTGGCATTAAGATTAAGTAACATGCAAGTCGGGGCCAAAGTCATAGTTAAACTTTTTTTCCTTAATGGTGGTACAGCTAATCTTTAAATACAATGAACTTTATTCCTCACCATGAAAAACCACCAACTGTAAAAGTTAAATGTCAGGTGTATTTTACCAAACAGAACTAGCTTGTCATGAGTCATATAATTGATGTACTGATGTACTTCTTTCAGCCAAGCCTCACTTGTTTTGAAACGCACATTGTGATTTTACACGATTTTCTATGTTGTCGCATGCAATTTAGATCCTCATGTTACTTAATAAACGCTTTTATTTTTGTCACTTGTCTATAGCAGGACTTCCTAGAATGTTCTCTGTAAGTGTATTCAGGAGTTCAAAATGTTGAGGTATAATTTCAACACTACCAGCTTGTTTCTTATTCGATAATGAGGACCTACTCGATCGAGTCACCTGCCACTGCTTTCATTTAGTTTTCCTTTTTGCCTTGTTGTTGTTTCAAGCATGCCTTTCTCTCCCTAGGAGTGTTCCACCAGAAATAGATCAAGCTGCTTGCCTTCGAGACTAAGAGATGAAACATGTCTGGGAAATGTGGGCTCGGGGCCTGGCGTCCGTGGGAAGCTGTAGACTCGGAGACAACCAAGGTCTCGTGCCACGAGAACCAGAACAGAGCGCTGTGTTTCTCACTGTGTAACTCCACTTTTTCTTTTTCCAGTTCAATTTCACCATTTAGTATTGAGAGCACAAGACGCCAGAGACGGTCTGAATCCCCAGACTCCAGAAAACGGCGTATTCACAGATGTGATTTTGAGGGATGCAACAAAGTGTACACAAAAAGTTCTCACCTGAAGGCTCATCGAAGGACACACACAGGTACAGCTTCACAGGGCTTCTCGCCGGAGGGTCAGGGAGAGGCTCAAAGGGCTAGCTGCTCGGCCAGGGCCATGAGGGTGCTGGGACAGCATCATCCTATGTACATCTTAAGTTTCGTTCCTCTCTGAGCAGAATGCTTTCCCTCTGTCAAATGAAAAAGGCTTGAGTCTCAGTGAACTTTAGCAACCAATGAAGTATTTCTTCTTCATCTTTTATGATGATATGAGCACCATGATCTACTCCTTAATAATCAGCACTACCACTTATTGTCTGGTTCATCAGATTTTAACATGTCCGCATAGCAATCAAACAACTGAACTAAATTCTTCTCTTGAAGTTATTTTAATCACCACTGAGACCGTGTATTTCTCCGCTAGATCTCATCCCCCAAGTAACCAAACCAATAAGCCAAAGATCATAATAATGTTGAGGTTGACACATACATAGCACTGTGGGGAGTTTAAAAAATATTTCCATGTGATTCCATTTGATTCTCACTGATATTTTTTCAGATGGAGAGGATTTTTAGTATTCGTGGTTGACAGAGAAGGAAATTGAGACCACAAATGATTCACTGACTTTATCACCATCCATCCACCCACCCACCTATCAACCCATCCATCCACTTATCCACCCATTCATTCATTCACCTTCCCACACAGGAAATAAACTGATGACTCTTCCCTTAGCCCCTGACCCCCCCCCCCCATCCATCCTTTGCCTGTGTGTCCCTCAGCCAGCATCCCCTGGCTTCCTTGGCTCCTGGACCCTGTTTGGTGCCACCTGTGGGATGCTCTGGGAAGAGAATGAAGGTGGGAGGACCCTGCAATTATACTACCTTTTCTAGGAAATGTGATTGGTGATTGAAACATGTGAAGCTCAAAGAAGCAGATACAACAGGGACATTTATTCACACACATTCCTGGTAGCAACAGATCAAACAAGCCCAGTCCGGTGACTGTCCTCAACAGGAATCGGTCTCCAGTGCCTGCGTCTGACGGAAAACTTCAAGTGTAACGGACTCCTGTGGGTTGTGTAGACAATACTCCCATCTCAAATACATTAAAAGTAACCACCCTATATTAAAAATCATTTAAATCGGCATTCTTTGCCATTGCTGAGTCATGTTCTTATGTGATAGTACTTCCAAAGCTCCTTTGCAGAGACTGCTTCAGGGCCCCGCACACTGAGAAAGGCATCGTTTTTGGGTGTGTGATGAAGTTACGGCACGGGAGGAGGCTTCCCCGAAGTCAGAAAAGCATTATAGGATCTGGAGTTGACTTTTTTGCTCATTTAATGCATTATACTGTTAATGCTGCCAAGATAATCAACACATTTTGCAAATGACCCCTTCCATCTTTCTTCCTTGCTCCCAGTCCCTTCCCTTTTTCCACTTAATTCCAGTTTCTTCCCTCTCTGTTTATTCTGAGCTTCCCCAGGAGAAGTTTTCTTTTATTTCTTAGGCACTATTTTCTAATCATTTTCTTTATCATTGAGGTAAAGAATGAGTATCGAGACATGAAAGTGAATAAACATGTTTGGCTCTATCACTAGATAGTGAACAGAAATCTTAGTAGTAACTATGATCAAGTCGTATTACTTTTATGGGAGCATTTCTGTTTAAATCATAAAAGAATGACCTTTTTTAGTGAAGCATCATATCTTTTGAGTTATTCCTATTTTCCTTGAACTTTCTAAAATACATATTAGCCTCTGTCACACAGACACCTCTGTTCCATTTATCCAAGTGATGAACAGTGACAGAGAGGAAAGGTGTAGCGCAGTACTATTAAAGGATCTAACTCCATGGCGTTATAGGGCTGCATCTGACAGGTTTTACCATATCCTATGGAAGTAGGGCAGACATGATGCATGCATTATAATACAAGCAATATAAGCCTTGAATGAATGCTGAAGTGGAATTAATTAGCTTGGCTTATTAATAAGATGAAATCATAGACTTCTAGAGTCCAAATGGTTCAGAATCTAGTTTGTTTCCTAAGTAAGGGACTCCCTTGGGTGTCATCCCTCATAGAGATCGAGTCACTGTTGTGCTGTTCTCTGCACACTTATGCCTCTTTCATTTGATCTTCACACCTGGTGGTGGCAGCTGTCATTCTCTGCTGTGTGCACTAGTGTGGTTCCTGATGGAGTGCTGTTCACATAGCGGTCATTTTCCCACCTCTCCTTAAACACTTTGCGGGTCAGAGGGCTTATTCTTCTGCAAGAGAAGTGGGCAAAATTTCTGAGGGCAGAGTCTTCCCTTCTGTAGTAGAAAATTAGATATGTGGGTTTAAAATTTAGTAAAAAGATCATAGCTAGACTAATACTTTGTGTTTTTTAATTAAGCCCGGCCAATGTGGCTCAGTGGTTGAGCATTGACCCATGCACCAAGAGGTCACCAGTTTGATTCCCGGTCAGAGCACATGCCCAGGTTGTGGGCCTGACCCCCAGTGGGGGGCATGCAGGAGGCAGCCAGTCGATGTTCTCTCTCATCGATGTTTCTATCTCTCTCTCCCTCTCCCTTCCTCCTCTAAAAATATCAATAAAGAAAAAATGTTTTTAATAGATATAATTGACATATAACATTATGTAAGTTTAAGGTGTACAGTGTATTGATTTGATACATTTACATATTGCAATTTGATTACTACCATACCAACTCTATAATATCACATAATTATCTTTTTCTTGTAGTGAGAACAGTTAAAATGTAGTCTCTTAGCAATTTTGAAGTTTACAATACCTTTTGTCGATTATAATCACCATGCTGTGCATTAGATCTCCAGAACTTACTTATCTGCTAGCTGCTAGTTTGTACCCTTAACATCTCCCCTCTCACCACGTTGAATTGATTCTGACAGTGGTGCTTGGCTCTCAGCCCCTTCTGGTTGACTGGGATAACTCCAGTTATCACACTGGGATTTTCACGCCATGGCCCCACTGCTCCTTCTAACACCATCGTGAACCACTGGCGTCTTCATTTCTCCAGACACCCTCAGTTCTCTCAGCCACATTTTTGTAGATATACGCCAAGTTAACACTGCGTCTTTTTAAGTTTTCCACACCACAAATTGAGGGAACAGGTGTTGTTAATGGATATCTATTAATAGAGGCAAAGATAATGTTGTGTTTTAACAGCGGATTCTCTCTCTTAGGTCATCTAAATAAAAAATAAAAAAACCGCTGAAAATTAGGTCTTGTCCATCCTGTACCTATAATTGATTTCTTTTAATCCTAAACATGAACATGCAATGTTGTATTTTTAGCTGGACCTGTCCCTCATACGATGGCTCCTTCAGGGGTATGGGCATACCTCGGAGATACTGCAGGTTCAGTTCCAGACCACCAGAGTAAAGCCAGTCGTAACCTTTTTGCTAACGGAGAGTCTTGCCTTCAGTTTGCAAAAAAGTGCAACATCTGTGGGCACAATAAAACAAGGTGTGCCTGGAGTGGGTTTCCTCTCCCTGGAGGTGTTTAGCCATTGTCTGGACGATCTCTTGTGGGAGACACAGGGCAGCATCTTTTTTATGAAGGCTGCACATACCCTTTCAAGCCTAGGAAATAATTATTCTATATTCATTTTCCTGATTTGGGCCCATTACTCTATCAGACTGAAACTACTTTGAACCCTCTCCCCATCCACCTTGCTTTTAGTATTGTATCTCTCTCCTTCAGCTTCTCTCTTTTTTGCCAGATATTGAGTAGGACAGGTTCAAGGAAAAAGCCCTGAGAGGTGATCCTAGAGACTTGCATCCATGTGGGTCTTAATTCATCAATCAGTATTTAAAAATCCACCTGATTGTCCTATATCTAGTCCCTATTTCTTGATGCCGCAGCTACATCAAAGAGTCTATGTGAAATTCTTGCTACAAACCATATGCCAAAGTCATTCATCAACATGGCAGAGAGATACTCTGCGCAAGGTATAGTTTTCTAAACTATCAGTCAAATCACAGTATTTTTAAAAAGAAAGAATGACATTTGGTTTATTTGCTGCCACTGGTTCAAAGTGAGCCCCCATACTGATTCCTGATTTATAATTATTTGCAAAGTTTCATAACTTCATGTTCAAAATGAAATCAACACCAGCTCTGTTGGGGTTCAGGTCGGCTTGCTTTGCTCTTAATAAATATCTTCTCAGCCTTACCTTTGCTGCAGGCATATTGAGCAAGTTATTTGTGTGTGACCGATAATAATGTGAAGTTTGGAATTATAACAGATGACTGATGAGAACTACACACGCTATGGGAGATAAGCAAGTGGCAGTGAGAAACTTTCTTTGAGAAAGTCACATTAATTTTACCTTTAACACTTGATCTTTGTCTGTATTGGGACATGGTCAAGTCTTCTATTTAGGACTTACACAGTAAAGGAAACATTTGTAGGAGTGTGAAAGAGGAACGTTTTCTAGATATTACAAGGAGTTTAGAGTAAAAAAGGCAATGATCAAGAACGCTTTCTTAAAAGAAAAATAATTAAGCCTATTTTCATAAATGTGCAGTCTAGATAATAACATAAAAATTGGACTAAATATTTTTAAATGCCTTTGCTAACACCCACCAGTGGTAAGTTGTTTAACCATGTTAAAAAGGGGGAAAACATATATATCTCACACGTGATTTTCAACATGTGCATTGTTCCTTTTCACTGGTCTAAACTCTGTGTGATTCATCTCCATGAAGCAGGGTACTGTGTATTTAAATAAATGTGCAGTATATGTAAATTAGTGGTCATTAAGTCTAGCTATACACAATGACTGTGTACGTTGAATTTCCCTCATTTCATTTTAAGAATTTCATTATTAAATGATTTAAGTGTGAATTTTAGAAGAAAATATTTTCATGAATTTGGCACTGCTGTTTAGAATTCTCATTATTTCTAAAAATACATGCCATAGAATTTTCTGAAATGCCACACAATGAATAACAGTCAGGCATCAGTGATTCCAAAGCCACTAGATGGTGCACTGCACCCAGATGTTGGGGTCTGAGAGAGTCAGCTAGAACCCTCTAGTGGTGTGTACGACATGAGGTGATTATCAGTGTTCTGCGGAATTGTACAATTTAATAGTGATCAGAGAAAGGGCAAGATAAAGGTAAATTGAAAACCAGAATTTTAAGAAGGTAATTTCAACATATTAAACTATTCCGTTTCAAATGACTCTGGAAATATTTTATATTCCAATGTGATGCCTGTTCTCTAATATATCTATAAGGCTTATTTAGCCAATCTTATCTAATCATTTTAATTCACTTGAAAACTATATACTTAAGTTTTCCAACTGGTAAACATAAAGAAGTCACATTTCTTACCTATCTGGCTTTATAAAAAATTATTCATATATGAATTTTACAGGTCAAGCAATTAAACTCATATAGATGCTTTTATTTTTTTTCTTTATTGATTTTTTTTTTTTTTTTTTTTTTTGAGAGAGAGGATGGGAGAGGGAAAGAGAGGTACAAACATCAGTGGGAGAGAACATTGATTGGCCGCCTCCTGCATGCACACTGGGGATTGGGCCCACAACCCGGGCATGTGTCCTGACCAGGAATTGAACCGGTGACCCTTTGGTGCGTGGGTCGATGCTCAACCATTGAGCCACACTGGCTGGGCTCATGCAGATGCTTTTAAAAAACCAATTTTGATGTAAAAGTCTCTCAAATATGGCCTTTCCTACTTTTACAAATGAAGGAAATGATGCATTATTTAGCTCTTCCCTTGAGGAATGAAGGCTTTGTAATTAGTATCATGTGCTGTAATTAATATCTGATCATGATTTCGCATTTGGAATGCACACATGCACGCATACACACGTCAATCCTGAATGCTTACACTTTTTTTCACTTGCCTCATTCTTCCTCGCTGCTCTTCCTATAATTCTTGCTTCTAATTTGACACCTTATTTTACTGGATGAGATTCTGAAATGGTTTGATGATATCCCTACAAAGAAAAACATGGGCCTTGTGACAGCAGTGCATCTCGGTGGCCTTTTGTTCACAAGTCACGCGGTGGCTCATCTTACCTTCGGTAGTAAGGCGCTGCCTATACTTCCACGAAATCTGTCTTCATTAATTAAATAACTCATTCCATATAAAGCTCCACGTCAGACCCTCTGTCTAGATTCATTGTTCGATAAAGCGTAAGGCTTAGTCATGTCAAGATAATTAATCACTTAAGAGCAAGCTGACATTTTTCAGGTGAAAATCCTCTTCCCATAAGTTGTTTGTAAGTCCTGACGAAACAGCTCACCGATAGGAACCATATTGGTAACTGCTGAGAAATACAAAACTATCAAAGAACTAGCACTAAATTTGAAGTCAGGAGACGAGTTCGAATATGCCTTTGGTCCCTAACTGGTTGGTGAACTTAGACAAACTGCTCTGTGAATCTCAGGTCTGTTTTTTTTGTGTGTTTTTTTTTAACTTTGAACATAAACATAGCAAGTTGTTGCATGATCACCACATATAAATCATTTTTTATCCGCAGTAAATACAGTGACTGACACATTGTAGGGACTCAGTAATTATTTGTTGAATTGAAATTGTATATGTATGGATATTGATGTAGGTATATGTTATTATAATGAGCAATAAGTCCAAGGCAAAATGTTTGGATAATGTAGTCTATACTCAACACAATCACCTCTCTCTTTACTTCAGACTCTACCAATTTAAAATTTATATAATTTGGAAAAAGTTGATATAATTTAGAAAAAGTTGGCGTAAAGCTAACTATTGTTTAATAGGCCCTCTTGTCATCATTTTAATACAATGATGGTGTCAGTAATCTTTTAAAGAATATACTTCAAATACTTAGTAAAAGATAGTGTTTCATTCAAAAGGACCCATTCATAGACAAATTCAACAAGACAAATACATATTGAGAACTTTCCATGTTGAAGGCACTATAGATTTTCTTCTTGAAAAAGGCCGAAAGAGGCAGAGCCCCCACCTTCTAGTACGTGAGTGTACTAGATAAGACTCATCAAGGTAGTTATAGCAAAGGCCAAGTAGGCAAAGCTCTATCTATAATAAATGTACAAGCAAAATGACAAAAGGATACAATGGTAGCTGTCTGTTATGGCCAGAGAGTTTGGGGACACCTTCCTAAGCTGGGCACGCAGGCCCTTCTCCTCCTGTTCATCTGTTCACCATCACTTGCTGGCCCTTCCCCTATTTCCCCCTATTTCTGAGCCATACAAACGAACAGATCTCCAGATACGCCCAACCATATGGATGGAGCACGTTCTTCCCCCTACCTGAGATGGGCTGCCTAAGTGCCCTTTTTCTTCTTGCTTCTTTAGTTGTAAACTATTTATTTTTTAAAACTGCCTCAATGTCACCTTGTCTGTTAAGCTCTCTGACCACCCTCCTTCCCTAGGCAAGTAGAATTCCATCCTCCATGGCCCTAGAGCACTTGGAAATTTCCCTGGTGCAGCAGTCCGATGCTCAGAAAGGAAGGCATGAAACAACAGGGCATGGCGTCCGATTGGACGTGAGGGTAGGGGAGAGGGAGACTGAAGACAGCTGGTGTGTGTGGTTAGGAATAGGCCTGATGCTTCCTTAGCACCTGCCAGGTCCCATGCACAGCACTCAGCTCTGCTGGTGCTTTCCAGATTTTAATCACATCTGGAAATCCTTTGAAAGGTTAGAGCGCTTGGCCCCTGTCACGCTGTAGACAAGCAGTGGAGCTGGGACTCAAATTTCGGTGTGTCTAGAACCTGTACTGTTGTCATTACACCTGCTCTCAGACAGGTTTGCCTACACCCTGCCAGTCTCCCCCCCCTTGAGCCCCACTCTGCTGCATGCCTAGCCAGCAGCACCTACCTATTCAGAGCTGGTCATTAAAGTCCTTTGAAGTAATAAGACGGCGAGCGACTTTAAATGGTCTGTTTTAAGGCTTCTCGTTAATTTGAACTGGTCTTTCTTCCCAGTCTACTACAATTTTACTTTGTTAGAAAACCAGTGAGGCAACAAGGATCAGAAGCATGAATATTAAACTACACAGGCAGCTCAGTGAATAGTAATGGATGTAATGTCAAGATGAAGACAGCCAGGAGTTCTGAATGTGGTCAGGGAGAGGACACATCCTCGGATACCCACTAGAGCGTGATAGGAAAGCCCTGAGACACCAGTTGCCAAAGCAGCACTGAAGGGGTGATTGGTCCTGGGTACCGGGGTACGGTGAGCATGACCTCCGCCTGCACACAAGCACTCAAGCGCCATCTCTAAAAAGGAAACCGGAAAACCTGGATCAGTAACAAAACGCTGTGAAAGTATCGCATTTGTTTTCATTTATGGAAAAGGAGTTATTTTATCTGTCATAGAGAGGTACTAGATAGAAACACAGTGAATCTAGGATGTACAATTATCTGAATGTAGGTACCAGTGCTGTACATATTTGACTCAGTTTGGTTTTTAAGTATTACTCTATTTATTTTTAAAAAAATAAATTCAGCCCGGCTGGTGTGGCTCAGTGATTGAGCGTTGACCCATGCACCAGGAGGTCGCCGGTTCGATTCCCGGTCAGGGCACATGCCCAGGTTGTGGGCCTGATCCCTGCCGTGCAGAAGGCAGCCAATCAGTGTTTCTCTCTCGCATTGATGTTTCTCTCTCTCTCTCCCTTCCTCTCTCTCTAAAAAAATCAATAAAAACATTTTAAAAATAAAAATAAATAAATTCAGCCCTGGCTGGTTTGGCTCAGCAATTAAAGCGTCAGACTGTGGACCAAAGAGTCGAGGGTTTGATTCCTGGTCAAGGGCATGTTTCTGGGTTGTGTGTTCGATCCCCAGCCCTGGTGAGGGTCCTGTGAGAGGCAACCAGTCGATGATGTTTCTTACTCTCCCTCCCTCTCCCCTTCCCTTCCTCCCACTCTGTCTGAAAATCAATGAAAAAATATTCTCAGGTGAAGATTAAAAAAAAAAATTAAAGCCCTGACCAGTTTGGCTCAGCAGTTAGAGCGTCAGTCTGCAGACTAATGAGTTGCGGGTTCGATTCTGATCCAGGGCACACACCTCAGTTGCGGTTGGTCCCTGGCCCTGGTCGGGGTCATGCAGGAAGCAACCAGTCAATGTGTCCCTCTCACATCGATGTTTCTCTCTCCCTCCCTCCCTCTCTCTCCCCCTCCCACTCTATTTGAAGATAAATGGAAAAATGTCCTCCGGTGAGGATTAAAAAAAAATTTTTTTAATAAAATAAATTTATTTTTTTCATACCTTCAGAAAAGTAAAGACTTCTAAAACAGCAAACTAATCCTTAATTCTGTTTGTCATTTGCACATAAATCAGCAGTGACAGAGAAAAGTTTAAAAAGTTATGACCATGCTCCCCATTTTCCTTTCTTTGCTTTTGGTTTTATTTTATCCATACAGCCCTCACTGCGGTTGTAAGGAGGGGCAGGTAGTAATGCCCCCAGCCCTTGTATTTTCTCATGCACTGCGGAAGAGTAACTAGATTATAATTGTTGGCCGTCGTCTTCTGAATGGCAAAATTAACTATTACTTACATAAAATTTGTGGTCTTAATGGAATTATTGATAATGAGGAACTATTTTTACAGAAAATGTATTCTCCATTAAAGAATATATAAAAATAATGTTTATAATGTTTAAGATAATTCAGTAAAAATCTTGATATCTAAGAATAAGAATAATTATAAAGTAAATATATCAGTCACATATTGTATTACTAATTTTAAAGGTTTAAAAGGAGATATTTATTTGCAGACTAGACCTTTAAATGGCACTAGTTTTAAATAAAAACCTTCCAAATTTATTTTCTTTTTCAAATATATGTATTTGAAAAGAAAAAAATATATATATATATAGTTTGAAATGAGTAGACTTTACTATATATATATATATATATATATATATATATATATATATATATATATTTTTTAATCCTCACCTGAGAATATTTTTCCATTGATTTTTTTTTTTTTTTTTTAGATCAGTTGCCTCCCTCATGACCCTGACCAGGATCAGGAATCAAACCTGAGACCCTTCGGTCCGAGGGATGACGTTCTAACCACTGAGCCAAACCGGCCAGGGTGTGACTATTTTTTTGAACAGTTTTGTTTACAGAAAAATGAGCAGAAAGTGTAGAGAGTTTCCACGTACTCCCTCCTCCCCTACTCCCTGGTGTCCGTTATTATTAACATCTTGCATTCGTGTGGTACACTTGTTACAACTGATGAGCCAATAATGATTTATTGTTATTAACTAAAGTCCATAGTTTACATTAGGGTTCACTCTTGGTGTTGTCCATCACTGGGTTTGACATAGATAATGACATATATCCGCCATTACTGTATGACACAGAATAGTGTCACTGCCCTAAAACGTCTGTGTGCTCTGCTTCACTCTTCCCTTCTTCCAGCTCTCCTCCACCCCTCCGCTCTCATAAATCACTGGCGAACACTGATGTTTTTACTGTCTCCATAGTTTTATCTTTTCCAGAATGTCATATAGTTGGAATCAGAATATGCAGCCTTTTCAGAGTGGCTTCTTTCACTTAACCATATACAATACATTTAAGGTTTCCCCATGTATTCCCTTGGCTTGATAGTTCTTTTTTTTTTTTTTTAGGTTTCAATATTTTTTTATTAAATGTATTAACATGACATTGATTAATAAAATTATATAGATTTCAAGTACACAATTCTGTAATACATCATCTGTATATTGCATTGTGTGTTCGCCCAAATGTCCTTCCATTACCATATATTTGATCCCCTTTGCTTGTTTATTTATTTATTTATTTATTTATTTATTTATTTATTTATTTATTTATTTATTTTAATCCTCACCCAAGGATTTTTTTTTTTTTAATCCTCACCCAAGGACATTTTTGCATTTATCTTCAGATAGAGCAGGAGGAAGAGAGGGGGGAAGAGAGAGAGAGAAACATCGAGTGGTTGCCACCCATACGACCCCAACTAGGGCCGGGGACAAACTGCAACCGAGGTACATGCCCTTGGCCAGAATCGAACCCGGGAATCTCTGGTCCGCAGGCCGACACTCTAACCGCTGAGCCAAACTGGCCCAGGCCCGAGGATATTTTTCTATTTATCTTCAGATAGAGTGGGAGAGAGAGAGAAAGAGAGAGACAGAGAGAAACATCGATGTGAGAGGGACACATCGACTGGTTGCCTCCCGCACAACCCCAACGAGGGCCAGGGACAAACCGCAACCAAGGTACGTGCCCTTGGCTGGAATCAAACCTGTGACTCATTGGTCCGCAGGCTGATGCTCTAACCACTGAGCAAAACCGGCCAGGGCCCCCTTTGCTCTTTTAAATCTCCCTCCACCCCCCTCAAAAATATATATTATAAGTCATTAAATAGGATACAATTGCAGAATGGATACAATGCAAGCGATACTCTATTTGTTTCACAAAATAGACTGCTCTTATGTATATCATAGACTACTCTTGTATATTATACTTTTAAAAGAACAAGAAGTATTTGAATTAAGTCCGTTTCATTTATTTAATCAATAAGCATGTGTTAGCACAGAGCACTAGGACAGGTCCTGGAGATACAGTGATGAGTGGAACTCAAAGCCGTCCTCGGTACCACACTGCTGAGTGGGGCTGGCAGAGGGGGAAACCACCAGTCACATGGGGTGTGATGCGAGCCGTAGCACAGGTGTGTGCAGGATGCCCGAGGGTGACACGGTCCAACTGACTTTCAGGAAGTTTTCCTTCAGTCCAGTTCAGACAATAAGTTGGAGGAGGTAGGATATAAGACAGGGAAACAGAATCATTAGAGGTTGGTATTGGTGAAAGGTAGTAAGAACTCAAAGATAGGCTGACCACCACCGTGTGGGTGAACCAGAGAGGAGAGCTAGACAGATGTTTGGAAGGCAGAACCGGTAGATGTACTAGTCAGGTTGGGGCAGGTAGAGAATAACAGATAGGAAGGAGGCCAAGAAATCTCTCCAGGTGGAGATATTTATGACTTGATACCTCAGTAGATGGGATAGCCTTTTTTTTTTACCCCCCCTCCCCCCAGATAGAAAAACAGAAGGAGGAACATGTCTTATTTAGGTGATAGATGCTGAGTGAAGTTCTGGTCATTGAGGCTGCTTTCAGACCACCAGTTGGGAATCTCTTATCTCCTCCATGGTGCTTAGGAGAGAAACTGGGGTGTAGATGCTTCAGAATCGTTCCCTGAGTTTGGTGAAAGCCACAGGAGCCAAGGAACACGTATGCAGATGAGAAGTATAAGTCCAGGTCTCAGTAAACATTTATGTAACAATTACAGGAAGAGGTCTCTGCAAAAGAAACTGAGGAAAAAGTAACCAGACAGATAGGAAAATAAATATTGTCACTACATGGGAATAAACTCGGAACAGCCAGATAAAGTACTATCTTAGACCTTGAACTTTCTGCTTTGAGTAAAGTGTGTCTTTATATTATATGATATTTTTGTTTATTTATATTTGATTTTGAGATGAGAAGGGCTAAGCCTCTATGTTAACACATTGTCTGTCCTGTATTTACTAATTCACATCCTCAGTCTGCTTGTCCAGTTCTGACCAGATATCCTGATGTGTTAAGACAGTGATGTCAAGTGTTCAGAGGCATTATAGAGTATTGGTTAAGATTATGAACTTTGATGTTAGACTCCCAGGGTTCAAATCCCACCTCCACCACATACTAACTCTGGGTGAAGTGAGGTTGGTTATTGCAACTACATCAGGAAGGTGTCAAAGTTAAATGAGTTCAGATCCGGAAAGCTCTTAGAGCCGAGTGTGGGGGAGCAGTGGTAAATGGATTGCTTAACAAATATATATTTTTTAAATCAAAGATCCATTATAGAATTGCATGGGGAAGGTCTTATTTACACATAATGGAAAAGCTAGTCAATTAATTCAGTGCAGCAATTCAGTGGGGCGGAGGCTAACATATTGATTACTTATTTGATTGAATTGACAAAATCAAATGGATCAAACAAATTTTGGAACAGATTGGTCTGTTTGGCCTAAAAAGTAGTTTTATATTTAAAATGTTAGAAAAATCAAGATTAGCATAGGCATCTAAATTACCTGAAGATCTTAATTCATTTCCTTAAAAATAGCAAAAGGATCTATTTTTTTAACTTTTTATTGTTTATATTTCTTAACGAAAACAAAACCTTTGTTTTGTTTTGTTTTTATGTAAGAGAGAAAGAGAAGAAGGGAGGGAGAGAGAGATGAAAAAAACAAAACAAAAAAACACACATCGATTTGTTGTTCCACTTACTTGTGCATTCATTGGTTGATTCTTGTATGTACCCTGACCGGGGATCGAACCCACAACTTTGGTATATCAGGACGACACTCTAACCAACTGAGCTACCCGGCCAGGGGCAAAAACAAAAATTTTGAATGTCACAACTTTAAAATTGAATATCCTTTATTGAGTACCTATCATTTGCCAGGCACATGGTCTGTGTGTTTCTAAGTTTCACAACAGTGCTTGTAAGAATAGTGTTCCCATTTACAGGCGGGGGACCAGTGTTCCGAAAGCCTAATTCCCTAGCCTGAGATGGAGCTGTCAGACAGTACTGAGCCTGCCTGGGACCTGGACCGTGCACTCTGCCTGCTTTCAAAGCCTGTGCGTTTATGTCACCTGAACCCCACCAAGAACGAAGGTGGCCAAGTCTACCCCGTGACAACTTCGGGGCCTTGTCTTCTCAGCTCCAGCTTTCTGTTTTCTCATTTTAAAAGTACCTCATTTCCTTCCAGATCTAAAATTCTGTGAACTTTTATGAACTAATGTAACAGAAACCAGAAGACAAGATAGGAATCTTGATTCTGTTTTTTTCTCCCTCATATGCAAATACCATTCCTCAAGTGAAACAGATTGTCACAGCAAATATGTTGAACCTTGAGTGTAATGAAGCTCATTTGTCAGTGTCTGGGGCCCCTTCTTATAAAAGTCAAACAGGGAATCATTTCAGAAATGTACTTCTGAACCAAAGAAAATGCCTGTTTCCTGTTGCCAAAGGTGTTCCTTTTCAGTTGCTTGAGAAAATAATAGAGGAGCTGATGTGAGAACATGGGTGTTGTGTTTGACCCAAGCTTTTTCAAACTGCACATTCCTCTGTGTGTATTGCTCACACATCATTTTAATAGGAAAGGGCACCTGTCTTTTGTCTCAGTACAAATTTACCTTTCAGCATTTCAGAGGGTGAGATGGGAGGTACCTGAAAAAGTTATTTTTGTTTCATAGGTTTTGGGAATCCTTTCAATACCTGGTGTTTTCTTTAGACTTTATTATGCCTCCTGCTGGGTAAATGTCATGGAAATGCACTTAGTGACTCTTAATCCTTTTCTTTAACTAAAATTGAAAGAGACAGCAGTTCTCATAATAAATCAGTTTGTTGACTGTTTCAAGAGAAAAAAAAACCTTGATATGAGTTTTTATTTTCCCAGAACACTTAATTAGAATTCTTGCCTGTGAGTGCATGTGCACACACACACACACGCGCGCGCGTGTGCGCGCACGTGCACACACGCACACTCACGCACAGAGGCTAATACGCATTTCAAATTATATTTAACATATACCCCAAATGTGGAGTTAAAAATAGTATTTTAGAATGAAAATTAACAAACCCTGTTTTTGTGCTATGTTTTGTTTTTTTTTTTCATCTTTACAGGCCTATCTTACTTTAGTAAATAGAAGCTCTTGCTATTAGTTTCAGTTACCATTTTTATTTCTCAGAGGTTTTCACAGTTTATTTAGTCCAGGTGTTTTGTTTTGTTTGTTTTTAGAGAACTGGAAGAGGACAGAAGTTGAGCTGAAAATGGTCAGGTTCTTTTAGTGAAATACAAAAAGTGGAAGTGGCTTATGGATTTTTTCACTTCAGAATTGAAGACCTAGAAGTTAATAAACCAACACCTCCCCACCACACACCCAGGGGTGGCTTAGTGTTAAGCTCTCGATTACTCAGCTCATGTCCTTTGATTTTTCTTATACAGTAGCAACTTAATGTCTCAACTTAAAAAATAAAAATAATTTACTAAGACTTATTGGTAAAGACATTTACTGTGCCATTTTCTATCATTGCATTATTTCATAGGATAAATATAAGAACAATCAAAGATGGTCTGATGGTGCAGTCAAAACTTTCAGTGACTTTGAAAAATGTTAAATATATTTTCAAAGATATCGCCACAAGGGATTCTAAGTACACTAGTGGGTTAGACAAAAGTACAGAAGGCAGGCAGGCTGTTTTCATTTTTAGCGTATTTCTAGGGAAAACGGTTTTGAATAATATGTTTACAGAAATTTCTGGAGAAATGAACAGAACTCACCACCATTCAGCCTGACACAGAGCAGCTGTGAGCAGCGAAAGCATGGACCCAGGGAGATGCCTAACTCCCTTTATTGTCCACGGCAACTCTTTCCATAGGAAAATTTTCGTGGGAAATTTACCTACCATTCTGTCTCTACCACTCACTTTTTAAAATAATTCTCACCCAAAGACATGCTTTTTAAATTTTATTTTATTGATTTTGGAGAGATAGAGAGGGAGAGGGAAAGGGAAAGAGAAACATCGGTCATCATCATCCTTGATCTGTTGCCTCCCACATGCGCCCACTGGGGTCGAACCTGCAACCTGGTTAGGTGCCCTGACTGGGAATGGAACCCACGACCTTTTGGTGCATGAACATCGCTCCAACCAACTGAGCCACTCTGGCCAGGGCTACTACTGACTTTTTAACATTAAATTTAGCTTTCTATTGTCTACCAAGATTTTAAAGGAAAGAAGGTAGAATTCTGTCTATTCTTCATTATATCCTTCAGGGATCATTTATACACACTAAAATATATCTTACAAACTTATTTATCATTCTAATTAGCATTAGTCACATCACTAAGTTTCTGTCTTTTTTTAAATATGTTTTTATTGATTTTTTAGAGAGAAAGGAAGGAAGAGAGAGATAGAAACATCCATGTGAGAGAGATACATTGGCTGCCTCCTGCACGCCCCCTACTGGGGATCAAGCCCACAACCCGGGCATGTGCCCTGACCAGAAACGAAACAGGACTTCTCAGTCCATGGGACGATGCTCGAGCCACTGAGCCACACCGGCCAGGCAAGATTATACTCTTTAAATTGCTTCCAAGCACAGGCATAAAATGAATATGCTGTTTAATACAATGTAGTAGCCACTATAGTTGTTCTTGTATCTATTTCTAAAAGTTGACTAGTTCAAAAAGAGCATTTATTGTTTGTTTGTTTTTGTTTGTTTGTTTGTTTGTTTGTAATGAAATGCTAAGCACTGGACGGGGATAACAAAAGCTGGGTCTCTTTGCTGAGGGACAGAAGCCAGCCTTCTGCCTGCTCAGACCAGCCATCTCCTCTCCTGCACCCCCACAGCTCAGCCTCTGACTTAAAAAAGATATTTGAAGATCTTGTTTGCTTTCTTTTTTGTTTCTAAACATGGAGACAGAATACCCAAACTCCAGTTTTATTAAGGAGACAATGGGGGCAAGGACTATTATGCATAAGATTTTTTTTTATATTAAAAAGAAGGTATACATTTTTATAATAAAATTTTCATGGAAAAATTATTTATCAGTCAGTTAATTAAGTTTACTATTTTTAAATATACTTTTGCCCTCCTCCTCTCCCCAGTGGAGGTTTACATTCTTTGTCATATGCCTTCATTAATCACTTAGCCCCTAATAACTTAAGAGCTTATATATTATTTTCATTGGTTTTATTCATGAGTAGGGAAGTATATGCCTCTTATATTTTGGAGTCCATTCCCTTGCGTTGTTTAGACATAATTAACACATAACATATTAGTTTCAGGTGTACAACAAAATGCTTTGATATTTGTATGTTATAAAACGATCACTACAGCCCTGGCAGGGTTGGCTCAGGGGTTGGAGCATCGGCCTGCAGACCAAAGGGTCGTGGGTTCCATTCCAGTCAAGGGCACGACCTTGGTGGTGGTTCAGTCCAAGGGGGGTCGTGTGGGAGGCAACCAATCGCTATGTCTCTCTCACATCAATGTTTCTCTCCTTCCCTCCCCCGCCCCACTCTATCTGAAGATAAATGAAAAAATATCCTTGGGTGAGGATTAAAAACAAATTTTTTTTAATCACTACAATAAGTGTAGTTAACATCCATCACCACATATAATACGAGTTTTTTTCTTGTGATGAGAACTTTTGAGATCTCTTAGCAACTTTCAAATATGCAGTCCAGTATTATTATTAACCGCAGTCACCATGCTGTACATTACGTCTCATGACTTATTTTCTAAGTGGAAGCTGTACCTTTAGATCACCTTCACCCATTTCGCCACCTTTGTCCTTCATGGTTGCATATTGCACGTGATCCCACCTCACAGAGTACTTTTCAGATTTTTCACTAAGTCTCCATGGTCCACATTTGTAGGCTCAAAGGAATCCTTGCCCTCACTTGTTGTTTTCCCTGCTCCTCCCCTTAAAAATATCCATCTTAGAAACATTACCAAACATCTAAGCTCTGACTTCCTGATTCTTCCCTCCACGTGTTCTCCTCCCCAGACTCAGTAGGAAAGGAACTTGTCATTGTTCACACTGGCCACTGTAACACAATTGCACCAACAGGTGTTGGGCAGAGGGGAACTTTGTTACTGTGCAGATTCATTGCTCTCTTGGTTACCAGGTAAAGTATACAGAGACATTCCTGACCCTGCTCCATTTGACCCTCACCCTCACAGGGAAGACCTTCATTTTTTAATGAGCAGAAAAGATCCTGAAAATATTTTTTAAACTCTGATTGAACTGGGTGAGCCTTTTCAGAGATTCACTCATTTTCTGTCGCTGAGAATTCTCATGTCGAAGTATTTGGTGTGAAATATTGTGTGGTTATTACTGAGAGGACTGTTAGAATTTTAACTGAGGTCCTAGGTTGAGAATACGTGATTATTCTGTAGCCAAAATATTCCCTCACCCACCCATCCCAAACTAACAAGGTGTATCATAAACCCCAATTCAGTAAGTTAACAGAATCAGAAAGTCTACAAAAAGCAGAGGCGGCCCTGGCTGGTTTGGCTCAGCAGTTGGAGCATTGGCCCGTGGACCAATGAGTCGTGGGTTTGATTCTGGTCAAGGGCATGTACCTTGGTTGTGGTCGGTCCCTGGCCCTGGTAGGAGTCATGCGGGAGGCAACCAATTGATGTGTCTCTCTCACATCGATGATTCTCTCTCTCCCTCCCTCCCACTCTATCTGAAGATGAGTGGGAAAATATCCTCGGGTGAGAATTTTTTAAAAAGCAGAGGTGCCCCCCCCCACATCCAGGGTCAGCAAAGCTTCTATAAAGTGTCAGAGAGTCCGTGTCTCCCCCCTTTGCCTTACTTGCCTTCCAGGCCCATCCAGGTACAGCGCCTCTTCCTCTCCCTTGATCTGGAATGGCCAGGTGAGGGTCCAGCAGCTTGTCTAATCCCAGCCATGCTCATGCGACACTTCCTCACCAAGCTGGACACACACGTCCTCCTACCACATAACTGGGAAATGCTTTTTCCCAATTAAGAAAATCCTTTAGTCTTTCCTTCTTGGGCCTTATGCTCTCTGTGGGTGGTTCCATAGTAACCCAGGAGATGCCTGTTGGTGGCAAAGAGTCAGCTACCTGAGCTCAGTGCCCCAAAGATGAAGACATGGTTTCTATCAAGCTGAGCCCATGTTCATGATGTAAATTTCAAAAACATATAGGGATGTTTGTGTAAATAAAGGCATGTCAACAGTTGCCATTGATACACTATACAGCAAACCCCCACCCCCCAGTCGTTTTTAAGTTAGGGGTTTTGCTGATTTTATTTTTTTAAATTCTGCTAAATTCTGGTCAGTAGACATCTGCAAAAGGAGATTGTCGTCTCTATAGGACATCCAGAATGAGTCAGAAGTTGAAGTTTGGGGTTAATCCAGTCACAGGCATCCTTTTGAAAAGAGCCTTTCACACCAACCAGAAAGAATACATGTACCCCCATGTTCATAGCAGCACTATTCACAATAGCTAAGATCTGGAAACAGCCCAAGTGTCCATCAGTGGACGAATGGATAAAAAAGCTGTGGTACATATACACAATGGAGTACTATGCAGCTATAAGAAAGATCTCTTATCCTTTGAGACGACATGGAGGGACCTCGAGAGTATTATCCTAAGCGAAACAAGCCAAGCAGAGAAAGACAAATATCACATGATCTCACTTATTTGTGGAATATAATGAACATAACAGTCTGAGGAACAGGGTAGACCCAGAGATGTGGAAGTAGGGTACAGACTGACACCCCTCAGAAGAGGGGTGGGGGGGGGAGGAAAGAAATAAACCACAGAACTTATGTGCATGTATGCATAACTGATGGACATGGACAACAAAGCTGGGGACGGGGTGGCGGATGGGGAGTAGGGTGTCAATGGGGAAAAAAGGAGAAATATCTGTAACAAAAATAAATTAATAAAAAAAAGAAAAGAGCCTTTCAAAGTAACCTGGATTCTTCTGTGGGCCACAGTTAAGTGCATCAATATTTCTAGATTTAACTGAGCTAAGCTATTCACTCATTTCTGAAAGGACCATTTGCTCATAGATAGCATTTATTTAACAATGGAATGCAAAAATGTTGTGTCCAGTTTGGTCTAGTTTTCCCACATAGGCATTACTCGTACATCTCATTTACGGGGCTTAGTAGTTTCGTGTATGGGTGCATGTGTGTGTGTGTTGCAGTTTTATTAATTCATTGAAGCACTTGCTTGATGCCTAGTCTAGGCTCTGAGAATACTGAAATAGAGGAGACCTGGTCCTTGACCCCCATGTATTCAGAAACTGGCATCTAAACAAAATCTGTATGATCTATTGTGATAGGTGATTTCATAAAAATAAGAAGTGAGTAATTTAGGAAAGTAGAACCAACTGTCTGAAGATGTGACGAAGTTTAAATGAGGAAAGAATTATTCATTCCACTGTGGCATAGTGAAAAGCACTAGATTTGGAGCCAAACACATCTTTTGACTGGCCTTGCTCAAGTTACTCGACTACACTGAGCCTCAGCTTTCTCATCTGTAAAGTGGGGTTAACAGTACTCACTCTGATCAACAAATAGCTCTCTTCCCTTCTCAGGCCCTTTTCTCCAGAGGCCACGTGTGGCCAGGCAGCACGTTGTTGACTACTGGATGGAAGGGGCAGAGGAGAGATCAGTTTTTGTGGGGTTGCATGGGGACAGGGCTCCCGTCCTGAATGAGAGCCAGGAAAAAACACACCTGGGTCAACTATTGTCCTGCTCCCCCTGGGAGCTCATTTGGACAATGGATGATAGTGTATCTTTTCCCAGCAAAGCCTTTGCATATTTTACTGTCCTTCCAAGTTGACTGAGGGACCTGGTCAAATTACATACTTCAGACTGCTTTTCACTGTAAGTTTCTACACTGAACCAACTCTGCGACTCCACAGGGTTCCCTGTAATTCCCAAGTCACTGAAAAGGTGTTTAAACTTTACACTATCAAGATACGTAGGATTCTTTCCCAATGGGCAAAAATGGATGTTTATGAATAATATGTCTTTAATACCTAATTTCTGGAGATGGTGGAGTATTTACATTTTAATGAAATTTTGTGTATTTTCAGTGACTGATAAGTGGACATTGTACCCTAAAATCACCTTAAACCAACTAAGTGATGCATCTGTTGGAGTACTGAAACAGAACATAATTATTTACCCTTTACAATTTTTTGTGAGTTTCAGCCTTACAGCCAAATCAACCTGGGTGGGGCTCTGATATCCCATTTTAGTCTACCCATGGTCGTTACATCCAGGAGCCATCAGTCTGTGCCTTTCGATATTTTGACAGCAAAGTAATTTACCTGTAACTGAGGCTGCAAGTGTTAACTAACGTGCCAGATGTCACAGCAAGAGAGACGAGATTGACACCCGCGTCTCTCTGACCCTAACCCTGCTGATGGGAAGGTTAGGTTTCCTGACAAAGGATTACCAAAAGGAAAATCCATTGCAAACAGCAATCTCCCAGTATAGAGTGCTGGCTGGTTATTACAGAGCGCCAAAGCGTGTGTCCTTTGTGTCTTCCAGGGGAGAAGCCCTACAAGTGCACCTGGGAAGGCTGCACCTGGAAGTTCGCTCGCTCGGATGAACTGACGAGGCATTACCGCAAACACACGGGAGTGAAGCCATTCAAGTGCGCGGACTGTGATCGCAGCTTTTCCCGGTCAGACCACCTGGCGCTGCACCGCCGGAGGCACATGCTGGTGTGAGGAAGGCCACCTGTCCAGCTGAGCGGAAGAGCTGGATCTCTTAGCGGCACCCAGTTCAGCAGGGCTGACTCCCCTTCACAGTGTTAACGCAAAAGGGCATCACCATCCCACGATGTCTGAAACCAGAGCAGGAAACAGAAGGAACACTTCTCCTTTCGGTCTGAAGGTAACCCCCATCGCGACTCCACGAGAACCGTCTTCACGCTGGCCTGGGAGATCCGAGACACAGATGCTGAAGAGACAGGCATTGTTCTCCATGCTGTGTACTCTGCCATTTAAAGATGTTTGTAGCTTGTCCATTTTCTGAGCGCTCAGACATTTTGTTATTGATACTTTAAAGGTCATCTACCACAAATTGATGGCTAGAGCAAGACCTTACAAATTGGGATTCTTCTCCCATCGTCCCACCCCTTAACCTCTTTTTACAGAATTTTTAGTTACCATCTGAGTAAGCTAGAACACACATCCAATCTGTTACCAGCAAGCAGCATGAAAGTAGAAAAGAAGAAGCTGGTGGAGAGGTCCCATTACCTGCAAAGAAAGGGGCCCTCGGGCAGCCCTTTGCAATGGTGATGGCGGCAGCTAAGATAGCGCCCGCGACTTGTCATTATGCCATGCCCTGGAGAAAACCAACATTGAGTCTTTCATTTGTTTGTTGTTGATTGTTTTTGTTTTGTTTTGATTCTGTTTTGTTCATCTGTTCGCAGAGGGGCAGCGACATTTCAGTCGGAGCCTAGTCCCGGTGTCTGCCCTGGCCTGGACCGGAGCAGAGCTGTTCTGTAGTTGAATAGGAAGAGCCTGTGTAAAAAACTACTGCCCCACTTCAAATTGCAGTGTTCTGTCACCTAAGCATCATCTCTTCCTGCCCCTAGTATTTGATTACAAGGAATCAGGGGGAAAAAAACTTTCTTAGACACACTGGCACCAAGGGAAGAAGAGGTGGGGCTGCCCAGGCAAAGTCAGTGAACATGAAAAATCAGACAAAGCAGAGATGGAAATAATGCGCCTCTTGAGGAGAAAAGCAATAACGAATAAAAGGACTTTCCTACAATAACTCCACTGAGGACTCACGTTACCAATTTTCATACTTACTAAAGGGATTGTAAAAAACACCCCAGCATTTCAGATGTCTTGGTTACATTTCCAGCGCTGAGGTAATCTTTCTGCTGTTTGTTGTCCTGCTTGGTTGACTACCACAATTAAAGAGTATGCTCCCCTTTTCTGTTTGAAAACGGTTATTTGGTGACGAGGCCAGGGAGGCATAGCAGGGAATTAACTCTTGGGTTAATGGGTCAGCTCTCCTTGGAACCAAGTCAGTGGAGAGGGAGTGCTCCCCAGGAAAGCCTGACATGGTGCTAGTTTCCTCCCTTGGAGAGCCAAGGATGCATGACTCTCTAACAGGTTCTTCTCTACAGATTTCGTTTTCTAAACTGTTCCTGCGTTGGCATCTGCAGGGATGTTGAACCCACTCACCCTGTGCTGAGGGTGAGAGGAAATTACAATCCCATCAACCCCCTAAAATTATGAGCCTTTTTGGCATCTAGCAAAGTATACAGTAAACAAAGCAATACATCACCAACAAGCATTCTTTCAGAAAAATTATCGTATTGTTTTCCCCACTAAAAGCTGGGTTTTTTTTTTCAGCTTTATGTGGCTAAGGGGCTTGGTGAGGTTTTTAGTTATTATTGTTGTTAAGATTTTTTATAGCTTAGATATAAACGTTGCCAGCATATAGACCTTTGCAATACATTTTAATTACAAACACTTGATTTGGGGAATTGCACAAATTAACCTCACAATATTACTAGCTCATTTTTAAATGTTTGAACATTCTGAAATAATTTCCAGTTGCAGAATTATCCTTTTCAGGATCGTCTTCTAAATTCAGATAATCTTATTCTGATGAAGCAAGAACTATAAACATTGAAACAAAGACAATTTATGTTGGATGGTATTAAAAGGAATTTTTTTAAATGTTCAAGCAACAGCGCAATGATTTTCAGGTCAAATTCTGTCTTCAGAAATATGTGCTCTACATTTTCTGCCAGGTCTGAAAAATTCATCAGGCAATTTCCCTCCAACAAGGGCTGCAATTCGATTGATAAATAGCTTCTTTAGCTACACAATCTACTACCCACCAAGCACTGGGATTTTTTTACCAACTGGAAAGTTTTTTATCTGTACTGTATGCAACTCCTACTTCTCATTGCCTGTGACCATTTGGAACAGAAAAAAGGTTTCTTGATGCATGCCAGCGCTGGTTATTGGTCAACGGCAAAAAACAGAGTGGTGAGCGCAGCCATGGAGCCCTCTCCACTAGTCCCAGAACCTAGTTGGCAGCTAGTAGGTGAATCGCTCAGGTCAAGTGGAGACTTGATTTCATTCTGCCTGCTCTCATCAGGAGGGCTAATCCTCTTCTCTGCTGAGAAATGTCTTAAGAGTGTTACAGGTAGAAATGGTTTTTAAAATTCATAGAACTGACAGGCAGTGGGAGCTTCCTGAGTGACAGCTTGATTTAAATTTAGCCCAGAACTAAATGAGCTGCTCCTCTCTAATAACATAGGAAAGATTCAGGAAAGTGAGTTTTTCTCCTCATCCTCTGAAAATGGAACCCACACCGATAAAACCTGTCAGTGTTACACCATCTCCCCTTGGACAAGTCAGTACTTCTAAGGAGGGGTCCCAAGCACAAGTAGTGGGCGAGTCACTGATGTAGCCCCAGGTCTGACACTTACTTGGGGTTTGTCTTGGGACATAGCAAATGTTCTTTGTTGAGTTTTCTACAAATGTTCCCCCATGGAAAGGAAAGTGGTTTGGGAGAGAAGGAATTGGATTTTTAAGTAGGGATCTCTTTAGGCACAGAAAAGCCTTCTCCATTTCGTCTTCTGTCCATTCTAGCCTCTTTTAAAAAGCACAGTAGATGATGAACAACAGAAAAGAAGTAGAATCCAAAGGACTCGTCAGTTGTTCCCTAAAACTAGAAGCATTCTTTGGTCTTAAATGTGAAGCTGTTCAGTCGGTCTGCAGCTGGACACGTGGGTATGTGGGAGCTTATACACAGTGGGGTCGTGGCTCGAGAAGCCACAGTAGACCTGACTATCTCTTTGCATTGTGGAGATTGAGTTCAAGGGAGTTAACATTATTTGAAAAGTTGTAAGGTTCAGGCTTTGAGGTTTAAATAGATTCCCTCTTCATGTTCTGATCTTCAATTGTTAGAAAGAAGAAAGATCACACTTCCCCGTCCTCCTCCAGCCCCATCCTGTCAACTGTGTGTGGTGGACTCAGAAGCCTGCAAGATAACTCGTCTTAAGTTCTCATACAGCATTTAGACTGAAATTCCTGATGGCTTTACCATAAAGATCATACTACTGCCTGGCATTGCTTTTACAAAACACTATAGGACATGTATTTCCAAAAAGCAGTTGAATAACAGTAACATAAACCACATTGAAGAAAAAAAGAAAGAGCACTTTTTTTTTTTTTTTCACTTTAAAGTTTAAGTGGAAAATAGGAAGAAGAGTGTTGGGGGAGGGGAACTCTTACAAAAAGCTACAGTGTTTACAACGCTAGTTCAAGATGAGAAAGGCCATTCTCGTCATGGTTGAAGTTTTGAGTAGCTCATACAAAGCTGTGTTCATTTTTCTACAACTTTTTAAAACTTCAAATCGCCATTTGTGTTTTAAACATGAGTATGATTCTGCACTTTGAAATCAGTTCATTAGAATGATAACCTGTATATGGATAAAGATGCAGTATTCCTTATTCTGTACTTTATTTATTATACTTACCAAAGCTGCAGCTAAATAAATCTGGTAAGGTGAGGCCTTCAAATGTATTAATACGCCTTTGTTATGTTGTTATGACTGCTTAGAAATGTAGCCATAATGTTGTTATAAAGGTGTCTTAGCATTGACAGTAAGGATCGACAGAATTTAAGCAGTGTTAAGAATACCAGCATCCACGATACATTGAGCTATAGCCTTCATATAAGGGGCTGAACATGACATAACTCTTCCGAATCACAATAGGCCCAGGAAGCCTTAATGCTCATGGTCCATAAGCCAATCTCAGATTTTGCTCTTTACTGACACCTATAGATTTAGGGAATAAATGTATTCTACAACTTCACTGACCAAATCTCTTCCTTCAGTTTTTCTGAGGTAGTGCATCTCATTTAAAAAAAATCTTTCGCTTTGATTTGGTTTTGTTTCAAAACGAGGTTTGGTAAGTTATGTCTTCCACATCACATTTCTACTTATCCCCACACTGCCATGTACTTACCTGCACAGGCACCGCCAACACATGCACACCTGTATACACACCTGTATATGCAGCAGCCAGTGGGCTCATAAATATCAACAGAAAACTTTTTTAAAAGAATGAATTTGTAATAATCCATGCTGTCTACAAATGTAAGTTATTTACCTTATTAGGGAATCAGCTTATAATGCTATATATGACTTTGCCTGCATTTTATAGTTAAGAAGTGTACATAAAAATTTTAAATGCTATATTTTCACAGGTTCATTATAGAGTAATGTCTGTTTAGCAACCCATGTCCATTGGTACTTTAAATGTGCTAAAGACTGTGCAATTGCAATAGAAATTCAGATTTTCCTAAGAAAATGAAATTGAGGATACTGCATCTTTAAAAAAAAAAAATAGAGTGAAGCTATTTTACTGTATTCGTAACATATGTGATAGTGGAAAAGTATTTTCAAACTCACAAATTTTACAGAGGTTGTAAATAGTTTGATGAAGTATGTTGGGAAAAAGAGCTTCTAGTTTTCATCACAATAAAAAAAGAAAACTTGTTCAGATATGCCTTGTGTATCTCACACACGATTAGCGACATTGCCGTGGGAACTCTGTCCCGCTTGCTCACAGCACGTCCCTTGTGCTCTGACAAAACGGAGTGGCCACTTGTCTCAGTTTAGCCAGGATGGCTTAAAACACAGTGAACTCATTTTAAGTTGCAAATAACTGATTCCAAACTCAAAATGCCTTTACCTGAAAGGGGGAAAGAGCCGCACAGGATTTTCCTTGTGCTAAAGAGAAGCATCTAACAGTTGTTCTCTTTTCTCCGTCATCTTCCTCCTCAACCAAGTAGGTCTTGATCCAAAATAAGCAAACAAACAAAACTTCCAGAGGGAATACTTTTAGGAGTAGCTACAGGTTGACAAGGTTACGTGTGATGGCCACGTGTTAAATGAATCCATACTGGCAATAGAAATAAGCTAATGCCCATTTTCAGAAATGAATCAAAAGCTGAAAGTGCCTGTCAATAAACATTATGACCAATGAGATATTCCTATACTTTTACACAGCAATAATTCTTCTTCAGACTGGGTTTGTCCTCTGCATGTGGGAAACACATGCTGATATGCACATAGTAAATTGGATCTGTTCACACACCCGCAAAAAATTATCTTGTTCCTTCTTAAATATACCCAATCTTGCTTTATGTTAGCATTTCTTCATTCAGTCTTACAGAATATAAGGATGCGAACCTGAATGTTAAAGTTATCTTCAATATACACTATGGCATATGGCCATTATCATTTTGAGATAAAAACTTCACTGTGATTTGCCCCAAACTTAGGAAGCCCTCAGTGTGCCTCAGAAAGTTTTGCTTTTTTAACAAATGCTAATTTATCTGGAAAAAACACTAGGCATCATCGTTTGTCTTACTTTATTTATCTACTAATATTAAATGCACAAATCCATCTTTACTTCCTTTCCCCTGGTATTTTCCGTTCCCGTCGAAGAACCATTTTGGAATGAATATTGACACAATCATTTATCCCTAAGAAGCCTATTGAGGTGTAACTGACATTTGGTGAGCCAAGGTTTGCAGTTAGTCCTGGACATTTCCAGATTTGCATTTAGAACTTCACATCTTTTTGCTATAACTATTTTACTGCTAAAAGTGGAATCATGAAGAAAAATATACAATGAGATTGTACGGATAGACAAGAGCCCTGGAAATTCTCCAGCCCTGCCATCTCAGCACAAACCCACCCAAACAAGCTATTGAGGGCTATCAGTAAAATTATACTCTTTGAGAGCCAAACATTTGGTAAGAGCAATTTAAAAAGTATGATGGTAATTAAACACTCAGGCTTTAGACAGTGAAGACGACCAGGGTGCACAGTGTTCTCCTGAACCAGACCACAGGTCTAGAAAACCATCTACTGTTTCCTCCTCCGAGTTTCAGAAAGAAGGAAAAGGAGAAGGAAATGAGCCAGGATAGGGTGTACAATAACCAATCAAGTGTCAAAGAAAAGCTGCTGGTGTCTTAGCCTTACTGACGTCAAGTCTTCTGACGGGGCTGCTTTCTGGAAGTTATCTGAAAGTGCTAACAGAATATCAAAGGTCAAAAATTCAGCAAGCTACGAAATAATGGCTATTCTTTATTAAACACTTATCACGTGCCAAGCACTCTACTAGGTAATTTTTAGACACATTACCTCTGCTTGGTACAATTCTACATTTTATGGATGGGAAACTGAGGCACAGAGAGAGGTTGAGTTGTCCTCAAACACGGAAATCGTGAATGGAAGAGTGGGGATGTGAAGCTACTTGTCTCTGGCTCTGAAGCCTGTATTCTTTCCACCACACCACGCTGCATGTGTGTTCCCGGCAGCCAACTTTCCATCTCTAACTCCTCAGTAGTTTTCATTATGGATGCGTAGTCATCATATTTTCCAAGTAAGACACAGGGACATGATTTAACAGTGGTACAGAAGACTTGAAATCCGTCTTCTGGAAAGTCACACACGAAGGGTCACTATAAGCAAACTGCAATAACCAGATGTCTCCCTGAACTTGACACTGTCCTCATATCACTATCCTCCTAAACGTTTGGCTTGAAGATCCAAAATCATCCAAACTCTTCCCTACTTAGTAGCATTTTCGCCAGAGTGGGTTTTTACCACTCTGTGTATTTCTTTAGGTGTACTAAAAGCCTTCCCACCTATATAGCCCTGCTAGAGTCTGCTTAAGGTGCATTTGAAATGTTGACCTCCACGGAGCTAGTTGTGAATATCAGCCCATTCCTGCAGCTGTTAATGGGGCAGCAATCACAAGCATTTGGGTGATGAGCAAGGAGAGACTCAGATCATTCCTTTTCAGATTTCTCACCTAACAGCACCGCCTCGGAATGTTTCAAATAATCTTATAAATAATTTGTTTATAGTATTGTTAGTTTAACTGAATTTTTTGTGAGAAGCTGTCCAACATTAGAGAAATGGAATCCCCTCCTCCTTCTTCTGTGTAGAACAAGGTCTCTGACAGTATTGATTCATAGAAGTACTAATGGACTTAGAAAACATTAAGAGAATGTCATTTCTCATGGTGTTTCTTTTCTGAAAATGAATCTTCTGAATTATGACCTTTCTCCCTGTTCCTTGGCTGAGGGAAGAGAGAAACCCAGCGTCAACAAATTCCCTCCTGCCCTGAAAGCGAGTGTTGGTGTGCACAACCCACTGTGGAGAGGGGTTCTCTGCTCAGTTCACGGGGGTTCACAAGCAATCATTTCTCAACAGCAAAACCACACCTTTGAGTGAGTTGAAAAGAGATGAATAGTGGAAATAGTCGCATTAGTACTTTTTTAAATTCTAGACTTCATCTGTAGAAATTTAAAATGTTGGAGATGAGAGTCTGCTCTTTGTGTTAAGCAAGAACCAATGACTCTGTGTGAATGATCGTATCTTGCTTTTTCCGAAGCAGGCTTACCAAGACTTTTATAGAGGTTGATTTTTTTTTTTTTTTTTTTTGGTTGAGAAATGAGGATGAATAGAAGAGTAGTATTTGGGTCAAATTAGAGTACTAAAAGTGTCCAAGTAAGATATTTTAAGGACATACCAGCGTCTTTCCTTTCTGCTAATTTCATGCTCCAAAGATACAGTATAAAACATTATAGAAAATGCTTTTGCCCTACTTGTGCTTCTAGTTTTCCCATAGAATTTTGTAATTACAACCAGACTATAGTATATATTTTGTTCCTCAAACTTTATTACATTGGATGGGTATTGTTGAACTGGGGCACTGGTGCCTATATTCAAGGCTCTTTCCTATCAACTTGTCTGTCCCCAATTTGTTGTGTTTTAAAGTTCATTTTCTAGAAATCACCATCCCCCCACGGAATGGTGGCTGTATTGTTTTGTTCATGTCTGTGAGACACATTGCATCACATGGCAAACCAACTCTCTGTGGAAGTGAGATAACTACTTACAAAACCAGCTTGAAAACATCGTCTTATGTATTATGTCATCCTGCATCATAATGCAATTATGTGTATCATAACATGTTCATTTTAAAAAAGAGAAACCAGCAAATTCATGTTTGTCCATAGAAGAATGTACTCAGAACATTGTGTGTTGTGACACGATGAGAACAGACCACCTTTAAGATACCCACCTGCCACTTAAAATGACTTAGTTATAATTAGTAGTAGTCTAGACATTGCTTTCTGTGTGTGGGGGAGGGCGGGGGGGGTCAACGCAAATGTCATATTCTTTTGAATAAATCTCTCAGTCGTATTTGAAAAAAAAAATACGTGGGAATAAAGAAAAATATCATCTTTGGCCAAATCAAGCAGGCATCTTTTTCCTTTTCCTTAACACTTAGCTCATTATACATGGTGATTGGATTACAAGATCTGTGTAAAAATACAAAAACAGCCTCTAGGCTACAAAACGGTTATTCTAGGCTTAAAGCCCCTGAACAGCAAATTGAATGCATGTGCTGCATCCGATTCACTTGTCCGATGTAATTTCACAAAAAAACTCTTGGGTCTCTGACCCCAGAGAGTCCAGTGCCCAGAGGAGGTCCTACCCATTAAAGGACAACCCCTCCCCCCCAATGATGCTGGCAGGCAAATGTGTTTATTTCTTAAATCTTCGTTTGGTTTTCCGTTCAGCGTTTTAATTACAAATGAATTTATTTCTCAAGCTTATCTAAAGATCTAATTTCCCAATAGTTTTCTCTGCATTTGTATACTCTGTAGTGTTTAGGCAAACTCTGTTATAAGTTTATTAATATTATGTAAGTGTTGTTCTTGTATTTATGTATAGTGTATGTATTGTAAATATACTCAGAGCTTTTTTCCTTTTACTGTACAATGGTGATTTTTTTTTTTTTTTTTTTTTGCCCTATGATGATGTAAAGGGAGACCCTCCTAATGAGCTTCTCTCAGAGGATTATTCCAGTCTATTCTCAGAGATTTAAATGAACAAGTGTTATCATTTTTAATGGTGTCTCAGACATATTCTGTTGGTGCATTGCTTTTCTGTATTCAACTTTCCTATGAATTGAGCTGTGAACTGAAATAGAGTTTAAACCTTTAACTGTATGCATTTGTATAATTATCTGAATGAAGGCATGAAGGTTAAATAAAGCATTTTGTATGGAACAAAACTCCCTAATTATTACTAAGGCTGACTCAGACACTTTGGAAATCATAGTTATTAACCATTCTAATTAAACCTTTGTTCAGAAAAGTTTTACCATTTCTGTATAGTAATTTAAAGCACAAAACAAGATAGACTCTATATTAAAAAAAAGAACTGGGTTTTTATTTCATAACATCCCGCACCTGAAGAGGGATTCCTAACTTAATATTTTAATGAATGTAAAATGAAAAAAAGGTCCAGAAATATGAAATGATATAAAAAATATCCATCTTTCATGGACTAAAATTGAATCTCCATTAATTATAAATTTTCAGACGTTGTTTGTCGTTTAAATATAGAATGACCCATCAAGCACGTGCCACGGCTAGGTGATTTCTGTATGTTTTAATTTTTTTTTTTTTTTTTTTTTTTTTTGGTACGTGCCCCTAACGGAAACTGAACCTGGGACTCTCTGGTCCACAGGCCAACGCTCCAACCGCTGAGCCAAACTGTCCAGGGCGATTTCTGTATGTTTTAAAGAAAACTGAATTGCAGAGGCTTTTGAAAATAAGACCATTAATCAGTAGAATTTTAAGTACAGTAGTTGCCAAAAATAAGCGCTTGAAAAATCTGTTTAAGTATCTTCCTATATATTGTCCTTCAACTGAAGATCTGCTAGAAAAATACATTCTAACAAGGAGTATGGTCATAAATACTAACAATTATAGAGAGTGGTGATACATGATAGATGATAATTAAAATAATATTTGAGTACTTCCTAGATTCCAGGAAGTGTTCTAAGCATTGTATTTGTCCCATTCCTTCCTTATTATAAACATCTTGAGTTTTGTTCTGCTATTATGCTCACTTTACAGGTGGAAAAGTGTGTCCTGAGTTCAGGCCACCTTCCTCACCGTCTGGTTCGGTATTGCTGCCCACTGAAAGGCTGTGGGTTAAGTGATGGGAAGAGAATGGAGGTGGGAGCAGGGGTCAAGGTGAAAGAGAGAATGAATCACAAGCATAGAAATTTTCAACAAATGCCTTTGTGTGTGTGCCAATAAATATAAATAAACCAAACAAAACACTATACTTCGTTTCATACTCAGCAAAGCATAGTGTAGTTTAATAACTCATAAGGATCAGAGACTGAAATTAATTTTGGCTAACTTCACCACTGGTCAAATCCATTTCCAAATGAATGTGGAGTTCCTGAACTCGTTCTGTCCGCTCAGAGACACTGGAGAGAGCGGGGGGCTGCACGCCACCCTCCGTTCCCATCAGAACACACTCCTTGCACATCAGTGGGGAGGGTCAGTGCACTGTGGCTTTGACTTCCCAAATCCCGTTGCTTTAAGCTCTAGGATGGGGTCCTAGGGGAGTGACTTTTCTCTCAAAGTGAGAGCTTCCCTTTATGGCTATCAGCATCAACTGGACAAAAGGAATCACTCCCTAGAAGATTATAAGATTGTTTGAAAATTAAGGCAATAAACCATCAGTACATTGGTACTAAATTATTTGTGAAGACTTTAGTTATGCTATTTTCAAAATATTCCATTAAGGCAGGGGCCAATAAATTGTTAAAGTCTATCCTGTTCTTCGCTCTGGTGAAGCATGGTGGTAACTTGTAGGGTGAACCTAATTCATTCAGTTACTTCATTTTGAGTATGACCTTGTAACATGATGGTAAGGTGGGCGTTAGATTTATGTCTTTAGCTTGATTTTCTGAGAGTTCTCTTTATACCATGCAAGCAGATACACCAGTTCTCCAGCTTTATGTTTTTGTTTTCCAATTCACCACAAAAGGTTTTGTCATAAGGATAAACCAAGGAGACACAGCTCATGGACTAGATTACAACACTGTTTTCACTCTCAAGATAAATATTTGTCAATATTTCTTTTGCTGGTTGATCCCTGGAGATTTCAACAATAAGTGGAATTATATAGATCCTAGATAATCCGTAACTTCCTCGGTTCTCGCCTTTACTCTGGGCAGCCCACCTGAGCTATGATTTCCAATCCAGGCATCGATTGCTTCATTGTTTCTTATTCTCTCCAATCGAATGACTACAAAACAACAGCATGAAATAGTTTAAAGTACAGAAACAGCAATGTGTTTAAGATTAGAATACCTTAGGGCTTTATCAAACAGAAAAAATGTTTCAATGCTAGAACAAAATTATACTCCCTAAAAAATCATTTTAGTCCCAAATGGCCACTGATGATTTTCATACCATATAGTACATTGTCTTCCCACCGAAGCTGCATGGTTTTCTTCCACACAATGAGTTCCTTGTGCTTTGTCCTAGTGCTGTCTGGATTTAATATATTTCTCTCCCAGCAGTGTAATAAGTATAATTTACATCACTTCCTGTTTAGTCTAAAGTCACCAATGAACGCCTACACAGTCATACACTTGAGTGATTGTCTATTTCTGAAATAAATTACATTTTCTTTGTACAGAAACAACTTTTACATAATCTTTTTCTTTTATAGTTTCACTGTGTTGCACGTGTGTGTGTGTGTGAAGCTCAGTTTTATGAGGCCATAATGACATCAGCAGGTATACTAAAAACAGGTTCACTCAGGAATACCCCAAAATTGCTTAAATACATGTATGGCCATCACAGTGCCCCTTTCCTCTTAGTATAGCTACAGTTAACACGCTCGTATTGCAACCCATTACTCTAGAGAGGATTGCAAGGCAGGGTAAGTCTCTGTAATGAGCTGCTGTGATGTTTAGGTTCCTGAGAGCTTTCAGACTGTACCAAAGAAAGGTTCAGGTCCGTTCCAGCATCTTAAGAGTAGTCTTGCTGCTGCTTCAGACTCCACTGAACTCTTAAACTTGACCGTAGACCAGGTGATGGGGTAGATATAGTTAACATTGTTGATCATCTTCAGAGGCCTTAAAGCTTACATTACTGTGGCCAGTACATTCAGTTGCTGAACTCAGGTCTGTGGACCCCACTTCACCCTTCATTGCTGATTTGGAGCCATTGCTTTGTAATATGTTCAGCGTGAATCTACACAGTCACTTGAGCACTGATGTTGATTCTTTTGTAATATATATAACAATATCATGTATCTTAAGTGAGCATTTAAATTATAAATTTGAAATGTCTAAAACATGGGGGAATGGTTAGGAAATTTCATGAAGTGTATTTATTCAGCCACTCATAACAAATCAATTTTATTATGGTTAGTACTAACAATTTTTACATACATAAAGTAATGAAAAGCACATACTTGAGTTATTACACTATGTAGATATTATGCTAATTGATATGGGACATAAAAATTGTACATAGGACATAATCTCTGACCAAAAGTAGGTTACATCCAATTAGGGTAGATAAATACACAGTATCTGCAGTATACAATATAAATGGATAAGCACTACCAGAACTAAGTGTTAGAGAAATTTAAAGGTAGGGAAAATAGCTTCAGTAACACAGGAAATCAGAAGGCCTCCATGACCCATATTACATGCAGATGACCTAATTCCATGCCCAATGAAAGACCAGTGCTCTCCCCAAGATGTCTGTGAACTTCAAGGGTATACGAGTGCTGGGGGAAGGGAGGCAGGGCCGCTGGCATTGTCAAGTCACCTTATTCTCTTGATTTATGAGTCATTTCAAGGTCTGAAGTGTGCTATCTCCGTTTCCTGTCCTGTCAGCCTCTTCCTTGATTTACCACACACGTGCATGCACACACATGTAAACTGTGCATTCACTGTTTGTAAATTGAAGTTTTGGGACCCATTCATGGCAAGTAAATCCAATTAGTGGTTAATGATGAACATGTTCAAAAACCAAATAAAGAATGGAATGGGATGCCTAGGGCACAGTAGAATGGAATAGAAGGGAACAAAAAGAAGATGAAGAGCAGATTTGGTTTCACTTATGTACACATGAGTATGCGTGTAACACAATGCAACACAATGTAAAAATAAAGTTTGAAGGCCTCTGGTTGATGGGCCTCTCCCCTTCTCCCCTGCCCAACATCACCCAGGGCAAACCCAGGTGTCCTTCTTTCTCACACTGAGCAACTTATCCATTGTGATGGTTAATTTTATGTGTCGACTTGGCTGGGTCACAGTGGACAGATATTTGGTCAAACATTACTCAAGATGTTTCTGTGGAGGTGTTTTTTGGATGAGATGAATATTTAAATCAGTGAAATTTTAGTAAAGCAGATTACCCTCCATAATGTGGGTGGGCCTCTTACAATCAGTTGAAGGCCTTAGTAGAACAAAGACTGACCTCCTCTGAGCAAGAAGGAATTCTGCCAGCAGACTGCCTTTGGACTTGAACTCTCCCCTGAGTCTCTAGCCTGCCAGCCCACTCCATCAGATTTTGGACTCACCAAGTCTCTTCAATCATGTGAGTCAATTTCTTAAATTCTCTCTCTCTCTCTCTATGGTAGAGTACAAAATTCCCTGTTTCAAATATTAGAAAACAGACTTTATGAACATATCAAAGCATTTTATGGGGAGAGAATATTGTGAAATTTCAAAAATTATTAAAATTACAAGGTGCCAATGTACCTGAAAGTTTGCGCTCAGACTCTCTGCCAGTGCCTACCCTCATTAGCATCTGATTAACTTTTCATGACTTCAATCCACAAAGTCTTATGACAGATTTTTAAAATGCCTTTTTATTTCATTAAAGTGACTTTAATACTTTTGCATCTTTCCAAAGAAAATGTTTAAGAAAACTCACATTTGGAAAGCCCTAAATTGATACCATGCCTCATATATAAGTCTCTATTTAGAAATAGATTTCATTTGATTTTTTTGACTATTGGTTGGGTTTTGAAAACATATTGCATGATAAAAAGAATCTTGAAACTCAGAATGATAGGTGGCACACAAAATTCACTGAAATCAGGAAATAAATAAACGTGTAATCACTATGTTGGGCACCTGAAACTAATATGATATTGTTTATCAACTATAATTTAAATATAAATGTTTAAGAATAAATCAAAAGAAAATAGTTTTCTTCAACTAAAAAATAATATGTTGACTATAGCTCTTGCTGAGTAGGAAGAACTGAAGATTAAAAACTTAACTTTTTTAGTCCTAAATGTGGTTTTCCTTCAAGTCGTAGCATTCATGTGGCTTAGTAGGTTCCCCAGTGACAGCGGGGACCTCAGGAGCAAGAAGGCATGAGGTCACCCAATACTTCCTCATAGCCAGAGCAAGTGGAAACAGGCCACTTCCCTATACTGTTAATTGATGTTTCCTTTCTTCTTCCAATATTAATGTATTTTATTCCAATGTTGTCATTTCCTGACTTTTGTGAAGGATTCTGTAATATTAAAATCATTCAGGCCAGATGGGGCCTAAAAAATTTTGCATTTCCTTTTTAAAAAATTTATCTTCTACACTGATGTGGCCGTCCTTATACACATAAAACCAAAGCAACAGTCTCTTTGTTATGATGTGTAACTGTTTTCTATCTGAGTGCATCCAATGAAGTATTTATTCAGATCCTGGGCACGTGCGGCTAACTGCTAAGCATCGCCGAGTTCTTTTCCACCATCACCAGCTCCCACTTCGTCTGTCGTTGCCTTTATCGGGGGCCGGGGATTTGTGAAATGCTTGTTCATCCCTGCGGGGGCGAGGGGTAGTATTTTCTGTAGATCTCTAACTGGTGGAAGGTGTGCCTCTTTATTAAAACCTTCAGGACACCAAACACGACCAAGGAAACCTTTTGACTCCTTTTCACTGTTTAATCTCTTGGCATTTTGTGTTTATAAAGACTATCAGTGGACTGAGAGCAGTAATAAAGTTCAGAAGTAGATAAAAGCACAAATAGTGAAATCAAGGTATTTGTAAAGCCCTATAAATCTGTTAACCAGAAGTTTCCGTCTAATCTTTACATACAGCAGAGTCTCAAGGTTAACGGCTCCATAAAGCTCCACGGAGGCACCAGGGTTCGATGCCTCTTCACTTCCTTATCAACTAAAGAAGGACTCTCCCATCATAGTTCTTAGAATCCTGCTTCATTTGAATGCATTATCAGTGAGCAATTCCTGTACCTTAGATTAAGAAAATGCCATCAGCTTCTTGGCATCAGTTCACAGATGTGACACATTTGATGTGTGAAGAGGAGATGGAGAGTTGCCCCAGTCGGTGGTTGATAGTGGATGTGATGTGGCCTTTTTGATTCCATGATGAGGAGGAAAAAAAAAAACACTTTCAGCCAAACTTTGAAATAGATTCTTCTCCATTTGTGCCAAAGGTGCTAGGTAAGAAAAAAGAAAAAGAAAAAGAAAAAAAAAAAAAAAAGATTGTCACTGTGTTTTGAGGACAGAGGTTAAAAAAGAAACTTTTGATGAAATTATAGCGGCAGAGCTTTTTGCAGAAGGTTGAAAATACTGGAAATGTTAGCACAGTGGAAAGAGCATTCGCTTTCAGGCCAGGTGGAAATGGTTTTAGGTATTGGTTACTCAGTTCACCCGCAGTGATGCCCGCACACTCTCAACCGGAGGAGACCCGTCTTAATCCTGGGGGGAGTAACACCCCCCTGGCGTGTTGTGAGGTGTACACAGGATCATGGAGATGAAGTACACGGTGCAGAGCCCTCCCCAAAGTCAGCCTTCAGGAAGGGCTTTGTTGTCATTCCTGGCTTCTCAAGTTCATGGACGGGAAGGAATTTCTACTTGGCTGTGGGGAGGGAAGGGAAATTTCAGGAGGCTCAACTCCTGCCACCTCCCCCTCGGTGTTTCTTCCCCCAGGGGAGCCGGGGCCACGTGCCTGTTCTGTGGATGTGGGTAAGAGCAAGCACACAGCACAGGGGCTCAGTCCCTCCACCTCTCAGAACACCCTGTCCTCAGGACTCCCTGGTTCTCAGATCCAAAGCAAAGGTCCTTTCATCCTTATCACTGCCTTACGTTGGGTTCAGGGCCATCTCCCCATGACCTCCCTATAAAAGTAAAGACAGTATTTCACTCTGTGAATGTGGCTTTAAATGTTGGGACACAGGACATCACAGTTATTTAAGAACGAGACAATACCTGCCTTAACCATACACAGATTTGTAGCTACTTTACTTTGGGGTCAGCTAAAAAATACTCCTTCTAGCCCACCAGTGTACATAGTCCCTATTTGTTCACTTTGTATTTGAAATTACACCTTGGACTGCATTTATTTGCCTAAGACTTCCATCACTTACTCAATGAGCCTGGAAGGACAAAAGTGGTAGCCTTATCAACGGTCACACCTTACTATGAACCGTATGAACTATATGAAGTTAATGTGAATCCATGCATGTATTGGGAAGGGCAGTTTGGATTAGGAGGAGGGACGAAGATGGTGAAAACACTGTCCTGTGATTTTGCTGTTTCTGTGGTGGTTGAGGTTACTTGCAGAGCTTGGGAGTTGTAGAAGTGGCCAAGGGTAGAGGGAGCCAGGGACAAAAGTTCATGAAGGAGAGACAAGGGCCCAGGAAAACAGCTTTACTTAGTTTATCATTTTGCTCGGGGAAATTCTGCCAGAGAGGTAAAGGACATGCCACTGGACTGTATATTCCCTGCTGCGTGGGAGGGATGGTCAGATTACACACTCACACACCAGAGTCCACACAATCGAGTACCCCTGTGGATTATTCCATCTAATACCCCAATGCAAAGTGTTTAGAAAGCAAATTTCCTACACATTGCTTTATTGAAGGTATATCTCTTATTTGAGTTCTGGACAAAGCAAAACTGAGTGGTTTGCTAGTCGACCGCAAACTGCTGTCAAATGCCAATTTTTTAAAGAGAAAATAAGAAGACTAGAAATGAAAAATTAGGATGAGAGAATGGTAGAGTACTTTTTTCCTGTAAACTTCTATTTTGTCCTCCAGGAGAATTGAATGTCCCTCTGGGGTGTGGTTGAGAATTGGTCAAGGTAACAGAAGGTAAATAACTTTTCAAAAAATGTGCTAATGCCTTGCTGGGAATATTTACAGTAGAAATGTTGAATCACAAAACAGGTTAAGATTGTATATTTTATAGATATATAACATAAGTGTATATATTTATTCTTGTATGTAAATTCACATTTATGAATATATTAACTCAGTATATATTCTAACTTTCTAAACCACTCTGTCATTTAGGAGACAGTTTTTTTCTGCCTTTGATGTTTGGTAGGATAATATTAATGAGATGAAATTCAATGGGATGAATTTTCATACTGTAGGAATTCCACAGAAAATGGTCATTTTGGGGGGGTATGTAAAACGCACATTTATTCAGCATACAAAGTCCAATACCCCCAAATGTTTTCTCTCCGTATTAAACAAACCTCTAAACCATATCTAAAGGCACGTTCTCTCTATTTTCTGTCCAATTTCCTCAAGGATAATAACCATGTCTTTTTCAACTTTGTATTCGCTATGAGCACCTTACCTGAAGCCTGGAGCACAGAATGCACTCGCAAACAACAGTTAATGTTCATTGGGCATTTATCATATTCCACGCACTGTGCTTAGGGCTTTGGATGACTGTTATTTTTATCTGCTCAACGGTCTTGCTAACATTATTCCATTGAACAGATCAGGCAACTGATGTTCAAGTTTAAAGTTGAACTTCAAGTTGAAGTTTAACAAATTTGTCAAAGGTCACGTGACTAGTAGAGCCAGAACTAAGCCCGTGTTTTAATCACTAGATGGTAATGAATTCATCTGTTATAGGTGTACAATAGAGAAAGAAAACACACTTGCCCGCAATTTTTTAATTAATTAATTTATTTATCTATTTATTTTCTTTTGCTGAAGAAACAAAAAAGTTCATATTGTAGAGAAAAGCTTAGGTTTGGTCTAAGCTGATATACCCAGGCTTGGGGACTAACCCCGTAGCTTACTAGCTGTGTGAGTCTTCCTCAAATAAATCAGGCTTGCTGATTTTCAGGTTATTTATCTGCAAAACAAGGGTAATGCATAGTAACAACTTCATAGGATAATAGATCATTTAAATAAAATGTGATACCTAAAGTCTGAGGTTCTGCTTATTTTCCTCTTACCCTGCTCCCTTTCTCCACTGCATCCACGCATAGGTAACCCTCTGTGGCTAATAAAGGCAGAGGGCACCATTTGAGGGTATTTTTGTTGTTATTGTTGCTGCTGCTTACCCAATTAAAACAGCTGATCTTTTATTTGCAATGTGAGAAGCCTTTTCTTGTTTCAAGACAATGGATGTTTAAGCAAATATTGAAATAAGTTGGTACACGTTAGGTAAAACTTGCCATCTCTCTCTTGTTTTAGATTGGTTCCTGATTTTTACCAATGACCTTTTATTCAGCATAAGAGTGAATAAGCCCTGGACTTTCCCAGATTAAAAATACACATAAACCTGGAAGCAGCCTCCACAAAATATCACTGTGTAAACATGATAAAATGCAGAAGTAGATCATTTACATTCAATGAGTAACAAGGTATTTACAGGAATTAGCTGTCCTTGACCAGCCCAATTCTGTTCATACACCTTATGCTTTCACTTTATTGATGCCTATAAAATAAACACTTCTTGTCTTAATGTGCCTTGGTTTAGCATTCAGCACACAAAGGGCTGTATTTTATGGCTGTGAGCCACAACTCAACCTCCAGGGAAATGACATGATTCCTATCCTCTTGCATAGTTTGATGTCTGCTGTGGAAGTAAATCTACATCCCTGGGACTCTCAATGAGAATCAATAATTTGTTGCATGAGCCAGTTATCCACAAATTAGCCCCCCTTCCCCATCTTTCTGTTCCTTCTGGCCATCTTTTGGAAGTTTTCATTACTTTGTGATGCAGGCATTGTTCTGGAGAAGGCACTGAAACTAATATTTATAAAAGCATAGTTTTGAGAAGACAGCAAGGAAGAAGTAGGCCTGGAGACAGTTTCTTTCTGCTTTTGCCTGTGGAGAATCGGGAGTTAAATGTAAAACATGAAGAGTCTGAGCCCAAGCTTAGGTTTGAAAAAATAATTTGATCAGCAACGATGGCACCAGATTCTACCCACAAGTCTAAATGGAATTGAGAAATACTCTATTCACTCTTAGCTCCCACACACGGAGCACTGTTATGTGCCATACTTGTTATGTGCTATGTGCCGGAAGAATATTGTCTCATTTAGGTTTTACATATCCCTGTGAGGCAAACATTACTACACCGATCTTAGAGGTAAGGACCCTGACTGAGCCTTAAAAGAGTCAAGCAGCTGCCAAGAGACACACCATGAGTAAGTGGCAAAGCTGGAATTGTCTGCCCTCAACCCAAGTTCTTAGTCACATTGATGTTATATATAGTCATCATGGTAATCCAGGCTTAGCAGAAGCCACATCCCGGTCCCACTGGAAAATAGCTCAATTTACGTAATGTGCAGTCCTCATACAGCAGGAAATTGATTGTTAACCAAGTCTCCCTAGTTTTATTTCCCCCTAATTTTCTTACACCTATAGCATTTTCCAGTTTTATTTGGAGGCTTTCAAATTAAAAGAGTTCCTTTAAGAAGCCATTATGAAAACTTTATTTAAAAAATTTTTTTAATTAAATGTATTGGGGTAATGTTGGTTAATAGGATCATATAGATTTCAGGTGAGGATTTCTATGTTACAAGATCTGTATATGTCACTGTGTGCCACCACCCAAAGTCAAATCATCTCCCGTCACCATATATTAAGTCGTCTTCGCTCCCCACCCCCTACCCCCTTCCCTCTGGCAACCACCACACTTCTGTTTGTGTCCACGAGTTTCAGTTTTATATCCCACATACGAGTGAAATCATATGGTTCTTTCGTTTTTCTGCCTGACTTATTTCACTTAACATAATATTTTCAAGGTCCATCCATGTTGTCGCAAATGGCATTATTTAGACTTTTCTTATGGCTAAGTAGTATTTCATTGTGTATATGTAGCACATCTTCCTTATCCAATCCTCTATCAAAGAATACCTTCATTGTTTCCATGTCTTGTCCACTGTGTATAATGCTGCAGTGAACATAGGGGTGCATGTATCTTTGCGAATACATGTTTTTGAGTTTTTTGGGCATATACCCAGGAGACCATTTTCCATAGTGACTGTACCAGTCTACGTTCCCACCAGCAGTGAATGAGGGTCACTTTTCTCCACAACCTCTCCCACACTTGTTATTACTTGTCTTGTTAATAGCCGTTCTAACAGGTGTAAGGTGGTATCTCATTGTAGTTTTGATTTGCATTTCCCTAATTGCTAGTGAGGTTGAACATCTTTCCATATATCTGTTAACAGTTTGTATGTCTTCTTGGGAGAGGTGTCTGTTCAGGTCTTCTGCCCATTTTTCAAGTGAGTTGTTTGTTTGTTTGGTGTTGTTTTATGAGTTCTTTATATATTTTGGATATTAAACCTTTGTCAGAGCGATTGTTTGCAAATATAATCTCCCATTTGGTTGGCTGCCTCTTCGTTTTGTTGTTGATTTCTTTTGCTATGCAGAGCATTTTAGTTTGATATAGTCCCATTCACTTATTTTTGCTTTTACTTCCCTTCCCTTTGGAATCAAGTTCATAGAATGTTCTCTAAGACCAAGGTCCATAAGTTTAGTATGCTTTCTTCTATGTAATTTATTCTTTCAGATCTTATATTTAGGTCTTTAATCCATTTTGAGTTAATTTTTGTACATGGGGACAAACTTTTTCATTCTTTTACATGTGGCTTTCCAATTTTCCCAGCACCATTTATTGAAGAAGCTTTCTTTGTGTTTTCCATTGTGTTTCTAGCTCCTTTGTCAAAAATTATGTGCCCACATACATGTGGTTTTATGTATGGGCTCTCAATTATGTTCCATTGATCCGTGTGTCTGTTTTTCTGCCAATACCATGCCGTTTTGATTATCATAGCTCTATAGTATAATTTGAAGTCAGGTAGTATGATACCTCTGGCTTTGTTCTTTTTTCCCAGAATTGCTTCGCCTATTTGGAGTCTTTTTTGGTTTTATACAAATCTGATGATTTTTTGTTCTGTTTCTTTAAAAGTGATATTTGGATTTTGATAGGGATTGAATTAAATATGTGTATTGCTTTGGGTAATATGGCCATTTCAACTATGTTGATTCTTCCAATCCATGAACATGGGATATTTTTCCATTTTGTTATGTCCTTTTCAGTCTCTTTTAATAACGCTTTGTCATTTTCAGTGTATAGGTCTTTCACATTCTTTATTAAATTTATTCCTAGGAATTTTATTATTTTGGTTGCAATTGCAAAAGGAATTGTTTTTTTCATTTCTTTTTCTGAAGTTCCATTGTTAGTATACAGGAAGGTAATAGATTTTTGTACATTGATTTTGTATCCTACAACTTTACTGTATTTGTTTATTGTTTCTAATAGTTTTTTTGGTGGAGTATTTAGGGTTTTCTATGTACAGAATCATGTCATCTGCAAAAAGTGACACTTTTACTTCCCAATTTGGATGCCTTTTATTTCCTTCTCTTGCCTCATGGCTCTGGGTAGGACTTCCCAAACTACATTGAATAAGAGTGGTGAGAGTGGACATCATTGTCTTGTTCTTGATTTTAGAGGAAAAGCTTTCAGTTTTTTGCCATTGAGTATGATATTGGCTGAGGGTTTGTCATATATGGCCTTTATTATGTTGAGGTACATTTCTTCTATACCTATTTTATTTAGTGTTTTAATCATAAATGGATGTTGTATCTTATCAAATGCTTTTTCTGCATCTATTGATAAGATCATATGATTTTTTTTCCTTTCTTTTGTTGATGTGGTATATTATATTGATTGATTTGTATATGTTGAACCATCCTTGTGTCCCTGGAATGAACCCCACTTGATCGTGATGTATTATTTTCTTGATGTATTCTTGTATTTGATTTGCTAGTGTTTTCTTTAGGATTTTTACATCTGTATTCATCAGAGATATTGGTCTGTAGTTTTTTTTGTGTGTGTTATCCCTGCCAGGTTTTAGTATCAGGGTTATGTTGGCCTCATAAAATGTATTAGGAAGTATCACCTCTTCTTCAACTTTTTGGAAGAGTTTGAGATGAAAATTTTAATAAATATTTTTTGAGGGACTATGATAATCACTAAGGAAGCAGAAGACACAATTTCTGTCCTAATTTTCAACAAATGCTTATTGAGCACCAGTTTTTATTTAGACTCAAGGAATGAAACAGTGTATATGGCTGACTTATCACACCCAGAAACTCCCATGAGGAAGACAGGTCAGAGGAAACAACGTGGGTACAGTGTGAGAGCTATTCTGGTGCCACATGAGTACATGGCAGAGGCACTGAATCTAAACTTGGCCATCAAGAAAAACTCCCGAGGAGAGGTGATAGTTGCACAAAGTTGTAAATGGCAAATACAAGTCAGTCAGGTAAAGAAAGTAAAGGTGAAAGGGGGAAAAGCAAGTTATTTGGTCTAGTTAAAGAGAAAACTTTGTGGTTGTGGGGAAACAGCAAAAAGTAGTTTGATATGGTTAGAGTATAGCTCAGTGGTCTCAGATTTGCTGAAAATTAAATCACCTCATGAGCTTTGAAAACTCCCAATGCCCAGGTTACCCTGCAAATGTATAAAGTCAGAATTCTATTAGGATAGGATGTAGATATAAGTAATTTCTAAAGCTCTCTGCATAATTTCAGCATACAGCTAAGTTTAGGAAACAGTGGTGGTAACCAATAGTTCTCAAAGAGTGGTCTAGAGACAGATCACAGCAGCATTACCTAAAAATAGAAATGGTATTGGAGGAGAAATGACAGAGCCATTATAACACAGATTGCTGGGATCACCTGCAGAGTTTCTGATTCTGTAGGTCTGGAGGCCTCAGCACATGTTCCTAATCAGGTCCCAAGTGAAACGGATGCTGCTGGTCTGGGAGCCACACTTCAAGAATCACTAGTCAAGGGTAGCATTTCTCAAACTCTAATGTGCATATGATCTTCTAGGAGTCTTATTAAAATGCAGATTCTAGTTCAGCAGATCTAGGATGGGGCCTGAAGTTCTTTATTTCTAACCAATTCTCTGGTAATACCAATGCTGTTTGTCCTCAGACAACATTTTGAGTGCAAGAGGACAAATTAGGGGACTAATTACCCTTAAAGAGTCTTATATTGTTTAGCATGATTTCAAGTCAACTTTTAAAAAGTAAGATAGGTCATAGCATGCTTAAGTTTTATTGATTTTTTCCCACCATTCTGCTTTGTCATTCACATATCAATTCCAGACTATTAAGATAGTAGCCAAGAGTAATCAAGGCTACATTCTTTTTGTTTGTTTGTTTCTTCTCTACGTGGGAAGTGAGAGAACTCTCTTATTTGTGGAATAAAGCTTACTCACTTCAGCCTTAGATTGGCTCAACTTAGTCATTATACCTACTGTTCCATCAATAAATGTCACTCAGCATCAATGGTCTTAACCTTGGGTTCCCAAGTCAGTCATTGACAAGGGGGATAGGATCATCATGATTGGCTAGACTAAGCAGGGTCTACCTTTAAAGCAAGGGTGAACTCCTAAAATCACTTTACTGCTGTGTAGTAGAAGGCTAGGATTGGCAATTAGCAATATAAACAATGAACATCTCGCTAATGAACTGTATTTTTTTCTCTGAGAACGTTTGAGAATCACTGAAGGATTTTAAGTGGATAAGAGATAATATCAGATATGCTTTTGAACAAGAACACTTTTCAAATAACTTATTGGGGTAAATAACTTATAGTGAGGCAAGAAAGCCAGTAAAGAAAATAGTGCATTCATCAAGAGTTAATGGTGGCTTTATCTTAAGCCATGATATTGCAAATGAAAGAATCTATGAGACTAGGTGATAATTTGAAGTGGGTTAGGGAAAGAGAGGACTTGAAGACCACGTGTTTCTGGTTTTGATAAGGACCATACAAGGAGAAGGTTTGGCTAAGGGTGGTGAGAAAAGATGGGGGATGGAATAAGGAGTAAGATGGGTGGAAGGTGATAGGTTCAGGTTTAAGCATATCAAATTTCAAGTGCTTTAGGAGGTGTCAAGATAAAATTGTCCAAAAGCAGTGCCAACTACTTGTATAGGTATGGACCTCAATGGAAAGAATTAGGGCTGAAGTTGGTAGACTTAGGAGTGTCTATTTTACAAATGGCAGTGTAAATTGTGAAGAGAGGCCAAGACAGAGCCATGGGAAAGCCTAGCATTCAAGGAGAGGGCAGGAAAGGGGCCATTTATAAAAGAGACTGAGAAAGACCAGGTTGAGGATCAGACAGACCACAGAAGAATGTGATGTTGCAGACACTAACAGAAGAGACACAACAATTCATGGAATAAGAAGTACAGAATAGAGTTCAGGGAATTTAGCCAACCGGACCTAATTAGATGATATACATATATTGGAGTAGATGGGCTTAGCGTAGAGGGGAGGAATGAAAGATTTGAAGCGCTGGAGTTAGCAAGTGTAGACAATTCTTCCATGATGATCAGCTGTGAAGGGTAACTAAAGGGGAATGTGGGATTTTTTGTCTTTTTTTTTTTTTTTTTTTTTTTTTGTAAAGGAGAAATCAAATATAAAGCTATACCATAACATACTGCAATGGTATTTATGAGCCGGCTCATGAGAGAGAATTGAGTTCATCTCTTCCCAACTCTGTGTTATGAGACACCACATTGGTAGCTTGAAATTAGCCATAGTGGGATACTTTCACCCTCCAAATTGGAAATACTACAAATCAGTGCTTCTTTCCCCTGGAGTTCTAGTTAAACATTTACTAGCATGCTACTGCCTAATAGTACAACTACAATTTTACATGTTTTTGGCTGCCCAGCATCTGAACTCCCCATGCTGTTTGGGGAGTTCCTGATTTCAAACATCCTGGACAGGAACAGAGCTCATCTCCCATTTCCAAAGCTTCAAAGACCCGTGCCCCTGAGCACCAGGATTAGGACACAGGACACTCCTTTCTGGACTTTAATTCTGAAGAAAGTGATAGGAATAAAAACGGGCAGTGCAGGATTCCTCTCAGCAGGGGAGGCAGCAACACACGGTTGTCAGAGGCTGGTGCAAGGGGAGATGCCCATTGCAGTGGCCATGTCCTCACTGTATGTTTGTTTGACTGTGGTCCTGGGTTTCAAATTTTTTTTTTAATTTTTCTGTTCTTCCAACCCTATGTCTCTGGTTCTCCCTGTCATTTCTTCGCTACACTATATCCCCTCAATATATTTTTCCTTTGTACATGCATGCTGTATATTAGTGAGTAAAACAGATGAATATCCCCACGTTCATGGAGCTTACATTCTTCCCGACCACCCAGAGGCATTCTCTGTATGTAATCTTAGATTCTGATTGACAGCAAGCCATGTAAGCATCAGGGATGCCCACAATCATTGTGGCATAGCTGGTGCTCTGGGACTCAGGCTCTGAGATGGAGGTTGGCATGCAGGATGTCTGTTAAGAAGTACCATTGGGATCAACACCAATGAGAGGGTGGGGAAGGAAGCAGGATTGGGCGAGGAAAAAGTTAAACTGTGAAGTCGGTCAAACAACAGCCTCAGTCAACATCGGGGGAGCTATGGAGCTAGAATGACTCTTTGGAGTTGCCCGAAACTGGGCCAAGATCCATTGGCCACGAGGAAAAAGGTGTGACCTTAGGCAAAGTGGCTCTCTACAGCTGAAGCAATTCCTGAAGGGGGCTACCAGCTGAAGGTTGCCTGCTGACAGTGCTGCCAGCAGCTGGGTCAACAGGTTCATCCTGGAAGGGAGATCTGGGCAACACATTCCAGTGTCCTTACACACTGCTACTGTTCAACACTGCAAACAGACAAACAAATAAGAATAGGGGGAAAAAGATATAAGGATTAGAAAGGTAAAAAAAAAACAACAAAATTGTCATTTGCAGTCAATAAGATTGTATACATTAAAAAAACAAGATATCCTAGAGGCAGTAATACTCTACAAGATTACTTGATAAACATCAACATGTAAATATTGATAGCCTTCTTCAAAATCAGTAATAAACAAGAGTCATAATTTAAAAGATCCAATTCATAATAGCTATAAAAGCTATAAATAGTTATCAAGAAATGAGTTTTAAAATATTTAAAAGATGGAAAGGATTATTATTTAAGAACCATTGAAGATATGAAAGAAGCCCTTGCCGGTTTGGCTCAGTGGTTAGAGCGTTGGCCCCTCCCACTGAAGAGTCGCGGGTTCAATCCCGATCAAGGGCAGGTACCTCGGTTGCAGTTAGGTCCTTCCCCTCCCCCCCTCACCCCTGTCAGGGTCATGTGAGAGGCAACCAATCAATGTGTCTAGAGATAAACGGAAAAATATCCTCGGGTGAGGATTCAACAAAAAGATATGAAAGAAGACCTAGATAAATGGAGAAATACCCCATTTTCAAGAAAGGGAAGACTTTTTTTTTTTTAAATCCTCACCCGAGGACACTTCTCCAATGATTTTCAGATAGAGTTGGAGTGAGAGAGAGAGAAACATCGATGTGAGGGAGAGACACTGATTAGTTGCCTCCTGCACAACCCCAACCAGGGCTGTGGATCAAATGTGCCCTTGACCAGAATTGGACATGCGACTCTTTGTTTTGCTGGCCAAGGCTCTAACCGCTGAGCCAAATGGAAGACAGTATCTTAAAGACGTCAATTAGTCTACTAATTCAATGCAGTTGCGAACAGAATTCCAACATAATATTTTCATCAGACTTCACAAATTGCTACTGAAATCCATATATGAAAGAGAAAAAGTTTAAAATACTCAGTTCCAATTCTAGGAAAGAACAACTTAATATAAGTTGTTCTGGAAATTGAATCCAGATAGTTTTGCTCCAAAACCCACAAATTCAAGACTAGAACAGACTGGAAGAAGATACTTTGTACATATAGGAAAAAAGATTATGACACAGAATATATTAGAACACCACCTATAAATTGATAAGAAAAAGACAAACAGACCAACATAAAATAGACAAGAGATGTGAATAGGCAACTGACAGAAGAAAAAGATAGAATGGAAAAATACAGAAAAAGATGCTCCACCTCAAAATAAATTGGTGTAAATCAAAATAAAAATACTTTGAAATACAATTTCACCCCTGAGGTGGGAAAAATGAAAAGGTCACAAAACCACATGGCAACAAGTAATCAGAAAAAATATATATCTTACCACACTAAGATAGAAAATAGGTACAACTACATTGGGGTGTAACTGTGCAGTTTGTAATAAAGTATAAAATGTGCATTCCCCCTTACCCAGATTTTCTACTTCTCAACCTAGGGCTGTAATACTCAACTGAAGCTGCTCATTAGAATTACCTTGAAGGCTATTAAGAAACAGCCTTGGAGATTTTATCTTAGTAGCTCTGGAATAAGACTCTGAAGGACCATTGCCTTAAAGAAACTGTCACACTTGTGTCCAAAGAGATATGTTTATAAGAGCAAAAATTTGGTAACAAACCGAATTGCTATTCACAAGGAAAAGTCTAAATAAATTGTAACAATACATATGTATAAGTAATAATATGTATTTTTGTGTACACACACACACACACACACACACATATCAGAGAAATGAGAGCTTAAGCATGTTTACTTGTTAATGGGAAAATGGAAAGAGCCAGGAGAGATAGAAGCTACGCAAGAGAATTGACTGATGGAGCCAGGTCCCTGACAAGGAAGGATCAAAGAATTACTTTGGAGGATGGAGCCAAAGCACAGGTAGAAAACTTGGTCTTTAGGAGACAAACGTCAAGGACTCAAGAATGGGGATCTATCTGCATTCCTGGATCCGTTCCTCTCCCAACAGCCATTCATGGCGCACCTGCAGGTTAAGTGTGTGGTGAAGGTGTGGGAAGTGAGCTTGAAGAGACTCTGCCAGGGGTGGTCTATTTCCTCCGTGAAATAAGGTAAGTCATCTGCTGAGGGATGGAGGAGGAGAAAGGCCGTTAGCAACAGTATTTCTAGAACTCATAAGTGTTTTAAATTAATTTTTATGTTTTTCAATTTACTTGTTGGTTAATCCAATAAAAGTGTTTTTATTTTTAAAATGAACCTTCTGTTTTTAATTACTTTCAATCCAGAAACAAACTTTTTTGTTTGTTTTTTTCACTCGAGCATCTGGCATTTTGTAAACTATTGACAGGACAGCCGTGTACAAAGGAATCCGTTCCCACGTGTGGCTCGTAACAGCGCACACAGATGCTTCTTTGAATAATGCCACTCAGCTCGACTTCACGGTTCCCAGTCCAAGGACTTCACAAGTACTCGTGAACAAAAATTAATTTATTTTTGAAGCGCTATGGATATTTTCAGTTCTGTTGGCATTTAAAAACTGAACCGATGCAGTTTAATATAAGTCACAGGCTGAGTCAAAAAACTGCCCTTTGTGACTCAAAACTGAGGCCACACATCTTTTCCCAAGGGCATCCACAAAGGTTTGAGTTCTCCGAATAGGCCAGCCTGAAGCATATGGATAGAATGTATTAAACAAAAGATCCAATAACATGACTGCAGTTTTAGAAGGCCCCCCAAAAAGCAATTGAGCTAATTTTGGCATCCGCTACTTTACAAGAAAAGAAACTATGAGAAAAGGGAGATCTAAAAATGTTCTTTCACTAGAGACCTATTATCAACGGCACATACAGTTATTGAAGTTGCTCTTACATTCTACACCTGCAGCATTGTGTGAGATAATTATTTTATTCTTTGCTCATTAGAAGAAACAGACCTCCCAGAGAGTAATGTGCATTCTTATTTTTTTTAATGGATTTATGGACTCAAAGTATTGAATACCAAATTTTCTGTGGGTTACTGAAAAGGCACCGAGGGATTCTAGAACAGTCTGGTTGTCAGAGTCCAGGCGCCTTGTATCCAAGGAAATAGACTTAATTTAATCCAGGTGACTGGCTATTCAATACAATCTTTTCTTAATTAGTGGTACCTTGACCTCTTCTTGTGGAGTCTCTTTCATGATCTACATTTCTTTCAACTAACTAGTCCTATTTTCCCACATGACTTCCCACAGTTTAATCATAATAGAAAATGTACTTTTTTAAAAACGTTTCTTCAATTTGAAGTCTATCCAAGTGGCCAAGAAGAGGCAACTGTTCTCTGCACTAGTTTTGTGGAGATAAAAGATAATTTTTTTCCCCCAAAATGAAAAGTGTGAAAGACAATTCTTGGATCTTCAAGAGTCTCAGCAGCAACACTAGTAGTAACAAATATTAAAATAGGGAAATGTCTTCCATTTCAAGTGAGGAAGGTGGAATTCTAAGATAGCCTCCCAAAAATCTCAAAGGAAGGAAGGAACTTTTCTGGATGTAAGTAACGTTCCTAAGCAGTTTAAGTTAGGGAGATTATCCTGGCTGAGCTAGCCCTTAGAAGTCAGAGAGATTCTCACATTAGCCTTGATGGAGCAAACTGCCGTGATGTGAAAAGGACCCCATGGCAGGGAGCAGTGGTTGTTGAATTGAATTCTACCAATAACCAGTTAGCTTAGATGAGGACCCTGAGCCTCAAATGAGATCGCAGGCCTGGACTGTACCTTGATTTCAGCCTGGGGAGACCCTGTGCAATGATCTAGCTAAGCCACACCCAGGTTCTTGATCCATTAACACTGTGAGATACAAAATATTTCTGTTGTTGGAAATATTAACATTAAGTTTGCAGGATTAAAAAAATTTTTTCCCCTTTATTGATTTTAGAGAGAGAGGAAGTGAGAGGGAGAGAGAGACAGAAACGTGGATGAGAGAGAACATTGATTGGCCGCCTCCTGCATGCCCCCCACTGGGGATCGGGCCCAAAACCTGGGCATGTGCCCTGACCAGGAATCAAACCAGCGACCTCTTGGTGCATGGGTCAACGCTCAACCACTGAGCCACACCAGCCAGACATATAGGATTTTGTTTTGTAGCAATAGAAAACTAATATGCTGAAGGAGTGCTCTAGCTTCTTGACTTAAGGTCGAATTTAACTTTTCAGTTGTCCTCTAGGGCCCAGAGTATGTGGGTGCGGCCTCTGTACAAAATACCCTTTGCAGAAAGCGTAACTTCTAGTTATCATCTGCATGAATCTGTCAAATGCCTGACTGAAAGAAATGAAAGGAAAGACAATCTAAGACAGCATTCTCAACCTTTCTTCTACCCTCATGCACACGATGGGTGAAGTTCACTTTAAGGATACTCTCCCATGACTGTATTCAGTTCAGTTCTCACTCGAAGCCTGCATGATTGAAAGCAACAATATAATAGTGATGATCTTGAATCCAATCCACTTTTTTTTTTTTTTTAAACACTTTGCTTTCAATGTTTGGAACCTCACCTACTGATACACTTGTGACAGACTTCACAACTAGTGTTTCTTCATCAAAGCTGAGAACTTTTTTTTATTAAACATGCAGTTAAATAAAATTCAGTGAAGATTGATTGAGAATGTATTGTGTAAAGGACTGTAATATGAAAGTGTTATAAAAATGGCTTCCTGTTTGCTAACCATAAATATTCATATTAATGGGATAAAAAAGATAATTCCTTTCCCACCCTTCATCCCTTACCATACCTTCCTTAACTTTCTAGTCATTTCTTATTTTATCAAGACCCAAGTTCGGGCAAGTTCAGACTGTAAGTTCCTTGAGGCTTCGCTTATTAGTCACTGGAAGGTGCGTAGCACTCAGCAAATACATATTTAAATGAATGAGTGACCGAGTGGCTAATGGAAAGTGTCTTTTCCCAGGAGGATCTGTTCAGATATTTCTTTTGTTTGTTTGTTTGTTGTAATATATATATGTAATATATATATTATTATATAATAATGTATATAATAATATAATATTATAATATATATAATATAATATAATAATATATTATATATATAATAATAATATAATATATATATTATATATATATAACATATATATATAATATATATTATATATATTCTTTTGTCTACATGATTCATTAAAAAGAGCTAAAAAGAAAAACATATAGAAGTATAGTCACTAAAATGCAGTAGAGAAGTGTCTTCTGCAACCCAAAGAAAGCATAAGAGTATTGTGTTTTGAAGTGGAGGGCACAAAGAACATTACAGAGTAAAGTTGTAATGCCATTAAAACTTGACATGTATACAGGTATTAGGCGATTGAACTGTATTAAACTAATACCTTTTGCCTTTTGGCATGCAATATTTTCCGAAAAAGCAAAATGTCCCAGGAGAACAACATTAACATAATATTCCTACTCATCACATCCAAAGCAACAGTTTTCTCATTGTGTTCATCTTCATGTTCCATTTCTGTTTTGTGAAACCAAAGGAAACAAGTGAGAAAAGGAGTTTGGGGGCAAGAATCAAACTTATTTTATTGCAGAATTTTGCGAAAATACCCTTTGGAATGATAATTATTCAGGATCCCTGGTGAAGTTTTGTTAACCATTTTATTAAGGTATGATTGACATACAAAAAGTTGTGCATATTTAATGTATACAGTTCCATTAGTTTGGAGATAAGTATACACTCATGAGACCATTACCACAATCAGTGTCATAAACATCACCTCCAAAAGTTTCCTCCCACCCTATTTATTTATTTATTTATTTATTTATGAAATAAGGACACAATATAAGATTTACCCTCTTAGAAAATGTTTAAGTATATAGTACAGTATTGTTAACTATAGGCACTATGCTCTGGAGTACATCTCTAGGACTTAATCATTTTGCATAAATGAAACTTTGTACCCTTTGACTTAAATCTCCTTTTCCCCCTTCCCTACAGTCCCTAGTAATAACCATTCTGCTCTCTGCTTATGAGTTTGACTGTTATAGATTCCTCATGTAAGTGGATCACACAGTATTTGTTCTATGGCTGGCTTATTTTACTTACCATAATGTCCAGTGGGTCAGTGTGGCTGGAGAATGCAGAAAGCCTAGTGGTGAATGGTGGGAAATGAAACTCCAGACACGGGTAGAGGGGCTGTGATCATAAAGATAACGGGGAGCCATTGAACAGTTGTATTCAGGAGCTTGACAGAATTGTATTTGAATTTAATAAGGTCATTCCTACAAAACTATGGGGTAGGGGGTAAGGATGGGTTGACAGACACTTATTATAAGGTGAGCCTAAGAGTCTATCTAAGAAATGATGTGGTCTGGAACTAAGGCAGTAATGAATGTTGTGAAGAAAAGAGGCATTTAGGAGATTTCGAGTACCCTTTATTGTCCACTATATAACATTTTATAAAGTAGCCTGTCTGCCTTGAGTTGGAAAGAGTATGGATTTTAGAATCAGACACTTCTCAGTTTAAATTTCTCCACATATTAGCTGGGTAGAGAAATATCTCCAGTCTTCAATTTCCTTATCCATAAATGGGAATAATAATTTCCAGCTCACGCAACTGTAACGTTGGTAACAACATATATAAAGTACTTAGCATATAACTGGAACTTTGTGGTTGACCTGTCTTTATGTCAGTCACACAGTTTACTTTTTTGTTTAGATTTCAGGAAGTTCAGAGTTAAATGTAATGCTAATCAACGGAAATCATATTAGACTTTGTGACCAGCATATATGCTTCCTCTATCTTATAATATTTCTACTAACTATACTGAATATTCAGTTCTTTGTTGTAAATAATCTCCTTTGGGGAAAAAAAGTGAACAAATGGTTAAATGGATAGATGGATGAATGTATCTATGGATGTCAGTCAGTACAACCCTGATTATAATCCAGCCCAAATTTAGTGGTTTAAATTAACAACTCCTTTTTAGCTCACAATTCAGCGTGGGTCAGCAATTGGTGTTGGAACGGCTTTGCTGAGACATCTCACCTCTGTTCCATTTGGTATTAGCTGAAATCAGTCATGCTTTGTGGTCAGCTTGGAAGTCAATGTCCTGACTCACACCTTTGATTATCTATTGGTTATTGGCAGGGACAAAGAAGATAAGTGAGCTAGCCTAGGCTCTTTCACATGGGGCTGTTGTAGGGATCCCAAGTGCAGCGTAAGAGAGCTCCTCTATGTTTTTATTTTTATTTTTTAGAGAGAGGAAAGGAGAGGGAGAGAGAGATAGAAAATCAATGAGAGAGAACATCGACTGGCCACCTCCTGCATGCCCCCCACTGGAGACTGGGCCCACAACCTGGTCATATGCCCTGACCGGGAATCGAACTGGTGACCTCTTGGTGCATGGGTCGACGCTCAACCACTCAGCCACACTGACTGGGCAAGAGGGCTCCTCTTAATGAAAGCACTTTTCAGGCCCCTTCATCAAGTTTGCGAATGTGCCACTGGTTGAAGCAATAAGATGGCCAATTCCAGACTCAAGGAATGAAGAAACTAAACCCTGCCTTGGATGGAAGGAGCTGCGAAGTTATATTACAAATGGATGGGAAGAATTTGTGGCCATTTTTTTATAGTCTACTGCCATCTGGGCAAGCTTAGGCTCTTTCACATGGTGGTTGTCACAGATTTCCTTCAGATGTGAAAACTGAGGCTTAAAAAGAAATTAAGAAAATTGACATGGGTCTCATAGCAAGTAAATGGCACAGCTGGATTTGAACCCAAGCAATTCTAACTCCATAGCTCATTCACTTAATAATGGCCTCACTGTATGCTGTCTCTTAAATGTAAATCATTCCATTAGACATATATTTCAGAACTTTTGCCTTAAAATTTAGGTATTGGAAATGCAATGCTGAAGAGTTTGTTTGGTTTGCTAAAAGAAGACAACTGAAACCAACCCTGAGTAAAGGAAGAAATTTTAAAAGGAGAAATTCAGAGGTAGCTCTTGTAATAAAATAGTACCTGTCTGGTTTTGTGGCTCTGTACTTCATAACATAGTATAGTATAGTACTTTTAAGTATGCTGCTATGTGTACCATGAATGTACCATCTTGCCAGAAAAGAGAGGGGGAAAAAAGGAACTGTGGTGGAAACAGAAAAAAAGGAACTATTCAGAACACATCTCCAAATTTCAAGAGCAGCCACATGATATAAGGAAAGAACATGAGACATGGATTCAGATTTTTCTGGGTCCAAAAACTAATTTGTCCATTACTAAGTGTGGTGTTGATCAAATAATTTAAACTTAATTTTTCACTAATAAAAAATAGGGGTTACCTCACCTTCCCTACAAGTTTGCAAATATAAAATAGGTTAGGCATGCAAAACATTTTAGCCCAGAATTTGGCCTCAAATATATTCTACTCAGAAACCATGGCTATGATTATAAACCTTAAACCTTCTGAAACAAGGTAGGAAAAATAAGTAATTTTTATAATACCAAATAAAATTCAGAAGTTCCCAGTGAACAAACACAGCTTTCTTTCAGCATCAGTGCTCATAGTCATTATGTTTCTAGCCTGTTTTCTATTTTCGTTTCATATTTTTTTTCCAATCTTTGCTTCACCCATTCATGGGTTAGTTCTCATTTGCAAAAGCAGTAGACTTATGTTACTTCCTCCCTCTTTTTTTTTTTTTCTTGTCCCTTTCTTCAGATACTATCCTTTATATTCCTTCTTTTGGTGGTGACATTTGCACTGGTTTTTGAAGAATTTCAACTGGTAGAGAATGCAACACATCTGATCATCTATGGTGTTTGCAGAGACAGGTGAGCAGCTTGATATGTCTGGAACACAGGATATTACTGGGGGAATTTTTCTGTAAATGTAATTAGAAGCAAAGTGATAAAGGACTATGAATCCCAGAGTAAGAAATGCAGATTTTGCTGTAGGCAGTGGAGATTTTTGAAGGTCTCTGAAGAGGTAAATGACATGACAGATGTGTATAATAAAAAGGTAACTTTGCCATCAATGTAAAAATTAGATAAAAGTGAGTAATGGATTCGAGTAACTTTGGTATCAGTGTAAAAATCAGATAAAAGTGAATAATGGATTCTAATCAACAGAGAGTGAAAGTGGGGAGATCATTTCGGGGTCATGGCAATCGTCCTGGCAAGCTATGGAGATTATCTGAGCCAAGGTAGAACAGTAGGAATGGAGAAGACAGAATGGATCCAGGAGTCATTTGCCAGGTTGAATTCACATTCGTCAAATGTTTATAAAGCTTCCACTCCATCCATAGCAATAAATGCTTTAGGTACCAAAGACACAAAGTTACCAAAGGTCCTGCCCTCGGAGATAGACTTTAGGTGGTGAATGAATGTGCTGGAGAATAATACAGCTGGGAAGGGGGAAAGGGAGCCCAGGATGGGAGCCACTAGAGAGCATCAGAGTGGGTGTCTTTAATGCAGTGACACAGAGAAGAGTCCATGAGGGAGCAGTCTTAGGGACCCAGCAGGGAAGTATTCCCAGGAAGAGAATGCAGCAGGTGCCAAGCCAGGAGCTTGGGTGTGAATTCCTGAACCAGTAAAATGGTTAGACTCTGAAACAGGGAACAGGAGGTGAAAGCAGTAGGAGTTAATCTATGAGGAGTGTCTAGGGGCTAGTTCTTGGAGGGATTTGTGGGTCATTTAAAGGACTTTTTTTGTGTGTTTTTACTTTGAGTGAAATGGTAGCTGTTTTGCATGTCTCATAATTTGTCTGTTATGCATGTCTCTTATTACTAACTAGCTTGGCCACATTTAGGCATGTAACTTGAAACTTTCTGAGCCTCAATTTTCTCATCTTTTAAACAGGCATAAAACTTGAAACCATATGTGGCTGATGTGAGCATTAACTGACTATTGAAAGGCACTGGAGTGTTGACTGGGTGTGCAGATTGAAAGAGTAGGAGAGCAACAGAGTCTATGTTATTGGTCTACACAACTAGATCATAGTGATATTTTCTCAGAGAAAGCATAGGAAGAGAGCCAGATTGGTGAACAAGAGAGGGAAATAATGAGATCATTTTGGATTCCAAGGGACTGTGTGACATTCAAGCAGTTGTCCTGGTCCTGGCTGGTGTAGTGTGTGTGGACTCAGGAAAGAGGTGTTGCCTGGAGATATGGGTTTCCGAGAGCAGCGTCAGAGACTTGGGTAGTCAGTACATTTTTATATTAGCTGCACTTATACATTCAAAAATCTTTTCTCCACTGTTGCAACCCATTGACATTGTCTCCCTAAAGTTGAAAGAGAAGCTCAGACTATAAAACAATTCTATAATCACCTCTTAATCCTCCTCCTGGTGCAGGCACACAAACCGTTTGACTCTCGCTCCAGAGGCTGTAAACAGGTGTCCTGGTGGAGACTTGGCAACAGAAAAGGCTGGGTGGACTTTGCCCTCTTTTCCATAGTCACTTCCGAGTTCCCCCTTCATTAGGTTCTTTTTTCGTTTGTTTTTACTTTCCCAATTTTCTTTGTGATTTCCTCCCCTTTAAAGTGTTTGCCCAAGAATGATACACTTCCTCCATTCTTCCACTTGCAATAATAATGTCTTTCATTTTGATAGATTTGCCTGGATTTAATTGATTCCTGATCTCATGAGTCACTGTCATTCAAATATACATCTATATGTATTTAAACATTACTGCATAATGACATCACCTGCCAAAGAGAGTCCCTTGCTTTACCTTGCGCAGGTAGTTCCCTTAAAACGGCTGAGGGAGGGCCACCGTGGGCAGCATCTGCGTGTCCTACTGAGAGGAGATGCCGCACGCACTGTGATCCCCAACATTCCCCGTATTCCTGGCTTAAACACCCTCTACATGGAGAATCGTACTTGGCCTAACAAAGGCAATTTCTTGCCTGAGCCATAATAAATATTCACCCTACCATTCTTATTGAGTCAGATCCCATGATTCCCCCTAAATGTCCATCCCTTGAAGTCACTTGTCACATGATTTTATAACCCATATCTATCTATTTCTGCTATCTTCCTTCTGTCTTTTTCTAACCCTCACCTCAGGCTAGCTCTTCTGTGTCAGGAGACTGGTCATTTTCATCTGTCTCTCTTTGCTGTTGGAAAAAGCAGCTGAAGATGTAGGCGGGCAGGAGGGAATTCAGCCGTGGTTCAGCCAACCCAGGAGCCTGTTCCTCTGCTAGAATTTCTGCTCCTGGTCACTTGCTTTTTTTGGTTTTGTTTTGTTTTTGTCTATGTGTCTTTGTACCTGGTTGAATACTGTGAACTTCTTTCCTCCACCTCCCAGCTGCCTTAACCACCCCCTTCTTTGTTGGGCTAACTCCTCCTTGACCCAGGTTTTGTAACATCTGGGAAGCCTTTGCTAACAGGTTCAACATCCAGTTTCCCCCAAGGCTGGGGTAGGTGCTTCTGCCTGTGTGTGCAGAACACTGTGTGTGTATGTGTGTGTGTGTACATATGCACAGCCTTCATTGTGGTCCAGTATTGTATTGCCATTATCCGTGGGCTTGTCTGCCTTCCCAATTAGATCATGACCCCCACTTGCCTGAGGTCACCTCAGTCTCCTCAGCGCTGACTCACTATCAAGCCTGAGTGGATGCTGAAAAAATATTTATGAAATGAATGTGTACATTTCTCCATTTTTTTCATCACCATGCTAACACTAGATAAGATATTGCATATTAAATACCCACATAAAACATTTCTGTATTCATACTTTTACCTGCTTTTGATGTCTTTTCCCCTCCTAAAATTATTTCTTAAAGGAATTCTTTCTTGTATGAAATTTCTTTTAGTGCCACCATAATTTGTCTATTTTTATTTTCCAACATCACTTTTTTCTTGTATACTTTGAAGTACTTTGAGGTGTGCCTTTATTTTTACCTGATATCGTAATCATCTTATCAGCCTGAAATCAGTGTCCCCAAGCAGTATAGCAAGTTGTTTCAAAATTATCAAGCTTTTTTCAAACTATCTTCATCAGGGAATCTGAGAGTCTCTGGGATTCTTACCCCTTCACCCCACCAGCTTTTATTCTACTAGTCACCATTTCAGGTGAAAATTTGTTTTATCTATCAAGTGTGTCAAGACTAAAGAAGTAAAAATTTGAGAACTATTCAGTACTATATAAATGTCTCTCAATGAAACTTTAATTTTGTGAGAGATTCTGAAGCTCAAATCACAAGTCAAATATGCAAGAAAGAAAATTTTATTTGTTTAATTCTAATATAAGTTCCTTGTCACTGGAAATAGTGAGAAATCAATTGCAATCTCTTTGAGGTTCCATCCTCTATTCCAGAACTTGGAGAAGGGCTTTGGGTCCTCTGACATCATTTCTTTTTTCATTTATTCATTCAAGAAATGTTTATTTAGTATGTGACAGTCAGTGTCTCAGGCTCTGGGATGTAGCAGTGAACAAAAATGTTCTGCTTTCGTGAAAACAAATGTACACATACATATATAGGTAAGTAAATATAGATGTATATGCTGTGAGGTGGTGATAGGTGCTATGAAGAAAAATAGGTCAGGGTGTATGGGGACAGGAAATCCAGGTTGGGCGCTACCAGTCTCATGTATGGTGACATTTGAGCCATAAGAATGGGTGAGTACTAGAAGGAATAAGTGTTGATAAGACCGAGCCTTGGTGCTTTTCAGATGGAGTAGAAAAGGGGGTTTCAGTAAAGAAGACTAAGAAAAGATCAGGGAGGTAGGAGGACAACCAGAAGTTGTGGTGAAGCTAGAAACCTGGTGAAGACAGTGCCTCAAGAAGAAGGGAATGAATGACAAGCTGTAATCGATGCTGCTGGTGGTTTGAGTAGGATGAGGACTGAACGTTGACCCTCTATTAAAGGTTATATACTCTCTGAGATAGCACTTGCTCCTCAGGCCCTCAGCTATTGGTTTGCACACGTACCTCTCCACTGGGTTCTATTTTCTACTGGCTCTGTGAGCCACTTTGTGCAGCTCTAGGAACCATCCTACTTGCGAGCCATTTTGGGGTGTGGGGTCCAGTGAGGCTAAGATGCTAGCTACCTAGACACAGGAGAATCCTGAGATATCTTCTGGAGAGAGCCTACTGAATGGAGCACGAGTCTCTTCTAGGTTTTCTAAAACCCATTCAGAAGACTATGCTATTCCCTATCTTCATGTTCCTCAAAAATGGGAGGGAGTGAAACTCGGAGCCCTTGTCAAAAACTAACCAGCATCTCTCCTTTGGCTTCCAATTCTATACCTTTCCTACAACTCAGGAAGTCTTTATTTAGTAGAAGAATAAGGGGGTGGAGGAGGTTGAAGACTTGTTATGTATTCTTTCTCATACATTAATTAAACTCTGAATTCTATCAGATTCCCTTAAAATACACACTTTTACTCCAAGTCAGAAGCTTTCTTAGCTTGCTGCTAACAACCCTTCCCTGACATGAGGGGCCCAGCGTAGCAGCCTCTTGAGTACATAGAAGGATTAAAGGATAGCAGAAAATACTGAGGTGAGTTTTATTTTTGTTCGAGTTTCTTTACCTTTCCTTTTTCTGTGGGTGTTCTTTGTTTATTTTTACCTGAAGTTAGTAACATGTATTTTGACTCTGGGGAAAGGAAGTGATCTCTGCCTTCTGCTTCATTTAATTCTTCTCCAATGAGGAGAACTTTTGATGTGGGTCTGTCCAATCCCATGCATTGAGTGGAACATACCTTCTAAGGGACAAGTGTCTCCATATACATTCACACAGCTATTTGCTGTCTATTCCTTCCCACTAAGGGCCAGGCCAGCTCACTTATGGGAGAGCAGGCTGTTGTGATCTCACTTTGGTTCTGGCTTTCTCTCTTTTGATATCTTCTCTTCCTCCAGTTTGGTAGCCAAACCAAGATTTTCCTCTTGCTCAGCTCAGGCCAACTTGGTCTTGAACACTAAAAGTAAATATGCACTTTTTAAAATTCTGCTTTCTATTTGTTGTTGTTGTTGATTTTCTTTCTGATTTAATTTTTTGTTGTTGATGTTCCTAGAAGAAGGACATGATTCTAGCCTTTCCTTCCTTTGGGTAGAGCTGAGTTTTGGCTTTGGGATTGGGGACAGAGTAAAGAAAACAAAATAGCCTCTGTGGCGTGCTTTCAACCAAAGATTTTTATTTTTAAAATTGTATTGATATATAGTTCAAATAACATCAAAATCACCATTTTAAAGTGTATAATTTAGTGGTTTTTAATATATTTACTATGTTGTACAAATCGTCACTATCTAATTCCAGAATATTTTCATCACCCCATAAAGAAATCTCTTATCCACTAGCAGTCACTTCCCAATTTCCCCTCCCTCAGCCCCTGGCAATTACTATTCTACTTTATGTCTCTTTGGATTTGCCAATTCCGTACATTTCAGATAGATGGAATCATACATACGTGGCCTTTTGTGTCTGCCTTCTTTTACTTAATATAATGATTGAGTCATTAGTTTAGGGGAAAGGAATCTTCTGTGTAGTTCTGTTCAACTCATTCAGAGTTGGCAATGGAGTTCAGAACCCAAGACTCAGCTTTTTAAGGTACAGTACTATACCTTTCATTGCTGTTTGCCATTGCTCCATCAATGTCAGGGGACCTTCAGTGGAGGCTGGCTGGGCCCTCCAGCTATTTGGTATTCTAGGACATTTGGCCATAATACCTAATAATAATATCCAAAGGACACCCCATTCTAATAGAAATGAAGTGCTTTATGCCTCTTGTGGAAAACATCACTTATAAGAAGAACAAAAGTATATATATCCTTTGAACATTTTCTTGTTATGTATCTTATTTGTTCTGTTCTAATAGGATTTCCTTATTCTCCTACAACCTGGCCAAGTCTCTCTGTGTTGAAAAAATAAATTAATAGAATTACATGATGGGAAGTGACAGTCATTACTACTTTATTTTATAGAACCTTGATTTTTCCTTGTGTTTAAAGCTTTGATCCACCTATATATGAAGTGGGGTATATATGTATGTGTGCACACATGAACACTCAGGGGTGTCCCCGTTTGAACTTCTGCAGTATACATTATTGATTTCAGACAAGTCTGGTCACATCCGGCAAAGTGGTGGGAAAATTCACGCAAGAAAAATGTCTTTTTACTTGGAAGCACAAGTTATATCCTGAAACACATGTTAGCCATGGACTTGGTCTAGTTAGAGTGCCTCTGGCCCTGGCCAGTTTGGCTCAGCAGTTAGAGCGTCAGCCCGCGGACCAGAGAGTCCTGGGTTCGGTTCCCGCTAAGGGCATGTACTTCGGTTGCAGTTTGTCCCCGGCCCTGGTTGGGGTCGTGTGGGTGGCAACCAGTCGATGTGTCTCTCTCACACTGATGTTTCTCTCTCTCTCTCTTCCCCCCTCTCTCCCTCCTGTTCTATCTGAAGATAAATGCAAAAAAAAAAAAAAAAATGTCCTCAGGAGAGGATAAAAAAAAAAAAGAATGCCTCTGGTGATGCCTGGGCAGTGTGGCTCAGTGGTGGAGCATCATCCTGTGCACTAAGAGGTTGCCAGTTCGATTCCCGGCCAGGGCACATGCCCAGGAGGCGGCCAATCCATGTTCTCTCTAATGGATGTTTCTATCTCTCTTTCCCTCTCCCTTCCTCTCTCTCTAAAAATCAATAAAGAAAAAAGAATGCCTCTGGTGGCCAAACGAAGGCATGTTCATGCTTCCTGCCAGGGAGTCAACCCAGTCCATAGCACAGAGGCAGTGCCAGCAGCACTGGCAGTTCTGAGAGCACCAGAGGGCTAGCTGTGCCCTCCAGGTGGGAATGAGTAGCCACGAGAATTGTGAACCCAATTCAAGCACCTCTTCTTGCAGTGCTGAGAGACCCAACAGCTGACATGAGAAGACTTGTTAGTGAGCCCCCATGAAACAGCCTTGGAGACTTTGTAGTAATTGAAGGTGGTCTCAAGGGGGCCAGTAATAGTTTGGGAGCATGAAAGTTTAAGAAAATTGTCAGTATGATCTCATTTTTACCCCCACACTGATGCTTTGGGAAACGCTGATCAGTTTTATAAACTAAAGAGGATATGTGTGTGTGTAAAATGTATATATAGTAATACACACACATATATAATAATTGCTTAAATTTATAGGCTACTTTTTTATTATTTCTAACCAGGGACCTAGTCAAGCTCCACAAAGATCATTTAAGAGCAATAATTCAAATAACTGGAGAGGTCTCGTTTCACTCAGTAGTCCCCTGTTTAGCCTGAGGAAGCAGCACTGTTTCCTAAAATTTCCTATTCTCCTCTCTATCTCCCTCCCATCATTCTGAGACGATATCTGATAAAAACAAACAAAGAAACAACAGAGTCAGAGATATCTGATTGGCTCTGCTACTTGCCAGCTGGTAATCTTGGACAAGTTAATTATCTCTTAACCTTAGTGTCCTCATATGTAAAATGGGGTTACAATACCACTTACCCCATAGATATTTGGGGAGGTTCAACTGGATTAGTATCTGCAGTGAGTAGCAAACTTCCTTGTATTGTAGCTTCTCATGCAGTAATAGCTCTCTACTCTTCCTCACTGCGTGGGCTGGGCCCCTGGAAGAGACCACCCTGGATGGTGTTGAAAAGGCAAGTCCCCAAGGACAGTTCTCAGAGGAAGGCCATGGCAGCCAGCCTCATGAGCACAGCTTCTCTTTGGGAACTCCATCAGCTGCTGCCTCTGAGCACGATCCATCTGTTGCTTTCCTGGCCTCTTCTGCTTTAGTATCCGTCGTTCTGGCCACAAGTAACAGGTAGCCTTGGGTTTCTTCCACCCAGTACATAGGTAAGGTCTTCGCAGGCCCACACATCTAGTTCCCCTGCAGCCATTTGCCCCTCTGCTTCACTCTCTTTGCTGTGATACTGTGACCAGGCAGATCTCAGCCTACCTCCCACTCCTGATTCATCACGGGTGACACTTCCTACGCCAACAGTGCAAGATAGGATAAAGCATCAACCTCTGACGTTTTTCCTTCCCTTCTTACATATTCTTTCTTTCCCTCTCCCTTTCTACATCCCACCTCAACATATTCCCTTCTTCCATTTTCTAAGTTCTCTTCTGAGGTTGATGAGGGAGAAAATAAATCTCAGAAACAATGGATACCATTGTCTAAGTCTTTCCAGAAATGACTGAGTAGTAGCAACTCTGCCAAACTGAAAATAATCATAGTTTTTGGCACTCACTGAAGTTTATGTAGACAACACTAAACAATTTCACCCTCGCATGAGAAAAGACCCAAAGATAATTCTTAAGAAAGAATATGACCAGCACCCTGTGGCCCATCTCCTGGGAAGGTGCTTCACTCTTTATCTGCACGGGGACTTGCTCACACATGCCTCTCACTGGATGACTGTGATCCAAAGGAAATGGGGTCTACTTCCAGCTAGGCACAAGATCTGTATCATGTTGTAGTTAAAAGCCCAGCTCTGGCACTAGGCTACTGGGATTTAAAGCACTGGCTTATTGACCATAGAAACATCTAATAAAATCTTGGGCTATTTGATAAATAAAATAGAATCATATTTGTTACCTCATAAGTTTGTTTGAGATTTGTGTGCTGCAGTGGAGGCCTGGAACATAGTAAGTACTCAAAAAGCACTAGGTATTATTATCATTTTGTTGTTGGTGTCATCGTTATTATTTTCTAAGATGATGCTAGAGAAATTAACGTTGGGCTGACTATATTAAGCTAAGCTGAGGAAAGTAAAAGAATACCTGCATAGTATATAAAGGTGATGTGCAAAGAAGATGGAGACAGTGGTTCTCAAATGTTCGTGTACATCAGAATCACCAGGAGGGCTTGTTAAGGTACAGATTGCTGGTCTCTACTCCCAGAGTTTTTGTCAGTAAGCTTGGGGTGAAGCGAGCACGTGCATTTCTAAGCAGTTCCCAGGTGATACTGCTGTGGTTGTCTGCGGGCCTTACTTCCAGCAGCACTAACTTAGGGTATTTTGCTTCTAGAAAAGGACTTTGGTTTTTATCAGTGGTTGATAAAAAAACATGACCACATGTTTCTGTAATTTTTTTCTGAGAGAGCAGGATCGAGATGTTGCTTACCTGTTTTCAGTGTCTTATATGAATGCCCATGTTAGATTGAAGCTTCTCACTCAACAGACTTATGAGTTGAGCATCTGTGATGTGCCAGGCACTGTGTTTAGGTCCTAGAAATACAGCAGCAGGTAGGAAGACACTCTCCTACCCTCGTGGAGCTAATGGCCCACTGGGGTGACAGGCATTAAGCAAATAATTACATGAATGCAAAATTACAGACACTGCTGAGTAAAAAAAAAATTTAATTCTCATATCAACCCTGAGATAGAGGATACAAATATTATTGTCTCTATTTTACACCTAAGGAAAAAGGCACAGAATCAAATCATGTTAAGACCGACAGAGCTCTAAAAAATCACTTTGTTAAACTCTTTCTAAAATATTTTATTTTATTTTTTCCATCACCCTCTATGCCCTCTTCCACCTCTACGTCCCAACCCCCCCCCCACTTTCTTAAACTCTTAATGCAAATGGAACTAAAGGATTTTCTCAAAGTCACTGGCGTAATTGGCATCAAAACTGAAATGAGACATTTCTTTGAATTTTTTTTTCTTACTATCTAAAAACTGGAAACGTGGCCTTGGTGTTTTATAGCACATGTACTGTATATTAACATCCCAGCTCTATTAGTAAGAACAAATAGTAACAGAGAGTTCTCGGGCAACACGAATAGACTCTGCCACACTGATGTAGAGCAATGTGGGGTGCTTATAATATAACTTCATTTCTACTTCTCTTGGTGGTGTAGAAGCCAGCCATTATTCTTTCATTATATTACTTGGTGGGTGTTTTTCTCTCTCAATTTTGGACTACATCCTCAAAAGGACACTTGACCATGTTCTGATGGTGTTTTACTATAAGTCATTTATTTTTAAAATTGGAAATTTTGTATAAAACAGTCCATATTTTTTTTAAAAAAACAAGCCACTTTTCAAACGTTCATAGGAATATAATTGTAATTCTTTTGTAAAACACTTCTCAGTCAGGTACTCATTGACCTTGTCAAATATTTTTTCCAGTTCTAATGACAGGGAAACTAAAAAGTTCATAGAAAGTAAATAAGAAATATTGCTGCCAATTAGAGCACATTTAAAAGAGAGTGATGAGCAATCTATACATATTTAAGGTTACCAATTTTAGGAAAGTAAACTTTTCATTTCCATCAGATAAATCCGTTACATGAATTATTTTAGCTTTGGAAATTCAATAGCGTCAATTAATTAATTCTGCTTCTGGTTACAAGGGATTCTACTTCTGCATGCTGCAAATGGCTAGGAGTGGGTGTAGCTCCTGGTCACTTACCACATCTATTTTGTCACAGAGGAAATAACCAGAACTAGATGAAAATTTTCCAAAACATCAGTTCAAGTAACATTTCTAGTGTCAAAAGAGAACATGGAAAATTGTGTGCCCTTCCCCCCCATTATATGGATGAAGAAACCAAGCGCCAGAGGGATGACCTCCTGTGATCCCAGGGCAAGCTCCAAATCTCAGATCCCGCCTGGTGACCTTTTCTGAAATGGCGGTGATGCAGCGTTCTGCAGGTTTTACCACCTTTGTGTCACCTTCCCCACTCCTGGGGCTGTTCCTTCAGCCCAGGCAAGTTGGACGTTTCTTGTACACAGTGTCGAGAGAGAAGAAATTGCAGTCGAAAGTCTGTTCCCGGTTTTGGTACAGTAAACCCCTGATTTTGCAGACCTCGATTTAACAGACTTCGGATTTACCAGACAAAATTTCTGGTCTGTATGTCAGATGTGAGAATTAACACCTTTCATTTTAAAATGCTTTTAACCATGATTTTCTTACAATTAAATGAACAGGTTATTTATTGTTATTAATTCACTGTTATTTTTAACAGATTTTAGCAAATAAGCCATATGTTGGGGGAAAAAAACTGTAGTAATTTTTTTTTCCTTTATTGGTTTTAGAGAGAGAGGAAGTGAGAGGGAGAGAGCGATAGAAACATCGATGAGAGAGAACATGGATTGGCCGCCTCCGGCATGCCCCCCACTGGGGATCTGGCCCACAACCTGGGCATGTGCCCTGACCAGGAATTGAACCAGTGACCTCTTGGTGCATGGGTCAATGCTCAATCACTGAGCCACACCGGCTGGACAAAAAACTGTAGTAATTTTGCCAACATAAATAAATATTCCATACCTACAACTGTAGTCTACATATTTAAATCTAGCAGTCACCGCTGGCAATCAATGCTTGGTGAATGATTAGCACGTGAGCACACCACACCAGGGGTGGTAATTGATTCTGTTGTCTCGTGGCTCGACTTTCTGCAGCAGTTTTAACTCGTGGAGGGTGTTCCGTGTGCATTTACTCACGGTGACTGGTGATTTTTTAACATACCAATTCGGAAAACCTTCTTTATTAAATAATGGACTTTCGGCTTTTATGGACCACCCCTTGCCCAACCTAGTCCGTTATATCGAGGTTTTGCTGTATTTCTTAAGCCTAGATCCTGGCATGAGACAAACCATTTGAGCCAATGCATAATGAGGTGAGAGCAGTTCCAGCCCTGGGCCAGATCAAGGTCATCTGGGATGAGAAAGGAGAAGTTCAAAAGGTAGATACAGAAAGCTTAGACCTTGTTGCTTTCTGGAAAGCAGACCTGTGACCTGCTTTTCTTTAGCCAAACGCCCAGGGGGAGAAGACGCCACAGAAATCCTGGACGTAGTTGGAAGATTCAAGAGCAAAGTGGATCCGAGTCCTCAACAGGGAGCGAGTTTGCAGCGCCTTGGCCTGTCATGGCGGGGATGCAAATGCGATGTTGAGCAAACTGGTCCCAGACAGCTTTCCATCCGACTCCTTAACACAGAACCCATGCAATGATCCTCTTCACCTAAGGGGGGTGGCACCACACAGGAGCGGGACAGAGAGAAGAGGTCTGAGGTTGTGAAGGAGGAGGGATTCAGCAGTGAGCTGCAAGATAAATGATGACCGAAGGCAAGATTGAGACGGGGTACTGCTCGTGCGGAGGTCAGTTCTCCCTCCAGCCCTTCTCTTGCCTCAAATCCCTGTGAGGCGCCCTGAATTTAAACTTACTCCTGGAGGAACTAGAGAGTAGGTGAAGGTGGGGGTAGGAGACCACACTACATAGACTGAGATCAAATTTCCAACCATTTGGCCAATAGGAAATAGAAATAAACATTAGGTTCAGTTACAACAAAATACAGAAATTTCTTATACAAAAAAAGTTTGTAGGGGAGTTTTTGCCTGCTATAAATATTACTGTTTATTTGACATGAATGTAGTTCCTCAAATGGCGAAGTAGTTGCTTTTCTAAACCCAATTTTAAAAAAATAATAATTTAATCCAATCAATTGGCGTGTAAAGTAGCCTTGTATAAAATTTTAGGAAACGTGGCAACTCCTCTTTTAAATGAAAAACTATTAAGAGGAACAATTTATGTCTTAAAACATTTTAATGTAAAACTTGTGTTGGTATTACAGTTTGGATTTGGAGATTAACTCAGCCCCCTTACATTCCCCTCTTACATCCTGTGTTATGAAGCTTCCAGAAACTCGACTGCAGTGAGATCCTTCAGACAAGACCTCCCAGCTTCCTTTGGAACACTCCCCCAGCTTACTCTCAGCAGAGTGTATTATGCTTTTCTTATTTCAATCTAAATAGCCCTTTTTACTTTGCAGTCTTATTGTTATTTACAAATTTCAGATGTTCCTACATTTATTTCCGAAGTGTATGCAATTAACTTTCAGCTAACATTGACACATGCCCTGGAGGGTTACCATAACTATCTTCTCTTTTTCAAAAAGGCCCTGTGGGTCTAATTTCCTTTCTGTGTGGGAGGTGTCAGGAAGCAGTGTGCCCTGATGGTCCAAGCTGAAGCTTTGGCGTCCCTCCAGGCTCTGTCACCTACTGACTTTGGGGCTTTAGGCAAGTCATCTTCTCTGTGCCTCAGTTTTCTCATTGGTAAAATGAAGACAGTGATAGTTCCAACCTCATATATAGTTGCGAGAATTCAACGTAACCCGTGTAAAATACTTAGTGCAATTCCTGGCAAATGGTTAGTGTTCCAAAAATGTCAACTCCTACTATACTGTGTCCTGGAAAAAGGAATTTGCCACATCTGCCCCCTCCACGGCCCCTCAGCACACTAATTTTTGCCCTACTTTGTGCTATTTTATTCCTCAGTAAATGCTTGTTGAATGTATTGTGAATGAACCATTTGCTTTCAGTTTTCAGTTCAGTAAACTTTAATTAAACCCATACCATGTGTCAGACACCATAGTGAGACAAGAAAAGGAATAAAATGTAGTCTCTGTTCTTCATCTTATAGTGTAAGAGAGACGTATTTCATAACTTCCCATATGCACACATTGGATGGGAAGGGGCACTGGGGACTCATTGAAGGCTTCCTGGAGGAGGCAACCACTGACCTGAACTGTGTGAGAATAGTGGCAGGGTCTTTGAGGCAGTGGGAAAGGTCTGGAACACAGGAGGAAAAAACATGAAGCCATGGCATGTGAGGAAAAAACACCTCTGACATGTACAGGGATCAGGGCAAGAATGCAAATGGACCCTGCATACCTTAGGTCTAAATATTTAGAAGTTATAAATCAAGCTAACAAATTCTATATAAAATAACTTTGATCCTCCAACATTGACAAATATACCTTCATAACATCCTGGACGTCAGGGTTATACATTGGAATTCTGGAACTTATTGGAATTCCAGGCTAGAAATGTGACAGTGATGAGAGCCAGCCCTTATACCATGGCCCAGTTTCCTCTTTTCTCACTCCTGGCTCCTTCCTCCACCGCCCTCTCTTTGGCAACGATGCTTAACATTTGGCCTTTGGCCATCCCACCTCAGACCTGCCTAGAGTCGTGGTCTGTCCTTCAGGGCATAAACTCAGGGAAGAGACTCATGCAAGCACTGGAAGGACTTTGGGCTATTTGTCCAGGGAATTCAGGAGACCAGACATCAGTAGCATGGTCCACAAGGAGGAAGCATGGACCTCAAGTGAGTTTTACCCCTTAGTCACATGGACAACTGGCTGGTGCAGAGGATCAGGGAGCACCAAAACCGGGCCCTCTAAAGAGCAGAGCTCAGAACAGAGGCCTCACAGGCCTGGGTCCAAGGGTGGTACTGAAGGGAAGTCAAATTTCTCCATCCTGAGAGCACAAAGAGTAAGGCAAAAAAGTGGGGTCAGAGGCTGGAGAGGACAGATAAGAGCCATACACCATGGATGTCTTGGATGTCTTTGTAGTCCATGGAGGCTGAACTTGAATCTGTTGGGTTTGTGGAAATATTGAAAGATTTTTGTGAAAAGAAATGTCATAACTACATTTTTGAAGTAAATTATTGGCTGTAATTTGGAGGACAGATTAAAGGTCAAGAGTCTAAATAAGACAGAGGTAGGAGGACCAGTTACGGAGCAGTCCAGATGAGAGATGAAGTTGAATTCTGTGGAGATAAGATGGGTCAATACATGTTTTGGAAGTAAACTTGATAGGAATTATTGTTTGAAGATGGGGATGGGAATGTGAGGAATGGAAGACAAGGAAAGTAAGAGGATGACCCTCAAGTTTTGGCTCAGAGGCTATGTATTTGTTTTCTGTTGCTGTCATAACAAATTACTGCAAAATTAGCAGCTTAAAACAACACCCATTTATTATCTCACAGCACATCTCAGCTGGGTCCCCTGCTTAGAGTCTCATAAATCTGGGTTCCTTCCATTCAAGCTGTTGGCAGGGCCCTGTTTCCTTCTGGAAAACGTGGGGATGAATCTGCTTCCAAGCTCAATCAGGTTGTGTGTTAAATTCAGTTCTTTGAGGTTGTAGCACTGAGCCCCCCCACCCCCACCCCATTTCCTTGGTGGCTGTCAGCCAGGAGCTGGCCTTTGCTTCTAGAGGCTGCATGAATTCCTTCTCGTGCTTTCTGTATGGACCCCTTCCAGCAACAGTGGGTAGGGTTCCTCACACTTCAGACCTCTTCAGTTTCCCTTTTTGTTGGATCTCCCTGCTGTATTTTTCTGCTAACTCTTCTGTGACCAGAAGAAATAATTCTCTAATTTTATGGACTCATGGGATTAGATTGGATTTGACCAGGTAATTTAGGATAATCTCCCCATTACAAGATTTTTCATCTTAATCACATCTGCAAAGTCCATCTTGCCATTGCCATGTAACATCGTATATACACAGGTTTCAGGGATTGGGGAGGGGGCTAAAGATTGGGGGGACATCTTTAATGGGGCCATTATGCCTACCATAGGCTGTCAAAAAGCTTCCAGAATTATTTAGTCTAATCTGTTCATTCCATAGATATCCCTTGTCTAAGACCAGAAAGGTGGTTGGTGGCAGAAGTTTGGGTAAAAATCTAGCCTTACTGATTTCTGGTCCCCGCCATCCATGACCAGACGATCTAGTACCCCCAACTCTACCTTCTTCAACCCCACCCAGATGCTCTCTATCAAAAGACTTTATTTCTTTCATTGAATCCATGAGACCCTAAAATGTTATTAGTTTACTTATTTACTGTCTGTCATCTATCACACATTTTTAAGCTACAGTTTAAAGTAGGGATTTTGTCTGGTTTGTTCATCAGTGACTCTCCAGTGCTACAGTTAGTGTTTGGTACACAGTATGCTTCAATAAATATTCATTGAATGAATGAATGAATGAATGAATGAATGAATGAGATTTCGCTTAGTATGCAAACCTTTAGAGAAAGTAGCAACATTATTGTACAGTCCAAAATTTTTTTAGTCTTCACGTTGTTATTACTTAAGTCTAGAGCATGTTCAGTTATCTTCCAATTCTTTTGGCAAACCGTCTTGATTTCAAATGTGCTTTTGCAGCAAACCCACTCAAATGATAATATCAACATCTAAATAGTTGAGATTCATTGTGGTTGGATTTCCCCCAGACTATGTATTAAATTGTGCATGCAAAGAAGACCATTTTAACCTTCTAAAGTAATATATCTTCCATGAGTGGTACTATTAAAATAAATCAGCAATATTAAGGCATAATTTTGTTTCATATGTAACATATTAATAAGTGTTGGTAGGCCAGCTGGACATTTGCATGTGTTTATATTTTCTACAGTGTTTTACTATAAATTTTACCTCTACTCAAACCTTACTTGTCATGTTGGGTTGAAAATAACTCAAGAGATCATTTTGTCCACTCTTTCCCTTAAATCATAAATGTATGAAAACCATCCATAAAATCAGCTGAGTAGCTATTTCTCAGTCTCCAAAAAAGCCCCAAGTTTCACAACTATGAAAGTATATTCTTTCTAAGGCTTACCCTTTCTTCCTTGCATTATTTTATAAATTGCATTGACTTAATTATACTCTTGTATTTATTTCAGTGAACAGAGTAACATCAAAATAATTCATGTCCTTCAGTCTTCTTCAGTCTTCCATTGTAGATGATAGCTATAACGTTAGTTTACATTCATTGGGATTTTATTTTAAGGATTAACTATATAGTCGTCTAAGTTACATCTTATTCATGGGACCTCAAAGTGAACACAGTTTTTTGTTGTTTTTTTGTACATGCCCCTAGTGGGAACCGAACCCGGGACTCTCTGGTCCACAGGCCGACGCTCCAACCGCTGAGCCAAACTGGCCAGGGCGTGAAAACAGTTTTTTAATGAAGTCCTAATTAATGATGTGTGTAGTGGTTGGATGCCTTTTCCTCCCTGTATACTCCCTTCCTCAAGAAACACAGGCATTTCCTTTCTGATCTCTTACTCTTCTTGGGCTCTTCTGTGGCTTATAAATTAAAGGTAGCCTGGCTGGGTAGCTCAGTTGGTTAAGCATCATCCCATACACCGAAAAGATTGTAGGTTCAATTCCTGGTCAGAGCACCTGCCTAGGTTGCAGGTTCTATTCCCTGGTGGGCACTCACAGAAGGCAGCCATCCATGATTTTCTCTTTCCCTCTCGCTCTCTCCCTTCCTCTTTCTCTAAAATCAATAAAAATACCCTCGGGTGAGGATTAAAAAAAAAATTAAGGGTGCCACCTGAAGTGAGTTGTGTGCATTTTTATAGAAATTAATTCCAAATAAACTCCAGAAGCATTAAAACAATCAGCACGGTCAGTTCATCAATATCTCCTTGAAGATCTGATCTCTGTAATCCATTCTTTTCTTGCTTACAGGTCAACTTCTGTATCTCAAAATTTTAAATACAAGTTTTCTACCTTTGGCATTCAACGCATTTCTGATTCCCTTTTAGTGGGGGTGTGCTTAGACATTGAAACTCATTGTATTACAGAAGTGTACACAGCTTCTTGTAAAGTAAAATCTCATTGCTGAGTTGCTGCTGGGGAGAGCGAGCATAGGTATTGACATGGAGTTTGCTGGTGACATTCCCTGGAACCTTCTTGGTCTTAATGGACTTTTTACCTGTTCTAATACTCCAAGAAATGTTTCACAAGTAGATTTTTAGATTCAAGTTTTGTTTTTAAAAGTAGCTATTTTTAAAACAATTTCAGGCTTGTCTGGGGCTCTAGTGCCTGGACACAGTTTTTCTTCCCTTTATATAGCCTTAAATTTCTTGTACTTTACACTCTGTTGATGTGACTTGCTGCTCTGTACTGTTAAAGACAGCACTGGAAAGCAGGCACTGCCAGGCTTGCCAGTAGTGAAATGTGCACTACTCACTCTCATTGTAACCTGGGTCAGGAGTCATGTGCAGAGGATGCGGGAGATGGGTATCACAACATACACCTACAGCCTTAAGGTCTATCTCTATTTCTGTAGTTACTGCCATTCTTTCAGGTGTCCCCTTAGTGTGGACTGCAACCACAAAATAAGCAGACAAATGTTGATTTATTCTCACTTTTTACATATAATTCAGACTTTATTATATTTCCTAATTTTTTTAAATATGAAATTGTTATGACTTCTTTAATACTTATGTTGATCCTTTGAGTGATAAGATGCACTGGCTTTCATTATATAATAGCAGAGCATTGTTTAACCCAAAATATAAGGAAACCTGTGGATCAAAAAAAAATTTTTTTTTTACTTTACCATGTAAATATTCTGGATTATCTATACTTCACTTCAGTAGAATTTTCTGATCGAAAAGACATACAAAAGTGTATATTAATTATTTTCCCAAAGCCCTACATTTTTCATTTTGTGAAGTTAGGGAAGCTTTTCCTACATTTTGTATGTTGTTGAACACTTACTACTTGGAAATGTTGCTTTTGTTCAATATTTACAGCTCATTGCAATTTATGCCAAGACTGACTTTCTTTTTATGCATCTTCAGGGCTGAGTGCCCAGATCTGGAGTGGTGCTTGTTATCAAAAATACCCCCTAGGGATATGTAATATATATGGCTTCTTTGTAAATAATATTATCCCTTCAAAACCAGGTTCTTTTCTATTGGCTAGATAAAATATACACAAAGGAATGTATATGCTTTCTTTTTGCACCCACAATGGACTAGTTTCTTTAATGCATAATAAATCACAGTCCCTAACCTCCCTAGAACATTGTGTAAGGAGACAAGATGGATAAGCATATTATAGACACAGAAACATATCATAAAAACCACCATGAACTACAGTTTGGCATATTACCAGTCATATATCACTATTTCTCATTGCTATACTCTTTTATATACTTAATGGCATTCTCATACCCTAAAGCCTTATTAGAGAATCTGGAGCAAATTAGATTAGATACAAAAAACTATTGAAATCTGGAGAATTGGGTAGGTAGAGCAAAATATTTTTAGCCTGCTGATAAAAAAAAATAAAATGGGACAATATACCTCTTTCTGAATTAATTCATACTACTGGAGTGTCTTCAAACACTTTAAAACATAAAATAATTAAATTATTATTAAAGCCAAAGATACCTGTATAGTTATAGAAATAATTTTCCAAGGAGGACAAATGTGTTGATATGCATTGTATAAAAAAGAGAAATAATCATTGTAAGTAATTACATTAACACAAAAGACTTGAAAGAGTAAACCTTCATATTGAACTCTCTTATGCAGTTCTGAAAATTTGCACGTGAACATGAACTGCTTTAAAAGTAGAAAGGCCTAGAGAGAGGAGCTGGGGCTGGAGCTTGGGGACATGGGAGTTAACTGGGCTATATCTTCTGGTAATTTCTTTTTTAAAAAAAATTCTTTTAAATATGTTTTTATTGATTTTTTAGAGAAGGAGGAAGGGAGAGAGAGATAGAAACTTCAATGTGAGAGGGATACATCAATCAGCTGCCTTCTGCACGCCTCCTACTGGGGATCAAGCCCACCACCCAGGCCAGGAATGGAACCCGGATCTCTCAGTCCATGGGACGACACTCAATCCACTGAGCCACACCGGCCGGGCTCTTCTGGTAATTTCTGATAGCTGTGGGTGGTCAGGAGATGGGAGAGTAAGAATGATATGATACACCTGGTTGATTGAATCCTATAGTCTTCAGCACCTGGTCTGTGAGCCCTTCCCTTCCAAATCTGAACATCTTTCTATCCCTCGTAGGACATTTAGGTGGCCTTATATCCCAAGATTCATAAAGCCAAAAGCCTAAGGGACACAATCCATACTAGCAACAAGATTTCAGATGGATAAAAAAGAACACAGATTGTGAAGCATCAACACATCCATGACAATCAGTATACATCTCTCATGTGAATGTTGAGGTTATTATTGGCTTGTGTTCTGACATGGTTTTTCATTTGACACATCAAGGGTCAAGCTTCACCAATCAGAGTCAGGAGAGGATCTCACCTAAAAGATAAGATTATTCTTCCTGTCCATCATCAGGAGGATGTGCATCTCCAGATAGGACACCTGGTATGAGAAAGAGAATATCAGGTAAATGAGAGAAGCCAGACTTTGGGGAATTTAGGAATCTATGACTGTGTTCCCACTACTAGGAATCCCCTACTTTTAATAGCTATGGCTCCTTGGTTCCTGGAGTAAAAATAAAGAGATTTTCCTGGGCTGAACATTCTCAGGAGATTTTGTTGCTCTAATTATACCTTTGTGCATTCTAGGAGCAGGCCACGAATGTGTCAAAAATACTTGTGAAAGGGTTCTTTTATCTCTCTCACTCTCCTGGTTTCTCTCTCTCTTTCCCTCCGCCCCCATAAGCACACATGAAAAAAACAACAGCACTCATTTTAGCATTTTCCAGTTTTCTCTGTTTTCACTCATCCCATCACCATTATAGTGCACATGCCATAATAAGCAGCAAGTATGTTATCAGCAGAGATAACAACTCTATATGTATCCACCAATTTGGCCTCAGAGATCATATCTTTTTTCTTATGAGCTTTCAGAATCTTATTACAGCAAATATGTCCTTCATCATTGCAAATAGTTCCAGATAAATCTGTACCTGAATATGTTGGTACTCAAGTTGTCTTGTGGATTCCTCCTCACGTTCCACATCAGTAGATCAGATGAATATCGAAATTACATTTGTCTTACATGTCAACTAGACAAAATGTGAAGGCAAACATTCTAAGAAAGGAGGGAGTGCAGCTTATCACTACTCGAAAGATGAGCACAGACCGTGTGTCCACAGCGAGGTTGTTGCAGTGCTGTATCTGAAGAACAGAAGGGAGAGAGACCAATTCAGATCTTTCCACTGAAGCTGCCGACCAGTGGAGCTTCTCTAGTTACAGGAGAAGCCCACTCTCAGCACTGCTCCGGAGTGTAGGAAGATGTCAAATCCTGGGTCAACAGGACTCGAAGCTTGGGAAGAGACCCAAGCCGAGGGTCCTTCTGCTTCCTACGGTGTCATGCACAGGGGAGTGGCAGCATACCTCTCAGCTAGGAGAGGGTTCAGTGTTATATGCTATAGTGTCCAGAGGCAGGCACTCTCTGTGTTTTGTTTTGTTTTTTTTCACTCCTTAGCCAGTGGTTAGTTCTGAACCAAGCCTAAATAACAGGATTCAATGCCAAGTGAGATGCTTTGTAAGCACTCAGAGCCCTGCACCACCATAGGCTTCCTATAGCTCATTTTCTGTGAAGTCTGAGATTCAATTCTGTTATGGGTGGAAGTGTCTCTTATCAAAAAAAAAAAAAAAAATAGATATGTATGTTGATTTGTTGGTAACTTTCATTACCTCAAAATGTGACTTTATTTAGAGATGAAAGGTCTTCAGAGAAATAATTTGAATGAGGTTATTAGGGTGAGCCCTAATTCAATAAGACTGATATCATTATAAAAGGGGAAATTTGGACACAGAAACAGATATGCATAGAGCAAAGACAATATAAAGAAACATAGGGAGAAGATGGCCAACTCCAAGCCAAGGAGAGAGGCCTGGAAGAACTCTTTCTTCCCTCAGCCCTGAAGGAACTAATCTTCCTTCTTCCTGACACCTTAATTATGAACTTAGAGCCTCCAGAATTGTGAGACAGTAAATTTATGTTGCTTAAGCCACCCAGTTTATGGTACATTGTTACAGCAGTCCTAGGAAACTAATACAGATTCCATTTAAGTTTTACCTCTATAGACAAACAGAGGAGAAATTTATGATAGTGAGCACAGTCTACTTCCACAGAAATCAGGAGTGTCTCCTGGGTCTCCAAATTCATCACACCAGGGACTTTTCCTCCTCCTCATATATAAGGTGAAATTGTACACAGAGCACTGGGGAGGGGGGTCGGCAAATTGGATCCCTCATTTATCTTGAATAGGCAGATTCTGAAGGGACCTGGATTTATCTCTTGTTATTTTCATTTTCTAATAATGTATATTCAGGAATTATTTGATTTCTCAGAACCTGAGTCTTCCTGCTTAAAAGAGGGTTAACATTTGTTCTTCTAGATATCCTTTTGGTTTAAATTAAAGAGTGAGTGTAATTTAAATAAGCACTCAAAATATAAATTCATCTCTGTGATTCCAACCACTCCTCTAGAACTGAGGGTAATAATAGCACCTACTTCAACTCTGCAGGCTGGTTATATGGATGAATGAGTGATTACATGTAAAGCATATATATAGCATTGCGCTGGGAATGTTGCAGCACCCAGTAACTGATAGCCAGTACTATTTCTACCATCACCACATAATTATGAACATCTAGAGGGAACAACAGCCACCATTTAATGGTATAACCATTCATCTGAAAGTAAAAATTCCAACAGGCAAAATCTAACAGGTTAAATAAATTAATGATTTTTTCTCTGGATGGTTTTAGCCTTTACCTGTTCGTTCAGCTAACCTTTATTTTTATGTGTCAGGGACTGAACTCAGCACATGACGCCTATTCATGACAAATGAGGGAACTAATATCTCTCTGTGGAGCCTTCTCAAGTCCCCTCTATGCAGTTTCACTTTATAGAAAGAGACTGTGCTTAACGATCAAAATTTCTTCTCAGTTCGGAATTAAGTTGGCTCCAGAGAGAAAACACCAGCACCCAAAGCAAGACCCTCAAAATTAGATCTCAAGTTATAATTCAGGCAATTCTCTTAGAAATTAAATAAATGTAAACAGCATTTGTCAAGTGTCAAAAATGTCCAGGTAAAATATTTTTCTTCTTGATTCAATTCTGTTAAATGGTGTGGCTCAGAGATGTTCACATAATTGTACTAATTTCCATAATAAAAGAGGGAAAAGATAAAAGAAATACACAATTTTGAATAAAGAAGAAATAGGTGGGAAATCTCAGGTACAACTACATAGCCAAGTTATATGGCTTTGAAGAATCACACAGAAAAATTCCTCAATTTTGTTTCAGATAATCCAAATACTAACCAGAACTATTAGATCACTAACGAATTTCTCCGTTTTATGTTTAAATTTAGCTTATTTTTAGGCAGGCATCAGTACAGTAGGAAGTCTTTTCCTATGGAAAGCAAAGAATGCTGCCCACACAATCATGAATGAGCATCATTGCCAAGGGCTGAAAATCCCTCACGGGCAGTGTTATTTAGGTGGTTCTATCACCATGGGGACGTCAGAATGGAGAACAGTGGGCATCTTGTAAGATCCTCACGCGAGGGAAGGAACCTTGCCAACGCCTCTGCAAAGGAAAACATTTAGCATTCTACTTGTGCAGGTCAATCGCGGGCACAACAGAGTTTTATTCTTTTTTAAAGTCTAAAGGCAGCTTCTGTGTTTGAGATCTTCCATACATCACTCAGTAACTTCAACATAAACTCTGCTTCCTCATGGAAACTTCTCCTTAGGTTACAAAGTACACGAAAACAAGAGGGAGGGTGCCAGGGGGGAAATTCCACTCTATAGTTGGTTCACTTGTATAACTTCAACAACAGTGACATTGATCAGATTTACTCCTATGGGAAAGTTACAAGAGATGGAATTATTGCCCAGTGGTATAGGCTGACTTCCACATCTCTATTTTGGGAATAAATACTCTTTAAGAAATCCTTGAGGTGAATGATTAACACACATGGATTGGCAAACAACAAGACAGAAGATTTGCAGACCCCGGGCAGTGGAACTTCCCACATACTGGCTCAGGATAAGGGGGCAGCAGTTCCGGCCAAGTCACACAGCACATAATTTCCCCCGCGGAGCTCTAGAGCAAGCCACTCGGGTTGGCCTGGGATTTCCACCAGCAATCTATAGACAAATAATGCTTTACTATTCGTCCAGATATGTCTCTGACTTTTAAAAGATAAATTTCGTTTCAGCTAACAAACCATTTTCTGGCACATTTAACCAAAATGGGGGCAAGTTGGACCTAAAATTCTGGAAAAAATCACCTCTTATAGAATTTTACTCCATGAACTTTCTTATGAAGTATTTTAACAAAATTTTGTTCTGCAAAAGAACATAAGTTGAGAAACAATGTGAGAATGACTATCTGAGCCCAGGAAAAAATGTAATTAGGTACAATGATGTCAATTTAAAAGAAATCTAAATGGACCTAGAGGGTCGCCATGACTTCACGTGTAGCCGGGATGGCAGGCGTCCTCGGGGCTTGAGGGAGGGCGGGGCTTCACACTGCAGGCTTTGGAGGCAGGCAGCTGGGGTTGGAGACTGAGCTCGGTCACTCCTGGTGTGTGACTTTTGGAACGGTATTAAATCTCTCAGAAATCATGGGTTTCTTTGTCTGTAAATTAGGGGGGGCAACAAAACCACCTCCCCCCTGGGGTTGAGAGGATTAAATGAGATGTTACCCATAAAGGACTTAGGACAGTGTCTGGTATATAGGAGGTACTAAATAAATATTAGTTATTTTTATTATTCAAAAATATAGGAAACAAGTCTATTAAGAATGTTATTGATTGCCTAATAGACACGTGACATGTAACTAAACTTGGGAGAATATACATATCTCGTCAGTGGTAGAGTGCGCACTTGGGATTCAGCAAATGCAGACACATCTGCAGGTCAACAGGTAGGACTAATAAAAGGACTAATAAAAATCTTCTGAAAAGACACATCCTAGTGACAGAGAATAGTTCAAGAACACAGGGCAGATGTTGGAGAGGTAGAAGAGATTGTGAGAACCACACTGTTTGCCACTCAGATATTTGGCCTAGTCCTACAGAATCCTTGATGAAAAGGCATTGTGTGGCAATTAAAGGGACAAAGTCCACCCCCTCCCCCCAAAAAAGCCAGGAGGAATTTACAAAAATTTGCTTGGAATGTTGAGAGTGAAAAGTGGCACAGCCCCAGTCGAGCAGCGCTGGCAATGACGAAAGACGTTGCCAGGAACTCTAGAAGATAAAGCCAGCCTTACAGAAAAACCAGTGTCGTGAACATTAAGCTTCAGGACAGACATTGCAGACAGTTGTAGTGTGGGCATGATCAGTGGGCACTGGTGAGGGAGCCTTCTAAGGGCATCGGCACCATAACTGATGTGGTTGGTAGCAGCAGCAGCAGCAAAAGATATCTCCATAGGGACCAAGAGCAAGATAGACAGAAATAATGACAATCATGCAGCAAAAAAAGAGTAACAACTGACTGAGCACAGGTGAAACCAGCCTGGGGATTCAGAACTCTCTGAACTGATTGCTATAGTGAACCCTAAAAGAGGCATTCTCCCAACCCTGAGGCTCATCCAGCAGAACCTTTGGATGGCTCTTCCCACTAGGATCACCCACCCTACACAGCTTGGAAGGAGTCCCAATTGTAAACATTTACAAAAAGCAAATACTTCTAATGTTCAAGATTCTTATAATACTATAGTAGGAATTTTTACTTAGGGCTACAAGTTTACAGCCCTTACCTGAATGGGCCATCATCTTCCTGTGAAAAGAATAGACACACATATTTTTGCCTGAATTTTGTAGGTGGAAATACAACTGCAAAAAATAAAGAAATGAGTATATAAATAAATAAAAGTAAGTGGCTTGATCAGAGTCACTACATTAAACAGTCTGATGTCTGGAATGGAATTGCAAAATGCTTTTTGTTTAAATACATAGTTAATGCCCTGGCTGGTTTGGCTCAGCAGTTAGAGTGTTGGCCTGTGGACCAATGAGTCTCAGGTCTGATTCTGGTCAAGGGCACGTACCTAGGTTGCAATTTGTTCCTGGCCCTGGTCGGGGTCACGTGGGAGGCAGCTAGTCGATGTGTTCCTCTCACATCGATGTTTCTCTCTCTCTCTCTCTCTCTCCCTCCCTCCCTCCCACTCTATAAATGGAAAGATGTCTTCAGATGAGGATAAAAATAAATAAATATATAGTTAATATTAATTTTTTGTGACCTTATTTAATACAGGCTTTGGATGTATAACATGGCCCAAAGCTTTAAAAGTTTAATTAATTAATTAATCAATTAATCTTTTAAAAATATTTCCATCTTTTCCAACCTTCTTCCCTTTGGCAACCATTAGCATGTTCTCTATATCTGTGCAGAGTTTTATTTAAAACAAACTTGAATCTTGGGAATGTTCCTTTCTTCTCTCTCTTCTTATTCAATGTTATGAGTGCTACTGTTTTTCTGTTTCAGTGCCCCCTTGTCACACCCATCTGTCTTCATCTTGATTGGCCCAGCTCAGGCCTCTAGGCTCATCACTTTGGGCGTGGCTATTTTAACAATATACTATTGGTTAAATTCCCTCCAGAACCTCTCCCAGTTCTTCTTTTATATTGTAATCTTCACCAGAACAAGACTCTTATTCTCTGCCATATCCCCAAGAGTTGGATCAGAGGTATTGTGTGCTTTTGTTTCAAACAGTCTTTCAAGGATACTTGTGTAGGAAACCATCTTTGAAGACAGAGATGGTGTCTCCCTTATGGAAAGGGTAGTCTTGTTGTTGCCCGTTATAAAAGACTTGGGTTCTCTAAGCTGAGGGTTCCTCTCCTGGAACTCAGTCGACTGCACATTCAGGTATCACCTGGCTCTCTTCATATTACTCTGTAGAAATGAGGCTTTTGTAGAACCAGTGCAAATGCTGATACTTAAGCTGCTGCTGCTGCTGTTAGGGGATTAAACTGTCCTTTGTCTCTGAATCAGGAGACTCGTGTCTTTTGTCAGCATTCATGAAACTGTGTAGACTAACTTGTTATCATGCAAGTATAGTAACATCTCAAACCCTTTACAATCCTTGATAATTTTCAACATCATTACCATTAGAAAATGCAAATTAAAACACAATGAGCTAGTTCTACATATGTGTTAGAATGGCTAAAGTAAAATTTAAAAAACTTGCAAGGATGTAGACCACTAGAACTGGTGGGAATGCAAAAATGGAACAGCCACGTGGAAAACAGTTTGCAGTTTCTTACAGAGTTAAACATATTCTTACATGTGACCCAGCAATCCCACTCATAGGTATTTGGCATAAAGAAATCAAATCTTATGGTCATACAAAAACCTGCACACAAATGTTTATAGCTTCTCTATAATTGCCTCAAATTGTGCACAGCCTAAATATTCTTCAGTGGCTTAAATAAATAAATAAAAATCATGGTACAAGCATACAATGAAATATTATATGGCAATACAAAGGAGTGAACTATAGAAACAAAGAACAACTTGGATAAATCTCAAAGTTTCTGAGTGAAAGAAGCAAGTCTCAAAAGGGTTCACACTGTATTATTCCATTTATACGACATTCTCCAAAAGACTAAATGACAGGAACAGAGAACAGATCAGTGATTGCCAAGAGTTAAGTGTGTAGGGAAACTGTGACTATAAGTGGGTAACATGAGGGAGTTTTTTGGGGTGATGAAACTGTTCTGTATTCTGATTGTGGTAATGATTACATGAATCTATACACTTGCTAAGATTCATACAATGCATAAAACAGTTAGTTTTACTATATATTATTTTTAAAAATGAAATTTAAAATTTTTTACTAAAGTGCTCACCAGCATAATTCTACCCTCCATTTCATAAGTTTCTAAACAATATATAATATTTTGGGAAATAACATGTAATAAAACGCACAGATCTTAATTATATAGGTTAACAAGTTTGACAAACATAATAGAAACTTAAACCTTTTTATTGTCATTTTTTCATCACAAATGGTATTATGGCACATCTCAGTGACTATAACATTATATTTTCTTCTTATTTTATCTGTTTATTTGTCCTACATACTCAAGAGTAAAAGGCAATAGTTTAACAGTTTCAATCAATTCATCTAAACTAAATAAATACTTTAAGGTAATATTTTATTTTTTAAGTTATTCATAATAAAACCCCATATTTTCATTCTTTTAATACTATAAATATATCCACAATATATTAATTTATAGGAAGTTTTGCACTAAAACTTTATGAGCTCAGTGTTCAGTACAGAGATTGTAAAGCCAGCTATAGCTAAGTATAATGAAACATAGTAAAAAGCCTTTTTTTATATAAATACATGGCTAAAAATTAATTTCTCAAATGTGTTTTATCTTATTTCTACACTTCTACAAGTCTTTCAAATATATTGATAAAACATTGTGTTTTTTTAGCCAACACAATTATAAAAATATACAAAAGTTTTATAACCAATAACTTACAGCATGATAATATCTAAAGCAGGACAGAAAAAGTCTAACTTAATGGCCAAGAGAATCATAAATAAATGTTGGAGCTTATTTTAGCCAGACTCAAATGAATTTGCAGTCAGAAAAAGGAATAAAATCGCTTAAAAAGAACATAAATGGCATGTAATAAATTTTATTTGAAGCCAATGAGAACTAAATAGGAGCCAGTGCAAATGAGCACAACTTCTTTACAATTCTTCCACATTTTAACCCTGAAGAAATCTAGAAACAGGACCAAACCTGTTCTTTCACCAATCCAGCAAGTAAAAACTATGATTGATACTGAAAAGAGAAAAATCTAACCCCAGCAGTTCTAGCTTTGAGAATGAAGGTGATTCTTCCAAAGCAGGTAAGACATCTCTTTGATCAATCATTTAACATTTCCCAGTATCTAATTTAGCACTTTCTGAGATCTGGTGTTAACCTGAACAGTTAACCTATTTGCCTGTGTGCTCCTTCTTTTCAGATTCAGAATGGGCTGAAAAAAATAATGAGTGTCTCAGGAAAAAGAAAATAGAACTGGATAGTTTGACCGAGTGAACCTCTCATATAGGATCAGCTACATGGTACACTAAGTTAACCTACGCATTAGTATATTTCAAATAAATTACAAATCACATATAGGATAAGGCTGTTCCTGTTATAACCCCTATCCTTCTTCACACACACACACACACACACACACACACACGGGGCCATTGGTACTGAAGCAGGGATGGCTGAGAGAAAAGTCTTGTTCTCTTCCTGTCCTGACCTTCTTCTCTTTCAGCCATCCTGATTTTATGACATATGTTAATCCTCTTCTGGGGACTGTACTGTTTAATTTACCATACTGATCCTTTATCAGGACTTTCCTCCTAATGGCAGAGCAGTACCAGGCTTTTTGACTGCAAATAATCAAGGTTCAAGCTTCAGATTCCCTCCTCACTAGTCTTAGTTTCCTTGTCTGGAAAATGGAGATAGTGGTATCTGCCTTCCAGACTCAGTGTGAAGATTGAATGAGTCGGTATGTGTAGAGGTCATACTAGAGCCCACTACAGCATGGGCTCTATGTAATGGTTACCTATTTACCAAATCGTAAACCACATAAAGGCTATTGATTCCAGAGGCCTGGAGAGCAAGGGCCCGTGGAGGAAGACGTGTAAAGGAAAAAGGGAAACGGGGTGTGGACTAGAACTCGGTGGCTCAAGTTTTAACTCCTGTGGGCTTTCTTTTCTGTGAAGAAATTCTCCTGTGGGTGGAAAGATGTCTCTGAACTCTTACTTGAATGACAGAAGAGGATCTTACTCAGCTTTATGTCCTTAGTGACTAAAACAGGGCTGAATATATATAATAGACGCTCAGTAGATGCTTCCTGACTGAAAGTTACTGACTTTATGAGTGGGATACCGGCCATGGGAACAATGATCCAATTCTTAGGCCTAACTCTAATTTCTTTCATCTAGGGAATATTAAATTTAATAGGTGAGATCAAACAGAAAGTTTGAAGAACAATTTTTGAACAGTTTTGGAGGGGCATGAGCCTGTAGGTAGAAGTATAATTTTAACAAATTGACCAAATGAGAATGTCACAAGAAGCAATCAACACAGGACCCAGCTTGAGAGGCTGTTGACATTCTGTGTAATTACTGCAAGTGCACCCTGGGTAGTTCACGTTATTGTAAACTGCATTTCCTACACTGTGTGGCATTCAATTAAAAGGTGGGGGTGGGGGGGAGCAATGAAGTTATAGCCATTAGCAAAGCTGAATTGGAACTCCTAGAAAATGTCAAGGAGATCTTAATTGTACTTTATATAATGGCCTCCTAGGCTAATAAGATATGATCTAAAACCATTAGGTATGAGAAGGTAAACATTTTAAGAGCACTTTTTTTGCCAAAAGGCTCTTCATCTCTATTTGACAACTCTCATTTGGCCTTGAGGTAAAGCATTGCAGTGTTCTGAAATAACAGATATTGTTTGTGACAGAGGGAATGAGGCCCTGTGGTGTAGGAGAGTATTCAAAGATAACGTATAAGGAGCAAGGTTGTCTATAAATTTGATTCTTAAGTCACACAACAAATCCCCCACCTCCCACCCTAGCAGAGGGGGTGGGCAGGTATGTTCTAAAAGTTATTCCCCTGTCACGTAGCATGCAATTCCAAAATGCTGGGAAACACCCATTATTCTGACAAGCTTCAGAACACATAAATCTGTTTAGCCTTATAAATGACTGAAATTCATTCTCTCAAGGTCGGAATCTTGCCAACGGAGAGCCATATATTTATGTCTTGTTTTTTCAATGAGCTTCTGAGCTAAGAGAGTAGATCCTTGAATTCCTGTACCTTAGAAATTTTATAGTTTCTGTTCTCAATTATTGATAGAAGACACCAGCAATCAAATATATTGGTCAATGTTACTCTGCACCTATGAACCACAAAGTCTTGTCTTCTATTAGTGGTTTAAGGAGTACACTTTTTACTTTGGTTCTTATTTTATTTATGTGAAAATAACATGAAGAAATGTCTACTACTCAATAAGACATATGTCTAAGTGAGAGGTATAGTCCCTTCTACCTTCTTAACCACTCCATTAACAAAGGGACTGTTAACTACCTCTAAAGAGGTAAATATGTGGAAAGTACACAAAATTAATATGTGTGAATTTTACAAGTGTGTTTAATTAAAATTCATTAAGTGAAAATGCAATTACCAAGACAGAACTTTACTTAAATAGTCCCTTCAATTAGAATCAGTGAATGTCTACAACTTGGTTCTGTTTGTAAACACAGCTTAGAAATCGTTGTTGGGACATGTGGGCTTTGGTTCCAGTTTGTCTCAATCTTGTGTACACTTTGGCAAGCAACCTAATGTTTCTTTACACCTTTGTTTCTCTGTTTGTATGCGGGAGAACATTAACACTAAATGAAATGTGTATAGTGCTTGGGACACCTGTGCATATTGTACTGTTTTGAACAGATATTGAGATGGTATTTGTTTAATCTGCAAAATCACAATAATACTTTCCTTAATGCTTGGATAGTGTTTACTAAAGTGTGTTTGTTTCATTAAATGTTAGCTCTTCAGGATTAGATGTTACAAGAAATGGGCCTACTTTTGTCAAATACATTTATGAACCTCTAAGGTAAACAAAATTAAACAAAGGCCTTTGCTATGAGACTTCTCCAAGCCTTTCATATGTTGATGAGCATTTTGAATCTCCTGGATGGGTATGGTGTGTGGTGTTTCCCAAACTTGTTTAATGGTAGCTTTTTTTTTTTTTTTTTGAACTTTTACTTTGGGGTCATAGGAAAGTTTTTGTGAAATGCTTGGCAGAAGAAAAAACACCATTGATAAGGGCAGTCCAAAAATCTTAAAGAGGAAGCACAGGGTTGGAAAGCATCTCTGTTCATTACTCTGTAAAACATACTGGTTGAATCATATAGAATTTCTGGTTTTGTAGGTCAAAAAATGATGGAACACCAGCATTTTCATGTACTTCTACCTAATATCAATGTCCCCTGGTAGACTGAATCCTTGAGGCTAGTATGTCTACAAACATACTAGTATGTCTAGTATGTCTAAATCTAGTAAGTCTACAAACATGCTAGTATGTCTAAATCTAGTATGTCTACAAACTACCTCTCCCACTGGTGGAATTACATATATGTAACTCAATTGTGTTGTTCCAAAACATTTCATGAAAGTGTGCTTATTCTTGTAATGGCTTGTAACCACATAACTTAATTAGATATTATATAAACACATAGAATATAAATAATATGAGTATGAAAAGAAAGTTGATGATTCTATGAAAACTAGATTGAATGCTTTGTCAAGACTCATTATGATGAGATTTTAAAATTACTGTTACATGAGGTCCATACCTAAAAGTTTGAGATATCATAAAAATTTGTAGGGGGGTGGATCTTAAAATTATGAAAGTCTATACTCTGCATTTTAAGTGATTTTTAATTCTCAGTATATACATAAGAAGCAGAATCTGAAAATTCAGGGTGATATGTTATGGTGTGGTTTATGGGAAGAAAGTATCAGAATTCCTATCTGAAGACCTATACTCAAAGAAATTACTGTGATTCTATGTCAAAAGATGGATAAATGTAGAGGAATTATATCCAGATATCTTAACAGCCAGTATAGTTTTGACACTGACCAGTCAGAAGAAATGCCTGTCCCACCAGAAAGGGTGCTCAAACTTCAACAATTGTACAGCCATGCCAGTGCATACTGGATGAATATCAGTTCTGCCTACAGATATTTTAGGTGAAAATATAATATTTTGATAGTTTACATCATTTTAAAACAATTTCTTACTTGAAAGAAATATTTCGATTATCTGGCCAAGTGCTACTCCTGATCACCTCAGAAGAAGATGGAATGACTACTACTATCAGCTGTAAGAAGACCTAGTATAACACAGCTTACAAGGTACTTCCCACGTTATCATCCCCTTTAATGGACAGAAACTGAAGAAATTTGGCTCCTGTAAGCAAATGTCCTAGAAGCCCCTTTGAAGCAACCACAGAAACAGGTGGAGTTATAGAAAACAGAATTTAATTCCATAGTTTCCTTGTTCATCAATCATTTGGTGTAGGCGAAGGGTCACAAAGAGGAAGGGGGAAAAAAAGAGCAAAAAAATTAGGAAACTGGATTCCAGGTTTGGTCAGAACAATCGGAATATCTGCTGCCAGAGGAAGATCCTGACAGAGGTGAGGACTCAGTTGAGGGAAATTGGGGGACAGTCTCATACAGAGCATGTGACTGCCTGATGTCTTTCCCATTCTAATCATTGTTAACCCACAGGGGTCCATAAGGGCTGTCCCACCATGTTTCAGAACCACTACCCACAGCTTACTCAGCACAGTCAGAGGCTCAGAAGTCAGGATTAACTTCAGACATAAAGAAGGAGAATTTCACAATGAACTCTGACTCTCAAATGACAAAAACATGAGGTCTATTCACAATGTTTTGAATTCACTGGAAATAATATAGTTGAAAGTAATTCCAGAGTTACTTTAAGCAGTAAAATAACAATTTTGTTAAATAAAAAAATGTTATGGTTATACTAAGGCTTTATTTTTCTTTGTTCTGTCTTTTTTTAAAGATTTTTGAAATTGAGTTTTTGAGAGAGAGGTAGAGAGAGAGAAACATCGATGTGTGAGTGAAACATTGATCGACTGCCTCCTGTACATCCCCTACCCGAGACTGAGCCTTCAACCTGGGTATATGCCCTGACTGGGAATCGAACTGGCAACCTTTCGGTGCAGGAGGTATCACCCAACCAAATGAACCACACCGGCCAGGGCAAGGCTTTATATTTTTAAATTTATTTTTCCTTTGAAGTCAGTCATCTGTTCTTTGGAAATATCAATTATAGTTAATGTGCGCCTGGAGAAAGTCTTGTGAGTCTAGAAGCTACTGTTGGCACCTGGAAGTGGCTACTAGCGTTGGCACCTAATACCTAGCTGTGTGTTAGACTCATCGGGAAGTTTTAGAAAAATATTGATGACAGGGGTCACTCCCAGAAACTGTGTCAAGTGCTCTGTGGTGCTGCTGAGGCACCAGATTTTAAAAGCTTCCAGCCTCAAGTGCTGTCTGCGGACCAGCTGTGTCTGCATCACCCGGGATCCTGTCACAGCTGCTGGAAATCTCCATCCTAAACCTGCAGAGGATCAGAACCTGCACTTCAACAAGACACCACGCGGATTTTAGGCACATTAAAAGTGGAAAATGTAGCCCTGGCTGGGTTTCTCAGTGGTTGGAGCCTCAGCCCGAGGACCAAATAGTCTTGGGTTCGATTCCCATCAAGGGCACGTACCTTGGTTGCCAGTTCCATCCCCTGGCCCATAGGGGTCATGTGGGAGGCAACTAATCAATATTTCTCTTTCTCTCCCTCCCTCCCTCCTACTGTATCTACAAAAAAATCAATGGAAAAATATCCTTGGATGAGTATTAAAAAAAAAAGAAAAGAAAAAGAAAAAACCTGGAAAATATAGAAAACTGTTCCTCAAAGCATTGTCAAAGAACCTACATTAAAATCACCTGGGTATTTATTTTGTTAGTTTAATAAAATAGAGATTTTTTTTTTGGTCCTCATCTTAGTTCCTGAATGAGAATCCCCGGGGGGGAGGGAAGGTGCTGGGGCACACGAGCCTATGGAATCAACAGTTTATCAATCACCTAGGGAATCTAATGGGCATCTCAACTGAGAACCATAAGGTGGCAGAAACAGGGAGAGGTTGGTAAAGGGTAAATTTTTACTTATGAGATGAGTAAGATCTGAGCATCTAGCAGGGGTGGGGAACCTTTTCTCTGCCAAGGGCCATCTGGATATTTATAATATCATTCGTGGGCCATACAAAATTATCAACTTAAAAATTAGCCTGCTAGCCCGGCTGGTGTGGCTCACTGGTTGAGCAAGAGGTTGCCAGTTTGACTCCTTGTCAGGGCACATGCCCAGGTTGTGGACCAAATCCCCAGTGGGGGGCATGCAGGAGGCGGCCAATTGATGTTCTCTCTCATCAATGTTTCTCTCTCTCTCTCCCTCTCCCTCCCTCTCCCTTCCTCTCTCTCTCAAATCAATAAAGAAAAAAATATTTTTTTTAATTAGCCTGCTATATTTGGTCATGATGTTAGCTGGTATTGATTTTGCAGGCCAGACGTTCCCCGCCCCTGGGCATAAAAACATGGTGACTATAGTTGATAACACTGTATTGTATCTGAAATTTGCTGAGAGAGAACTTAAATGTTTTCTCACACACACACACACACACACACACACACAGGATATTAGAGGTGATGGATGCATTAATTAACATGATGGAGGAGTCCTTTTGTAATGTATATCAAATCATCACATTGTGCACTTTAAGTATCTTACAATTTTATTTTCAATTATTCCTCAATAAAGCTGAAAAACTAAACAGAGAATCATTGCTTTAGAGGATGTGTCTTGAAACTTTCTGATCTTGCTAATAAGGTTTTGGATCTGAAAGGATGTGGAAGGGGTTGTAAGCAGGGTAGAGAGAACCTTCTTCGAGTATCCACAGGTACAGATACTCCGTCATGAAGCAGCTCTCTGCTTCCTAACTCGTAATAATACTGCCTCTGAAGGAGCAGCAGATGGTCAGACCATCAGTTCTAGGGGAATGTGTGTCTTTTTAGGAACAAGCCAGATTTCAGGGTGTAATCCGAGGTGCTCGCCTACCTTTCCTCAGTTAACTGTTGCTCAGTTCCAACAGTTAACTGAGATTTGGGACCAGTTCCAGTGTTTGTGTTCCTCATCAGAATTTAAAATAGCCAATCTCAGAAATAAAGTGCTTTGATAGGCACCCAAGAACCTCTTGTAGAAACATTTGACACAGACTTGTCCAACATTTTTTTCTACTCATACCTCAGTTAAGCAAGTCCAGGCTATGTTTCCGAATACAGAAGAAGGAGCACCCTTCTGTCATAGCTCCTCTCACACAACCGTGGCGGTAGCATACATCAAAACACAGCCCTGGCAAAGAACAAGTCTATGCAGTACAAGTCTTAGATAGTATACTCGTGGCTTCTCACATGGGTGTTAATATTGTCACTCAATTCCAGAATGAAAAAGAATTCCATGGTAGCCTTTTTTTATTCTAGTAATTTAGGTGAATATACATCAGCTTATGGCCATTGTCACGGGTCTAGGCAAGACCTAATTTTGTTTTTGTATTAGTTTGTGAGAACTCCCATAACAAAACGCTACAAATTTGGTGGCTTCAAACAACAGAAATTTATTGACTCACAATTCTGGAGGCTAGAAACCTGAAATCGAGGTGTCAGCAGGGCCATGTTGTTTTTGAAGGCTCTAGGTAAGATCCTCCTTAGTCCTTTCCTAGTTTCTGGTGGTTGCCAGTAGTCCATGGCAGTCCTGGTCTGCAGAGATATCACTACAGTCTCTGATCCATTGTCATATGGCATTCCCCCAGTGTGTCTTCACATTGTTTTCCTTCTGCACACCTGTGTCTCTATGTCCCTTCTTTTCTTTTAAGAATACCAGTCATATTGGATTAAGGGCCCACCATACTTCAGTATGACCTCATCGTAACTAATGACATCTGCAATGATTCTATTTCCAAATAAAGTCACATACTGAAGTTCCAGGAAGGACATGAATTTGGAGAGGGTACTATTCAACTCCGTACAGTTTTGATGTTATGTTTTTTTACTTCATTATTTACTGTTGCTTTCTCCTTTATTCTCCCTCCCATTTTCTTCCATCCCTCTTGACAGCAGCTTTTAATTATATTAAGCATATGTCCCTTCCAATCCACTTTCCTTCTTTATTTAGATAAATATACATCCTTGAAGATGCAGTGTCATTAAATTTCTATAGAGTTTTTAAATGAAAATCAACGGACTTGTGCTCTAAATCTCATTCTGTTTCATACCTATTTCATTCACTATATATTTTTTTTATGATCTTCCATGCTGATATATGTCCATTTAGCTCATTTCTTCTCACTGCTACATATTCCATGTGCAGCAAATACCATGTGTGTGCATGCATACCCTTAGTGATAGATACCTAGGTTACTTCCAGCTCTTTGATGTTACAAACTACCATACTATTGCAATGGTCATTCTCAATTGCATCTCCTGTGAACTTATGCATGATTCTCCGGGCTATATACCAGAAGTAGATCTCACCTTTTATAGCATAGGTTGATAGCATATATAATTTCACTGAGTTCTAACAGACTGCTGTGCTAAATGGCAGCACCAACCCATAGTCTCACCTGGAACCCAGGACTGGATTAGCTGCCTCCCTGTTTGCTACCCATCCTTGGTCATATTATAGTTCTTACATATCACACTACAGTGTAACTCTCAAGCTATTTATCTGTTTCTACCACTAGATTATAAATGATTTGAGGGAAGGGACTGGGTCTTTTATTTATTTATTTTTTTCTTTATTGATTTTAGAGAGACAGGAAGGGAGAGGGAGAGGGAGATAGAAACATCAATGAGAGAGAACATTGATTGGTTGCCTCCTGCATGCCCCCCACTGGAGATTTGGCCCAAAACCTGGACATGTGCCTTGACTGGGAATCAAACAAGCAACCTTTTGGTGCATGGGTTGATGCTCAACCACTGAGCCACACCGGCCGGGCAAGGGACTGGGTCTTAGTCATCATTTGATCCATAGTGCCTAACTTATTGCCTGGCATATAGAAGAAATTAATAACTACTTATATAAAGAATGAGTAACTAAATTTCTTAGAAAATTTAGCTCATATTTCCTCTACAGAAAGAACTTCATTCCCACTTTAGAGTATGTTCGTGAGGAGATTAACATTTGCTCTAAGTCATCTTTCCTGGTATAATAAAGATAATATTTTAAGGCTCTTAAATAATGGTACCCACCTCCCTACAATACCCCCTGGTTTCTAGTGTGTCACCCATCAAGAACCATACAATAGGAACACATTTCCAGTTATAAAATAAATAAGCCCTGGGGTTGTAATGTAAAGCATGGTGACTATAGTTAATAATATTGTATTATATATTTGAAAGTTGCTAAGTGAGTAGATCTTAAAAGTTCTCATCACAAGAATAAAATTTGTAACTATGTATGGTGATGGGTGTTAACGAGACTTATGGTGGTGATTATTTTGCAATATATACAAATATTGAATCATTATATTATATACTGAAACTAATATAATGTTATATGTCAACTATATCTCAATCAAAGAAAAAAAAAAAACAGAACCACACAGTTTGTGCCATAATGTGGAGAAGCTTTTCTTCCTACCTGTGGTAGCTTGACCGTGAGGTTCATTGCCCTAGGAGAAAAGAATCATCAACACGAAAGGAGTTCTGAGCCCTCGGGAAGAGGAAGTGGAAGTCCCACACCCTCTTTCTCAGGAGGAAATGAGGAAAGGGGGACAAAAGTCGAGGAAATAAATGTAGATACTCCTCAGCTTATGATGGGGTTATGTTCCGATAAACCCACTGTAAGTTGAAAATACCATAATAAGTAAAAAATGCATTTAATACACTTAACCTATTGAACATCATAGCTTAGTCTAGCCTATGATAATCATGCTCAGAACACATACATTAGCTTACAGTTGGGCAAAATCAGCTAACAAAGCCTATTTTATAGTTAAGTTTTGAATATCTCATGTATTTATTATGCATATTGCTTTTGCATTATTGTAAATTTGAAAATTTTCAAATCAAACCATTCTAAGTCAGGGACCATCTTATAGTCAGTTACCAACGCTTTCCCCTCAGGGCCTAAATCTTGCAGTGTGTAACAAATATTCCAAAACAATGGTTAAAACAACAAAATTTTATTTCTGTGCTTTAGGGATCTGGGCATTCCTTAGTTGGGTCCTCTGCCTCAGGTCTATAACAAGCCTACTATCAAGGCACTGGCCGAGGCTGCAGTCTCATCAGAAGGCTCAGCTGAGGGAGGAGCCACTTCCAGGCTCACTTACATGGTTCTTGGCAGGATTTAGTATCTCATGAGCAATTAGACTGTGGGCCTCTGGTCCTTGCTGGGTGCTGGCCAGAAGCGTTTCTCAATTACTTGCCATGTTGGCCTCTGTATAGCAGTTCACAGCATGGTAACTGGCTTCCATCACAGTGAGCTAGTGAGAGAGCCAGAGAAAGTGAGCATGATAGAAGCCACAATGTTTTTGTTAACCTAGTCTTAGGAGTGACATTTTATCACTTTTTGGCATAGTTCATTCAACTGGAAACAAGTCACTAGATCCAGCCCACATTCAAGGGGAGACAATTACACTGAGTGTGATTCTCAGAAGGTAGAGATCATTGGGTGCCATCTCATAGGCTGCCTGATGCTCAAGGTTTATGTTAGGATAACAAGGCCAAAAGCAATGAGGTTTTCTGCCTTGCTTCCCAGTTGGAAATCTAGAATGACAGTTTCAGAGGGGGACCCTTCCCATCCATCTATGTGGAGTGACCATTAGGGAGCAAAGTTTTATTATATGGAATGGTTAGGCAGAGAGAGGGATGGACTCAGCACTCCTGTCCTCCCTCTGCTGCTAGGTGGAACAGCATTAAACCAGAATTTCTCCATTGCCAGCAGCTCTGCTAAAAGACTTTGACAAAGGGAAAAGTGACTCCTATTTCTCTGAGACTATGGTGCTGATAGTCTATCTGGAGGGCAGATAAAGAATGTGGGTGACATTTATAGAGATGGGTCCAACCATTTAGGGCTAAAGTAGGGGCATCATGAGTCAGGGACCAAGCCCTGATCAAGCCAAGTGAACAGATCCCAAGTTTCTCTTTTGAAGACTTCAGCAGTGGCTGCCAGCAAGGCCTCCAGCAGTTAGGAAGGCACAACACGGTGTTATGCAGGCCAGTGAACCCAGGAAATGGCCCAAGCACTTGTGTGCACACATCCAAGTGTGCACACATTCATTCTCTGCTGCCAAGTATCTTCCGCCATCTTCCTGCATTGCTTGGAGAAGGAGCAGATGGAATAGGAGAGCATCTGGAAGGTTAAACTGAGTTACCCACTACTGACTATTATCAAAAGAGACTGAAGCACTTCTCAAATTTAAGCTTCTACCTGTTGTATATCAGGATAGGGAAAATTAGACTAGTTATAGGACATAAATAAGCTACATTTTCTTGAAGCCTTTGAACTGTGATATTTATGTTTATAACCCTTGGTAGATTAGGAACAGAAACTTTTCCATGCATAATCAGTTATAATATTAGTCAGATTATATACCTAGTAATTATTTCTAACTTCACAATACATTGAATGGAGTCCATTTAAAACATATATATTAGAAGGTAAAATTTTCAATGAAAAAAGGTAAAAATAGAGTAAAGTATGAGGGATTTGGTGTGTGTGTGTGTGTCGTATTAACTAGGGTAGTCAGAGTAGGTAACACTGAGAAGATGAGACTTAAGCAAAGGGTTAAAGGAGATAAAGAAGTAGCCAAGTAGCTATCTGGGGAAAGAATATTTTAAGTAGAGGAAACAACTAAGGTTCTAAGACAGGGGTCATTTTTTTGTATATGCATAATCATATATATATATACACAATATTGATATGTACAAGGCAGAGATCATATACATATGTGTGTGTGTGTGTGTGTGTGTGTGTGTGTGTGTGTGTATATATATATATATATATATATATAACTTATCTATTGAGTCTAGTGTTAGGGATAACAGTGTAGACACACAAATGTGAAGAAAATAAAACTTTGTATAGCCTCCGTGATAACAGTAAGAGTTATTTAAAAATATAGAATCGTATTCAATGAAGAATAATATTGACTATGATACTCAGCTTGGAGGGGAAATGTGTTAGAATTGGCTAGGTAAATCTGCATTAAAAACAAATCTTGAAATCTCAGTGGCTTAAGAAGATGCTTCAGAAGCAAAGAAGATGCTTCCATCTCACCAGGACTGCATTCTTCTAACAATGCTCAGAGGCTGTTTCCATTTTATAGCTTTACCATCTTGATGTGCATCTTTCATGAGCTTTCCAGAGCAGAGGAAAAGAGCGTTCTTGGAAAACTCACACTGTTCTTTTACCCTTTGTCCTGGAATTGACTCATGTCGCTATGCTTAAGTTCATTGGCCAGAATCAGTCACATGTCCCAACATAACTGCAAAGGTCCTTGAGAAATGCAGTCTTTCTGTGTGCTAGAGAAAAGAGAAATGAATAAGGCTTAGTAAAAATAGCATTGTCTCTGCCCTGGATGGATAGCTCAGTGGATTAGAGTGTCATCTGACATGCCAAGGTTGTGTGTGTTTGATGTCTGGTCAGGGCACATACAAGAATCAACCAATGAATGCATAAATAAGTGCAACAACAAATCTCTCTCTCTCTCTCTCTCTCTCTCTCTCTCATCAATACATTTTTTAAAATAACATTGCCTTAGATTCAGAAGAGAATAAATCAGACTATATTTGATTTCGTGGCACTTCCAGGAAGTTTAACCTTGAGTTAGATTCTGAAAGGAAACAATTTTAACCAGCTTTAAAGAGATAGTTGATAATTAAAGTGTGTGGGGGGTGTTTGTTTTGCTTTGTTTTTGTTTTAATTTATTAGATATCTTTCTTCCTTCCTCCTCTAATTTTAATGATGTCTTTTGGCCATTAATGGCTCATTTTTCCTCTTCTCAAAGGAACTAAGCACATAATACACAATCAACAAATACACAGATTTATTGAATTAAGGGATAAAAACTTTAAACTCAGTTGGCCTTGACACTTGTTAGTACTATTAAAGCTTTAATGAGAAAGGAGATAAAAGAATAAATGAGTAGTAAGTTCCACTAATAACTAACAATTTATCCATCTTTCATCTTCCTCCAAAGTAGCCATAATTAAGGGTTGATGATGTCATAGCCATAATAATACCTCTATTTGTATCTCCCTTTCAACTTTGCGAAGTGTGCTACATTTGTTATCTCACTATATCTTCACACCATGCAAGGACAGTAGGCAGGCATTATCCCATTTTGCAGATTAGGAAATCAGGACACAATAATGTTAAGTGAGCTGCCTAAGATCTGAAAATAGTCCTGATGTTGTCACTGGGAACCAGACCTCCTAACTTCCTGACCTATGCTTTCCCCTCACTAGACCATAGACGTTCACTGCAAATAGAAATCATTCATAGAAGCAAGATAACGAAGTCTACTTTTTATCTTTTAACATAGCGAAATCCAAGTTGGCCATAAAATTATAATAAAAGCATAATTTTCAAACACCTCATTCCAGTGTGTGCAGTTTTATAAACTATTGTGGAATTGGGTGGGACATAAGTCATAGAGGGGTCTACAGAGGGGCAGGAGAGTTTTTCTATAAAGCTCCAGCCAGAGAGGGAATGTTTCAAGCTTTGGGAACATATGGCGTCCATTGCATACTCTTCTTTGTTATTTTGTTACAATATTTAAAAAATAGTTTTAGCTTACAGGCTGTTCAAAAACAGGCCATGAGTTGGATTTGTCCCACAAGCCCTGATTGAGGACTCTGTTCGTCCACAGAAAACCCACTGACAGTGACCACACTCTGACTGCTATAGCGTGAATTTGTGGCTGCCTTCCACAGGCATCCAGCGTGCCTTGTGTTGCCTCCTTGGCAATTTTTTTTAGGTCACAAATTACCTATTTGCAAATGATGTGTACCACCTCTTGTCTCTGAATTTCTTGCCCTGCGGGCACAGGGCTGGGTCTGTGACTTGGTTTCATGAACTACTTTTGAGTTCCCTTTGCTTTTCGGAGCCACGGGGCATGATGTGTCGGTTCTCTAGGTGACTGAACTTCTGCTGCCTATTTGCTCATTTGGGCCTCTCAAAGTGCCCTCCCTCCTCACTTTATATACTCGTCCCTCTTTTCATCCTCTTAGTTACCTCTCGTTAAAGCCTATGAGGGTGAAGAGTGGGGTATCTAGGAGGTCGGTCAAGGGCACTGAATATAAGCAGGTGATCATAAAAGGCCAGGGAGCCTCCCCACGCCTCATTGGTTGTTTCCTCCTGGAGCCCTGACAGTTGCAGTGGTCAAAGCAGCACTAGCCCTCTTGGAGGTCACCAATCCCAGGTGATTTAGGCATGCCTGTCAGAGATACATGCACTTCCTCAATGCGCAAATGCTCTGCAATGGAAATCAATCACTTTTTATAAGTTTTTCCTAGTGATTTTTTTTTTTTTGGCTAATTTTTTTCTAGGCAGAATATGTTTTATTCATTCAACAGATATTTATAATCCACCATAAATCAGACACTGTATTAACTGCCAAGACACAGAGAGAATTGATACATTACATCTACTTAAATAGCTTACATTTTCAAAGAAAATAGTTGAATACCTGAGCTGTTAAAATACAGAATAAACACAACTCTAGAGCTTTATGTGGGGTGTCACAAAAGCATGGAAGAGATTCCTTATTCTTCAGGGGGAAGAGACAGCTAGTAAAGATGCCAGAAAGGAAGTGAGGTCTGAGCCGAGTAGAGGAGAGAATGAGAAAAACGGTCAAGACAGAGGGGATAATCTGTGCACAGAGGTGTGGTAGAGTAGGCTGTGATCAGAAACGATCCAGAGCAGACTGTGACGTGCACACGTGGTGTCTAGGAAGGAGGGTTGGGTGGTAAGGTACAAATGCAGAACTGTGTGAGACTGTACTCTGTGCTGAGGTACAAAGTTTGTTCATCCTGAAGGCAATGGTGAGCAAGTGTGGCAACACAGTGGGTTTGTGCGTCCAAAAGATCTCCTGGGCTATGATATGCAGGTGGAACTGATGACATGTGAGACTGCAGCAGGAGGTAATGACAGTTGTCCTGCAGAAGATGGTACATATTGGAGTTATGGCAGGCACAAAGTGGGTGACAAAAGGGAAAGGTTTAAGAAATGATTAGGAAACAACAGCTCTCAGTGACTGATTATGAGTGTGAAATAGGGAAAGATCCAGAACAGTTTCCAGGTGAATGACTTGGAAGTTTGGAAATGTTATCTAACAACACTGGAAACGCTGAGAGAAGTGCAAGGAGTAAATTAGGAGGCCAGATGAATCATTCCATTTTAGACATGCCAGACCTGAAAATCCCCCGGGATGTCCAAGTGAAGATGTTCAGTTTACAGTAGGAAGAGCTGGCTTAAAGGTCAGGAACAGTGACTCAGCTGGCTATATCACTAACTAGTAATTGGTTGAGGCCATTGTTTTAGATGTGATTGTTCTAGGAGAATTTGGAGCTTGAGAAGTAAACAGGAGCAAGGAAAAATCCCAAGGACTTCCAGAAGAAGAGCCTGCTGTGGCAACAGAAAATCAAGAAGATATGGTCAGAGAGAGAGGAATATAACAGAACCACATGCCATTACAGAAGGCAGGAGCAGAAACAGTGTGAGTCCAGTTAGATAAGGATGAAAAAACATCGCTATTTTTTTTTATAGAAAATAGGAGATTACCTGTTAGAAACAACTTAGTTAGTAGAATGGTGGAAGAGGAAGCTAGGTTGGAGTGATTGGACCAGTGATTAATTACAGGAAATAATGTAAATATTGGATGTAAAGTCTTTGAAAACACTTTATTTACTCTAAAAAGTTATGTAAATATATAGTAGAATTATATCAATGTATAATCTTAAGCATAGCCTCTGGATTTGAAACTGTCCTTTGAAATAATCTATCTATATTTAATTTGCATGTGTCAATGATAATAGAAGCATAGATAATAGAATTCATAGATTCATAATGAATCTACAGCACACACTTCTCAACACAAATCCCCTCTACAATTCTATCCATCCTCTGCAGGAAACTCATTACCTTAAAATTACTCTTGCACATTTACTAAATAACTCCAGGTATTAGAGGACCTATCAGGAATTTCTGTTTTTATGTCCCAGGGCCCTGACCCAGCTCTGGACAATTTTTAGACCTTCCTTTCTTACCTACAGGAAGACAGACACTCTTGGCCTCTGTCACCAGTCACACTGTTCCCTGGGATCTTCCCATTATCTCTGCCTCTGGTCTGAAGAGCAAGAAACCATATCCTTGTCCCTTCTTTACTTGCTGTCTTTAAAAGTAATCACATTGTGATTTCAAGTGTTCTTCCTACTGATGACTACAGAGAAATAAACAAGATTAAAAACCAAACATCTGTAATACTTTCAACAATTAAGATAAATTAAAAACAAAAACAAAAACCATGGAACATTTTTAAAGCTTCAGAAGTCTTAGAGTTAAGATCTTTGGTTCATGAATGAGGTGTTAAATGGGCCTTATCCCTCTATGTCTATGTCAGGGCTTACAAAGTCACCTCTTTCATATTCCCCCCCCCCCCGATTCTATGTCCTCATGTTCTTCATGACTTTTTTATCATGAGGACTAGAAGGTGACATCAAGACAGACCAAGAAGCCTTCCTTTGTGATGCCTCTGAGAACCCACAGGCAAAGTGATTCCCATTCCATTGGCCTCAGCCCTCACCTTTATATTTTCCACATAGAGTTGAAATGCAAATCTTAATTCTAAAATACAAATATTTTCCATCCTTTCCAGTTCAATCTCATTTGTTAACTTAAAAATTATTGTTTGTGTTCTTTTGTAAGTCATTGATTTAAATATAAACTAGAGCTGGACTAAGGAAAAAGGCCTGAGGCATGAAAATGGAGACCATCTTCCATGTCGCAATCAATCCACTGGCTAATGTTCTTTAGAAAGTCACTCAAACATTATAGACCCATTTGACTGTTGTATAATTCAGTTTCCATTATATTATTGTGTTCATGAAGTAGTATGAGAAATGCTTTGATGAAATTAAGATGATGAGAGAGGGTGGTGCAGTGATTACAAGCATGGGATCTGGAGCCAGATATACTGGTTTTGAATCCTAGCTCTTCAAGTTACTAGCTTTGAGACCATGTGCAGGTTACTTAAACTCTCCATGCCTCAGATTTCTTATCTACAAAATGAGGACAATATTAATATCTCATAGGGTTTTCATGAGGATTAGATAAAATAACCCACATAAAGCACTTAACAGTGCCTGATCGATAGCAAGTATCCAATACATGGTAGCTTTTTAAAATGTAAAATGGTAGCTCTCAACTGGAGCAGCAAGAGAATATTAAATAATCAGAATCTCCATGTAGGACAGGAAATATGCTTTGGGAAAATGCTCTATTCCTCCATCTTGGTTAAGAATCAGGGATATTTCGTTTTACTCTTTTCAGCTGTGGTGTCATGTGTCGCATAGTGAAGTTTCAATGTTTCAGTCAATGACAGACCATATGTACTACAGTGGCCCCACAAAATTATAATGGATTATGACCAAAAATTTGTTTGTAATGTTAGGAGAAAAGGTTGGACCTGATTAAGATGTTAAATTTATTGCTCTCTCTTGTTGGTTTAAATAGGCAAGGAAGCTCAGCATGCTCTTCACCTACTGTATACCCCGTGGCTAAGACCAGGAGTTGGTGAGAGAGCCAAGGGAAAGGACTGGGGAGAAGGGGAGTCCAGGAGCCCGCCCTCGACCACACACGCACATGCCCACACACTTATGTGTACACATTCCCTTCCCTTCCATCTGTTTCTCTTTATCTTTCTTTCCTCTCAGTTCTGTTCCCCTCCCCCTTTCTTCCACCCATCCTTCTCCCCCTCTCTCCCTTTTATTATTTCTCATCTCTATCTTCATTTCTCTGGGTATCTTTTGGTCTCTGCTCTTCCTTTCTCTTCCCTTCTCTTCCTTTCCTTTCTTTCTCCCTCCCTCCTCCTTCTACTCTCCCTGTAAGCGTACCTCCCTCCTCAGCCCTCACCCTCCCCTCAATATGCACATACACATTTTATCTTTTATACCATATTTTTTATACTTAGATACACAAATACTTATTATTGTGTTACATTGCCTACAGTATTCACTACAATAACATGCTGCATATATTTGTAGCCTAGGAACAATAGGCTATATACCATATAGCCTAGGCATGTAGTAGGCTATACCATCTAGGTTTCTGTAAGTACACTATATGATGTTCACACAATAAAAAAATCACCTAAGAATTCATTTCTCAGGATGTATCCCATTATTAAGTGATGCCTGACTGACTATATTATTATTAAAAATAAAAAGAAGTCTGACTTAATCTGTTATAAGCTGAATGTTATCTTTCCAAATTCATTTGTTGAAGTCTTAACCCCCAGTGCCTTATAATGTGACTATATTTGGAGATAGGATATTTAAAGAGGTGATCAAGTTAAAATGAAATCATTAAGGTAGGCCCTAATTCAATATGATTGTTATCCATCCTTAGAAGAAGTAGAAATTCGAAGACAGGTCAAAGGGAGGACCATATGAAGACAAGGAGAAGATGGCTATGTACAGTCAAGGAGACAGGCTTCAGAAGATGCCAACCATGCCAGCACCTTGATCTCAGACTTCTTGTCTCCAGAATTGAGAGAAAATAAAGAAAATAAATTTCTATCAAGTCACCCAGTCTATGGTATTTTTATGGCAGCCCTGGCAAACTAATACATAATCTACTTGATTCCACTCTATGACTGGGGATTTTTAAGGATTTCTAGGATATTCTTTGTTAATTCTGTCTAGAATTGTGTCTAGAATCAATAATTCAGTTTATAGCATGTGGTTTGCAAGACCAATTTTCTTTACCCCTTTAATGATTGGGTATGTATATGCATATGTATGTATATATATATACACCCAATCTTTGGATATGTACATATACAGCCTTTCAGCACCTTCCTGTCCACCACAATTCACTAAGACAAGCTCTTTTTGTATCCCAGATATAATCTATATGGGTAATGAGATTCAGACTCATTTAGAGTAATTACATACTCTCCGTTTATCCCTTAACCAATCTCAGGCTTCAGTTGCCTCTTCACAAGTGTTTTCCTCATTTCAGCCAATCATGTTGACAAAGATGATAAAATAAAATTAGAATGTGGACAAGTTCATCTTCTCTCTCACATCTTTTATAAGCAGTGAGGCTTATGAAATTTTTGTTCTGAATATATTTAGCTTGGTAGTCTTGAATTTTTGTTAGCTTTATCTTAATCTGGGCTTTATTCTGTCTATCCTATTAGAACAGGTTAGAGGCACTCTTCTGTATTTTTCTGGACTGTTTGTTTCTCCTGCTATCTTTTGTATGATGGAAACATTGAACTCAGAGTCAAAGCATTAGGATGCCATCTATTGCTTGTAACCTGGGTCAAATTGCGCAATCTAAGTTTCTTTGTCTATAAAACATAGCTTAAAATACTTCACCTTATAAGGGAAGCCATTATAGAATTGTGGTTAAGTTATATAATATATGCAAAATCACTTGTAAATTATATATTCAGATATATACAAAACTTTAAAAGTTATTACTTTTGTAAATTGTTATTACTATTATAGTAAATTGTTATTACTATTATAGACATACCCTTTCAGTTCTGGGTTCAACAGATATTTATGAAACCATATTAGTCTCTTAATTTACTTATTTTTAATTTTTATTTAACAAACTCTCATTTTACAAAATTCAATACATAAAAAAAAGTACATAGTGAAAAGTCTCTTTCCTCCTTCTCTGTCTCCCAGTACTCAGTGCCCCTCTTTGGGAGAAACCAATATTTCTTATGAATACTTCCAGAAAGATTCTGTATATACTCATATATATCCTTTCTCCTCTCCCTTTTTTTCTCAGATACTAACATCATATGAGTTCCTTCCTATGTCATCATCTTTTCATCTTTATACTGCCACAGTTTCTTTGCTGGGAATTTTCTCTCCTCACTAGTCATATCACCATCTACATTCTCTGATTTGGGATCAGAAGTTTCTTTTCTCTCAGTTTTAAAAATTATCCTTTAACAGTCTATAGTGCACACCTAACTTTGCATAGTATGGTGACACGTTGCTTTCCCCTTTAATCTTCGGTGGAAGAAGAAAAGAAATCACCATCTTTGGCAGCAAGGAACATTTTTCAGCTCTCACAGACCAAATGTCAGATCTAGGTTTGTACAGAGGCTGTGTTTTAATGTTTTCATGAAAGGCATCATGGCACAGTGGAAAGGGGCCTGCTTTCAAGTCAGCCAGACCTGAGACATAGCTCTGCGACTTTTAAACTGTTTGACTCTGGCCAAGTTCCTGAACCTCACCTCACTCAGCCTCTCCATTTCCACATTGAAAAGTGTAACTAATAGATAATTACCTCACGGGAGTGCCCTCGGCAGATCTGTCTATTGCTTCAATAGTGTTTGGACGGAATAGACCAAGAGACACCCCTTCTTGCTTCTGACCTCCCTCCAACCTCTTTTTCAGTCACTACCTATGGAATCATCTCAGCCATCCTAGGTCTTTGAGACCAGCTAACACTGTTTTTTGAGTTTAACTCCTTATTGTCAAGCAACCATGATCTCCCAAACTTGTCAGAATTATTCCACTGAGGTGGAGGCTGCCATCAACCTGCAGCTGTGGGCCTCCTCAACCTACCGCTCTCTGGTCTTCTATTCCAACCACCAGGATGTGGCTGTGAGGGGTGTGGGCCACTTCTCCCGCAAGTTGGCCAAGCAGAAGCTCGAGGGTGCCAAGCATCTTCTGAAGATGCAAAACCAGCGCTGTGGTCATGCCCTCTTCCAGGACACGCAGAAGCCTTCCCAAGATGAGTGGGGTAAAACTCAGGACTCCATGGAAGCTGCCGTGGTCATGGAGAAGCTGAGTCAGGCGTTTTGGATCTTTATGCCCTGGGTTCTACTAGAACATCCCCTCATCTCTGTGACTCTCTTAAGAACCACTTCCTGGAGAAGGAGGTGAAACTCATCAAGAAGATAGACAACCATCTGACTAACCTCCGCAGGCTGGCCAGCCCCCAGGCTGGGGTGGACAAGTATCTCTTTGAAAGGCTCACCCTCAAGCACAAGTAGGAGCCTTTGGAGCCCAGAGGCCTCTGAGGGCCCCTCTGCAGCCCTCTGGTGTCCGACTTCTGCCTGAGCCTCTCTCTGCAACCATTGGGCATCCTTTTAACCACCCTGGAGCTCCCTTCCATGCCTTGGACAAAATGAAAACAATAAATCTTTTTGTAGCAAAATAATAATAATAATTACTTCAAGGACTAAATGACATAATGTATATGTAGTGCTAGGTGTATCACACTTCAAAAATATTGATCCTCTTTGTTCTAATACTATATTTCATGTAGTACATTATTTTCTCACTGTTTTATAATTTTTATTGAGATAATTTAAATCATAGTCAATAACTATTTCTTGCTTATCCACTATTTAGGGGACTAAGGTAGATGTTGAAGATACAAGAAGGAAAGATATAAAGATATATCTCCCTTTTCTGCAAGGGAATTATATCCTAATTGAGAATATAAAACATATTTTAAAAATGGTAAGTGGTAGAACATGACCATTCTTAGACTAGGAATAAATAATTTAATGAAAAAAAAAACAGAAAAAAAAGTTTTTCACATGAAAGAATAGGAGATGCAAGCATGCTAAATACAAAATGTTGTTATTACAATATCTAGTGCTATTATTCCAAAATTATGAGTAGCTCAATATTCAGAGGGGAAGGCAATGAATAGAAAATCAATGCAATGAAAACAATTTATACATATTTTTATTCTATGTTTTAAATAAGGAGAATGCTCTGAAGTCTTGTCATACTGAAACAAAATTAATTCGCTTTCAACAAGAATTTAAACTATTCCATTTTATTCTATTATATAGAATGTAGGAAAGTTGCTAAGATACAGCTTAATTTGAAGACTTTGTTCCCTCTCATTTGAATTCAATGTAGTAGATACAAGACGTAATTAGACTAACAGTCAATAGCAACTCATTTCTTGTTGACATAGCTATATTTCTATAAACTCTCATTATTGAAGTTATTTGTCCAGAATCTTTAAAAACAACAACAACAACAAAATCACAGCTCCTAAGACAGTACTTTCTAAAACAAGAATCAAATAAAACTGCTTTGATCACATTCATGAGGTAATTCAATTGAACTATACTGCACAAAACCTGAAATACAATAGCTCAAATCTCTGAATGTAGAAGGATAATCAGGGTAGAGAATTTATTGTGGGGGCGATTAACAATTGCATCAGAGAAATAATGATCCGTCCTTTAATTACTTTCCTTTGTAGTGAGCTTAGATCAATACCAACTGTTTGTTTTATTTAAGCTCCCTTTTTTTTGTTTTTTTAAAGAAGACATTGCATGACTACACAAGTACAAGAAGAGAAACTCATAAGCCTTTGGAGGTTAGGTAGAAAGCATGATAAAAGTGACATAGATTTGGTCCCTGCAAAAAAAAACTTTGTGCTGTGGCAAACACTTTACAGGCCATGCAGAATAAGAGTCAGAATAAGATTATTACATTTTGTCTAATTTTTATTGTATAGTAAAATCATGATAATTTTATGAACATGGAAAAGTCTGAGATTATGTATGGATTGGTGTGTTTAAGTAAAATTTATGAGTGTCCCTTTGAATGGAGCCATACAGCGCAGTAGCCTAATTAGTTGCCACTTTTAATCTTTCTCTGGGTTCTCATTGTTAATGCCAAGTGTTATTACTATTATTGTTTTATTTTTTGCCAAGGAAAATGAGGAAATGAGTATTAGCTTTTTAAAAACAAAGGATACTCCAGAAACAAACCTCAAGTTTCCATCCCATGCCAAGTTGGAAAGACATATGGATGTGAAAGAAAACATTCTTTGAGGGTGGCCTGTGTTGAGGGTACATCTTGTGATCTGCTAGGGCCATTGCACCTGTTTTCCAGCACTGATGCCACAGACAAATAAAGCCACCTACTTCATTTGGGTGTGGCATCATACTGAGGCAAAGGCTCCTTTAAATTAAATTTCTTTGATTTCCCGGCTGGTGTGGCTCAGTGGATTGAGAGTTGTCCCGTGGACTGAGAGGTCCCGGTTCAATTCCGGGTCAGGGCACATGCCCGGGTTGTGGGCTCGATCCCCGTAAGGGGGCATGCAGAAGGCAGTCGATCGATATTTCTCTCTCACATCAATGTTTCTATCTCTCACTCCCTTCCTCTCTCTCTAAAAAATCCATAAAAACATATTTTAAAATAATCATCATAAAAATGTTTTTTAATTCCTTTGAATGGACAAATTTATACATGACTTGAAAGACAATCCAGAAATGGTCTAGGTGTTCATGTTAATGTTATGATGGACGTAATTCCTCCTTGGGATGGCAGGAAATGTGTTAGAGACCTTTTTAAAAGAATTGTGTCTCTGCACTGGGGAAGTCACTCTGTCACTGATGGGGTGAAATAGGTTCGAAATGAGTCATGCGGCCATATTGCCAGATCATGTTGTCCTGCCTCATACCAGCCAATGACACATTTGCATGGGATTTTCCTTGTAACTGTGTGGCCTCACATTTTTCAACCCATTGGTAGGTACTGTAGTCAAGAATTAAGAACATGGGCTCTGGGGGAACACAGTTAGGGGTTGACTCCTGACTTTGCTATTTATTGGCTATGTGACTTAATCACTCTGTGTTTCAGTGTTCTCATCACTGCCTTTCTCATTATGTTGTTATGTCATGCAATAAAAGTGGTAAAATACCAACTGGTAAATAGGAAGCACTCAGGAATGCAAGTATTCTTGGTATTGATATATAATAATTACTATGGAATCATGTTTCATTTAAATGCTCAGGGAATGAGGTATTTTGTAAGTGATCAAGAATTAAATGGAAATTTCTTTTTGTCAAAAGCCTTGTAAATATTACCCCAATTCTTATAGAAATGTACTCATGACATTTTCTCACTGTATAGTAAAGATAAGGTAATCTCTATGATAATTTTGCGGTGTCTCAAGACATCCTCTGGACATGATCGGTCATTATAAAGAACTGAAAAAGGTATGGGAATTTGAAATTAATATACATTAACCTAAGTAATCCCCTTGAAGAATTTTAAAAAATTATAATATATGTCTTATGTGAATGTTCCCCATACAATTTGCTTTTAAAAGCAGAAAACAAGACACAAATCCAGCTGGATAGTTTCATTTAGTTGTATAGCTCATTGAAATTTCACTGTTCTCAAATTGTTCACACATTCTTGCATATTTATATCCTTTGAATATGGACTTTTAGATAAATTCCTCAAATGCTGACATTTAAGTTGTTTATTTGAGTATAAGTGTCTATATAAAAGATAGAAGGCACAGCCAAAATATGCATATTTAGAAATTTAAGTACCTTATTTAATAAATTTTCAACCAAAAACTAGGTAACATTATAAGATGATATAATTATAGACCCACAGGAAATTAAAAATAAGAGAACACTATCCACAATTCTTTGCTAATCTATTTGAAAAACTTGATGAAATATATGATTTTTCTAGGAAATATATAAATGTGAAAAATGAAAATGGGGAGAATTTAAAAGAACAATAACAAAGGAACAAATAACCACAAAAGAAATCAACAAAGTTGTCAAATAATTGTCCTTTTGCCTGCACCTCCCCATAGGTCTTTTTTTTTTTTCCCCTTTATTGATTTTAGAGAGAGAGAGGAAGGGTGAAGGAGAGAGAGATAGAAACATCGATGAAAGAGAACATGGATTGGCTGCCTCCTACATGCCTCCCAGTGGGGATCAGGCCCACAACCTGGGCACGTGCCCTGACCGGGAATTGAACTGGCGACCTCTTGGTGCATGAGTTGACGCTCAACCACTGAACCACACTCCCCATAGGTCTTATGATAAATTTCTGGACAGTCTTTTTACTTTTTTATTTTTTTTCTATTTATGTCCAGATAGAGTGGGAAGGAGGGAAAGAGAAGGAGAGAGAAAGAGAAACATTGACATGAGAGGGACACATCGACTGGTTGCCTCCCGCATGACCCGACCAGGGCAGGGGACAAACCACAACCGAGGTACGTGCCCTTGACCAGAATCAAACCTGTGACTCATTGGTCCGTGGGCCAACGCTCTAACCACGGAGCCAAACCGGTCAGGCTGGACAGTCTTTTTAGAATAAATTATGTTTATGCTAATGAAGCTATTACAGAGCACATATAACTATGGGCATGGTAGTTCATTATATGTGGCTAGTGTAATCTACTAAAACTTGACAAAGATAAGATTATAAAATACAAAGTCATGAATAAAAATCCATCAGGGTATTAAAAATAACATTTGTTTTGGGAATACAGTAATACTTCGACATTAGGAAACAGTGATTCAAAATAATTGAAGAGTTACAGTATTGCCTAAGAACAAAGATCAGAGATTACTTCTGGTCCATGAATTCCATACCTATTTACACTTTAGACATCAAATAAAACACAGCAGATTAACTGAACGTTCCTCTCTTATATGCTGATCTTCTTTTTTTCCCCATGACTTTTGGAACTTAAAAGATTGGGGAGCTTGCTGCTCTTCAGCTTTGTTTCAGGAGTGCTAGTATTTAAAAAATGATTTCACAGGTGTCAGCAATGTTCAAAATAAGCCCTTCAAACGCAACAGTTTTCCAGTGTGTGCCTCAAATGGAGAAGGACTGTTAACTGAAGTTCTGTTGGTTTCAGTGTAAGGTCCCCGGAGCAGTCCTTACCACTCACACTCGTGTTTACGCAGCTCTCTTTCCGAGTCGACTCTCAAGGCTGAGAGGCCGTGGGCAGCATCTCTGTGTTGACACAAGCTTTAACTTGGAGTTTCTGAGCTCCCAACTCCACTAGTTTTTAATAAGAAAATTCACTTTTTACCCTCATATGGTAAGTAGACAATGTGGATTGACTTCCTTAACTGCTCAGAAAAATTCACCCTGGACGAGAACTATAGGGAAGAAGTCCTTTTCAGCAAATCGCTTCCTGTGATTCTCTTTAGTCACTCCCACTGGCTCCCACCTACATCTCCTGTGACAACTGCTCCCCTTTCTGTGGGCTCCTTTAAGGGTTGCTCATAGGGCTTCCCTTTAGGAAAATCTTATGTAGGGTAGAGTCGCCACTGTTCCTCACTTCCTCATACACCAAGAACTGCGGAACCCTCTGGGAGTGTGACAGCACCATATGAAGAGAGAGCTATCCTTACTCTGTTGAGCCACCAAGACCCTGGAATTCTTACAAGGACTGTCCATAGTCATATAAGTTGCCTGGGAAAGCAAATCTACATGGTACTGTGAAATATCATGGAACAGCTTTTTATTACTCATTTATGATTGCCAGAGGAAGATTACAAATTTCCCTAATTCTTTTTTTAGCTTGGGGTGTGCTTTTCTTTTTATTTTATTTTTTAAATTGTGTAGGATGCGTTTTTATACTCTCCAAGAATATCCCTCCAAGGGCAAGGTAATGTACAGCCTTTCACTTCCTCTTAGAAATGGTGGACCTCGGGAGGCCAGAGTATTTGGCAAACAAGCCACATTCCTTTGCAGACATTCCTCCTAGTGCACAGGTACAACAAGTACCCAAAGCCTAAGAGACATCACCAGGTACCCATAGTTCCACAGGATAGGTACACAAAATAAATTCTTTGCACACTGTGACAGCTTTGTGCACATGTGCACGTGTACCCTCAGATGTTTGCCTGTGTGTGTGTGTAAATACATAGAAAATCTTTACTGTTCAAATCTGTGTGAATGTGTGTGTGTGTTGTAGTAAATCCTTCAAAACCATTCACTCTCTCTCTCCCCCACAATACAATTATAAATAGATCCCAAAACTAAGTCCAAGGTTTCCATCTGAGGTTGAACGCACAATAATAGGCTGTGGGGATAATACGGTGTGGGGGCAGGAGGCAGCGATGTCTGCAGAGAAAGCACTGAGCTGAGCGGCAGTGTTTGCTGTGTCGTGGATATAATTCTGACTTTGATGATTTGGTTTGCTTGTCTAGAAAATAGAAATGGCTACATATATCCAGTGCGGTCACAAATGCACTCAAACTACAATCCAATGTATAGAGAAAATGTGCTCTCTCTATTTCATTCTGTAACTGAGCTGATTTCCTTCATGAATACCCACAATGCTAGGTACTATATGATATTACAGACCAATTTAGTGTTTTCTGATTCAATAATTTATACAATCTCATTAGATACATTCTCAGTCTTATTCAAATAAAATGCATAGATGTTCTTTTCCTGACTCTGCTCTTCTCAAGGACTGTGTCTGGACACATAGGGACAGAAATTGCCTGACTGTCCCTGTCCCCCTACATAGTCTGGGGGTGTCTGCTGTTGCGGTCTGATGCATGTATAACTTGTGGCTGGTCTCTCGGTTTGACAAGGTTGGACTTGTTCCCCAAAGACATGGCTCTCCTCATCTCCTTTATGGCATAGTTGTGACTCCAATAATGTGAAAAGATATACTGAATGGGAGCAAATATTTGGAAACTATATATCTGATAAGAGGTTAATATCTAAAATATACAAGGAACTTACACAACTCAATAGCTGTAAAACAAACAACCCAATTTTTAAAATGGGCAAAGGGACTGAAAAGACATTTTTCAAAAGAAGATATACAAGTGACCAACAGGTATCTGAAAAGGTGCTCAGTGTCACTGATCATCAGGAAAACGCTCTGCCATGTAACTTCCAATGTCATCGTGGGAGTTTTCCTCATCCTGGAAATTTGAAAAAAGGAAAGAGCACATGGGGGACATTTTTTAACCTGGCCTGGTAGAGACACACGGCACTTCGCTTTACATTCCATTGGTTGGGATTTAGCCATACTGAGTCACACCTGACTGCAGGAAGCAGTAGCCTCTCTGTGCACCCAGGAAAGGGAAGGGAACAAAAGAGTTATTGGTGGGCAAGAGTCACCACACACTCTGTCCTCGTGTCAGCCAGACCTGGCTGTTGATAGAGTACGTAGGAGGTGCTGAGATACTTAGAAAAGTCTATCTTTCTTGGCAGTGACTGGCTTTCCGGCCTATTTTCACAGTGAATTGTGTTTTCTTTTTAATCTATTTTGACACTCAAAGCAGACTGCTTGCATAAAGGTGGCCTGCCACCGTCGATAGGAAATTCTATAGCAACAAGATTTACAGGGTATGGAAATGCATCTGAAAAGACTCAAATATTTCCTGTCTTCATTATGTATGTTTTATGTGGGTCTCTTAAAATTAAAATAAAATGATACACATTGTTTGTAAGGTAGTTGCACACACCAAAATGTGTTGGTTTGACAACAAAATGTAGAATTAAGTTTTTATTTCAAAAATTAGCTAGATCTTAAATATCAATATATAAATATTAAAACAATCTCTAAACGTTCCTAGAAACCCAGAAGATAGAGAAGGCATCAATAGTCTCCATTCATCCCACCCTCTTTGGAGAGCATTACTTATTCATACAACAAATATGTATTGAGCACCTACTATATTCTACACACTTTTTAAAATACTAAGTGTCCATCTAGAATGACCAACTCCTTTTGTTCATGGAAGTTACATTCTATTGTGTTACTCACATTGTAGTGGGCTTACGCTCCAGTAACTAGCCCAGTGTTGAAGCTTTATAAATACTTGCAGAATGAGTAGACATTGAATTACTATAAACTGTAAAATACAAGGTGGTTTTCAGATCTTTAAATTTCTAGGAAGAAAAAGGAGCGTGCTGAATCTGATCAAATGAAATTTGTAAAAAAAAAAAAAGTGAAAATAATTAGCACTTACTAATTATGCACTCGGTACTTATTGCTATAATTAATAGCTATCAGATTGTGAAAACACCCCCAGAATGAGCTCACTTCTCCCACCTAGTTGCTACTCAATAATAAATTATAGTTGTTAATAAAAGGTAGAGTGTACCACTGATGAATACAAACATATTCTAGAGAAAAAATATTTTATACTCTTTTAATTTTCAAAAAGGCAAACATAGCCTTCAAAATTATTTTGATAATTTATATAATTTCCAGGGAAAGTCTTAATAGCTTATGTACTGAATTACACCTATGGTTGTAACTGTGTTTGCAGTCAAGCAATTGTTTCAAAAACATGTGAATACCAGCCAAGGTGGTAAACAACAATAAAATCAGCATATAACTCTATAGAGCACTTTTAATTCTGTTCCACTCTTTCATATACATCTCCTCCTTTTATTTAGCCACTAAGTAATTTTTAAGAAAAGTAAAGCAACTCTAAATGAACTGGAACTCAGATAACATTCGGAGGTTTGCAGACTGAACTATGGAAAGTGAACAATTGGAAAATGAACATTGGGAACAGTTAGTATTATTCCATCAGTGAATGACAGTGTCACCTTGAGCAGGTTCTTTAACTGTCTTCTCCTTAATCATTTACCGTCTGTTAGATGGGAAAACTTCCTCCATGGTTTTATAAAGATTAGATAATAACTATAAAGTAATTTCTGGAAAAAAAAGCTCTTGGCAGAGGTGCAACAGAGATAGATAATAGTTTATCATTAACTAGAAAAGTGGAATTAAACTATCCAAGTCATGGGAAGCAGTATGGCTAAGAGATCCAGAGCATTAGATTGTGTACGAGTGTGAACAGGTAAATATGAGGATGAACAAAGAGAATGTGACCCATAACACTGTGACATAACCCAAACTTCCTCATGCCCCAGAGACATCTCCTACTCACACCTGACATGAGTCCTGTCGTATAAGAAAAATGCTTTCAGCATAAGCATTTAAACGTGTTTGAGAAACATTAATTAAAGGCACTTGTCAGAAAATGGAAGGGCTATTAAAGAGTTACTCATCCTACTTCTAGCCATTATTTCCTAGACCAATCAACAGCCCAGGAAGGAGCTGTTGAAACAATGCACAGCAGGGAATTCTCTACTTCAGATCTGGAAAATTTGTATCTGTAGTAGGTAAGTCTCCAGTGTGATTTTCCAATAGCAGCCTCTGAAGGAGGAGTAACTCCCTTGAAGGAGATGAGGTCATTGAATCAGAAACAAGCTGGGGACATCTGACCTGAAAGTGAACTTAGATTAGGGAGTGAGACTGTAGATTAGATCACCTCTGTGAGAGCCAACCAGGAAGTCTCCATAGGAAAAATGAAGATATGATATTATTATTATAGAGCCAGTCGATTAATTGGCCTTCATATTTATTCCAAAAGAATCCCAACAAAAACATGGTATTATCCCAAGAAGTTAGAATCCTGGGATGGTTAGTGGATACAGGTGTGTGTTGTAGGTGTGTTTTATAAAAGTTCCATGTGATTGTGTTTTTATTTAAAGATATTGGCTCACTTCCCTATTAATGAGTACTATTGTGAATTCTTTTGTAAAGAGTAGAAACTTTTGGCAGGAGAGAATTACCAACCAATTGACTCTTTTAAATGTAATATTTGTTTAAGGTGTGGTATACATTAATGAGTAGTAAGAAGCCCTCTATCTAGGCAAATTTAGTCAATAAATATCCATGTGAACACCTACTACATGTAAGGCATTGTGTTTGATTTGTAAAGTATAAAAGGATGAATTAAACATCATTGAGCTCACAAGTTAATGTGGAAGATTGTCTCTATGAAATTAATTGTGTGAAATGGAACATAATACTAAATGAGTGTGTGTGTGTGTGTGTGTGTTCTTTTTTTCTTTTTCTTTTTTTTTTTTTTTTTTTTTTTTTTTTTTAGAGAGAGGGTAAGAGAGAAAGAAAGAGAGAAACATTGATGTGAAAAAGAAACATCCATCAGTTGCCTTCTGAATGTGCCCCGACCAGGGCCGGGGATTGAACCTGAATCCTAGGCATGTGCCCTGACTAGGAATCAAACCCAGGACCTTTCAGTACACGTATGATGCTCCTACCAACTGAGCCACACAGGCCAGGGCTGTGCCCACCTTGGAGGATCATTAAATGTCCTTGAGCATAGGAATGGCATCATTAGATTTGTGCTTTAAAAAGATTGAATGACAGTGTGGTGAATGAATTGCAAAGTACAGTGTTTGTAAACAGAGTAAATAAAGCATTTATTAGTATACTTGGATAATATGTACGAAAACATCAAGTAAATTTATAAAGAATCACACTAAGTGTAAATTGCTATCGCTATTATTATGGTCCAGAAAGAAATCATGAGTATCTAAGTCATAGAAGTGTTAAAGGCAATGGGAAACAGCAAATATTTGAGACATTTTAGAGGTAACAATAATAGTACTAAGAGTGAACATTTGTTGAGCAGATACTGTGTTCCAGGCCATGTTCTAAGGGCTCGCATGCATTGCTTTATTTAATTCTTACAGTTCTCTAAGAAGGGTCATCCACTTTGAAGACCTGAGAACTGAGCTAAGAAAGATTAAGTAACTGTCCCAGATCTCAACATACTGGTAAATGGTGAAGTCAGGAAGTGGATTCAGGCAGTCTGGCTCTAGATGTACTCTTAGGCATAACTACGCAGGAGTTGATGGATTTTATGCAGCGATTAAGGGATAGGAGGAGTCAAAAATGGTCCACAGTGGCTGTTTTCCAAGTGTCTTTTGTGATCACAAGTTTTTCAGAATGTTAATAGATGTTATACACCAAAGGGGTCAAACATCAGATAAAATACTGGGATAAACAAATAAACATACTTTGTGCTGCAGGGGTCCTAAGAGCTTTTAGAAGTATAATTTTCAATGCTAATCTTCAAGAAAGCATGATATAGGATATGGAGTTTCTCAGACTTAGTTAACCATAAATCTCTCTCTTTTTTTTAATCCTCACCCAAGGATATATTTTATTGATTTTTAGAGAGAGAAGAATGGAGAAGGGATAGAGACAGAGAGAAACGTGTATGTGAGAGAGAAACATTGATCGGTTGCCTCCCATACGCACATCAACTGGGGATCAAATCTTCAACCTGGGTATGTGTCCTGACTGGGAATTATACCATGACCTTTTTGGTGTATGAGTGGACACTCCAATCAACTGAGCCACCCAGCCAGGGTGAAATCTGGGCACGAGGTGCAGAAGCAACAGTATTATGGATAAGATGGTAAATTTGGTTTGAACACCTTGAGTGTCAGGTGCCTGATGGGGAGATGCACAGGAGAATGTTATAGATTTGGATTTTGAAAGATAGGTCAGAATTGGATATGTAGATATGTAAATCCCTTATTTGCTGGTGATACTGAGGATTTAGTGGCAATGGCTGAGCTCACTAAAAAAGGGAGAGTGAAAGGGAAGACCAGAAATACATTTTGGTTGCCACCTACATGCAATGACAGTTGCTGTTTAGTTGATATTTAAATTTAACCACATTTCTTAAAATTATTTTTAACGGTGAATGGTCTATTAAATTGCATCATGTCCATATGTGTAATTTAAGTCATAGGTCTTTTTTTATAATTTTGTTTTTTACTTTATTGATTTTTAGAGAGAGAGAGAGGGAGAGAGAGAGAAAAACATCAATAAGAGAGAACATAGATTGGCTGCCTCCTGCATGCCCCCCACTGGGGATTTGGCCCACAATCCAGGCATGTTCCCTGACCGGGAATTGAACCAGCAACCTCTTGGTGCATGGGTCGACGCTCAACCATTGAGCTACACTGGCTGGGCAGTCATAGGTATTTTTTAATAACCATATCTCTTCAGTATAACTGACCAAGTAAGAGCATGAATGTCTTAATTTATAAAAAACATTGATCTGGTTGATCTTTCTGTCCTTGGGAGAGATGATCTTTAGTTTGAACACAGCATAACTCAACCATAAGTGCAATTATGTGGACCTGTGACAAATGTCACTTGTCCCTATGACTGCCTTATATAAATTTAAGGAATTATTATTATTTTCTAAGTTTAAGTGTAGCCTTGAATTTTAAACGAGATCTCCTATTCATTTAACCCATAGCAACAAAGATTCTTTCAAACCAAATAGTTCCAGGAGGATCTATTTTAGCAGCAACATCTGTGAACCATTCTAAAAACTTGCAATAAAAAAAAAAAATCATATAATATCTGACCAGAAAGAACAAAAGCCAAATTGGATTCCTCCCTGGAAAAGAACTTCAAATTATGTCTTAAACCTACAGACTTTTAAGAGAAAATGTTTTTTAAAAATTATATTTAATTCATTGAAAAACAAGTAGTTTCAGGCAAATACACTGTTGAATCCTTGATTTCAACACATTGAGGACATGTTTCCAGTGTTAAGGCCAATGTTAACCTAAAAAGAGAGAGAGTTGGGGAGACAGAAGTTTAGCTAGTGTTTTGTTTGTTTGTTTTGTTTTTTCCTTCTGCTAACCTCTGTCCAGTTTATCTCCTACACCTTCTGCTAGCTAAACATACCTAAAGCACAACTCTTGGCCTTGTAGTTTCTCTGCTCAAAAAATCTTAATGGGCCCTGGCTGGTGTGGCTCAGTTGGTTGGGTGTGGTCCCATGCACCAAAACTTGGAAGGTTTGATTCCTCGTCAGGGCACATGCCCAGGCTGTAGGCTCGATCCCCAGTAGGGGGTGTTTGGGAGGCAGCCAATTGATGTTTCACTCTCAAATTAGTGTTTCTCTCTCTCTCTTAAAAAAAAAGAAGAAAAATATCGTGATAGTTCTCCACCACATTGCTGTTGAAGTCCAAACCCCTTAGACACATCTGGGTCCTATAGGCCCAGGCCTTTGTATGGCTTCTTGGTCTGATTTCCTATTGCTCTACCTCTTGCCTGGAAGTTGCCAGCCAACTCAACTGCTTGTTTACCACATACAAATTTTGCATTCCTCCTTCTCCTTTGCATATGTTGTTTTCCCTTCTTAGATTACTTTCTCACCTCACCGACTCCAACTAGGAGTAAATCTCTTCTCTCACCTCCTACATGATTTTGTGTAGAACCCTAATGCACTTAACCACTTTCCAATTTATATTATTGCTATATAGAAAGGCCACATGATGGTAAGATTTATGCAGTCTTGGGGAACAGCCAGAAACTGGCTTCAAATACATTGTTTGTCTTAGCTAAATGGCCTTTGGCAGTTCTCTTAACCTGGCTGATCCTCAATTTCCTTATCTGTAAAATGGAGACAGAATGTCTTGAGTAAGATTCTTCAGTACTCTGCTTGGCACAAAGACATTCATATATATTAATTCCACTGTCAATAGATTTCATCCTGTTTTCACTTTTTTGAATGGGTACATATCAACTCCACTAAAAAGACTATACAATTGGAGAAAAATTATATACTTCATTAGGTTATTAAAAGAATATTAAGAAATAATGTATGTAAACATAGTTTTCATAATAAATGGAAGCTCTATTATAATTATTGCAATAATTATAGTTTAGATGTATAAACTTCAGTAATAATGGCTTGTGTGCAATTCATCTTTGAATTTCTGCCAGTGCTTAGGAGATAGTTGGTGCTCAACTCTTATTCCTGGAATAATACACTTCTATAGTGTTGGGCTCAAGTCTGTGAAGTAAGAAAATAATTTGGGCAAACTTAATAGGCCCAGTTGGTAGATTCTAGAATTCAGTTGCATAAGCATTTGATTAAATTTGGTAGCTAATTCAACACTCAAAAGCATACAAAGCAGAGATCAGGAGAAAAAAAAATTTTTTTTTAATTTGTTTTAAAAAATATTTTGTGATTCAAAAAAGCACACATAACATACAATTTATCATTTTAACTATTTTAAAAGTCTGCAGTTCAGTAGTGTTGAGTATATTCACATTGTTATGAAAGAGACCTTTTCCCCTTCCCCCTAGTCCCTGATAACCACCTTTCTACTTTCTGTTTCTAAGTGGAAAACATTTTTAAAGGAAAGAAAAGAGAAGAATTCTATCATGAGTACTTCACCCATTGATTATCATAGGAGATGGGAAAAAAGAAAAAGAATAAAACAGGAAGATGTCCCTAGCACAGCGAGCCTGTCACATGCTAAGTTAATTGCCACTGAAACTTGGAACAGGCTGGTTTTTGGCTGGGAAGCCAGGGATGAATATCAAGTCCTGTCTGAGAAGCCAGAGGTGGAGTAGTGTAGCAAGGCCAGAATCAGTTTCCGAACAGAGAAAGGCCAAAGGCTAAATTAGGGGAGGTACCAGAACTACAGTCTAGGACAAGCATGAGACACCAACAAGAGACAAGGGGGAAATGGGAAGAGATGAGGAAAGGAAAAGCAAAAACATAATTGCTGTGGGTAGATTTGACTGTCTTGGGCATCTTTTAAAGGGCCAAACATGGGCCTCTTGGGCAATACTTTAGGAACCTCATGGCACATCCTCCAGGTTGGTTGAGGGGGACAGCAAATGAAGAAAGGGTCCTTTCCTAGCTCTCTACCCTGACTAATTGGTTCTTATAAGAATTGAGGCTCATAATTTTTTTCACCTGATTTTCTCAATATAAACATTCTTTTGGAGCAATGGGAGAGAAGTGTCTAAACAAAAAAAAAAAACAACACAAAAAAAACAGAATTTATCTGGGTTCCACCCACTTTCAGATGGGCCTGCTGGGGAAAGAGGTGCTTAAGAAAAGCAGGAGAAAAAACAAAATTTCTAAACTAAAAATCATGAATTCTAGATTTTTTTTTCCTAGCTCCACCTAGTCTTTTTATATATGACCTTTGGCTGGTCCATTCTACTAGCCTTTGGCTCCCCTTTGGATCATTTTGCTTGTAATTTTCAAGGACTTTGTATTGCAAGTTGATCCAGTGAATAAAACCACATATTTTCCTGCCCTTGTATGGTGACTATTTTAGTGTTTTGATTTTCAGAATTGTTTCATGATCATATTAAAAGTTAATACTCAACAGTTCACATATCTGAAAATTGAGATTAACCCCAAAGAACAAAACAAAATGAACTTTAATAAATGATTTAGCTGCTATAAACAAATCAATTCCTTGACCATGAAATACTGAAGGACAAACTTCCTTCTTAGTTCATACCTATCTTCCCTAAAATTCTATGGAAGATTGTGGCCTAAGAGCCCGGAGGGGATGACAGGCTCAGAAGACAGATGGAAATGCCCCCATTCATTCTGCAGTGAATGAGCAGGCAAATACAAGGATGAATACACACACAGTCCTTTTGTTCTTGGAGTTTTCAGACTAATGTGGAATAGGGGAGTTTATATTCTAATGTGAAATAAAGGATTAAACAAGTAACCCAGGAAAGAAACAAAATGGTGACACCTCCTGAGAAGTTCTAGGAAGGTGATAAACAGTGACAGTGATCTACAATAAGGACAGAGATCTTTAGGGAAGAAATGCCCCAGAATGGGGAACCAAGTCTTTTCAGTGGGCAAATATGTGCGCATGACTGTTGTAGTTCAGTGGCCAGCTTCTGTTTTGATCCATGGTCAGCCACATGGTGCTCATGTTGTAGTCTCTGGATGACCAAAGGGGATTCGCTCAGCTCACTTCCCCACTGCTCTGCCTCAACCCCTATAATTCCTCTCTCCTTGTCTAGAGCTCACATTTCCTTGTCCCCTGTGCCTTAATTTTCTATTGCTGCTGTAACAAATTACCACATATTTATTGGCTTAACACAGCACATATTTATTACTTTATAGTTCTGTAAAACAGAATTCTGATATGGGTCTCACTGAGATAAAATCAAGATGTCAGCATAGCTATATCCCTTCTGGAGGCTGTAGGAGAGAATTAATGTCTTTGCCATTTCCAGCTCCTAGAACCCCACACATTCCTTGGCTCATGGCTCCCTTCCTCCTCCTTCAAGGCCCAACGCAGCATCTCTCTGAGGGTGCTTCCGTTGTCACTTGTTTTTCTCTGATCACGCCTGAGAAAGATCCTTCATTTTTTAAAACGTGTGTGATTAGATTGGGCCTACCTGCATAATCTTCACATTTCAAGATCCTTAACTTAATCACATCTGCAAAATCACTTTTGACAAGTAAACTTACATTCTCACAGGATTAGGACAATCTTTAGGGGCTATTATACTGTCTACCACACTGGAGCTTTCAGTTTCCTTACAGGAGAATTAAAGGCTGTCATCCTGGTAAAACAATAATTCCTTCAGCAGTTGGCTAAGGAAATTATGGAGAAAGTAGTGAAATAAACAAATTCACACTAAAGTTATAATGGCTGACAAGAATCTATAGCTTCTTATGGCATTAAATTATAAACCTTAAAAAAATTCTAGCAGATCAAGTTTCTGGCTGTATTATGGGTAGATATACACTTTATTTCAACCAGATTATTTTCTTGGGAGAAGAGTTATAATGGGTACAGAGGAAGGAGAGGGGAAAAAATGGTAGACTTTTCTCTGCTGTAGAGCAGGGGCAGAAACTACTTTGCTTTCTCTTCCTTATCCAGTCCATTTTGTTTGGAGCTGAGATCCAGGCCACTTGGTAGGGGCCTGGATTTAGCATCTAAACTACTGGCACTAACTCACCCGTGAGGAGGAGTTTAAAATAAGGAAACTGTGCTTGAAAAGGAAATACCTATTTTAACTTTGCCTGGTGTTGGGTTCATCAACTTTACAGACCCTCTGATTGTTGATAATTCATCCTGTAGAAGCAAGAATAGCTGTCTATCATATTACACATCTTTTTCTCAATTCCAGTTTCCACGTTACCTTTTTTCTCCACATCCGAGATAGTCTACAGCCCATTTCAGCACCTAACCCAGTGCTTGGCCTATAGTTTGCGTGCAGTAAATACTGGATAGATGAGTGAAGATTTCTTGTCTAGGTGACCAAGCTGTGATTACTGTGTGGCAGTAGTTACCATTTACTGAACACCTACTCACTGTACCAAGTAGGCTTTCACGTGTTTCCTATGTCTTCACATATGTTTCTTTCGTTCATCTTCCCAAGATTCTCTGAGGCTGGTATTATTGTCTCTGTGGTCAGGGACTTCAAGAAACTGCCCAAGAGTACACAGCTAGTAAATAAAATAATCAAGACTCAAAGTGAGGTCTGTCTGACCCGAACCCATTGCTTTTCACAACTCTGTACTGCTCTCCTCCTCCTCACTATCTTGGTCCAGTGAGAAATGCAGGATAAGCCTCAGCTAACAAATCTTCAGTCTCAGCCCTATAATGGCCGAATGGGGAGAAGAGAGCTTAGGGCCAGAAATGGTCCTGAACCTAATTGTGAGCAAGATTGTTTTGGGAATTCACCAACCTCTCACACTATCTATGCTCAATACTTTTAACAGTGCTGCAATGATCACATGTAGTGTTCAGTGTGGGTCAGATTTTGGCAGTTTGGATTACTCTGTGGCTACCTGGCCTGTTCACTTTTGCTCATGTACATGATTGTCGGCTCAAAACATAAAATTTTGGGCCCTGGCCGGTTTGGCTCAGCGGTTAGAGCGTTGGCCTGCGGTCCAGAGAGACCTGGGTTCGGTTCCCGCTAAGGGCACATACCTCGGTTGCAGTTTGTCCCCGGCCCCAGGGCTATGTGGGTGGCAACCACTCGAGGTGTCTCTCTCACGTCAATATTTCTCTCTCTCTCTCTCTCTTCCCACCTCTCTCCCTCCTGCTCTATCTGAAGATAAATGCAAAAATGTCCTCGGGTGAGGATAAAAAAACAACGTAAAATTTTTAGTAAAAACTTTAGAGGGAAGTCAATGGTCAAGCTTTAGATCTGGGTCCTGCCTGGACTGGCCTTAAGAGGCCCTATACTTCACCTCCTGCTATATAAAATTCAGAATTTTTAAAAATCACTAAACTATAAGGGAAAAGATGACCAGAAAATTATTATTCTGGAGGGTAGCTATTTTGAAATGCTCTTTGAAATATCATTAAAGACATATTTGTGCTTCTGCTTTGCTGGCCTTCCAGCATGTGCTAATAGTTTCCAAGAGGTAACACAGGACTGAGCTTTGCTGTTAAGTTGCTATTTCTTTAGTTATCTGGAGGGAAACTGGGGGAAGCTGGGGGGTCAAGTAACTGGACAAATCCAGACACTTTTCGAGATCACTTGAGGTTGGTTCTATTTTTTACCCTGTTCATATCATCTCTTCCTATTCTTTACTCAGAAAAGCTGTTTGATAATATGTCACAACAGATCATTTTCCTTTATGTCTTTATGATTTGTTTTAAACTAGGGGGAAAAAACTATCCCTGTAAGGATCTGTGTCCTGTAAGTCTGTAATATTATCGCTAGGTTCTGTGACTTTAAACGAAATGATGTATAATGAAACTGTAAGCTATTTCACCATAAGGCTAATTGATATAAACAAGAGTTCAGTTTCTGTAGTATCTCGTCAATGTTATAATGAAAGGACGTAGAACTAGACGACATTATTCTAGGACCTTGATGTACATTTTTCTTCCTTGGGTTTTTCATCAGTAAATTTGTAAAAATCCCTTTTCCGTAGAGTTTTTATGATGAATGGCCAGTTCATAGAAACTATCAAATGGCTTGCAATTGTGAAGCATTATTTAAATGCCAAGAAATAATTCAGTCATGCTAATCTTTTACGTGCAAATTTTGTTATTTGTTACAGGAATGGAAATATGAGACTCTTTCAGTTATATATTTAGGGGTCCCAGGAGGATACATTGGATAGTAACCAATATTTATTTCACAAGCACTTTCGGAGATTCTCTTAGACATCAAGAACTGTTTTAGGTACCAAGGATACAAAGATGAAGACGATTCTGCAAATCAATCAGCCAGGACATGGTTTCCCTCTGAAATACATGCTAATCATTGGCTTTTAATTTCTTGAGGCACACATAATTACAGTTTCATAAGCACACACAAGTATCCAGTTCTTTGTGAAACAGTCTTGTTGATAACTTAGGTATAGAGCTCTCGGTAGAGTATCTGAGTCCTAGTTAAGCCAGTATTTAAATATAAAATAATAAAAAACATAGCTGTAAAAACTACATTGGACTAATTCATGATAATCAATCCCTGGAGTATTATCTGAAACATTATCTGCCTACACAAAAGAGAAAATAAAGAAATACATTTGCCAAGAGAGGAGGAGGCGTGGCATTCGTGGAGCACAGACCCTCATCTGGATGATGTTTTTGTCCCGCGAATGTGCATCTGCTGCGTTGACAGCTTCAGCAGTTCTCGTTAGGATGGTGGCCCACATGCTGCCTTGAGGTTGGTAGAAAATTCTTAAAAGAGTGAATGCTAGAGGGCTAGAGAATAGGGTCAAGGAGGAAGAGGGCCTTGGGCCTTAGTAGAGGCATGGGACACACCCAGAAATCGAAGAAAAATGGGGTAGGCGAAGGGCAGTAAAATATAGAAAAAGAGCAAATGGGGATAAGGAGAAAAGGATAGAGGATAATGAAATGCAGTGAGGATTACAAGAGAGGTGCTGTACAGATGAGAATAAGAGGGGAAAAAGAAAAAGGAAAGATGTTTAACTGCAGAAGACAGAGGCTTCAGTGAGAGAGACAGAGTGAAGTGCTCGCAACATTTTCCCCAAGTGTTTTGTTTGTTTGTTAATCCTCACCCAAGAATATTTTTTCCATTGATTTTTTTTAGAGAAAATGGAAGGGAGGGAGGGACATAGAAAGAGAGAAACATGGATGTGAGAGAGACACATCAATTGGTTGCCTCCAGCACAACCCCCACCAGGGTCAGGGATCAAAACTGCAACCGAGGTATGTGCCCTTGACTGAGAATCGAACCTGTGACCTTTCAGTGTGTGGGCTGGCGCTCTGACCACTGAGCCACACTGGCCAGAGCATTTTCGCCCAGTGTTTGATTCTAGGATTAAATTTCTGTTGTTGTCCGGCCGGTGTGTCTCAGTGGTTGAGCGTCGACCCATGCATCAAGAGGTGGCCGGTTCGATTCCCGGTCAGGACACATGCCCAGGTTGTGGACCTGATCCCCAGTGGGGGGCATGCAGGAGGCGGCCAATCGATGTTCTCTCTCAACGATGTTTCTATCTCTCTCTCCTTCTCCATTCCTCTCTCTCTAAAATCAATAAAGGAAAAAAAAATTTTTTTTTAATTTCTGTTGTTGCCACAGCCCATTAACAGCACTAGTCACGGACCTGTTAATGAGGGGACATGTCCCTATCCTGAGCAGGTGGACTGCCCCCCAGCTGTATCTGTGAGCCAAGCAGAAAAGCTTCATTCTACCAGCTGTCCAGGAAGTTCTGCTGCCATGTTACCTTGACCCATGCCTTTACTCAGGCAGCTTAAGGAATGAGACAAGGTTCTCCAGATTAATTGAGGCTGAAGTGGACTAGACCTAGAAGTTAGAACTCCTCTGCTTCTCACTAGGAAGAAAACTAGTCCCACGCAGAGGAGTGGATAATCTTCAACTTCCATGACCACCCAACAGAGCAAACGAAAATGTGTCTCTCCCTCTTACTTTGAGAGCAGGGATAGAGTGAGTACTGGGCACGTCCGAGTAGAAGAATGAGCAGAAGCAAAGGGAACTTCGTAACTACTTGCCAGGAAGACTCTTCCCTAACTAATAAAAGTCTCCCAGTGAAAACTTTGCCTAAAGAGTGTTGCCTATTATTTTCAGGCTACACAGTATGCTGTCAGTGTTCGTGAAATGGTGTTATCAGCAGGGTCAGCTGGTGAGGAAACAAAGTGCACTTAATTTTTCAGTACCTATTTAAAAAGTGACACAGTTCGATCTGGCTTTTATTAATACTAGTTTAAATATAAAATGGAACAAAGTAAGTGTTTGGCACATTGGTTGTTTGCAATGTAATGAATCAGATAATGGGCCATGTTTTGCATAATGTTGTGATTGCATTATGAGAGAATTGATGTCATTTTTAATATTGATTTTTCCTACTGCTGTGCACAGTATGTCTCTCCCTGTCATAAGAGAGCTTCTTTAATATCTTTCAGTAATTTTATAATTATTTCTAACAAGGTCTTGCACACTATGATTAGATTTATTCCTAGGCATTATATATTATATATTTTTGTTGTTATTGTTAATATTACATGTTTTAAAATCAAATTTTCTGTTTGTGAATAATGTAAAGTCAAATTATTGCTTTTTAAATAATGAGCATTTATCCCACAACCTCTCTGGACTCTTAATATTCTAATTTTCTCAACATTCTCTTTGTAATTGTTTCATCTCTAAATAATACCAGACTTGCTCTTTTTTAAATCTCTCTCTCATCTTATTGTGCTGGATGAGTCTTCCATTTAAAGGGTGATAGTGGCATCGTATTTCCATATTTCAAAGGAATGCATTAAAATTTTCCTTAATTGTCTGATGCTTGTTATAGGTTTCTTGAAAGACACTTCTTATCAGGATGAGCAGATTGCTTTTACTCCTAGTTTGCTAAAAATATTTATCAATTCAGAAGTTGCTAAATTTTATCCACTTTTTGTATATAATACGATAACCGTATGATTTTTATTCTTTTAATCTGTTAACGTGGTGAAATAGTGTTTAAATGAATTCATTGCTAGAGTTTGGCTTACTCTATTTAAAAGAAAGTTCACATTTATGAGGACCAAGGAGATGAATGTATAATTTTTATTTCTCATATTATCCTTTTTGGGTTAGAGAATCAAGTTCTACATGAGTTCATGCAAAGTGGCAGAGAGTTTTCACTATTTTAGTGTTCCTTGGACATCCTGGGCATGGTCTGATTTGTGAACATGTAGAACTTGTCAGGTTGTCTGTGCAGTGTTTGCTATATATACAGCAGTTGGCAAAAGCAGGTTTACATTCATGAGTATGCAAGAAACAAAGTCTAAGCTATTATAATAATCACAACCTGCATGTCTTTTTCCATATGAACAACTGTAAACCTACTTTTTTTTTTAATCCTCACTTGATGATATTTTTCCACTGATTTTCAGATAGAGTGGAAGGGAGGGAGGGAGAGAGAGAGAGAAACATCGATGTGAGAGAGACACATCGATTGGTTGCATTCCGTACAACCCCAGCCACAGCCAGGTATCGAACTGCAACCGAGGTACGTGCCCTTGGCTGGAATCAAACCAGCGACTCTTTGGTCCTCAGGCTGAAGCTCTAACCACTGAGCCAAACCGGCCAGGGCTGTAAACCTACTTTTGCCCACCTCTGAACATACACACACACAGACATATATATATACATACACATGTGTGTGTGTGTGTGTGTGTGTGTGTATGTGTGTGTACTATTCAGGTATATTCCTTTTCTTGAGTCAATTTTGCTGTTATGATTTTTTCCAGGAAATTGGACGTTCATTCAAATATGTAGCTTTATTAGCACACAATTATTGATAGTGTTTCTTATTATTTTCTATCTAGGCTACATCTGCAGATATGCCCCATCTTTTTTTATTTCCAACATTATTATTTCTTTTCTCTCTCTCTCTCTTTTTGGAAAAGTATCACTAAAGATTTGTCTATTTTATTAGTCTTTCAAAGAATAAGCTGTTGATTTGTTTTTCTCTATGCATTAAATATGTTTTCATTAATTTCTGCTCTTTTTGTTTCTTCTCTTCCTTTTTTCTTTGGGTTTACTCAATTGTACCTTTTATAACTTCTTGGGTTGGCCATTTAATGCATTAATTTTTATTTTAACATACATTTAAATACTAATATTTTTCATTACTGCTTTATTTCTTCCCACACATTTCAATATGTGATTTTTTTATATTTCTGTTCTAAGTATTTTCTAATTTGCAGTATGATGTTCTATATCTGTTTATGTTATATGCATTAATTTCCAAATGTACTGAATTTTTTTTAGATATATTTTATTAGTGATTTATAATTTAATTGTGCTGTAATTGTGTTTCTGGATGACAGAAAACTTAGTCACCCAGAGCATGTCGGGACTTCCAGCTTCGATAATAAAGCTGAAATGCTCGTTGTACTTTCAGTTTGGTTTCAGTCCAAGCATTGTATGCCTGTCATATCTCTGAAAAGAAAGAGAAGGATTCTGTATTCTTCCGGGGGAAGTGTTGAAGAATTGAGGACAGTGACTTGGTAATTCCCTCTATAGAAAACTCACTCCTTTAGGTCACCTGCCATGCATAGTCTCCCACCTTCTACTTCTCATGCTGCTCTTCACACCTCACGCCACTAACTAGCTAGTTACAAGTTTTTCAACATTAACCTTTCGATGCTAATTTCAGAGTAGTAAAAGCTCTAGGATATTTCTTACCCAGATGAAAAGCTGGTTTTCCTTTTAAAGCAAGCAGAAGAAACTCTTCAGGCTGTACATTATACTGCCAGTGTTTGTGGAAGGGTATTATCATCCACAGGATAAGTGGGTGAGGGGGAAAAAGTACCGTCAGTTTTTCAGTGACTGCTTAAAAATGGACATAACTTGATCTGCAGGCAATGAGGGGCTGAAGGACCTAAAGAAGGACCACTTCATTTTGAAAAATTCAAAAGCCAGTTTATATATCCTCCCTAAGAAGGAAACATTCGGCAGTCACCTAGTTGGGCAGGGATTTGAAAGGAAATTGTCAGCGTTCTGATTGTCTTGTTTTGTTTTAGTGCCAGAAGAAGTTTTAGAGATCAGCCTAGGAAACTGAGTCCTAGAAAGGTTTAGGAATTTGTCCCTGATCACACTCCTTGTTCCTGGAAAAGCTGGAAACGGAATCCAGTGTTTTGCCTTCCTAACCACACTGCCTTATTTGAATGCTCTTTGTAAAGCTTCTAACTAAAGATGTGAAGATGTCTTTTTTTCCACAGTTCAATATTTAGCTTATAAATATCCTGATGATCTACAAAACTTGGCAGAGTTGCGAATCCTGCAAAAGAGAAGGAGGTGGGAATTTTCCATACTTCTTGGATTATCAAAGGCTGAAATTAATGGCATATGCTATTGCTAGAGAGCCTCAGATCCTAGCTATGTGATGTTAAGTTTTTCCACTTTTTGTTAGAACATGAAGAAGGCGTCTTTGCTCAGTGGGAGAAAATATCAGAAATGGCATGAGAGCAATACATGGGCCCTGATCAGCCAGTATAGGTAAGATTTAAGCATGTGAAAACATATCCAATAATGATGAAATTCAACATAATCTATAAATCAGAGTGCATACTGATAGAGACAAAGGATATATCAAGCCTAATTATTCTTAGCCATTTAAGAACGTCTTTTTAGATATGATTAAAGCCTACAGGATCACCCACTCCAGCTATTCAATTCATGACTTTTTAAAAAAATTTATTTTATTGTTGAGAGTTTTAGAGAAGTCCCCCATTTTTCCCCTTTACCGCCCCTCCACGCAGCTCCCACCCCACCCCAGGCCTTCACCTGTCTATGATCTGTGTCCATGAGCTATGCATTTATGCATATGAGTTCCTTGATTAATCTCTTCCTACTTTCCTTCTGAGATTTTCAGTCTGTTCCATGCTTCCATGTCTATGGTCCTAATTTGTTCGTCGGTTTATTTTGTTCATTAGATTCCACATATAAGTGAGATCATGTGATATTGTCTTTCTCTGACTGGCTTATTTCTCTTAGCATAATAATCTCTAGGTCCATTCATGCTGTCTCAAAAGGTAAGAGAGATCTTTCTTTCTTACAGCTGCTGCATAGTATTCCATTGTGTACATGTACCACAGCTTTTTTATCCACTCATCTCCTGATAGACACTTGGGCCTTTTCCAGATCTTAGCTATTAAAAATAATGCTGCTATGAACATAGAGGTACATATATTCTTTCTGATTGGTGTTTCGGGATTCTTAGGATATATTACCAGAAATGAGATTGCTGGCTCAACTGGCAATTCCATTTTTAATTTTTTTTTTTTTTTGAGAGAACTCCATACTATTTTCCATAGAGGCTGCACCAGTCTGCATTCCCACCAGCAGTGTACTAGGATTCCCTTTTCTCCACATCCTCGCCAGCATTTGTTTGTTGATTTATTGATGGCAGCCATTCTGGCAGGTGTGAGGTGACACCTCATTGTGGTTTTAACTTGCATCTTTCTGATGATTAGTGATGTTGAGCATTTTTTTCTTATGTCTATTGGTCATCTGTATGTCTTCTTTGGAGAAGTATCTTTTTAGTCCTTTGTCCATTTTTAATTGGATTGTTTGTCTTCTTCTTGTTGAATTGTTTGAGTTCTTTATATAGTTTGGAAATTAACCCCTTATCAGATGTATCATTGGCGATTATGTTCTCCCATACCTTGGGTTCCCTTTGCATTTTGAGAATGATTTTTTTTTTTTTTTTTTTGCCGTGGAGAAGCTTTTTAGTTTGATGTAGTCCCATTTATTAATTTTTTCCTTTGTTTCTCTTGCCCTAGGAGATGTATCAGTGAAATTCTGCTACGTGAGATGTCTGAGATTTACTTTTTTACTCGGCTGTGGCTGGACCATAACCTATGGCAGTGCGAAGAAGAGAAGCTGGAGGTCAGGTTGAGGGTAGACTGTATTAGGCCTTAAACATCATGCTAAGAGCATTTGAGAGGGATTAAAGCAATGAGAAACCAATAATGGGTTTTAAGTTAGAGAAGTAATTTAGTTAGATTTGAATTTTAAAACAATCACTCTGGCTGAAGCGTGGATAATCAATTAGTGGTATAAAAGAATAGAGGCGAGAAAATCAGTTGGAAAAATGTTTAAATTTCTCCCAAATTAAAGGGCCTGAACTGAAGCATGGAAGTTAGGGTGGAATGGAGTAGACAGATTTGGGAAATATTAAGTAGGTAAAGGTCTGCATGTAAGAAATCAGAAGAAGAGATGAATCCAAGAAACCCAAGTTTGGCCCTGGATTATTTGATGGATGGACATACTATTCACCAAGCTAAAATAGATAGTAGGAGCATGTTTGGGAGAGAAAATAAGGGTTTATTTCCATACATGTTGAGTTTTATTTACTTTGGTCTGCAGTGATGGGGGGAGCTTTGCATTTGAGAGTGCTGAGTACGTAAGTGGGTTACATGGGGGAAAGGATGAATTTCCCAGTGAAAGTGCTGAGGGAACAGAGCCCAAGACAGAGCTCTAGCCAACAGTAACACTGAAAGGAAAGAAACAGAAAAGTCAGAGAGGGAAGGGGAGAAAGAGAGAGAGTGGTAGTCTAGAAAATAAATAATGAGAGAGTTTCAGAAACAGTTGTGTTAAATACCTCAGAGAAGTCAAGCAAAAGGGGCACTGACGTTTCAGACCTTCTATGCTAGACTAAGGAATTCGAGGGAATGTTCCCAAACAGAGAGGATGAGTAGTTCCAAAGAAGAGGTAGTGAGAGTAATAAACTTAATGAAGGTGGTGAGAACAATAAACTTTTGTGATGAGTTAGAAAGGGCCAGGAAAAAGATTTTCAAGGAACACTGAGATGATGTTGAAAAGCACAAATTTGTAATGACAAGAAGAAACTGAATACAGTTGATATACAAAATGTGTGTGTGTGTGTGTGTGTGTGTGTGTGTGTGTGTGTGAAAGAGAGAGAGAGAGAGAATTCTTGTCCCAAGTACTAAATTCAGCTTTGTACTGATTGGAGTAACTATTTTTGTCAAGTAGAGTGCCTCTTTCCCATAGACAGGGATGACTTAACACTAACATATTGCATTAACAAATTCTTAAGTGTCCAATTACTATTTTATTAGTTACCAAAATCACTACTATCTCATGCTGAACTTCACAGTATAATGAGTTCTATTGATTGAACTGAGAAACGTGTTGATCCCATCATTAACTCAGCTACAAACCATTTCCCACTCTGGGTTACTCTGCAGACAATAAAGTTATCCAATAAACATTGCTGTTCATCTAGAGTCAGTTTCATAAAGTGATCTCTCCCGAACCTTGATATCAAGTCTTGGGGTTGTAGTCCGTCTAGAGATTTTGACCATTTTGTTTGGGGAGGAACCTCTCTTGAGGGCGAGTGATGGAATGAAGCAGGGAGGGCAGCTCATGCTACAAGGACTACTGCATCCCACTTGGAGAGTCAAGCAGGGCTTTCTGTCCTCCCAGGGGTATACACTTCTCTTTTATTCTCTCATTTGTAATCTCTAACTTCATCTGTCTGATTCTCTCCCTCTCCAGTGTGGTATTTCTCTCATTATTTTCCACTCATGCTTCTCTTTCAGTTATATCTTTGCCTACCTGTTCCATTCTGTGTTGCAAAAAGACACTCTAGACTTGCAGGCTAAATGATCTTGTGGAATCATTGTGATTCTTTCTCTTTGATGATGGCTTTTCTTCCTGAGATCACATGGGGATCGACCTCACAGTGAGAAATAAACATCTTTCTGTTTCATGTGTAGTTGGGAATGTAGAGCCTCCTTTTCACTGCTCTGCTCAGAGAGGACTGCCATACATAAACCCTCTCGTGATTACTCATCCTGTCATGCAGTGAGTTTCCAACACTTTAAACACACAAAGATAACAGCATGTGCACACAGAATTGCTATATGGGGATCTATTTTGAGTTGCAAAGGGTATCTCTTGATGCTCATTACATCAAAAAGTAGAAGCTTTCTTATGAAGGGGAAACTATCAAGTCATCAAAACATATTGACCATAAATTAGTTAGAAGCTTGGCTCATATATAGTTCTGGCACACAGTAGACACGCAATTAATATTTATGAGATGATTGAATAAATGATGATTTTGGATCATTATTATTGGAAATATTAAATACGTATTAAAGTTATTTCATAGAATATTTCAGGTCTCCAAAGTCTTTATTTTATCTTTTCATACACTCTTAAAGCTGGATGCTCTGTGGGATTATTTATTGCCTTTTGTCCATAATAATTCTTTTTAAAAATGTTGAAGACATTAATTTAGTGCCTGAAAACTTGAGTACAGTTCATGGACTTTTCTGCAGTCTTTTGCCAAAATAGGAGTGTAGCCTGGAATTTCAGTTTATCACACCAAGTCCTTCGCAGTGGCTCCCCTCTTACCTCGAACACACAACCCCAAATCACATAAACTCATCATTTATCCCCAGGACACAACTTAGCATGTGTTTGTTTATGAATTGATCTGTAATAAGCCACAGGAGCTCAGCAGTATAAAATTTGAAATAAATAACACCCATGGCCAAGAATTGTCCACAAAATGAACTTTACCCCACTATTTTCATAAACCTCCAACCCCCACCTGCTGGCTGCAAATCTCTTTCAGCTTCAGGGGAGCCAGATGTTCTCTACCCTCTGTACTCAAACCGCCACTCTGAACCTGGGAAGTGAAGAGGGAACAGACTCCGGAGTCCACTGCCAAGGCCACTCCACCAGGATCCAGAAGCCTGGGAATTCTACCCTGGGGAAAGCTAGCAGGAGTTTCCCAGCCAGATTCACCTCCCACCATGGGAGGTTGTTTTTAATTGTTCTTTGAAGAGCCTTTCCAAGTTGTTTAAAGCCTTGTCCGCCCACTCAGGGCAGGTTTTGCTGGACTCCCGGGCAGCCGTGGTTTCTTCCCTGCTCTCCCTCATGAGCAGAGAAACTTTGAACAAAGCTGCTATTTTGCACTCTCTCTCCCAGTGCTGATACCCAGGCGACTACTGGTGGCAGGGGTGACAGCTGAGATCGTGTCCATTGCAAGCTTATATCACTTTTTGTTTTCAAAATATTCCTAGGGAATTTGTGTAAATGACATCCTTTCATTTCTTCTTCTTCTTTTTTTTTTATTAGTAATGAGCATGTTATAAACAGCTTTTGAGTAAGCATGTCCATTTAAGTTGGTGAAATACCAACCAATGGAGCCATTCTGGCATAAAGTGGTGACTGGTCCAGGAAGCTATCCTTTTTCACCCTTCTATTTAAATTTAATTATAGCTAAAAAAAAAAGCTGGAACCTATACCTAGCACTGTGGTAAAAGTTTACCATGCACTGAATCATTCAATCCCACAACAATTCTATAATACCATTACTTATCCCCATTTTTCAGATAGGGAAACTGAGGTAGACATATGTAGAAAATGGCAGGGCTGGGATCTGTCTATCCAAATCCAAGGCCTATAGTCTCTGCCTCCTTGCCTTCTATCTCCCCAGAATTCTACAGTAGAACATAGAATAATCCCATAGGAGCATCATCCATGGGTTTGCATAATGCAAAAGTGGTCTATTTATTTATTGCCAGTTGGATTTTGAAGTTTATGAAAATTGTAATTGAAGATAAAAGTTAATTTGTCTTGGCTGCAGGAGCAAACCTATTTATTTACGCACTTTAACTTTGATTTTTAAATAATTTAAGACTTACAAAAACTGGCAAAAATAGTACACATAGTTCCTGTATACCCTCTCACAGCTTTCCCAAATGTTAACATCTTACATAACCACAGTACAATTAGGAAAATCAAGAAATTAACATTGACAATGATACTATTAACTAATCTATAGACCTTATTCAAATTTCACCGATTGTTCCACTAATGTCCTTTTTCAGATCCAGGATTCAGATTCCCTAATTGCATTTAATTGTCATAGTTCCTTAATCTCCTACAACATGGAACAATTCTTCAGCCTTTCATCATCTCGGCACTTTTGAAGAGTACTGGCCAATTTGGTGGAGTGGCCCTCAGTTTGAGTCTGTCTGATATTTTCTAATGATTCAGGTTAGTATTTTTGGCAACAGTCACACAAAAGTGATGTCATACCCTTCTCAGTGCATAATATCAATAGTAGTGCATGATATTGATATGTTTCATATTGGTGATGTTAATCTCAATAATTTGGTTAAAGTGGTGTCACCAAGTGTCTTCACAATAAAGTTGCTATTTTTTCCTTTGTAATGAATAAGTATCTATTCTTTAAATTTAAACCCTCTTATAATCATTTATAATTATACTGTATAAACTCTTTGTGGTCCAAGTGTCCTCATGTATTAATAGAGTTATCAATCACTGCTCTACGTGTTCATCGGTATTGCAGTGAGGCACAAATAGCATAATGTATATGAAAGTGCTTTGTCAATTACAAAGAGGTATATGAATGCAGCAAACTAAAATATTGGATCAATTATATAATGAGAAGCCACAGGTTGATAAATTACCCACCATTCATTTTATGTTCTTTCAGATTTTCATTGAAATCGGTTAAAAGGGAGATTTGGGATTTAGTTGATAGCTATGCAAAGGATTTTCTGTGCTATAACTTGCTCTCATAAACCTTCTAGAAGAGACCAAATCTTCTTTAAGATTTCTAGGATTTCTGCTAATCTAAGGTTCCAAGGACCTCGCATTTAAATGAATAAACACGAGGGGAAAATCACAATGTATATTGTGATTTGGGATTACCCTACATAATGTAACTGTGATTTTCCTTTAATTTTACAAATGTAACAGGCATGTCCTGATTCATTAACATGGGGGTACAAAGCAGTCAAATTATTTTATTTTTCCAGTGAGCATCCACATGGAAAGTCCAGCATCTCACTCTTGAGACCTCCCCTGGAAAGTCTTCCCCTCCCACACACATATTGACCCTTTTCAAGTTTAGAAGCTCAAGGTTTACTCAGTCCTGTGGGGGAAAGAGTTTAATCCTGCTTTACTGCTCTGTTTTTTGCTACCATTAAATGTCATTGTTCAAAACTGGACCTGCACTGTGCCACAAAGTATGTCCATCCCGTGGTGACACCTCACACCTCAACAACAACAAGCTGGCAGAATGGGATCCCAAGGCAGTTCCAATTTCAGCCACATTTTTCCTTTTTCCTAAAATAGCCTTCCTCTTGTATGCCCTAAGGGTCACTGCCCCCATACCTCATTCTTTTTCCGGTATGTTTCTCTTTGAAGAATCTTGGTGTGTTCCCTAAATCTTTGGTCTACCTATCCTGGTCCATCCCAAGAGGTGAGCAGGACTGGGGTCCCTTTCTCTCAAAAATTCCTAGGTTTCTTTTGCAATTTATCAGATTCCTCTCTAACGATCAGCTAGCTACCCCAATTAAGAGGTATGGTGAGGAGCTAGCCTTGGTCAGGCCACAAAGTATTCCCATTATACTCCTCCCCCAGGTAAAGACTGCTCAGTACTCACCCCATACCTGGCAAATGGTCTGTTGCGTGATGATTTTTTACTGTCTCCAGTAAAGAAGAAGGGACCAGTCTCTGATATTTACAACGCAAACTTTTATAATTAAATGTTCAAGACTCAGATACATATGAACATCAAATAAGGTTATATTTCCTTGTAAAGTTCCCAAAATGATATTTGAGTCCTACCTACCTGTTTACCATAAATTAGGCAACTTCATATTGCCTTTGGGCTCTCTCTGAGAGGAGATAATGGTGCTCTCACACATTTGCTCAGGTTCAGGTCCTTCCTAACCTTCTTGTCTTCTTTGTGCATTTACTCGTCACACTAGCACAGACATTCATTCAGTCCATAACAGCTGATGACCACCAGTATCACCAACCTTGTGGCCTCTGAGGAGGTTATTTTCTTCTAGCAAAAAAGAGACCTGATGATAACTTCTAATTAGCAAAGCTATCCCACCTTACTTACAGAACTGTGAGAAAAATAAATGCCTATTTTTCTAATAAAGAAGAAAAAGAGAGGGAGAGAGAGAGAGAGAAGAAGAAGAAGAAGGAGGAGGAGGAGGAGGAGGAGGAGGAGGAGGAGGAGGAGGAGGAGGAGGAGGAGGAGAGGGAGGGAAGGAAGGAAGGAAGGAAGGAAGGAAGGAAGGAAGGAAGGAAGGAAGGAAGGAAGGAAGGAAGGAAGGAAGGAAGGAAGGAAGGAGAGAGAGAGAGAAAGAAAGAGAGAAAGAAAGAAAATAGAAGGGACTATCCATGTACAGAAGAAATTACTAGTTACACATGGGTATGCTTGGATCCCTCAGCCCAAGGCAAGGATGACTTTCTTCAGGGAGTCCCTAAATGATACTTCTCTGCCTTCCTCCCAGTTGCTGCCTTCTGGAAAAGGACAGCCAGCCACCCTTCAATAGGTGTGCTCTCTAGCATGTCTGCTTTACTTGGATCCCATGAGGTTTCAGAGAGAGGAGAAAAACACCCCAGTATCACCCCCAAACCTAACACTCTGAGGCCCACGATCATGAGCACTATCCTACAGTCTCACTCTTCGCCCCCTCCCAGTGGATGGAGAGCAGATCATCCACTGCCTTTAGGGAAACCACACCACCCACTGTTAGGAGTGTGGTCTGGACCTATGACCTCATCCTGACCCAAAAATGGCACTCCAACTTTAATATATTTCCCCAAATATGGCTTATTCAGTCTTAAATAGACACCAATCTTTTAGTCCAGGTTGCGTATCACCAAGCACCATGAATTTCTTAATTTCTCCAAGGTAAGATATTTCCATATTTGAAACCATTTTTTCTTGTAATGGCTTTAACTTTTGGGGGGTGGGGGGCAGGGTAAGGAAACCTCTAAATGGAAATCACTCTTCAAGGTTCAAGGCCACTCAATAATAAATATACCAGAAAAATCTAATTGAGCACAGAGAAAACAAACATTGGCCTCTTGGTAGCAACTATTAACACATATACTAAATTTGTATTAAACAGAGCACTTAACTTCTCAGTTTGAAACATCTAAGTTATTTCACTATATTCAAGTTTCCCTTTAAGAACTAGGATAAAGTTTTGCTTTATCTTTTCCATAACAAAACAAAACAAAAAAATGCCTATTACGGGTCTCCCAGTTCGCTATGTAAATTTGAGCCTCTGTCTCTAAAGGTAGAACATGGCTTGCAGATTTTAAATGGTAGTTTTCCTTCATATCTGTATTCATTAAAAACTGATTTCAGTCAAAGGAGTGAATTTCACATGGAAGGGGGGGGGAGAGTAAAGCAGAACCTTCCTCTGGTCTCATCCTCACCACAGTCACCATCACTCATGCATTTGCTTAAGCTGCTCCCCGACTTGTCGACTATGGAAGCCCTGTGGTCTGTGCTGTCTACTCTGTGTCATTCGTCAAAGAAGGCTCCCAGTCCCAGGAGTTCTGCCGCACCTTGGCCCAAGTCAGAAGCACTGCAAGTGTTGGGACACAGACTGCAGGGAGTCTACAGGTGAGGAGGTTCAGAAGGGAGCTCAGCAGGGTCAGAATCCACAGCAAAGCAGGGACAAGATGGTACTGCTCATATAACTTAACTTTCTTCACTGTCATCTGAAAGGGCTGGATAACTATCTCTATAATGTCTTCAAACTCTAAAACTTGCAGCACTGTGATGTCTTTGGTGACATTTTCACAGGAGTTTTACAATCTTGAAAAAGCTTTGGGAAACCAGGCCTTTTGACTTTGGGAGTGGGAGGTCACTGCTCCTATACAAATATGTATGTATAGTTTCTGGCCATAGTAATGTAACTGGCTTTACCAAACCTAGAACATGCTAACACACGGGCATATGAGCCCTTGATGGACTCTATGGAGCTAACTAGATTTCAACCACATCACAATTGTCTTTCCGCATCTTTAGATCCCTGAGAGGCTTAGAGGACTTTCAAAGGTAGTTTATTTTGACATAATTGATAAGAAATATCTTTTCCTTCTTCATCATGGCATTTAAAACTTGATGCTTTGAGTTACCTAGTGTTGGGTTCTGTTAAGATTACATCCCTCAAATCTCACTGGATATTAAGAAGAAAGTTTAGCATATTTAGCATACTAATTTCCTGGCCTTAAAGAAAAAGAAAAAAAAATCACTCATATATTACAAAAAAATCTGAGAAACAGATATTTCCTTTTTCTGGTGACCATTTTATATCTGGAATAAACATATTACTGCATTGGAAGAACATTACATGGTTAAGACAGACAATTATGTCCGGAGAAAAAAAGTGTGACTTATCTTTCATATTCATAAATATGGAATAAACGTGACCTAGGTCTCCTTCCTATTCTCCAATTTTATGATGCTCATTCATTCTTTTTGGGGACATTTGCTAAAGGCTGTTGTCCCCTTCTAGAAGGCTGTCCCACCAATCTTCCTGTCACACCCACCCTTCAATAAACAGTTCTCGTGTGACTGTATTCATTGAACCTTCCCCAATGCAATTCTCACACATCTTTCCATTACTCTGTGAACTTCTATCATGAAATGCCAAATTCAATACCAGATCATTTAGCAATACATTGCTTTTCTGGTTTCCATTAATTTGGTCTTACCAACTGAATTGTAAACTGAAGCTCAGGACTGAATCTTCTGCCTCTTTTATAACCATAGCACCTCACATTTGCTTAGCAATAGAAGGAGCTCAATAAAAATATTTGATTGACTCAGAAAGAATATATTTACACAGATCGGCTAACGCATACAATATGCCTTTTGCCATAATAAGGCTTAACTAATACCAGACCAATTTAGCATGTTGGAAAGGAGGAACACATGGAAATTTAAAATTCCCTATCAGCAATCAGAAAGCTAATTAGCTGGCAAAGTATTGTATTTGTTTTGTTTTGTTTCCAGAGAGTTCTTGTGCTGTTGCTTAAGCTAGCCAAAACCTGCTCAGAAACTGTAGGTCCATTTTGAAGAACATAGGTTTATTTGAAGGTCTCCAGATTACTGTTGAAATCCCTGATCTCAGATGTGTTCCTAGGCTGGGTCCAAAATACGGAGTTCCTGTTCTGGCCCCAAATAACTGTGGCAACAAGGTGCAGGGGAAATAAGCAGAATTCAGAATTTCTGAAAAATGTATTAGTTAAGAGGACCTGTTGGTGTTACTGCGGGCTTTCTGACTTGACCCAGTCCCCAGCTTGAAAGGAGTAATTATGGAATCCAGACACCAGGCTGTAGTCAGTAAGGCAAATGCAAAAGCGTCTGAAAGAATAAAGGGGTTTGGTAGCCTTCTAGAATCCAACTAAGGATAGAGTGCTCTCATAAACTGGGTTCCTTCCTCAGCTTTAAGACATTGTGAATTCTAAGAAATTATGTATATTCATCGTGCAAATGAGATACTAAAAGTCATGCAGATAATGTAAGTTGTTTATCTCTATGATGAGTTTTCTAGTTTTCTTCGATATTTGAAAAATATCACACTAGGAGATGTTATGAAAAAGAATGTTGTCATAATTGGGTTGCAAACCCATTTCTAAAATTATCACTGTGTGCCTGTTTCAATTTACTACCGTATTATCTGTACTCTAAAGAAATGAAACTTGAAAATTATTTCAGCCGTTCGCTTCATACAGCACTGCTCTCAATAAGATCATCTTTGTGTTTCCAATGTAAATGACTCAAGCCAAAGAGAGCGTTCTTTCAGAAGATTTCCATATAGTACAGTAGTGTGTTCCTGCTTCATGTTTTATACATGAGACTGTGGCATACAAAAAATGTCTGTCAACTGAACGATTTCAATAGGAAATTAAAGACTTATTTTTCTTCAGAAAGAAAATGTATGACAGTTGTTATAAATAAATACGCAAATGCACTTCCCATTGCCAAGATTTTCCAAAGAAAGCTCCAGTTTGCTCAAACAATAGGCCAGCTCTTGGATCTCCCAGCTACAGGAACTTGTGGTCTTTGGTAAATATTAGCAGAGCAGGCCTGTTCACAAAGGCTGCACACCTGACCCTCTGATCTCCGGCACACTGTACCCTCATCACTTCTGGGAAAATGGGTCTGAATTTTTTTATAGGTTAGACACAATGAAAATTAACAGAGGTTCCACTTGTATTTGTCCATATTTCCATCAGCATCTAGTTTAGTAAATTCTACGCATTAGCAGTGTATGACAACAGCTAATAAGAAATTAAAATGTCTTAAGTGCATTCATAAAATTTAGCAGAGAATTATTACTGGAATCTTTCATCTCACCTATTTTGCATACTACCCCCAAAGGCTAATTATATCTGACTATTTGGCCATGTATATATATCAATCAGTGAAATTAATTATTTCTTTATTACAGAAATCCATACCATATCTCTTGCTATGAGAACATATCTTACATTTGTCATTTGTTTATCGCATATTTATGTGTCAGTGACTGGTTAATGTATTTGTCTAATGGATATTAAAATCTTTGATATTTATCATCAAAAAAAGAACTAGCCCTAGCCAGTTTGGCTCAGCGGTTAGAGTGTTGGCTCACAGACTGAAGGGTCACAGGTTTGATTCCAGTCAAGGGCACATACCTGGGTTGTGAGTTCAATCCCCAGCTCCAGTCAGGGTCACACTGGAGGCAACCAATCAATGTATCTCTCTCACATCAATGTTTCTCTCTTCTCTCTCTCTCTCTCTCTCTCTCTCTCTCTCTCTCTCTTTCTTCCTCCCTCCCTCCCTTTCTCTTAAAAACAAAAATAGAAAAATATCCTCAGGTGAGGATCAACAACAAAAAAGGAGCTAGAATATACACTGAATGTCTCCCTAAGGACAAATTATAGTGATTGTAAAGATTTGACCAATAGTTTTCAGTTTTCTGCTCTGTTTTGAAACACAGAGAGCTATTAGCAATCCTATTGTGTCAGCAATAGTGAAGATGAGGACTAGCACTCCTTAAGCATCTACCTGGAAGAGGGAGGGCAGAATGCTTTATGGAGCATACATAAAATTGTGTCCAGCCCATCCAGCTGGTTTCACATGAATATCTTTACATTTTCTTATTTCTCTTAGCCATATGTACTTTGCACCTTCCGCATTTATCAGTTATGTGCATATTTTTTCTCTACTTGTAAAATGAAGAAATCATCCATGAAAACTCCCCGGCCAAGAAATAAACCCAATGAATGTTCGACTGGTAGGCTTGTTTAGTTATATTCTTGGTAGGTGACAGTTTCAAAAGACATGTTCTGCCCATGTCCACCATGTGAGAGCAATATAACATCAAGGCTTGCTCATGGTTTTCTCTGGGCCCTCCAAATAAGAAAACAAGCCTGTATCTTCCAGACAGCAAGGCTGAGGCAGTGTAAGGGGCTGTGACTCAGGCCCACCAGGTAGCTGAGGAAATGTCATGAGGACCCACGTTAAAATGAGCAGCCATCCATATGCACATGCCAGCTTTTCTTCGGGAAATCTTCCTGGCTGCATGTGGTTCCTATCAGACAGGGTAATGTGGCTGCAAATTATATCCAACTGAAAGGGAATTGACTCACCCTCAGCAGGTATTGTGGGAGCAGACAAACCCTGGAAGGATGACATTCAGAGGAATAACCAAGAACCAAGCAAAACACACACACACACACACACACTATTTTGCTCTCCCATTTCTGCCGTGATGATGCCTGGAGATCATTTTTAAACTTTTTAAATGAACGTTTTCTTTTAACCTCATATCATTCGAAGTGTCTCGTGGCTTGTTTATGCAGAGTACTGTGCAAAATGGTTCTGAAGGCCTTGGCTTTTTCCTGCTGTGACTCACTTGTTCCCCAGGACAGGGCTGCCATTGGAGGTTGCCTTCCCTCCATTAGGTCATGAGCTTCACAGTCTTGTAAAGTAGGTGTGTAGCACTATTCTGAGCTCTTCCTCTGTCAGTCATCCAGGTGTCCCTTTGTAGAATCTTCTGTAAATATAATACTTAGAAATAGATGTGTCCTTCATTCGTACATCCGTGCACCCGTGCCTCACAGATTTGAAGGTCAACCTCAGTGAGGGCTGTGTGCCCCATGTCCCAGTGAACTTGGCAGTGGAGCAATATCCTCTAGAAGATGTTTATACATGTGGCTTTCTAGGTGAATCTCTGGGACAGTGACTTTGGAATGGCTTTCTTCCATCAAGTATTGGCATCTCACATGGCCATTTATCAGCTCAAAACAAATTAAATCGTCACATAGTTGACAGTTTCCTCCTTGCCTGTTGTAGTTGCTGAGCCAAGCAGAGTGGATTGGCATATTTGCTATCTTGATGGCACAAAGCCCCACAGAAGTGGAACAACTTTTCACCAGTGCAAAAATGTTCCGAAAGATACTCGTTCTGTTCAATACACTTGTAAATTCATTCTAGAATATGAAATAATATAAAATAAATGCTCCATCTAAAGATCATCTCCCAACATATATATATATATATATATATTTTTTTTTTTTAACGTAAGACAATATGAAGTCATAAATGGCAAACTCTCCTGAAAGTACTAGGGAAAATTGCTTTCAATACTTCTATCTTGTTAAGTTACCATAGTAATAAAATCTCACTTGGTAAGGTAACTTTCTCAACAGGTCAGAGCTTGAAATTCTATGTTGTAAACTTTTAAATACAAAGAAAGGCATAAGTTTATTTATTGGAGTTCAAATGTAGAAATCTGACGGCTTTGAAGACTTTAAAAGATACTGATTCAACTGCTATAAAAGGAAAACACTCTTGACAATTTAATTTGTATAGTACTACAACTGAAGAGACCATGTGGTGATTTATGAAGGGCATGTTTGTAAGCTGGGTTTTGGAATTTTTGCACGAAAGGTGAATCTGTGCTCAGAATGCTTGCGTGAGTTCAAAGACCCATGAGTTTGGCTGTGGGTACATGTAACATTTGGTTTGGAAACATATGAAAGAGGCACTGCTATTCCTTAAGAATATGATTTAACTGTCAAATTTACTTTGATACATTGATTTAATGTTTTAAGTTATTTTATATGTACTATTTATATGTCTGCATTGAGGCACCTACCTCCACGGTTTAGAAGCTCCTGGAGAGGTGAGATTATCTCCATGGAACTGTCAGCAATTAGTAGACACCAAAGCCATCTACGCTTTCAACTTTTTCTAATACTAGTTGCTTCAGTCAACATTGTCTCCTCAGTTGTATTTGAGCTCAAGTGTACTGCAAACTGAATAAAGAAAAGACGGAATGAATGAAGTCAAATGTAGCATAGATCATGCTTCTGCAACGGCTGTGTAGTTCATCCTATTCAAAGAGTAAGATAAAAAAAGAAAACATGATCCCTAAAATCAAAAAGTTCAGCCTAGTTGGAGAAGATAAATATACACATTCGATTCACTCAGAGACAAATTACAAAGCAGTGTGCGAGCAAGTATAAGATTGTTTAGTATACACCGAGTGTGCAGTTATTAAAGAGATGATGAGCAGATAGCCATGAGCCTTGGGCAAGTGATAATCTTTCTCCTCTACTCCAGGCTTCTCCCTTCCATTTCAGCCCTCCTCTTACCTGGGAGCTTGCTCTCGAGGAGCCCCACCACTTGTGGAACCAGTACAAGGGCGACTTACGGGATCTAAGATTTTCCCTGTATCCCCTTTGGAACCTGGAACCAAAATGTGTTTTATTTAATCTGGGACCAAAATATCAACTATGCCTGATAACCTAAAAACAAAAGGAGAAGATGAGTTTGACAGGTCAGGCGACTTTTCATTGCCTCTCAAATCACTGCTTATAATCAACTTTCTTTTCTGCTTGCTGATTCCATCTGTAATTAGCAGAGACACCTGAGAACACAGAGAAGAAGAAGAGGCACCTGTATGAAGCAATTGTATTTGTATGCATGGCATAGGAGAAACTTTGACGTTCCAATCTTCAGGGCTTTGGTGAGGCAAGTGATGTGCAAATTAGGCCTCAGGTACAAAATTTAAGTGGGCAGCAAAAAATTCAATAACCAAGATAGATAGTATAGTAATGCAGTACTTGTTAAAATTTAAAAATGTGCAAAGTATCTAGAATGAACAAAATATCAAAATTTTAAATAAAGACAGGATCAGTATTACTGATTTTTTTCCTTTTGCCCCAAGCCAACATGGGTTGGTATGATGCGGCATTAAATGTCTTTCAAAAAAATGTTTATTTTGTTCATTATAGATTTTCTTGCATTAATTTTAACTTTAAGAAAATATTTTATTAAAATATGATTTATCTTGATTACTGAGATTTTTGGTGTCCCCTTAAATTTTGCCCTTGGGGTCAGTGACTAATTCAAATTAGCCTGCCCAGTACTAGGTCCAGTCCTGCTACAGGGTCATTGACAATAAAAGGGAAAAGAGGGAAGAAAAATCTGTGTGGTGGGCCAAGGTGAAGAATACAGTTTGCAATAATGTCAGAACACTAACATTGAGCTTTCCTGAAATGAAATGATACAAGGCCAGGAGGGAAATAATAGCCAGGGATATAGTTATACATTTGGGAATTCTCACAGCCACAAGAGGGCATCAATTAAAATGTGAAAGAATGTGCATTCCAAGAGAGTATGGGAAGAGGACAGAGGACTAAGTATTACTCTGAGGATTACCATTAGTTCTCAATGACACACTTGCCTCTAGCAGATTATCATTCCAAAGGACAGCAGGTCCTCTAATAATGTCGTTTAGTTGAGTGTCATTTTGTTAAAATGTGAATGAGATGCCCTAGGAACCTAGCTCTTGTTTATATCAATTAGCCTATGGTAGAATTGGTTTCATTATCCATGCTTTTGCTTAAAGTCACAGAATCTATCAACAACATTAAGTGAGGATTTACTGTATAACATTTTCTAGAACAGTGATTCTCAGACTTGCACATCCATATAAATCACCTGGAGGGATTATTGAAATGCAGATTATTGGGCCCCACTCCCAGGACTCTATTTCAATAGATTTGGGTTAGGGCCTGAGAATTTGCTTATCTAACAAGGTCCCAGGAGATGGTGATACTTCTATACCAAATCCTGTACCTTGCAAACCACTGGACTAGAATAAATAGAATCTTTACAACAGAGTGATTTGTTTAAAAATTTATGTAGTAAGCCCTGGCCGGTTTGGCTCAGCAGTTAGAGCATCAGTCTGCGGACCAGAGAGTCCTGGGTTCGCTTCCTACTAAGGGCACATACCTCGGTTGCAGTTTGTCCCCAGCCCCGGTTAGTGTCATGTGGGTGACAACCACTCAATGTGTCTCTCACGTAGATGTTTCTCTCTCTATCGCCCTCCCACTGTCTCTCCCGCTCTATCTGAAGATAAATGCAAAAATGAGGATTAAATAAATAAATAAATAAATAAATAAATAAATAAAATTTTATGTAGTAAAACACTCTATGGAGCAATCAAATGCTATTATTTCTTACTATTATAAACTCTAAGAAGAAACAAAGAAAATTATTCCACCACCCCTCCGAGACCAGATAGGTATAGCAACAAAAAGGGCTAGGGAGCAAAATGATAGCGTGCAGGGATTGTACACTGGAGAAAACAATTTGTATCTCTGACATTCTGGACCCAATAAGAATGTTAAACTGGGTCACCTGAGAAAAATGGGGTTCAGAGGCTCAGTGATTTAAAATTTGATAAGGGGAGCAACCACCTTCCTGGGAAATGGGTTTGATTCTTGCTACTGAGGAGGATAAAAGGATCCGTTTGCACAAGTGACGAAGATCAGAGCCTCTTAACATGCAGCCCCTGGCCGATGGGAGGACTAAGAACTAAGCCCTATGATCCTGGGAGCTTTGGTGAAGGTCCTTAAGTCATTCATGGATGAAACCATTGGAACTACCTGACACCTGCCTGGTTTTGAACAAACTATTAAAACATGGGTATGGCAGCTACAAGCACACAGAGCCTGAGGAATGATGCTGTTCTCGATTTTTCTCACAGATTTGTACCCAACAAATTTTGGGGTTCTGCTATGGCCCAAGGTAGAGAGAAGGGCACTGAAAAATCACTCAGTTTAGACCTCTCAGAAACCTTGGAAAATAAAAAGCTCAAGCTGTGTTTGATATGATTTAGCAAAATGGTGACATGTGACATTTCTTGAATTCCAAGAGTCATGGAGGAACCCCATATTTTTTCAATCCAAAAAGACAATTTGATAGCAGACCAGTTTAATTTGGAGCACTCACTTGACAGCTGTTGGTTTACAGAGTAATGCGTGGAGCCCACGTGTCTCTCCCTACCCCAACAGCTTGCTGAGAAGCCATCAGTTCCATCCACGCTTCCTCCAGTACAAGGTGATACAACCTGTTTCACATCAACAGGAGTGAGTCAGCTCAGAATTATAAGAACATTTTGGAGCATGACATGTAAGTTACCACAAGCAACACGTCTCATGGTTAGACACGGATGCCTGATTGGATCTCAGTGTAAATAAGCGTCCAGTCTGACTGCTTGGGTTCCATTTCCAGCCTTACAGGTGGAAAAACAGGGAGAGAGTCACAGGGTGATAAAATGATCAGTAAACAGTTTTATTAGAACACAACTGCACTCGTTTGTTTACCTATTGTCTATGGCTGCTGAAATGGCAGAGTTGAGTAACTGTGACAGAGACTACATGGCCTACAAAGTTGAAAATATTTACTGTCTGGCCCTTTACAGAAAAATGTGCTCACCCCTCCTCTAGAAAGAGAGAGAACTCAGAGGCTTTCAATTCACTGAATTCACCTGGAATGTGCGCCAATGAATTTTATTCACATCTCAAAGGACAAGGTACCTGAGTGATATCTGGCCACAGTAGTATCTGTGACCAAATTTGACAAAATATCAATATCCCTAACCTGATGAAATCTGACATATAGTCCCCACCTGGTAATGATTATCAGCCTTTTTTGGGGTTCCAACTTTAATAACCAGTCCTAAACTTTAGATCTTTTTATTGTTTTAGCTGGATTCACAGATGGCTGAATTAATGCCAAGGTCTGCCCATAGTTGTCCCATAAAGTAACAAGTTACTTTTTGTCCCTGCCTGGCATTATTCTGTGTAAGTAAAATGAAGAAATTGTCAAGTTTGTTCTTCCCAGTTGTATGTCCTTTCTTTCCTTGGAAAGATCTCATCAGTTGCAGTGGCCTAGTATCCTTATATTCTCTTCCTATTAAAACCTGCCCTAACAAGAAAGCACATGAAACTCACTCACAGTAAAATCCAAATAATACATAACAATGCAAAATCACCTCTCCAGAGGGATCAAAGTCCTAGAAACATGAGCAAGGAAGTGGGGTAAACATATTTTTCTTTCACTCTTTCTTTTTAAGGTCAGGATATAAAAACACAGGGGAAAAAAATACCAAGTAGGCTAGTAGCTTGCTCCCCTAAAAACCAGCTCCTCTGTGTTTAATCTATAACCCAAGAACCCCTATATAAAAATCATCCAGAATACTTAATAACAATGCAGACCCTGAAACCCAGTCCTGGACCAACTGAATCAGAATATCTGGAGATAAGTCCAAGGAATCTTTACTTTCAACAGCACAATTCCCTCTTTATGATTCTTATATTGGGTAAAGTTTGAAAAACCACTGCACTGTGTATTGCGTGCAATCATCCATTATCCTGCCTATTGGACTTGTATCTTGATGCCCAGTAATGGTAGGCTGGAGACACTCCAGGCCCTGACTTTGCTCAGTCTGATTGGCCATTTAATAGTCCCTTGACTTGCAGGTGAGCTGATGAATTTCTTACACTTATAAGCGCTCTCTCTGATGGGGACTGATGTAATGTTTCAGAGTATATAGGCACATTTATTATTTATTTTCACATTAACAGCACAGGACAATGTATGAGGTCATTATTCGTATTTTTCAGGAAAGTTATCCACTTTCCTTAATTGTAAAAATGGGAATTTTTAAAAGCCTATTTCAAAAGGTTGTGAGAATTGAGATAATGCACTCAAAGTACATGGCATGCAGGAAGTGGTTAATAAATGCCAACAATTGCTGTTGCTAATTTTATTCCTCATGAGAAAGTTAAAGCCCAGGAGATTTATTCAACAGATCAGTTACACACCTTGTAAAATTCTGAGGGGAAGTTCTGGAACTCAGTACTTCTTGGAGTCAGTCTTTCTTTCACCCAGTGGTTAATTTATCATTTACCATGAAACTCATAAAGTAAGCTTCAGAGTCCCTCGTTTGCATGGATTCCTTTTAAGACTCTTCAAGGACCCAACAATATGTTCACACAGCCAACAATTTTATATTTGCAAAAGTTAGATAATTTAATCAAAAATTGGTCTAGAATACTGTTTCTTTCCAGTCCTACTTTGTCATGTCTTCTTTTTATTGGCACTGGAGTGGTCATAGGCATTTGAGGGTTCCAGCTATGGGGAAAGTGAGTAGGGCATGCTTTCATCTTGGATTTAGTGGGATATTTTTTATGTGGCTTGCAGTCTGTGTATATAGTTACATCATTACTCGCAGTCTCAAAGTAGAATTGACTTCAACAAGTAATCTTACTGACACAAAGGATCCAGGCCAGAGCTCATGTTATATGAAGGTGTGCCAGAGTACCTAGCTCCCAGCACCGGAGGTGTGGCGCAGTGGGAGTGAAACTAATTATGAAGTACATGGAACCAGAAGCTGATCTGTGGCAAATTCTTATAGACAGCAGACAAGTAAAATTATAAACAGGAGTTTCTGTTTTCACTGATGTCTAGGCAAAGCAGAGTTGTCTCTTGTCAGAAATATACTCAGTCATATCATGCTTACAATTTAAAATGTTCCACAGGTTTTTTTTTCACCTTTTTTGATGGGAATTGCAAAAAAAATAGAATTTATCAGAATTTATCAGAATTCTTTAATTTGTAAATTACAAAAATGTGGCAGTTCTGAGTACAGACCGTGTGTAAGTCATCTTTTATACATCCTCCCTTTCCTGAAAAATGGGATAGTGGACTAAACCCAAACTAGTTGAGGCGTTGAATTAGTCAGCAATCATCTTTCCTCAAAGAAAAGCGCAAGTCCGGATGGCCTTACTGGTGAATCTCCTCAAATATTAAAGAAAGAAGTAATACTGGTCTTACTCATATTCATTCAAAAAATAAAAAGAGAACACTTACTCTTTCTCTGAGGTCAGAATTGCCGTGATGTCGAAGCCAGACAAAAGCATTACTTGAAATGAAAACTACAGGACACTGTTCCTTATCAACATAGATGCAAAAGTTTTTTAAAATATTAGCACACCCAATCCAGCAACATATAAAAAGGAATTCTACCAAAGAAGGCAAAGTTGGTTTAACGTCTGAAAAATGTATTAATATAATGCATATTAATAGAATAAAAAACCAACACACGCGATCATCTCAATCGATGCAGTCAAAACATTTGACAAGCTCCAACACCCGTTCATAAGCTCTCAACAAACGAGGAATAGAGGGGAATTTTCACAAACTGTTCATGGCAATTAAAACCGAATGAGAAAAGTTACCACGAACATCATACTTAGTGGTAAAAGATTTTCCCCTGAGAAAAGGAACAAGCAGAGAGTCCACGCACAACTTCTGTTCAGCATTGTGCTGGAGCTTCTAGCCAGTGCAGGAATGCAGGAATAAAAAAGTAAAGCATGCAAACTGGAAAGGAAAAAGTAAAACTTTTTTGTCAGACAACATGATCCTACATGCACAAAATCATAAGAAATATATATATATTAAAAAATATACTGTAACATAAGCAAGTTGAGCAAGGTTTCAGGATACAAGATCAACTAAAAAATCGGCCCTGGCCAGTTTGGCTCAGAGGTTAGAGTGTTGGCCCACGAACCAGAGAGTCCTGGGTTCGGTTCCCACTAAGGGCGCATACCTCTGTTGCAATTTGTCCCCGGCCCCGGTTCGGGTCGTGTGGGTGGCAACCAGTCAATGTGTCTCTCTCACATTGATGTTTCTCTCTCTCTTTTCCTCCCTCTCTCCCTCCCACTCTATCTGAAGATAAATGCAAAAGTGTCCTCTGGTGAGGATTAAAAAAAAAGAAATCAATTGTACCACATACTAGCAACAACCAGAAAGTAAAATTAAGAAAACAGTTCCACTCATAGTAGCATCAAAAAGAATAAAACACTTGCCCGGCTGGTGTGGCTCAGTGGTTGAGCATCAACCCATGCACCAAGAGGTTGCTGGTTCGATTCCCGATCAGGGCACATGCCCAGGTTGTGGGCCGGATCCCCAGTGGGGGCATGCAGGAGGCAGCCAATCGATGTTCTCTCTCATTGATGTTTCTATCTCTCCTTCTCCCTTCCTCTCTCTCTAAAATCAATAAATAAAAAATAGAGAGAGACAGAAAAAAAGTGAATTATTTCTCTAGTCTCACAAAAAATAGAGATATATTTTCTCATAGAAGAGACTATTATAATATTGTCACATAATAAGGCAAAAATTATATAGCAAAAATAAATGTTTGCCTTATTTTTATTTGTAATTTATATTGCTTTTCATAAAGAAAATTGTGTAAGTTTGAGTCTTACAAAATCCACTTCTGCCCCTACTTCTGTTCCGTAGTCCCTTTGTCTAGAGGGAGCCAATTTTACCAGTTCATTATATAGCCCTCCAGAGATAACTAATTAAATAATAATGACATAATCTAAATAATAATAACATAATAGATAATCTAGTATTACTAAAGGCAGGCTTTGCTCTAAGGACTTTCCATTTATTAAATAACTTAATTCTTATAACAATTCTATGAAATAGGTACCATTTTTACCCATTTTACAGATCAGGATGCTGAGGCACCAAAATGTACAGTAACTTTTCTATGGTAGGTTTCAAATCCAGGTTAAATTTAGCTGCAAAGTCTTTATTCTTAACCATAACTCAAAATTGTCCCTCAATACATACGCAAGTGTGTGTGTGGCAGTGTGAGTGTGTGCAGTGGGAGTAGTTTAAAGCATAGGTACATCGAGCTGTTTTTGTTTTTTTGTTTTTAATGTGTATGCTATACACATTTTTTTGCACTGTTTTTTAATGTCCCAACAATATGTCTTAAAGACAGGACTAGCTACATAGTTTTCTGGACAAAGCACAAAATGAAAATGCAAGTCCCCGTCTTCAAAAATTATTAAGAATTTCAAGAAGGCAGCAACTGCCTGTGGTCACATGCCCCTGAAGTCAGCACTGCGTGGAGACCTTGGAACCAGTCCTTGCGCCTCTAACGCTTGTCCCAACCATAGCTACTTCCCACCTACGGAGCGTTAGCTGATCATAGAACTAGGTGCCATCTTTGTGTCGTAATCCAGAGACATGCCAACTTTTCTGTTATGGTTGTCAACTAATTGAGAGAGAGAGGCAACAAGCCCACCCACACAGCTCCTGCTATTGACTAAGAGAAAACGAGAGTCTAGCTGCATAAATATATGGATAGAGATTGGGAGATTAGAAATCTGTAGTCTGTAGTTACCTTGCCTCTTATCTTTCACTTTATTTTTAGTAAGGTAATTTAGGTCACTAATATTGATGAGATCAATACAACTAGGACTAAACTCTTCCTCTCTGCCTGTCCCTCCCCACACCAAAATCGAAGCAATTCCCAGCCTGCACTTCGAAGTGAAATCTGTCAAGCTACTTTACCCAAATTATGCTGGAAAATTGGATTGCTAGACTCTTAGCAGCATTTCCTGTCATCTGAATTTTTAAAATTCCTTGCGAAGGGAAAGTGAAAACCACCTGAAGAGCTTCGGCTCAGCAAACCACCACTGATAAGACACCTTTCTGACCTGCTAGGGGAAGGTTTGCTTTGTTCTCATCGCTGCTGCATTTCCCAGCAGATGACCTACCGTGACTGAGGGAATTAATTCGACACCTTGTTCACAAGCTGATTGAACAAATAGCGAACAGCAGGGTTAACTCGGTAACTGGAAGTACTACAGAACATGAGGCACTGGCCAGGCAAAGAACATCCAATTCGGAGTCATCCAAAAAGATTCAGGCAAGAAAAAAGAGCCAAGAGGAAAATTTCCAGAACATTTCCATTTAGAAGCACGATGAAACTTGTTGACTAAGGTATCAACATTATCTAGGGCATGCAGTTGACAATCTGGCACAGGTGACGAAACTGACAAACACAAGAAACTAGCACAACATCATCTGTAAATTGGTTGTGATTGAATACTTCATGTCATCAAGGGAATAGAGGCAATGAAAGAAAAGCCTTATTTCTCTGCAAAGAAAAGAATTTCTGTCAGAAAGAGACTAGGAAATAAAAGAGAAAAATGTCTTAAGAGAGATCACTATGCATTCTGTGAAGTACATATTGTGAAAAGAAAAGGGAAAAGCAGCTTGATTCTGAAACTCTATTCAGTGTGATTTTGTGTAAGCTGTTCTCTAAGGAGAGAGACTGAACCCTAATCAACCAGCATCTTCTTCCAGATGGCTCTAAGTGTGCCTTAATCTGGTGTGTTTTTTTAAGAGAGGGTGGGGACGAGTCCTTCCTATGAGGAAAGGCACATATTAAGACTGGATCAAAGGATTTGCCAATACATATTTATAACTTAAAGAGCACTCTCAGAATGGTTTGTAAGGGTTTTTACTTTACCCGTTCTCTGCTGGCATTTTTTGGTTCATGACTGCTGAGATGATGCGTGCTTCCGTGGAATTCTGGTTCTTGAGTGGCTTCCAGGTCCACAGTTTTGTTTTTGTTTTTCAAGAGACCCTTAATCAATACTTGTTGAATGAATAGAAGTGAAGAGATCACATCCCCACATTCAATGGCACGCCTGTTGGCAGTGTGGGAACTGGAGGAGGAAGGCTAGGTTGGCGTCTTTCAGCTGAAGGCAAGGAGCCTGAGTCTTACCCTTGTCTACACCAAACATCATAATGTGAACACGGCTGCGAGATTTGGTTCTGTGGCACTTTCAGCTTTGTGACAATTTTCAGTTGGCTTTTGTTTTATTTGGTTTTTTTTTTTTTTTTTTTTTTATAAACATAGTAACAGAGCTTAACCTAAAACGATACCACAGTGCCCACGATAAGTCATAATTGCTGAAGAGATTCTGGAAGAAAAGACTCCTTGTCGTTATACCTATTTATTCATTCACGTGTTTATTTATCCAAGTATTTATTGAGCACCTACTAAATCTCTATCCTTGTGCTGAGATCCTGAGGATATGCAAGTAAATAAAGTAATATATTCTGCCTGCCCACAAGTTTACAATGTGGTGGGGATATTTCAGTTACAATAGTGGGATGAGGGCTACGATGCCATAGTGTGTTATGGCAGCAAATTTTGAAGGATACTTAATTAGATTTAGGAAATCATAAAGTATTCCCAGAGAAGAGGCAAAAAATCATGGACCTGAAACACTAATATGAGGTAGCCCGGCAAAAGGTGGGCAAGGATATTTCAGTAGCAGGGAATACCATAAAAGGCCAAAGACAAGTCCGGGGAGAGGCATGCTGGGAGCCAGAGGAAGTTCAAGTCGAGTCAGGGTGGAGCTGGAGAGAAGACTGAGAGATGGAAAACGGGTTGGAATGGTGTAGAAGGCAGCCTTAGGCACCTCTCTTCTTTCATACTTGGATAGGGATCTATATTTAATTGAATTAAATTTTGCAAACTCAGATTGTGCTAAATACAAGTCTCGGTAGGAAAGTGCCTCTACCCTCAAGGAGCTTGAGTCAGTAGCAGATTCTCAGAGTCCGGGATCTATGTCAAATCACAGAACAAATAATCTGTGAGATGCGAGATGTCCCACAATGATACTGAACGCTGATTCAGAAGTGCCGGCTTGTAAAGGAAAAATAATTTCATTCTTGTGGATTTTAGCGTGACTTGAGGGTGCGTACGTGTATATGTTTAAAACACACCAAGAGAGATTCTTGAATTCTTTACATTCTAACAACATTAAGAAGTGAAGGTGAGCTAAAGAAATGATGAATCAAAATGATCTCTTTTGAATTCTAGAAATATTGAGAAGAGGGAAATTGTATCCCAGAATTAAATTTTAACATGTGCTTTGTGATGCGATAGCAGCAGGTAAAACTTAAAATTTTAGAGAAAGAATTTACCTCAAAGTACCGTTTTTTGTTGTTGTTGTTTTGTAAAAGTTTGAAAAATCTGAATTCCATCTGATTTTATACAGTACAGAGTATCGTTTTCCCCTTAACATCTATATGCTTGACTAATATACAATCTAAGGATCTTCTAGGACTTTGGGAAGGTTCTCAGAAGACATTGGCAACTTTGGAGATGTGATATGAGTGGCAGTGCCCATCTTACAGTCATGGGTGTTTAAAAGAATATGCCGAAGCTCAAGCTACTCGTCATCGCACAGGATAATTGTCAGTATTTAGTATTTTCCCTTTTGTAGAATTCTGGTAGGATGATAACAGGCTTTTTGATAAGTCCCTTTCTGGACCTATTCAGGTAGAATCCAATTCCAACCTTCATCAGATTTGTGATTTGTTGATGCCCGGAGTATGAGTTCTTTAAACAAAGACCTACGCAGCCAATTACAACTAAACAAACAAGCTAATTACAATAATAACTCGGAAAACCACTAACTTAGATAGTGGTTCCCAATCTCTGATCAGAAGACTCCTGGAGCTACTGCAGAAACATTTCAAATCCATGTATTCACCAAGTAATATCTCTATACTATACACTTAATCTTGTGCAAATACTTTGCTTTTTCGTAAAAATGTATTCATATGGCATTGTTTTAATAAATAGAAAATATTTAAGGGTTACTAAATTCACAGTAACTTTTGTCTTATACTCTCAAGCAATATATTCTAAAAATACAATTATAAGACAGCTTAAACTGTCTTTAACTTTAAAAGAATCCTCATTCTGCAGGACAGAAGGGCTGTTTAGTTTTTTTCTGCAAGTGAGAGCGTCATTTTTTGTTGTTCTAATTCACAGGCCACTTACAAGCATATTATATATAACATTGCAAATAAATAGTTTAAGGATATAATTAAGCAGAATTTTAGCTAGTCTGAGTAATGCACTTCTTGCACCTACACAAAGTCCCACAAAAATCCCAGAGCTGTTCAAAAAAAGAGAGAGAGAATGTATTACCTTGTCTACTAAGAAGTAAAAAAACTATATCTCAATCTCAATTGCAGTAACTTTCCTTGGTCTAATTTATCAGGTAATGTTATCACCTTTTTCCACTGCACGATGCTTTCATGCTGTTTTTAAAGATGTAATTATTCATGTGACTCATTGAAAGCTATCTCAAATCCTTTTTGGAAGTAGGTGTGGCATGAATAATAAATTAATTAACTTGCAATGCCATACAAGAAATAGATTTCATTATAAAACAAGAGTTCTTTAAAACTTAAAGACATTTTTTCTGAATAATGTGTCCCACTGGGCTGAAATCTTTATCAGAATGAGGAACAAACTTTTCGATGCCAGGCAAATAAAACTAACTGAACACTTATTGATCATTCTATCTGTGCTGCTTGGTGCTAGGAAACAAAGATAAATCAGAATCACCTGTCATATTCTTACTTTGTTTACTAGCTCAGAAAATGGTGGGGGTGGGGACAGGAGGTGTTTTTCGTGGCTATGTTCACAGTTTTGCTTTTGTTTGAAGTACTGTAGACGCAGAGAAAGGAAAGCAGTTTTTATGGCACTTGGGGAAGTAGAAAGTGAATCAAGAAAGTTTTTCTTCATCAAAGAGACATTTGAGATGTCTCAAAGGATTAGCTGTATTTTACCATGCAAAGAAGGGAGGAAGGTCACTCCAGGGAAACGCATCAGTATGAACAGAGGCACACTCCCAATTTTCCTTCTTTTTCTCTAGCTGTTTTATTAGCAGTTCCTCCTTGACCCATCCCTAAATAATTGGGGTTACTCAGGACTCCAGCCTGCTCTCACTACCACCTCACACCACAAACAAGTCTTAAGCAATCTCATCCACGCCCATGGATGGCTCGATTCCCATCTTTATGTTGATGACAAGTAAATATGTATCTCCAGCCCAGATCTTTTCACTTAACTCCAGATGAATATAACCAAGCCCTTTGAGACATCTCTTCTCTGGTATCTCACAGACCAAACTCAACAAACTCAACATGTTCAGAACTGAATTCATCTCCTTTTCATACTCTTCCTCCCATAATTTTCCCATTTCAGTTACTGGCGCTACAATCCCCCAGGTGCTCACATCAAAAACTTGGGTGCCACCCTGGCTGGCATGGCTCAGTGGTTAGAGCATCAGCCTCTGCACCAGAGGGTTGCGGGTTTGATTCCCAGTCAAGAGCATGTACCTGGGTTGCAGGTTCGATGCCCAGCCCTGGTCAGGGCACGTGACCGGACAGGAGGCAACCAATTGATGTGTCTCTTTCGCATCTATGTTTTTCTCTTTCCTCTCTCTCTCTTTCCCCTTCTACCTTCCCTTCCACTCTTTCTAAAGAAAAAAGAAAAATCAATGGAAAAAAATATCCTCTGGTGAGGATTAACAACAACAACAACAAAAACCTGGGTGCCATCTATTACTCCTTCCTTTTTCTCACCCACACCCCCCATCCAATAAATTGTCATGTTCTATCAAGATAGTTTCTGAAGTAGTTCAAGAATTTACCTACGCGCTCTGCCCCTATTGTTTCCACCATACTCTCAGGGCCTGAATTATGTCCTTAATTGCTATGCTAAATTACTGAGTGGTAGCTAGACAGTAGAGGGTGAGGAGGGGTAAGCAGGACTGTGAAGCACAAGGGAAATGGTACGTGCTGGAAGTTTTACCCAGAGGCTGAAGAACGGTACCAGGTGTGACTTGGATTGTTGGCAGTTACAGCAAGTCTGCCTGCCTGAAAGCTGCAGACTAAGTAATCATCATAGCACATGATATTCCTTTGTGGTACGCGGGTCTCAGCAGTGCTCCCAGCAAGTCCATTCATCTTAAGACAAAGTGATGCTCTCTGTAATCACAAGATCAGAAATATAAATGGAGGTTCTTAATGCGTAGGAGGTGAGGTGCTCTCCTCTGCTTTGTCTCACTTAGGGACCTTGTGACAAATATGTGAGGATCCCGTCTCAAGGACTGAAACAAAACTGTATTAAAGTAATACAGAATGAATGAACCATATTTCCTCATTTGAGAACTGTTGATTTATAGCCTTTGTCCATTTATCTTTGTGTGTGTTGAATGACTTTGGAAAAGTTCATCTTATAATAAAAAAGGTAACCCTAGTTGCTGCAAAAAAAGATTTTTCCTTGATTTGTGCGTTTGTGTCAGCAAATTTTTCTGCATGTTCTTTTTCTCTCACATCCAAACATGGGAATCTTTCCTGCTTTGGCATATGCCCTGAATGCTTGGAAATCCCTAAATGGACCACGGCAAGGGAGAGCCAGCCCAGAAGGGCACTCCAGATCATAGGAAGACATGTCTCAAAACTAAATACTATAATTAAGGCAGGGTTTTTCATTTTATTGTAAAACGATTCCACATTTTAAAACATGTTTTTCAAACACAACATGCACTCAGTCAACTGAACATTTGGAATAAGATTTTAATATAACTCATTTCACTTGAGTATGTCTATTTTCAGAATGGCCATTGTGCCAAGGACAAGTTGATCAAGTGACTTCCCCTAAGTGTTTTGGCAATCCACCATAATGACACCCTGCCAGTTATCAAAGGCACAATCAAGTTCAGCAGAACTGAAGCCTAAGCCCACGGGCTGACACCACTGGACTTCGAAAACCGGTCCCCAGTGTGCTCCATGAACCTGCTTCATATCCGTCCGGATTCTCTCATTCATTTCAAACAGTTGTTTTTTTATAATTTTTAAAGTGAACCATGGTAGAGAATGTAAATGGTACAGAAGTGGGAATTAAAACTGACTTCCTTCTCCAGTGAAGTAACTAGAAATAGAAAGAAAACGTAAAGAATTTTAATTTTGTGGAGCTCAACTCCTTAAAAATAAAGTTAAAAGCAGAAATAAATGGATGATTTTTTTCCCAGAAACTGGTAAATCATTGATAAGGCTGCCCTGGGACCATGGACGCAGAGATCATTTTAAATTCAGGGTACACTGAGCCCACGCAGGTCCAGCTGATGTACTTAGCAGAGTCACCACGCCACCTAATGAGACATTGCACCTCCAATAAACTCGCTGTGCTGTGTCTAATCAGTGCCCGGCACTCAATTCATATTTGTGGATGAAGGAATCCACTACGCAGAGAGAACCAGTAATGAACCTTGAGGCTCGCTCTCTGAGGTGCTCTCCTCCGTGAGAATATCACCCACAGCTCCTATGACAGCCGCCATCTGCAAGTTGGATGTTAAAAATGTCTCCTTTTCTTTAGCCCTACTGTCATTAGGATGAGAGACAGGCTCTGATTTAGTAGGAGCTTATTTTCACAACTCCCCTTATGCTCGCCTGCCCAAATTGACGGAAGGTAATTCAGTCCAGCCTGGCTACATCAGAATGCCATGGGTTATAAATTTTCTCCTTCACAACTGATACTCATATCTTCTGGGTGGGGGAGGGGACTAGTATAGGACAGTAAGGCCCTTTGACTTTGATTTGGGATCAGGTAATTAAATGAATCTTCTTGTGCAGATATCTTAAGTCAGAAATATTTATTTTTTGCATTAAATCTTAGTTTTCATATAGCTCTTAAAGTAGCTCCTAATTATGTAAGAATGACAGAGTAGACATTGCTTCTGTTTTCTAAGATGCTTAAGATGACTGTTTGCTCTGTTTGAGGCTTCGTTGACTAGGAGGTAGAGGAGCCGCGGTGCCTAGCAAAAGACTCTCAGTTCATTGGAGGTGTGAATAGACAAGAATGAAAGTAGAAATTAGGTTCCATCAAGAACTGATTTCATCAGATGAGGCAGAAAAGAAATATGGTCATTACAGCTGGTCAGAGATCCTTGTCAGTAAAAGGAAGAGAAAAAAAAATTAAAAAATGTACATCTCACTATTTCAAGGAGAGGAGTAGCCCTTTGTGAGTTTTATTATGTGCTTTAATTGATAGAGAAGGCTGGAAATCGAGACATCTTGGTTGTGTTCCCATAATTTCAAGGCTTTCACGTTGCTCTTTCTGACTTGATCAAAATATCCTCCGTGAGCCGCGGTTTCAGAGCACAGCTCTGTAACCACCATTACAGAACCAGCAATTCAAGTAAGTCATTACATTGTAAGTACTTCTTAATTCAGAAATAAAGGGACTAAATGCAGGCAGGAGATTTAAAAGTCCATAATGTTATCAGCTTAAATGAGGCTTCTGGAGTTATGCTGTAAAAAAAACCTTCAGTGCTGTTGTTCAACAGCTACTCGGAAAATTAGAACCCACGAGCAGACAAGAAAGGGCTGCTTGTCAGAGCCCAGAACCTGCTGCAGGGAGAGCTGATTTTACCCACTTCCTTCTCTCTTGTCCTTGCCTGAGAGAGCGGGTTCTCCAGTGTCCGATCATCAGACACCTCCAGCCTTGACCTCTAATGCCTCCAGGTCACTCACCTGCAATGCCCAGAGCAGTGGTTTTGAGCGTGGGCTGCACATTAGGACTTCTGGAGGCAGTCACAAAATTACTGTTGCTTCAACCCACACCATTTAAGTCAGACTCTCTGGGGCAAGAGACTGGTTGTTAGTATTTTTAAAGTACCGTAGAACATTCTCATGTGCAGCGGGGATGGAGTTTGGTTCCTGATAGGAGGGAACAGAAGACATCCCCAGGATCCGATCATGACCCAGGCATTGCTTTGGAGACAGCAGGTCTCCAGGAGAGTGGAATCAACTCTGCAGGGATTTCTGGCTTCCTAGGGAAGCCTGGCTAGATATTACAAATTTGGGGCCAAACTAAATGTAGAGGCAAGTCCTACTTTATCTTTCTCCTACCCACAAGACTAAGGTGAAAGAAAGTTACCTCTGGACTCCCCTAATTGAAACCCAAAACCATCTGGCAGGGTGGAGGCCTGAGAAATGTCTCAGAGAAACCATAGTCCAGTATGGGCCTAATTTCAGACCAGTTCTTACAAATGGGGTTATTTGTGCTCATCAACTCTCACATCTCAGCTCACTGGCACACCAGGCTCGAGTGGGTGGCAGCCAGTTGATGGGTCTCTCTCTCATCGATGTTTCTCTCTTTCTCCTCACCCTTCTCTCCCTCCTGTTCTATCTGAAGATAAATACAAAAAATGTCCTCGGGTGAAGATAAAAAAACCAGACAGTTCACCCATTTCCGCCCCACCCCCCAACCTGTGGCAGCCAGCAATCTGTTCTCTGTATCTATGTTCTTCTATTTTTTAGATTCCACATATGAGTGATTATATGGTATTTGTCTTTGTCCAGATTATTTCAAGAAATAGAACTCCCTCAAGGTCCATCCATGTTGTCACAAATGGCAGTATTTCGTTCTTTTTCATGGCTGAATAATATTTCATTATATATATATATACATACCATGATTTCTCCATTCATCCATTGATGAACACTTAGGTTGTTTCTACATCTTGGCTAGGGTTAATAGCCCACTTTATAGATGAGGAAACAGACAATTCAGAGAGCTTCAGTAATCAACACAAAATCACCTTTTTCAGAAGGGGCCAAATCAGGATTTAAACTTTAGTCTTTCAGATGCCAAGACCTGTTCTGTTAGTCTGTACATCCGCCCTCACCATACCACCTTGCTGCCAATGAGCAGCCAAGAGTCAGCCGTAAGCCGGAGGCAAACTGATTTGTCTCCGTGATACCATCATTGTCTCCATGTTTTAGCATGGAACTGAGCTTTCAGACATTTTGATGTTTTTAGTCCAAAAGTAAACCTCTCAAGGCAATTTGATCAAGGATAAAAGAAGCACTTTTCACCTAATTCAGACTTAAGTTTGGAGAATTCAGCTACCTGTGCCAACATACACTCTCTTAAACTGGAGACTCTTTTCTTGGTGAACCTGGGAAGAAAGGGAGGAATTCCAGGGAGGAAGGGGAGATTCTTTGGCACAGAAAAACTGCTTCCCTATATTCTATTTCTTAAAAAAAATAAGACAAATAGGAGGAGAGTGTCCTCCAGATTTGTGAAGAAATTAAGAATGCCTGCTGCTGCCCGGCCGGTGTGGCTCAGTGGCTGAGCGTCGACCCATGCACCAAGAGGTCGCTGGTTCAATTCCCCGGGCAGGGCACATGCCCAGGTTGTGGGCTGGATCCCCAGTGGGGGCATGCAGGAGGCAGCCGATCAATGTTCTCTCTTACTGATGTCTCTATCTCTCTCTCCCTCTCCCTTCCTCTCTCTCTATCACATGATCTCACTTATTTCTGGAATATAATGAACATAACAGTCTGAGGAACAGGGTAGACCCAGAGATGTGGAAGTAGGGTATAAACTGACACCCCTCATAAGAGGGGGTGGGGGGGAGGGAAGAGATAAACCACAGAACTTATGCACATGTATGCATAAGTGATGGACATGGACAACAAAGCTGGGGACAGGGTGGGGGGATGGGGAGGAGGGTGTCAATGGGGAAAAAAGGAGAAACATCTGTAACAAAAATAAATTAATAAAAAATAAATAAATAAGTAAAATCAATAAAGAAAAAAATGTTAAAAAAAAAAAAAAAGAAAGAATGCCTTCTGCTTTGGTGTGTGTTCCAACAATTAAAGATTGATTTATGGTCACAAACTCTTTTAAATGAATGGGTTAAACTTTATTTTCATTTTGACCTGAATTGCTTTAATTATCGTGGAGTGGTAGTTTTAACTGGGACCAATAAAGGGGTGATTTCTGAATGGTGGTAAGACACGCAGGAGAGCCAGACATAAAGTGGAGGTACAGATGGAAAATAATCCATTTTTCTTTTCCTGGATACATTTTTAAGATAAATAAACATAATTCCAGATACGTAACTGCCAGATCTGTGTTTCATACCTGAACAGCTCTGATCACCACATGTAGGACATTTAAAAGTTCAGTGACTGCATCTTCTAGAGTTTTAGTAAATACCATACTGAGTAAAACTGCTGGAGATGGGGAGAGAAGACAAGGCTTGCTTGCTTTGTACCTGCCTGACCAGGGCCGCCGCACCAGGGTCTGGATTCCAACGGGTGTGCTGCAGGACAAGGGTACTCCTGGGCAACAGGTAGGGTCAGCGGTGGCCCAAGTCCTTGAGTAAGTCACTTACAGCAGAGAGAATCCTTAACCACGTTCCAAATACTCTTAGGTTCACCAGTTTGTGATACGGTATTTTTACTTTTTATGAATAACATCATGTGAGAACACGTTAGAAGAGCCCTCTAGGCAGGAAGCAACAGCGAATGTGAAATCAAACGTCTGCACTGTCCATGGCTCAACCCAGAGCTTCTAGACTCGGTAGCGCAGCGAACATCCCAGCTTACCCCTTGTTCAGCCCACGCTCCCCACCCAAAGCGGGGACATGCTGCGGCTGCACTCAAGCAGACATTTCCCAGCAGGAGAACTGTGCGTGCGTACGTGCGGAACTCTCCCCAGTATTTCTGCAGGCAGGCAAAAGGAAGGACTGCATGGAAGCCATGGAATCACTGTGGTCAACACTCGTGAATGTCTCTATTTAGCCGGTGAGCGAGGACTGCGTGCTATTGTACCTTATATTTAAGAGTTTATCTAAAAGAAAATGAAGAGAAAATCAATTTTTTGAAAGCAGGATGAGTTATAAGGGAAAATACATATGGTAATCATATATCTATATACACATACACACAGGCATACATGTATTTGGCAATAAAGTAAATATGTTTTTGCCAATGAAATATATATATATATGTATATATGGCAGTTAAGTACAAATAGTTAAGATTTTCAAACATCAGCTTTTTGAAGAAATAAAATGCCCTAGAATGTTCCCCCTATTGCATACCCTGGCAGATCAACATAAAGGCAAGTATTTAAGAATGAGCATCGGGCCTATGCTGAGCAGAAAGCGTGGCATTCTAGGATTACAATGATAATTCTACTTTTACAGAATTGAACCCTACAGCATTGTTAGTCCTGAGAGCCTTTCCCTTGGAGGTTATATAAAAGAATGACGGTATATTGAATGACCTTTAATTATTCAGTTTCCTTCTAAGGATAGTGATCTGTATTCTACATCCAACTGTGGGTCAGAGACTGAATAAGAGAAACTCAAAGAGAATCGCAGCAGAAGAACAAATAAATTGAAAAACACAAACACTCTCTCTGTCTCCTTCAGACAATTCTTTTCGCTCTTTAGGGCATATATATATTTATCTTCCTTCTCTCCCCTTTTGAAATAAACACGTTTAATAACACCAGGTAGAAATGGGAAATTTGGATTTTACATTTTGAAGGGCTCTAAACCCCGCGGGTACGAAGCAGGTAGCAACTGGAGAGCAGAGGATCACCTTCGGAAAAGGTAACCCCTCCAGCGCCACCGCTTGGGCCTTGGCAGCGGGAGGTGAGCAGCAGGGCCGCCAGCAGCCGCCTGTGCTCCTGCTTCCTGCAGGGGGCGGGGGGGAGGGGGCCCTGCAGGTGGGAGCAGCTCAGCGCCCCAGAGACACAGCAGCCTGGCAGGGCGAGCGCTGCACCGGCCGGTCCTCACACAAGTGCCAGAAGGGTTCTCTGTTCTCTCCAGGCCCCAGAAGGTATGAGTATTGGCTCAACCAAGTAAAAAGAATATCTTGATTGACCAAGTAGCTGCCAAGGCACCCGACAGTGTGTCTTTTTTTTTAACTCTTCACCAGAGGACATTTTTTTTGTTTTGTAACATCTTCAGATAGAGCGGGAGGGAGAAGGGAGGAAGAGAGAGAGAGAAACATCGACATGAGAGAGACACATTAAGTGGCTGCCACCCACGCGACCCCAACCCAGGCCGGGGACAAACTGCAACCGAGGTACTTGTTCTTGGCGGGAACCGAACCCGGGACTCTCTGGTCCGCAGGCCGACACTCTAACCGCTGAGCCAAACCGGCCAGTGCCCACGGTGTGCCCTACCCAGCATTCAGCACTGCAGCCTGACCAGCTAGCACAAACCCCCTGCGTCCGCCAGAGTTTTGTTGGGAGGCTGGCGACATGCACACGTCCAATTTCACACACTGGCATGTACACTAGAGGGGATTCTAACTCACCCCCACACAAAACGAAAAGCATTCTTTGATGTGGGAGGTACTGCAGGAGATGGTGTTTCTAAGACCACTGGCAGATGGTTAAGAAAGACAAATTGGGAATTTAGAGCGAGGCTGTACTAGAACAATGTTTTCAGGTTCAACCTGAGGTCAACAGAGTTTGCTAGATATGAGAAACATGGAAATAAATGTTCTTTCTCTTTTCCAAGTGATTTGAGGAAAATATTCTCTCTGAGAAAGCACTTCCTTATGCTTCTCGAGATGAAAAGAAGGTTTCTATTTATGTAGTATCCAAATGTCCTGGTGAGAAGCAAAATTTATTTGTCAAACACACTGAACCTACCCACCCAGGTTGACTCATCCACCATCTCGAATGCACTCTGCAACCCAGAATTTCTCAAAAGGAAAATCACATATTTTGTTGCTGTTTCTTCCCAGATAGTATTTATTCTGACTTTTGCAGCTTTATGGGGTTTTTTTTTTTTTCCCCTACTTCACTATGTTACTTTTAAAAGCTTTTTGGTTTATTGCTAATTTCCCCCTTTTCAGGCTCAGTTGTACAATATGGTATGTGTGTTGGCTTGTAATTTTGGAGCTAAATTTATGGGCCTGCTACAGTTCAAATGATATTCTATTTTTGCTTGTTTTATTTTTGCCTGGGCTTGATATGTTTTATGAGATTCTTTCCTATAGTACTGGCATTCATATCTGGTATAACCAAAATTCTATCTCTTATTTAATATTCCTGCAACGTTACAAACCTAAGTATTTCCTTTTCTTTTGTATGATGTTGGAGCTTGTTGTGATTTTCTTTTTAATATCTGGAAACATTTCCTTCCACATCAGAAACTCAAGTTTGCAAGAAATCCCTTTGGGAGTCTTTACATATGTATTTGGAGGGCAGAGAGGAGAGTGGACCTCCTGTCCGCTGAGTTCCAGAGTCCCCCTATGCAGCTGTGGGGGATAGGATGAGGTTGGTGTGGGGAGACAGAGGGTCTGATTCTCTTCCCCATGCTCCAAAGCACTTACCTGATTTCCCTGTTCTGCTCCAGGGAGGAGCAGCGTCTCTGCTTCCATTAGTAAACAGACTGCTCTTTTCTCAGCTTCTCACATTCACAGTACAAAGGAGCTGGGCTGTTACTGCTGGAATATCTTATACAGGCTGAGTTGACCCACCAAGGAAAATTTGAAAACAGAGGACAAAATTGTTAAGAGGTTTAGAGAAACACAGGGCAGCTCAGAAAGTTAGGTGCCTGCCTTGGCCCATGGAATAAACATCTTCACAAACCACTCCACCCAAAGGAAGCTATAAAAACCGTATGATTCCTCCGAGACCCTGGCCCTGCCTCTAGCTCTGTGACTTTGCACAAGGAACTTCTCCAGGACTGATTTTCAGATAAGCCAAGGATGAAAGGTACAATGCAGTCTTCAAGCCCAACTCCTACTCTTTCTAGCATGGAAAAGGAAGGCTGGAGCGAGCCGTCAAGTGGCCTGCCTTGACTGGTTAGTTAGAGGCAGATCTCCTGGCTGTTAATAAAAAAAAACTTTTTTTTCACCACATCATACAACCTAAGTATGTGCAGGGGAGTGTGTGGGGGTGTGGGGGGGTGGAAATTGCTAAAGTTTCTGGAAGTTTTAATGCTCTACAAGTCCCCAGCTGTAGGAAGCTGGGTTCAGGACAACCATTCTTATTCCTGTTTCTTTGTCATTTGTCTCGTCCCCCTTTCCACCCACCTTCTTCACATCCCATCACTAGTTTCTTTCTGGTCTTTTATTTCCCTCTTGTTCATGATTCTGAGTTTGGAAATACCTTATCAGGGGTTAAAGCTTATTTTGCATAGTTTATTTCCTTTACATATGTATTTGGAGGAGAAGCACTGGAACCAATTGGTAAATAAAAATGTCCCTTCAAAGAGAGAGTGTTTCAAATAATTTTTTTAAGAGAGAATTGGAGGGGAAAAAATATTTTGTTTTATAGTTCGGGTTTTCGAGTCTTAACCATTTCTATAAGGGAGCTAGAAGGAAGAGTTGGTTTGGGGGCTGGCTTCTGGAAAACGCAGCGTTCCAATCCAGTGTTGTCTGAGAAGAAGATAAAGCAGAGAGCACTCATTATACTAATGTGAAAAAGATGAATGACACCTAAATGGGTTTTCTTTGCATCACAGACCATGGTTAAGTGTTTTACATGCATTTGTCACTGCTATTAATGTAATCACATAAAACTTTCTCTTGTTCTCAAGTGCTTTTTAGGTGAGCTATTTGAGCTCTCGATTCTGCAGGTTTTCCTTCTCTTTCAAAATTAGCAAAGGTAATATGTAAGCCCTGAAACTTTTTTTTTTTTTTTTAATGTAAGAGCAGAGGTACAGAAAGAATATGGTAGTCGGTTGCGTAAATTGAGAACTGCGGACGTTACCTTTCAAGGGCTGTTACCCGTAATTGTAATAAAAATATCCTGAGAGGATCATAAAGGATGCTGCAAGTGTTCTCTGTATGATATAATATTAATGTCAGATTGTCTGCACAGGCCTTCCACATAAGTATTCTCCCCTGTTGTGTTTCCCTCTGTCTCAGGAGCTCGGGCTACCTCAAGGAGCAACCTCAGATCTCAGCTGGGCCACCCCACAGGGGCCGAGGCCCCCACAGTTACAGCTAGGCTGGGCTCTTCACAACACGGAGAAAAGCTCCTCAGGACCTTCATACACCCCTGAGCCCACCTTCACGAGTGGAAAGGGGACTTGCTTCCTTTCTTCCTTCAACTAGAAAGAACTGGATTTGAAATGTGGCTTTTCCATTTTCTGTCACCGTCGCCTTAGGCAAATGACCTACCCTCGCTCAGCTCCAGTGCCTGGTATAATACCTTCCTGCCAGCGCTGCACTGAGGTCATGCACGGAAAGCACCTTTCCAATGGCTGGCACCCAGACGCACGTACTGCTTCGTGTTTGCTAATACCCACCCTCTACTGACGGACCGTGAAGTTACCCCAAGGACCCTTGAAATCCTTATGACTGTCTTGCCCTGTCATAGTCCAGAAGTAAGCTCATTTTTGTTTTGTTTTAAATCAATAGAACTTTTAGAGCAGTTTTAGATTTACAGAAAAACTGAGCAGAAAGTACAGAGAGATCTCATTTATTTCCCACCCCACCCTCAAGCCCCATAGTCTCTCCTACTCTTAACATCTTGTATTAGTATGGTATATTTGTTAGAATTGATGAGCTAATATTGATATATTATTCGTAATTAAAGTGCATAGTTTGCATTAGGGTTTACTCTTCTTTTTGTATATTCTATGGGTTTTGACAAGTGTATAATGACATGTATCCGCCACTATAATATACACAGCAATAGTTTCACCGCCCTAAAAATCCCCTGCGCTCCACCTTTTCATCACGCCTTCCCTTTCCCCAAATTCCTGGCAACCTTTTGCTGTCTCATAGTCTTGACTTTTCAGAATGTCAAATAGTTGGAATCACAGTATCTAGCCTTTTCAGATTGGCTTCTTACACTTAGCAACATACACTTAAATTTCCTCCATGTCTTTCTGTGGCTTGATAGCTCATTTCTTTTTATTGCTGAATAGTTTTCCATTGTATGGAGATACCACAGATTGTGTATACAATCCCTTATTGAAGGACATCTTAGTGGCTTCCAAGTTCTAACAATAATGAATAGACCTGCTATCAATATTTGTGTGCAGGTTTTTGTGTGGGCATAAATTTTCGATCTATTTGGGTAAATACCAAGAAGCACAATTGGATGGGATGATAAGGGTATGTTTAGTTTTGTAAGAAACCGCCAAACTGTCTTCCAAAGTGGCTATAATATTTTGCATACTCACTAGCATTTTTGAAATGCTGAAAAATTCTTTTGCTAAAAGGGCAATTTCTATTATGGGTTACAAACATTTACAAGTCTGTATTTTGTTTGTATCCAAAAATTGGGGTTATTTGAATTGCTGAAAGACTCAAACTTACATTCCAAAGGCTCCCTACATCTGAAAGTTATTTCTTCTTGTGTAAAAAGTGTAATGACCCACATGGGAAAACTATTGTTACATGCATGGTAAGTAAAAAATGTATTAAGAGCAAATGAGATAATTTTACTTTTATTAAAAATTTGAAATCCAACATATACCGAAAAAAAATGGCAGATCATTCACAAAATATGCGAACCATAAAGAAAAAAAATGTTTAAACTGAAATAATGCTGTGATGTGGGTCAACCTAAGGAGATAGCAAAAAAGTAAAAGAAAAATAGAAGTGTTCATGAAACCAAAGTTACATTTTGCTTATTTTAAGGTCTGATGTTTGCGTGTTCATTATTATACGTATCTTACTGCGACCTTAAGCCAAAAGTACACCATAAGAAATGTCTAATTTTTCTTGACATCAGGAGACAGGTTAAATAAGGATAATCAGAGAGAAAGGGAAAGGGAGTTGAGTAGTAAGTTGGTGGGGTGGGGGGGCTTTATTCTTGAAATGAGGGCGAGTGTCTTTGAGAGATGTTTCTATACATTGACTAGGAGTTGATAGATTGCAGTAGAATGGCTTTATCTAAAAACTTCACGGCTCCTCATATAAAACTTTGGTTGCAGAAATCCCAGTTTATGGTTGGTCAAGTAAGAACCAGGCAAACTTTCTGATGGATGTGCAGTTAGCCCATAGGTCTGTAATTTGGGAAGAGTAATGAATTGCTGGTTTAAAAAATGGTCAAGTACCCTGAGTCAGACAACATGTATGTCTACTTTGCTGACCATGAAATCAAATGTATTGAGGCAAGACTAGAAGAAGGAGTAATTGGCATGCCGGTGGGTAAAGTGGCCAGTACTTCAGCAGACTCTGGAAAAAGAAGAAAGGCCTGGAGGGTCTCAGGGCAGCAACAGAGGAGTAGGTGTGGCCACTATGTTGCCAGAGAAGAACACCTGCCAACAGGACTCCTCCACTGATCTTCCATCTGCCCTTCCTCGGCTGATACCCTTGCCTGCTTCCTACTGGCTTTTCCTAACCCAACAACTCTTCTGAAGGCCTTTAAACCTGAGAGATGACCAGAGGTGTCATCTTGTCAGGGCCACAGCTGGGGGAAAACTGGGGGTCTGCAAGTTTAAGCAGAATTTGACGTTGCAAAATGTTGGGGCAAAGGAAAACACAGGACGAAAATCCAAGGAGTACTGGGTTGGAGAAGGCAGAGATGGAGAAATAAGAAGAAAAAGCAAGAAAACTGGTTGAGTTACATCTGTTCACGCCTAACATGATTTAAACAGAAAAGCTTGCCATTCTTAGTATATATGCAGTCTCAAAAGTACCGCAAATAATGATTGGTAGAAGTGGAACTGTAAATTTTCAGTCCCTATCTACTTGAGATAATGTTTCCAGGTAGTTAGAGGAAGAGAATAAAAATCATACTGGGCTGGGTCTGTTCCCAGCTTTGGAACTTGGCAGCTTTTTCAGTTTCACTCAAGTTCTCAGGTCAAAGGAATCAACTAGAAGAGGTATTCATGTAAACACGCTGTGTTTTTCTGTGAGTTACAGACCTACTCCAGTTATTTATTTTAGATTTGCAAAAATGTTCTCATCCCAGTAGCTTCAGGGCATGTGACAGTATAAAAATTGAGACTCATTAGAGAAAATTTCTATGTATTTCAGCTTTAAACAATAACTTCCTCCTGATCCTCAGAAAACATTAAGATGAAAATTGTTGTTGTTTTTAAATGTGTTTTTATTGATTTTAGAGAGAGAAGAAGGGAGAGGGAGAGATAGAAACATCAATGTGAGGGAGATTCATCGATCAGCTGCCTCCTGCACGCCCCCTACTGGCGCTTGAGCCCGCAACCCTGGCATGTGCCCTGACTGGGAATTGAAATCAGGACCTCGTGGTGCATGGGACGAGGCCAACCAACTGAGCCACAGCAGTGAGGCAAGATGAGAATTCTTGTAGATCATTTGCATTATTCCTTAATTGCTGATGAATTTTTTAAATGTTTTAAGCCTGGTTGGTGTGGCTTAGTGGATTGAGCATTGTCCCATGGACTGAGAGGTACTGGCTCAATTCCCAGTCAGGGCACATGCCCAGGCTGCAGGCTCAGTCCCCAGTGAGGGGCATGCAAGAGGCAGCTGCTGTTTCTCTCTCACATTGATGTTTCTATCTCTCTCTCCTTTCCTCTCTCTAAAAAAAATCAATAAAAACATATTTTAAAAAAATATTTTAGGACACATCTATAATTAAAAAATAGTCTCATCAGTAGGGGATGATTTTTTTTTATGACACACTATAGATTATAAAGTAGAATCTAAAATTTTTCTCCTTATGCTTTTTTTTTTTGATCCTTACCCAAGGATATTTCTATTGACTTTTAGAGAGAGAGGAAGGGAGAGAGAGAGGGGAAAAAAAAAAACATCAACATGTCAGAGAAGAATTTATCTGTTTCCTCAGGTACAGCTCCCAACTAGGGATCAAACACGAAACCTAGGTATGTGCCCTGACAGGGAATCGAACCTGCAACCGTCTTGGTGCACAGGATGACGCCCAACCAACTGAGTCACCCGGCCAAGCTCCCTGTGCTTTTTTAAACACTTTTTCAAAGGTTATGATGTCTCATTCTCTCCATGGCTTTGCAAGTGTGTGCTCTTTCTACAGAGTTTATCATTCACTGCATCTATTGATGAGTTAGACCTGGGAAATCTAATCCAAGGTACTGGACTCTTAGGAAAGCTGCACTTTGTTTGGCTTCATTTAGAAGGTGGGACCTCTGTGGTTAGTCATCCAAATATATTATGCATAAAAGAATTTGCATTAGAACTCTGACACTGCTTCTCTTTTAGAAATGGAAATCTGTGAGTGAAGTAAACTTTCGATGGTTAACATTTTGCCCTTTCCAAATGTCATCACTATCTTATTTCCTTTAAGTCAATAGTTTTCACATATTTGCTTCCAGTATTATAAAATTGGGATTTTTTTAAATACTCATTTAGGATGTGCTAGACAGTTCACACATATCTATGGGTATCTGTGGTGTGCAATTCATAGTACTGGAGCTATTTAAAGTAAAATAGGGAGTAAAATATTTTATCTCTTTTGCAAAGTAATTTATTGGCTCCTTGAAAAAAAAAAATATTAGCAGACAAAACAATTGAAGTATAATTTTAAGGCAACACTTAAACACATGCAGAATAATCCAGTGTGGTTTTAGGGTTGTGGAGAGGTGAATTCAGAAACCAGAATGGGCCCTGGCCAGTTTGGCTCAGCGGTTAGTGTTGGCCCGCAGACCAGAGAGACCCGGGTTCGGTTCCCACTAAGGGCACGTACTTCGGTTGCAGTTTGTCCCTGGCCCCAGTTGGGGTCGTGTGGGTGGCAACCACTCGATGTGTCTCTCTCTCTCTTCCTCCCTCTCTCCCTCCCGCTCTATCTGAAGATAAATGCAAAAATGTCCTCGGGTGAGGATTAAAAAAAAAAAGAAAGAAACCAGAGTGGGTTGGGTTATGTTGTGATGACTTCTTGGAATACCGAGTTCTGACCCAGATTTTGATTTTTCAGTAGAAAAGGGGAGGCATTACAAGCAGAAGGAAGGGCGTGTGAAAGCAAGAAGTACTTAGTAAGTCTAGGACATGGAATTCCCAAGTTAATTAGACAAAGAATGCGCATAATATGAAAAGAAAAAATGGACGTACGTAATGAATTTCTACTTTATATGAATTTGAAATTTTGTTTTAGGTTTAACTTTTCTTATTTTAGTTAGGACTTTTCAGTTCAAATCATGGAAATCAACTTGACATAGTTAAATTAAAGAAAAAAAGTGGGGGCAACTTATTATATAAATACTGGGAAACACCTAGAACACGGACAGGTCTAGGGGGATTAAAAAAAACATATTATGGGCATTCACGATATTGCCATAAATGAGAGAGTCATGGGAATCTTTCCAAAGACCCCTATTCCCCATCAAAGTTTTCTTCCCATTTTTCTGTTTTTCTCCCTCTGACTTTCCAAGCTATTTTCTCTGCTTCCTGATCTGTGTGGTAAAAAACATGCCCCAAATGTTTTTAACTTCTTTCACCAGCCCATTGAGGTTGGAATCTCTTGGACTTTAGTCAAAATTGTCAAGAAAATGACTCTGCTAGGCTCAGCTGACTTCAGGTGAGTACGCCTGGACCAATAAAACTGGGATCTGTTGGACATTCTCAGTGTGTGAAGATGGCCATCAAAAACCTGTGCCTGTGACTGAGTGGATGAAGGTGAAAGAAGAATCCCAGAGAAGGCAGGTCAGATAACCCAATGTGTGTCTACTAGACTTACATATCCAAAGTCTTGAAGCCACTGGGTTCACACCTATGATAACTATGAAATATTTTATGAATTGGACTGCTCTAATGGATTATTAGGAAGCCTGAAAATATAGTCTTCGTTTGCAGGATGGCATGTCCTGTGACCCAGTCATGCCAGTAAGACAGGCTTGAAGTAGCCTGAGCTCTGGAATTGGAGAACAAGGGGTTGAGAGTCCTTATAGCTTTTTACAGTGGGGAGTTTTCAATCATCTTCTACTGCCTTTACTGAACGACAAATTTACCATTTGATCAAGTCAAGTAGACTGAAACACAGTTGCATTTTTTAGCTTTATTGAGTATAAGTGATATACAAAAAATTCCACATATTTAATGTATACATATTGATGAATTTGGTCATATGAATAAATACGCCTGAGAAACCATCACCACAACCTAGGTACTAAACATTCATCACCTTCAAAAATTTCCTTGTTTTCTTTTGTGTTGTTGTTTTGGTAAGGATATAAGATGAGAGCTATAATTTTAATATATTTTAAATATGTTTTTATTAATTTTTTTAGAGAGAGAGGAAGGGAGAGAGAGATAGAAACATCAATGTAAGAGAGAAATATCGATCAACCGCCTCCTGCATGCCCCCCACCAGGGATCGAGCCCACAACCCAGACGTGTGCCCTGACCAGGAATGGAACCGGGACCTCTCAGTCCATGGGGCGACGCTCAATCCACTGAGCCACAGCAGCTGAGCTAATTTTAATATATTTTAAAGTGCACAAGACAGTATTGTTAACTATACAGTTGAGTTTTTTTATAGTTTCTTGATATAAAGGGGGAAATAAGACCTACCATGAAAAGAAATTTAAAAGTCCTTGTGTTATCTAATATTAGATGTTAAGTGTTCCATTCATAGACATTTTATTCTGGAATTTATTCTTGATTTATAACAGAAACTATCTCTTTTTTAAAAATGACAATGAGCCCTGGCCGATTAGGCTCTGCAGTTAGAGCAGTTTGGCCCTTGGACCAAAGAGTCTCAGGTTCAATTCCAGTCAAGGGCATGTACCTCAGTTGTGGTTTGATCCACGGCCCTAGTTGGGGTCATGCAGGAGGCAACCAGTCGATGTGTCTCTCTAGCATCAATGTCTCTCTCTCTCTCTCTCTCTCCCCCTCCCTTCCTCCCTCCCTCCCTCCCACTCTGTCTGAAAAGTATCCTCGGGTGAGGATTAAATTTTTAAAAATTAGAATGAAAGTGAAATATTTCTCATTTTCATAAATCTTTTTCTTGGCATGTGCACTATTACTCAGAATATTTTTCGGACCTTGTTAAGATATTCAGACTAAATTGACAAGTTCCATGCAGGGTTGTTTTTGCCATGAGAACTTTTTTGCTGTTAGTAGTAAACATGGAAGTTGAATAAAAGGGACGTCTATTTTGTGTGCCGAATTGTACAGATTCACCTCTTGTGAATTCATTTATTCACCCAACTATTAATTATTTCACAAATATTAAAGAGCATAAACAACATGCCAGGCATTATTGTAGGCATTGGGCAAACTAGACGGTGGGTTTCTTTCTCCACAAAGCTTACTTTGCAGTGCTTGCTCCTTACCCTCCTCCCGCTGCCTCCTGGAGGTCACAGGTTTGCTCCTAAAAGTGTAAAAGGGAGGAGAAGCTAAGCTGTGCAAAAGGCCTTTCCTTTCATACTTCATCATAATAATTCTGCCCATCCCAATTAAGTTCCCATTGAGTGTAAAATCCTCATTTTTCTCTGCTGCTTGAGTGTATTGTGTTTTATCTTTGTTATTAAGAAAACCCTAAGAAATAATACCAAGTAAAATTAAATAAGAACAAATACACCTTTCTCATTAAAGATATGTTCTTTAAGTATAATATTTTCCTTTTACTGTTTTCTAGTCTTGGAGAATGTCCTATTGGCCATCAAACTCCTCCCCTAATATTTGACACTCAAATCTGACCCACCTATGAATTCAATCCCATGTCTTTCCATGTATACACCACACCAACTACACTGACCTTTTCTCTGGTCTCATGCCATTTTATGTCCTAGATTTTGGTCATGTGGTATCCCCATATCTGGATGCTATCTCCCTTTCCTATGAGTTTTTACTCTGACTTTTTTTTTTTTTTTTTTTACTTATCTTCATTGTTGAATGTATTACAGATGCCCCTCTTTTTTCCCCCTTGACTCCCCTCCTCCCCAAACCGGCCCCCTGCTGCTTTCCCCACACTATTGTCTGTGTCTATTGGTTATGCATATATGCATATAAATTCTTTGGTTTCTCTCTTCCCATCCCACCTCCCTTCTTCCCTTTGAGGTTCATCAGTCTAACAACCAATTTGTACTTCCTAATCCCTTCATCTTTTTCACCCAACTCCCCTCCCATCTGGCAACCAACAAAAAGTTCTCTGTATCTATGGGTCTGTTTCTGTTCTGCTTGCTCATTTTGTTTGTAGATTCAATTGTTGATAGATATGTATTAATTGCCATTTTATTGTTCATATTTTTGTTCTTCTCCTTCAAGAAAACCCTTCAACATCTCATATAATACTGGTTTGGTGGTGATGAACTCCTTTAGCTTTTTCTTGTTTGGGAAACTCTTCATATGTCCATTGATTCTAAATGATAGCTTTGCAGGATAGAGTTATCTTGGTTGTAAGTCCTTGCTTTTCATCACTTTAAATATTTCTTGCCACTCCTTTCTGGCCTGCAAAATTTCTTTTGAGAAATCGGCTGACAGCCTTATGGGAGCACCATTTTAAGTAACTAACTGCTTTTCTCTTGCTGCTTTTAAGATTCTCTCTTTGTCTTTAACCTTTTGCATTTTGATGATGATGTGTCTTGCTGTGGACCTCTTTGGGTTTATCTTGTTTGGAACTCTCTGTGCTACCTGGACTTGTATGTCTGTTTCCTTCACCAAGTTAGGGAATTTTTCTGTCATTATTTTTTCAAATAGGTTTTCAATTTCTTGCCTTCTCTCTTCTCCTTCTGGCACTCCCATGATGCAAATGTTGGTACGCTTGAAGTTGTCCCACAGGCTTATACTATCTTCATTGTTTTGGATTCTTTTCTTTTTGCTATTCTGATTGTGTGTTTTTTGCTTCCTTTTATTCCAAATCAATGATTTGCTTCTTGGCTTCACCTATTCTATCATTGATTCCCTGTAAATTATTCTTTATTTTAGTTAGTGCATCCTTCATTTCTGACTGGTCCTTTATTATGCTTTTGAGGCCCTCACTAAGTTCATTGAGTGTCCTTATAAGCAGTGTTTTGAACTCTGCATCTGTTAGATTGCTTATTTCCATTTCATTAAGTTCTTTTCCTGAAGTTTTGTTCTGTTCTTTCATTTGGGACATGTTTCTTTGTCTCCTCATTTTGGCTGCCTCCCTGTGTTTGTTTCTATGTATTAGGTAGAGTTGCTATGTCTCCTAGGCTTCCTAGGGTGGCCTATTGTAGTGGGTGTCCTGTAGGGTCCAGGGGCACTGCCTCCCTGGTCTCCCAGCTGGGCCCTCGAGGTGTACCCCTCATGTGGACTTTCTACTCTTCTGTTGTAATTGAGTTTTGATTGCTCATGGCTCAGCAATGGGAGGGCTTTATTCAGGTTGATCATCTGCAAGGACTGGTTGTGCCCACCAACCACTGACCTCTGACTCCCTTGGATAATCAGCTGTGCAGGGGCCCACCACACAGAGCAAGACTTACTTCAGCAGGGCTCTGGTACCCACTGAGTCCATTCTTTGAGTGTGTCACTTGTGGAGGTGGTTGGATGGTGGTGCTTCGAAGTGATCTGAAGCTGTCCACTGGGTGTGCTGGCTCTGGGGCAAGGTCAACCACTGCCTGTGTTCTACCCAGGGCCACCAGGCATAAGCTACAAAGTGATCTGCAGATGGCTGCTTCTTGTGTTGGGCTGGGAGGTGCCCAGGTGAAGCCAAGCTGTGACCCAAGGCTGGCTGCTTCTAGTGCCAGGCCTGGGGCCACTTAATGAGAGGTATGGGGCTCACTGAGACCAGGTGCTGCCTGTTTGAGAGCATTTAGGAAAATCTGAAGCAGGATCCAAGACAGGCCACTCCTTTGGTAAAGCAACTGGTAACAGCTTGGGTGGGCCTAAAATTTGGGTGGGGCGGAGCCTCAGGGAATCATCAGGGCAGGGCAAACAGTGTGAACCAGGTTGCTGGAGTCCCAGATATGGTGGCTGTCTGCCTGCCCTGTGGGGGAAGGGCTCACCACAGGAACAGGGATCTCCCACAGAAAGTCTGTCCAGGAGAAAGCCACCTCTCCAGCTCTTGCCCCAATGCCAAACAGCTCAGTTCTTCCCCATATGTCTCTGGTGCCTTTCAAGCTGCCTCCCCTCTGCACTGGAGCTCAGAGAGAGTGGGTCTGAGTAAGTCCATGTGCGGGCCCTTTAAGAGGAGCTGCCTGGGGCTCCAGCAGCCTCAGCCTCCCTCAGCTTCAGTTCCCGCTGGTTTTACAGCCAGAAGTTATGGGGACTTCTCTTCCTGGTACTGGAACCCTGAGCTGGGCTCTTGGTGTGGGACAGGGACCTCTTGCTCCTCAATGAGGACCCTGAGAGTCGAGATGTCCTCCTGATTTGTATCCACCACACGTGGGTGTGGGACCAGCCCGTCCACGCCTCCGCCCCTCCTACCAGTCTTGATGTGACTCCTTTAATTTCGTTCTTGTAGGACTTCCATTCAGCTCGATGTCAGGCAGTTCTGAATGATGGTTGTTCTGTAGTTTAGTTGTAATTTTGATGTGGTTGTGGGTGGAGGCAATACCGCATTCACCTACGCCGCCATCCTGACCAGAAGTCTTCACTCTCACTTTTCAAGTTCTAGTTCAAGTTGTAGGACTCCCTAAAACTTTCATCTGTCCAGTCCGTTTTCACCAAGTTTTGATTGCATTTATAATTTTTAGAACAAAGTTAGTGTTTTGGGTACTCGGCATAGGTTTTTCCTGATAGGCATTTGATAAATATTTGTTGATTTTTTCCAGCTGTGGTTTTGTGAGTCAGTATTTATTTTCATAGCTGCATTTAAAGGCAATTCTGGCCTAAAACTTTACCTAGAATGCCATGAATAGGTGGGGTGTCACACATTTCACATGAGCACATTATGTGACGATTTTCTTCATCCTTCTGAAGTAGGAGCCCATTAACATGCTCTGCGTGCAGCCAATGAGTTTTGTTCGTTCCAATGTAGAATATTATTATATCTAGATCTCATCAGCCTTATGTACTTTTCTTTGATTTCTCTTTCTGCTGCATGATAAGTCTATTAGTCACACCAGGTCAGAACTAAAAGTCTTTGCCTGAATTTATGAACTTTACAAAGACTTTTTCAGAAGCAACATCTGGCTATAAGAACGACTTCACAGACAGCTGCAGTGGAGGTTGTGCAAGTGATAGCAGGTTATCGTGAGTTCAAACTGCTGTAGGGCTCGGCTCCTACCGTGGTTTTCTCTTCTGTAGTTGTCTCCTGCTCTTAATTTGTCCTTCTGATAAGCTCTAAGTCATTCCTCTAATGATGATGGCTTGTAATTAGAAAGCACTTTCTATAGCCAGATGTGGTCCGATGCCAAAAACATGTAACATTAATAGCAAGCATCCCATTGATAAAAAGATGATTAATATTTATAATATAATTTATTGAAAATGTACGCTTCTGGCTTTTGGTAATAGGAGAGTAGCATATACCAGAATAATCCTCCTGCCATTGGCAATTATAAACTCTGGACGAAATACAAAACACAAGTGCTTGAGGTATTAAATAGCAACCAAACACAGGCAGAAAATGGAAGCAATGTGATCCTTGAAAGAAGGGAAACAAAAGGGATGAGATATAAATTTTTCTGGCTTTTCTGTGTAGGGCAATCCCCAGTCCATGCAGCATATGGGGTCTAGAACTCAGTCAGAAAGTAGAAGTCCTTCTGTATAGAGAAGTCAGGAGTCAGAGTTCAGAGCTGCCAGAGAAGGTGGAAATTGAAGGAAGGAATTCCGCAAAGGAAGCAGTCACCAATGGGAGCAGATCCTCAAATCTGCCTACCAACTACGGATTTGTCTGAACTGCACAAATGAGAAGCAAGAAGGTAACGTTCCAGCGTAAATCATGTGTAGGAATGCTGACAGAGCTGAACAGAGATTTCAACATCTGCCTAGTTCCGGGGGGGAGGAGGGCAGAGTTTGACATTTAAGTGCTACTAAGTTGAAAGGGCTTAGTGAACATCTTGAACTTCCTATTAAAACCCCAGAAGAGCCACACCTTAGGAGAGAGAATCCCATCCCAGAACTAATATTAAAACTGAAATAGATCCACCCTAACATAGCTCAAAACTAAAACAAAATATTGACAGGATCAAGGTGATCCACAAGTAACTTAACCTTCTGCTAAAACTCCCCCTTCTGCTCAACACTCCTCATAGGGAACTGCAGAATACAGAATCTCTGTCATGTATATTACTTCACAATGCCTAATATAAATTTTTTAATTTATTAAATGTGCATTAAAAGTTAAATAATTATTAATTATTTAAAAAATATTAAACAGGAAAATGTGACCCATGGTCAAGAAAAAGATCGATTGAAACAGATTCACAGATCACTCTGATGCTGAAATTGAGAGTCAGCACTTTAATATAACTATGGTAAATGTATTAAAGGATCTCCAGGAAGATAGGTGGAGAGATAGGTAATTTCACTAGAGTTGTGAGAACTCTAAAAAAAATAATACACCTAAAATTAAAAAATACAATATCTGAAGTTAAAAAAGCATTGCTAAAGATGAACAGCAAATTGGACAATGCAAAGTAAAGGATCAGTAAAGTTGGAGGGAGGTCAATAGAAATTTATTGAGGCTAGTTTTGTGACCCAACATATGGTCTATTCTTGAGAATGTGCCATGTGCACTGGAGAAGAATGTACAATTTGATATTCTGGGATGAAAGGCCCTATAAATGTCAATCATGACCATTTGATATAATGTGTCTGTTAAGGCCAATATTTCTTTACTGATTTTCTGTTTAGAACTATCAATGGTTGTGTTTTGATCTGTTTCTCCCTTTAGTTCTGTCAGTCATTGCTTTATATATTTCAGTGCTCCCTGATTGGGTGTGTGTATATTTATATATTAAGAAGACTTATGTCTTCTTGATGTAGTGTCCCCTTTATCGTTATGAAATATTCATCTTTGTCTCTTGTTACCTTTGTTATCTTGAAATCTATTTTATCAGATAGAAGTATAGCTACAAATGTTAATTCCCATAATCCACAATGATACAACAAAATGCAGAGTTGTTTAGGAACTTGACCAAAGTCACAGTTAGTAGGCATTTTAATGGCTAAAATATGGGTTCCGAAATGAAATAGGCTTGAATTCAAATGCTGTCTTTCCACTAACCGGCTGAGTATATTTGGAAAATGTATTTACTGCCTTAAACATCAGTTTTCTTGTCTTTAAAATATTCATAATAATATCTCTTAAGTTGTCAAACTTGAATAAAATAATTAATGCAAAGAAAAGTATCCCAAAGCTACGCACCCAATAATCTCTCCACAAATGTTAGCTATTGTTATTATTTGATCTGAGATTAAAACTCAGTACTGCCTGCCTATGAAGCCCATGTCCTTAACCAGTGCTCCATACTATCTCTGTCTCTTGGAGAACAACTCAAAACCATGAAAATGAAAAACACAAAGCAAAACAAAACTCTTCTCTATCAAGGAATCAAAAGTATAGAAAATACAAATGTCCCTGTCGAGTTAAAGAAGAAAAAATCTGCTACTTTCTTTGATAAAAGACATCTGTTTTGAAAATTGGTAAACTTGAGAGTAGAAATATTTATTTTAAATACCTTTAGATACTCAAGATTCTATCTCACACAGCCTTTTATGGTTTTGTTACAGCAGCACACTTTCTGTACCAATCCAAACAAACAAACCATTACCAAATATGTTCATCTTAGAATAGCAATACTCATATCAAGAATTTGGAATTGTTAGGGGTAGAAGCATTTTTCATGTTTCAGTTAGTTATATTTTCTTAACAAAATTTTTAACACCAAATCAATCAGATGAGCCAATAAAATTACTGTTATGATTTATACGTTATTATTTTACTTTCTATTTAGCCCTTTGAAAGGGTCAGAAGCAACAAAGAAGCTTCCTGTCTATGATATGTATATCTCTAAATAGCAGTACTAAAATGTACTATTTTGCTATTCATAGGACTTTAAAATGGCTCAATTCCAGGTCCTTAAATAATTAAGGCATTAATTAGTTCATTCATTTATTTATTGAAAAATTTTAGTAAGCATCTACTATTGCCAGGCACTGTGTAAGGCATTATGGGACATACACAGAAGAATAGACATCCAGAAATGACCATCTGGGAGAGGACTTAGAAGAGTATGAAAGTAATGATATATATTCAGTGTGAAAACTGCTGTGACAGAAGGATAAAGACAAAGGTAATAGAAAGATAGAGAAGAATTCTAGATTGGCTTCATAGTGAATTGAGTATTAAAGGATATAGAGGAGTTAATCAGACCTTGGTTCAAAAAATAGTTAAATACATAATCTAAACACACCAAGATCCTTAAGAGCACAGTAGGCTAATGTTATATTGAAAGCTTGTAGACATCGGACTTGACAGTAATGTTTGGGATGTGACACCAGAGACATGGGCAATGGAAGCAAAAATGAACAAGTGGGACTACATCAAACTAAAAAGTGTATGCACAGGAAAGAAAAATCATCAACAAAATGAAAAGGCAATGCATAGAATGGGAGAAAATATTTGTAAACCATATATCTGATAAGGGGTTAATATCCAAAATATATAAGAACCTCCTAAAATTAAATAGCAAAAATACAAATAACCTAATTAAAACATGGGCAAAAGACCTGAATAGACTTTTCACCAAAGATGACAAACAAATGGCTAACAAGTATATGAAAAAGTGATCAACATCACTAATCACTAGGGAAATGCAAATCCAAATCACAATGGGATATTACCTCACATCTGTTATGATGGTTATTATCAAAAAAATCCACAAAAGGAAGAAAAGGGAATCCTTATGGATTGTTGGTGTAAACGTACCTTGATGCAGCCACTACGGAAAACAGTTATGGAGGTTCCTAAAAAAGTAAAATTACCATTTGATCCAGCAATCTCACGTCTAGGTATATAAAAGAAATTGAAGTCAGGATCTTGAAGAGATATCCACATATTCATTGCAGCATTATTCACAATAGCCAAAATATGAAACTTAAATGTCTATCATTGGATGAATGGGTAAAGAAAATGTGGTATATACATACAATGGGATATTATTCAGCCTTTAAAATGAAGGAAATCATGCTATTTGCAACAACATGGAGAGACCTGGAAGATATTATGCTAGATAAAATAAGCCAGGCACGGAAGTATAAATACTGCATGATTCCACTTTTATGAGTAATCTAAAATAGTCAAATTCATAGAACCAGAGAGCAGAGTTGTGATAACCAGGGGATTTGGGGGAGAGGGGGATGGGAAGGTGTTGGTCAAAGAGTACAAAGTTTCAGTTATGCAAGATGAATAAGTTCTGGAGATCTAATGTACAACATAGGAATTAGAGTTAATAACACTCTATTGTATACTTAAAAATTTGCTAAGAGGCTAGGTCTTACGTTAAGTACTTTTACCACAAAACAAAAAAATATTTATGTATTATGAATAAATAAAGGGGAAAGGGCGAAACTTTTGGACATAATGAATAAGTTTATGGCCTTGATCGTGGTGATGGTTTCACAGGGTATGCTTATCGCCAAATTCAAGTTGTATATATTAATATATACAGCTTTTTGCATGTCAGTTCAAACCTCAATAGGATGGTTTTAAAAAAAAATTTTTTAAATGCAAAATATAAAAGCAAAGCAACATTATATTAGGTATTAAAATGCCAATCTTAAAATTTAGCCTTTTGGGGGTTCATATTATTTTGTTATACTATTCTATAGATAGATAAGTAGATAAGTAGATAGATAAAGTAAATTAATAAGCTAAGAACAAAATAAGAATATTTTTATTTATTTATTTTTTAAATATGTTTTTATTGATTTTTTAGAGAGAGAGGAAGGAAGGGATAGAAACATCGATGTGAGAGAGAAACATCAATCGGCTGCCTCCTGCACACCCCCTACTGGGGATCGAGCCTGCAACCCAGGCATGTAGGGACCTCTTAGTCCATGGGATGATGCTCAATCCATTGAGCCACACCAGCTGGGCAGTACTGATATTTTTTAAGTTTAAAGTATGTTTTCTGTCTAACTCTCTTCCAATATTAAAAAAGTGGAGTACATCACAAGGTCAGTTTTGGCATCAGCTCGGTAACATACATTTTATAAGACCATATTAAATCAAGCAGCATCAGAAAAATAGAGATCACCTGAATTAGCAACGTAGAGTTGCTGGTAGACAGACTTGTGACATAGTATTTCTATTTTCGTTTGGCTTAATCTGGGACTTGCTTTCTGGTTTTACCTTCGCACAAGTTATAAAATGGCCTCATGTCCTATTTACTTACTTGGAATTTATTTCTCACAGAGTCCATGCTGCTTAAGAAAACAGGTATTTCAGCACAAGCCCTGAGCGGAATTATTTAAGCTTAATGTGATTTGCTTCAAGAACCAGGTCATGTATGAACACTTTTATTTGACACAGGTTCCTAGATGATATTTTCTTAAATTTTAATAAGTGATGATTTGTCATAAAAAGTACATGAATCTGTTTAAACTTGCTAACTCTTTGAAATCATTCATGATGTCTGACTTTATGCTTCAGAGTTTGGGGGTTTTGATAGGGTAGGATAAAATCTAAAGAAAATTCTCTTTCTGCTTTAGCACATCATTGGATCTCCTTAGTGAATATAGTTCATTACTCACATAAGAGTAATAGTAATAATAATAAATGCCATGGATATTCAGAGTGTATGTTTTAAGAAAGAATGAGAAAAAAACAGAAAGCAACATTTTGATAGAAAGTACTTTTGTCTTTCAAAGAGGTTGGAAAGCAGTAATATTGCTAAAACTGTACATCTGAGTGTTCTACTTAGCTCATTCTGCTGTGAACAGAACTAGAGAACTCAAGACAGTGTCATTAAACTGCAATATCCACTGTGGTATGCACTTCAGGGTGAAACCTACAGAATGAGTCTTCCTTGCATTTCTTTTAACGAATGAAGAAAAATCAACCTCCTTGGATTAGACTTAAACGGTAAGTAACAGCATGGCAGATGTGTGAGGTTCTAGAAGATGAATAATGCCAAGTTCAGCTTGCTTTGGCTCACACTTGTGGCTGAGAACTGTACATGCTCCTTATTTGATTCTCAGTGAGAGGAGGTGTTAAGCTTGACTGTAAATCCTGACGACTTGAAATATCACCTTTCTCCCTGGGCATCTTCTCCATCCTTATGATGAACCCCGTCTGACTCCAGGACAGAGACAGGGACCACCTCCCCATGCTATGCCTCATAGCCCATACTTGGATTGGAGGAGCTGCAGGAAGAGAACCCTGTCTTGGAAAAATACTCATTTCTGATAAGGCCAAGTGACCTCTGAAGTATGTCTAATTAGTTGTCTCCTTTACTATCAAGCTTTACTCTTTCCTCTGATTGGATTTTTACTAAAGCTGAGATTGTTTTTATTGTTTGTTTGTTTGTTCTTCTCTTTTCCTTTTTTTATTGTTGAAAGTATTACAGACGTCCCCCTTTTTTCTCCATTGAAGTCCTCCTTCCTGCTCCAACCCCCTGCCTTCCCCAGCCTAGTGTCCGTGTGGATTGGTTGTGCACATATGCATACAAGTTCTTTGGTTTATCTCTTCCCTCCCCTCCTACCCCCCATCCCTCTGAGGTTTGTCAGTCTGTTCCCTACTTCCATGATTCTGGATCTCTTTCAGTTGACAGCTTATTTTGTTCATTATGTTCCTCAAATAAGTGAGATCATGTGGTACTTGTCTTTCTCTGACTGGCTTATTTTGCTTAGCATAATGCTCTCCAGATCCCTCCATGTCATCTCAAAGGGTAAGAGATCTCTCTTTCTTACAGCTGCATAATATTCCATTGTGTATATGTACCACAGCTTTTCTATCCACTCATCTATTGATGGGCACTTGAGCTGTTTCCAGATCTTAGCTATTGTAAATAGCGCTGCTGTGAACATAAGATAGGGGTACATATATTCTTTCTAATTGGTGTTTCAGGCTTCTTAGGATATAGTCCTAGAAGTGGGATTACTGGGTCAAATGGCAGTTCCTTTTTTATTTTTCCTTTATTGATTTTAGAGAAAGAGGAAGTGAGAGAGAGAGATAGAAACATCGATGAGAGAGAACATCGATTGACCTCCTCCTGCATGCCCCACACTGGGGATCAGGCCCACAACCTGGACATGTGTCATGACCTGGAATCGAACTGGTGACCTCTTGGTGCATGGGTTGACGTTCAACCGCTGAGCCACACTGGGTGGACAGCAATTCCATTTTTAACATTTTGAGGAAACATCATATTGTTTTCCATAGTGGCTGCACCAGTCTGCATTCCCACTAGCAGTGTGCTAGAGTACCCTTTTCTCCACATCCTCACCAGCACTTGTTTGAGGATTTGTTGATGGCTGCCATTCTGGCAGGTGTGAGGTGATATCTCATAGTCGTTTTAATTTGCATCTCTCTAATGATTAGAGATGCTGAGCATTTTTTCATATGTCTCCTCGCCATTTGTATGTCCTGTTTGGAGAAGTGTCTATTCAGGCCCTCTGCCCATTTTTTAATTGGACTGTTTGTCTTCCTTTTGTTGGGTTGTATGAGTACTCTATATATTTTGGATTTTAACCCCTTATCCAATGTATCATTGGAAAATATATTCTCCCAGAGAGTGGGTTCCCTTTTCATTTTGATGCTGGTTTCTTTTGCTGTGCAGAAGCTTTTTAGTTTGATGTAGTCCCATGTATTAATTTTTTCCTTTGTTTCTCGTGCCCTAGGCGATGTATCAGTGTAAATTCCGACACATATGATGTCTGAGATTTTCCTACCTACATTTTCTTCTAGGACTTTTATGGTTTCACAGGTTACATTTAAGTCTTTTATCCATTTTTAGTTTATTCTTGTGTGTGGTATAAGTTGGTGGTCTAGTTTCATTTTTTTGCACATAGCGGTCTAATTTTCCCAGCACCGTTTATTGAAGAGACTGTCTTTTCTCCATTGTATGCTCTTGCCTCCTTTGTCAAATATTAATTGTGCATACTGTCTTGGGTCGATATCTGGGTTCTCTGTTCTGTTCCATTGATCTGTATGCCAGTACCAGCTGTTTTGATTATGATGGCTTTGTAGTATAACTTGATACCTGGTATTGTGATCCCTCCCACTTTGTTCTTCTTTTTCAAATTTACTGTGGCTATTCGGGGTCTTTTATGGTTCCATATAAGCTTTTGGAGTACTTGTTCTAGATCTGTGAAATATGCAGTTGGTACTTAAATAGGGATGGTATTGAATCTGTAGATTACTTTGGGTAGTATGGACATTTTAATGATGTTGATTTTTCCGATCCATGAAAATGGTATATGCTTCCACTTTTTTATATCTTCCTCTATTTCTTTTTTCAATGTCCTGTAGTATTCTGAGAACAGGTCTTTTACCTCCTTGGTTTATTCCTAAGTATTTTTGTTGTTGTTGTTGTTGTTGCAATGTTAAATGAGATTGTTTGTTTTTGTGGTGTTGGTTTTTTTTTTTTCCCCCCTTTTTGAGTGTTCATTATTGGTATATAAGAATGCCATTGATTTCTGGATGTTCATTTTGTATCCTACTACTTTGCCAAATTCATTTATTAAATCTAGTAGATTTTTTATTGAGTATTTAGGGTTTTCTATGTACAATATCATGTTATCCTCGAATTATAATAGTTTTACTTCCTCCTTTCCAATTTGGATCCCTTTTATTTTTTTCTTCTTTTCTGATTGCTATGGCTAAGACTTCCAGTACTATGTTAAATAAGAGTGGCAGAAGTGGGCATCCCTATCTTGTTCCTGTTCTTAAAGGAAGTGCTATTAGTTTTTGCCCATTGAGTATGATGTTGGCTGTAGGTTTTTCATATATGGCCTTTATTATGTCAAGATATGATCCCTTTATTCCCACATTGCTGAGCGTTTTTATCAGAAATGGGTGCTGGGTTTTGTCAAATGCTTTTTCAGCATCTATTGATATGATCATATGGTTTTTATCTTTCATTTTGTTTATGTGGTGTATCACATTTATTGATTTGTGAATATTGTACCAGCCTTGCATTCCTAGGATGAATCCCACTTGGTCATGGTGAATATTTTTTTTAATGTATTGCTGGATCTGATTTGCTAATATTTTGTTAAGGATTTTGGCATCTATGTTCATCAGGGATATTGGCCTGTAGTTTTCTTTCTTTGTAGTGTCTTTATCTGGTTTTGGAATTAAGATTATGCTGGCCTCATAAAAAGAGTTTGGAAGTCTTCCTTCTTCTTGAATTTTTTGTAATAGTTTGAGGAGAATGGGTGTTAGTTCTTTGAATGTTTGGTAAAACTCCACTGTGAAGCCATCTGGGCCCTGGCTTTTGTTTACTGGGAGTTTATTGATTACATCTTCAATTTCCTTAGTTGTTAAAAGCTGAGATTTTAAAAAATATATGTCCAAGTGGCCAGAAATGTATTAAATAATTTGTGTACATTTTTACAGATATAAGGGGTAATAATAATTATGATTGATCTGCAAAGGAAAATGTGGAATAATTTTTACTTGTTCTAACTGTCTGATGTTAGGATTTGACATTTCCTTGTGGGAAACAAAGTATGGGGATGTTCTGCCAAGATAAAGGAAGGAGGAAATAAGTACCGCACCCCAGTAAGACTATATAGACATTTTAAAAAACATTTTTAAAAATAGCTTGTCTGATGATAGAATCAATTGACCTTAAGGAATATTTCCTAATCCGACTGCTATGAGGTGTTAGTTTCCAAAGTTATATGACTATTATTCTGACAGTAGTCCCATTTCTTTCTTTTGGGATTACTCAAATCTTGCTCCTAGCTCTGTCATGAGAGGAGGGATAGTCTTAATGAGTTCCTCCAAGTGGCTTTGAATCAGGGTCATGCCTTTCTACACTATTCCCTAGAAAAGTCTCTTATTTGGGCCTCCTGATTTTTTCCAGTGTTCTGTTAGTGCTGTCACAAGAAGAGATTTCTCTTTCTAGAGAAGCATCACTTAAAATTTTGAGATGATTTCCCAGTTAAAGTCATAATTATTTGCCTCTGAATTGGCGGAGAAGTGATATCCTGAATCTCAGCTGATAATAATCCATCCTCTAACATGTAAATCACAGATAAAGGGCGAGGGAAATTTAATTTCTGAACTTCCCATTACCAGTTTCCCTTGATTGATGTAGACGGGCCAAAATTATATTCTGAAATTTTGGAAGGTCTTCAAATATTTTTAGTTCCTTGTTCTCAGAGGTACATCTTTATAAATGGAACAAATCTAAAAGTACTAGGTGGATTGATGCTCGTTATCCCAGAAAAGTACCCATCTTTTTTTATCAAAACTTGTTATAATTCTCCATGAAAAAAAAAAAGATGTATCATATAATTTTGATAAAATGAGAAAAAGAAGTGGAATAAAGGAGTTAAATATTTTTCTCTTCTATAAGTATAAATGAAGGTCTTTCTTATCTACTGGGCCTTGATAGTAATTATCACCATTCTGTTTAACTGGACTGGCCAGCATCCATGTCAGCACAGAGCCTCTCCTGTGACTGTGAGTATATTCACTTAATAGATACTTTGAACTCACATTATGTGTGAAGCAATGCAATTTTCTTAGGAGTGGGACATACAGAATGAGAGAGATAGGGTCTTTGTCCTTAGTAATAACTTAAAAATCTATCAAAGTTATACAGCAAATAACAATAGTAAGATTTCTATCACAACACAGTACCAAGGCTAAGCTCCTACCTTAACTTTCATAAGCTAATCCTTTCTAGAAATACATTAATTAGGCAATATTGTTTGGAGGTAGATTATTCTATTAATCACCTGTAAGTAAAATTTATTTTGCATGTGAAATAAACATGAACTAATTCAGCTTCTTGTGCATTAGGTTTATGGACTGAATATAGTTTAAAAGCAGGATGAATTCTAGAGTTCTAAAAGCTCTAAGGGAGTCAATGATAGGTTCATGCAATATTTCTTCAATAATGGAAGCAATACTTGAAATATATCACCTTATTTCTACAGACTGTACTGTAGAAGTCTTGTGTTATACATTTGGTGATGCTAGTTGTTCATGGGATGATATTCGTGTCAGTTGGACAGTAGTCTTTCAATTTGCTCAGATGATGTGCCAACACTGTGCTGGGTGTTTCAGGGAGCACAAAGACAAGTAAAACAGTCTCTTACACATAGGACTGAGACAACCATAAGAAAGGATAGTGTGAAGAAAAGGTGCAGCAAAAAAAGACACCTTAGAGTATGGGATTTTTGAAATAAAAATTGAACCTTGGATAAGATTTCTGAAGGAGGAAGTAAGCCATAGGACACAGAGCTCTAGCAAAGGTTTGAAGGTAGTGTAGTGAGGGGGCAGAAAATGTCCAAGTTTGTTAGAATTATGACTTTTGGAAACCTAGGTCCAATTGTAAACATAAAAAAATCTTGTACCCTACCCAACAGGATAATCTTTGTGTTATAGTCTTTCATAGAAAAGAATACATGAAGACAAAGTTACTCTAAATTCACTTTGGAATAAATTTACCACATTGTTTATCTGCATTTGAACAATATAGAGCATATTTTATTCAGTCTAATATTGAAATATACATGGATTTGTAGATTCGTTGGCACAGTAATTTGGTTCCCCAGAGCAGGGACCTTTGGCCCTTTCTGTTTCAGAACCACTGATGTCAGGGATGGCAGTAATGGAAGGCAAGTTTAGGATATTATTATAGAAGGATGTGGGGGAAAGTTTGTTCTTAATTTGAAAGAAGGCATTAAAAGTATAAGGACAGAAGACTTCTCTGTTGTATTCAGCATTGGATACACATGCTTAACAGAGTGCCTGGATTATAACATGTGCTCAATAAATAATTATTTATTGAATAAATGCATGAAACCAATTATGAGAATAGAGTTTCAAAAAGTACAAGGAAGTAAAAAAATGTCAAGTGCTACAAAGCAACAAAGGAAGATGACAATAGAAAATGAGAACAGCAGATTTTGAATTGTAAGGGGTCCAGAACAATCTTCATAGGAACCCTTCCTGGAGAACCCCAAGGATAGAGGCCAGCCAGATGAGGGTTAAAGGAAGAGTAGTTCCTATAGAAGGTGGTCTCTCGCTATGGGGATATAGGAGGAAAATTACTGAGGTCTCTGTCCCAGATCATAAACATTTAGAGGTAATGGGGCACCATGTTGGCAACTTACTCTCAAGTGGTTTGGGGAAGAAAAGTTCTTTATACTATATCTGCCCATTTTCTAAAAGGCTGGGACTGTTTAAATAAATCATTTAAAATGTTTTTAAATAAAGTTTAAAAATGCATGACATCAATAAAAAGCTGGAGATAGGGCAAGAATTTGAATGGGAGGCGATGTTAAATAAGTGTGAGGTTTTTGTGGAGTTTTATTTTTTGCTTGTTTTTTTAGAATCAGGAGAATGTTGATATGTTTATAGACAGGGAGAATGGTTGAGTTAGAAGAGAAATACAGCTGAAACCTGTTGTAATAACTACTTCAGTCCAGCATGCTAAATTTTGTGGGATGGTAGAAAGGAAGTAACTGGCAAAGAGACCCACAGTCTCTACTTTTGCCGTCAAGAAAATGGATTGCCAATGCCTCAAAGCAGGAACACATACATACCCTTCCACCTCAGAGTGACTCTAAAATATCTTAGAAGGTGGATTGCAGGTCAGTCTTAATAGGAATGGACGTAACATTCAGAGAATTTTCAGAGCCAATGTTCCCAGTATTCCTGGACCTCAGCTCCTACAGGAAGCTCTGATTTTGCCTTCCCCCAGTTACAAAGACACCGAGGAAGGTCTCATTAGCAAGGGTGTCGTTGCTATGTATAATCAATGGCATCGAGTTGATGTTCATCAGCATGTCATTACCACTCATCAGACTGTGTTCCTATGAACAATTTTCACAGTAATCAGAGTCCTGTTATTACTTATTATCTAAATCTAGCTCAGAAAGATGGGGGTGTTATGGCTGTGGGGTAGATAGAGCTACATACAAAGTGGTTTAAACTGGCTACCACAGCAGATTGCCATTTAGGGAGAGTAAATGAGCTGTCATCTGTTTTAGGAAAATATTGTTATATTTTAGTCCATTATTACCTCCAAAACTACTGTGGCTGAGTAAATAATATGGCTCCTGTCATTGGTATACAACCAACAGTTGTGGAAGGCTATTATAATTCTATTTGGTTAGGCCCGGCCGATGTGGCTCAGTGGACTGAGCATTGTCCCATGGACTGAGAGGTCCAGGTTTGATTCCCGGTCAGGGCACATGCCTGGGTTGTGGGCTCATTCCCCAGTAGGGGGCGTGCAGGAGGCAGCTGATCTATGTTTCTCTCTCACATCAATGTTTGTATCTCTCTCTCCCTTCCTCTCTCTCTTAAAAATACATGAAAACATATTTTTTAAAATTCTGTTTGGTTAAACATGTTGGCAAAACAGGTATAACAGGTAGACTGGGAGACCATAGACAAAATAAATAAATAATATTTATTTTTGCTGGAAAAGATACATAAGATTATATAAAGATTATAGGTCTTGAATCATCCCAGAGAAAATGTGAGATAATAATGAAGATCAGACAATGGCAATCTCCAGGTCCTGAGAGAGATAACATGTGAAGACCATGGGGTTTGGATTCAGACAATGGTTCTGTTTCATCCCAACTTGTAACTTTAAGCAAGCTAGTGAACCTCATTTTCTCCATCTGTAAAATGGGGCTAATGGTACCTTCTAGGGTTTTTATAAGGATTAAAGATAATAGATGTAGAATGACTAACTATGATTATTATCTGCTTACTCAAACCCTGGTGTACTGCTCATTAGCTATTACTGCTTTTTTATATTTACTGTACACAAACTACTTTCTAATCCAGTAACTCCCTAACCAGAGGCTTACAAGCATTCACAATCATCAAAAACAAAGCAAACATACAGATTAAAAAACATAAACACATGCTTTCAAAGGCTTTTCAAGTGGAGGTATCTTCCTATAAATCTTTCATTTTATTTATTTATTTGTTTATTTTTAGCTGCCATTTCCCAACCTCGTGAAAAAAAAGAAAGAAACTATATTTTATTGGGAGCAGGGACTAGAAAGCCTTAAATTTAATAAAAGATAGCCAGATTAGTTATAGAATCTATGTCCTCTTTCTTCAAGCTATCAGAGCATATAAAGATGTCTAAATAAGCAGTCTCAAGAAGAGTTTATATTCAATTTATGACAATATTCTCACATGATAGTTTATAATCCTTCTCTAAATAGGGTGATATTTTGTCCTGGTTTGCCTGGGACACATCCAGTTTATTCCTGTTATTCTGGCTTAGTTATTAATAGTCCCTATAATCCTTTCACTCTTAAAGGTATCATAGTTTGGACAATAAGCACAGTCATCCTATGTAAAGTATCTTACAATTGAATTTTCCTGAGAACCCAGGTTAGATGCAAAGCAATACTGAATGTTTTGCCTACAGCCTGAGTAAATTATACAGATCAGCACCTGGACTGTGAAATGTTTTCACAGGAAATTTTCAAGTTAACATTTTATTATTGGGTTACAACAAAGATAAAGCAAAAAAAGAAAGATTTACAGGACCAAGAGAGGACCAAAGCAAATGAAAACCTGTGCCCGGTTCACTGGGGGAAGGGTCACTGGTAGCCAGGGCAGTGTGGACAGACAACACGGACATTAAGTGTACTCATGCCATACCCTAAGCTTTTTTGAAATTCCTTCCAAAACTGATAAGAAAGATGAGAGGCACTTTAACTGACTATGAAGTGATTTTTTAAAAATCTAGATATTATGCAAATTTTTACAAACATGTTATTGAAGTTAAAAACTTAGCTTATTTTGAGCATTTTGAATTCCATAGTCCTGTACCCTAGAGATGAGTACATTGCATAGAATTAAAAAATGATGTGACATGGAAAATATCTGGTGTCTAGAGTGCTCTTTCTTTTCCCTCCCATTATGTACCTCCTCACCTCTCCTCTCCAGTATATCCACAAAATTTATATTTCCAAGAAAGGGAGAGAAAGTAGGATAATGCTTTTGGCCATTAAAAACTGAAATTTCTGGATTAATTCTAGTTTGTGAGGAAATTCAAATATATTACTTTTTGTAATGTAGTAAGCTATGGAAACTAATTCAAATATTAGTTTATGAAGTATGATGTCACTGTAATTTTTGCTATGATGTCACTGTGCCACCTTGAATAGGATTTTAAGCATTGTTCTTTTCAATATTATTTATTTATTCAGCCTTACCTCTGTTGAAGTACTACTCACCAGGAAAACAAAATGAATATCTTGGCATGGAATAAAGACAGAGAGAAAGAATAGATGGCTGTCAATGCCAAATACCAAAATGTAGATGATTTTAAGTCTAAGGAGTTCTGGGAAATTATAATCATAAAATAATTATGAATTATTTTGTCTTTCATTAACTTGCCATAAATAAATCTCCATGAGTAAAAATTTATACAAATTCTATGCTTAAAAAATACTCAGTCTGAAGTCCTCTAGTAATTCAGAGACCTTTCTGTCATTAATTTATTAATATTTTCCACAATAGAGAGTAAAAGAGACTATTGTGTATATCTTTATTTATTTTTAAAAATCCGTTTAAAAGGTCTTTCTGAACATGATACCCAAAGGCAAAAATCATTATGAAAAAGATTTATAGATTTGACTACAGGAGATGACATCTTGATTCTAATTCCCGCCAATGTGTGAATCTCAGTGACAAATACCTTTATATATAATACCCTGTGCTCTTCTTCAATCAATTCCTAAGAAGCTGACATCTTTTGTAGAGCAAAAGCTAGAGACAAAATGTGTAAAATATGTGATGGACAAAAGGTTACCCCACTTAATACGTGAGTTCTCACAAATCAATTAAAAAATTGTCTCCCATATAAAAATGGCCACAGATTTGAAAAGAGAATTTACTTCATAAGACTTACATAAGGCTTACGTGATCTCACTTATTTGTGGAATATAATGAACAAAATAAGCTGACAAACAAAATAGTTCCAGAGACATGGAAGTAGGGAATAGACTGACAAACCTCAGAGGGAAGGGGGTGAGGGGGTGTGAAGAGATAAACCAAAGAACTTACATGCATATATGCATAACGCATGGACACAGACAATAGTGGTGTAAAGAAGGGAGGGTTGGGAGTCAATGGGGGGTGTGGGGGTGGGGAGGGACATCTGTAATACTTTCAAAAATAAAGATAAATTAAATCTAAAAGTAAAAAAGAACAGAGCAGATGCTGAACATCAGTGAGCAGCAGAAAAGAAATGCTAGTGGGGTTCAGAAGGAAAGAAAAAAGGAAAAGATATTCAACCTCACTGATAAAGAAATGCAAATGAAGTAACAATGGGATTGCATGTTGTCACCTGGTAGACTGAGAAAGAGATTTTGGAGTGAGAATATCTATATTGGTGAGGAGGAAGGGAATAAGTCACTTTTATACATTGCTAGTGAACACACAATTCGGCGAAACTTTTCTAGAGAGAAATTTGGCAATATGCGTTAAAAACCTTGGTGATATACAGATCATTTGACATGGATTTTCTCCTTCTAAGGATCACTCCTTAGGAATTGATTGAAGAAGAGCACAGGGTATTATATATAAAGATATACGTCACGGGGATTCGCACATTGGCAGAAATTAGAGTCAACTGTCTATCAATACTGAATTAGTTAAAAAAAATATGGTAGATTTATAGATGAAATATTATTCATTTATTAAGAATGTAAATGTATTTACTGACATACAAAAAGGTCAATAGACATTTAATGTTTAAAAGTTAGTTACAAAAAGATTGTTTATAGTAGGATCTACTAAAATTGTATCAACCGTCATCTTTCAGTGGTAGGGTTATGTAGAATGTTACTTTCTCCTTTATATGTGTCTATATTTCCTATGTTATTTACAATCAGAATAAAACCAATAAATCTCCCTATCTCTCCATTATGAAGGGGAAATGCCATGGTAAGTAATTTCTGGCCATTTTCAATTAGGTGAGTTTGAAATTTTGTTCTCTATCCAGAAGATAGTCATATTTATATTGCAATAAAAACCTAAATGGAAAGTGCACTTCATACCTAAAGCTATCAAGACAGTGATAATGGGAAATTTCTACGGACAGAGGTTGTGACCTCTGCAAACAGAAGGGTCATGTGAAATGAAAGGACACATGCTATGGCAGTCCATTTGGAGGGGAGATTTCTTAATATCTCATTGCTCTTATTCTGAAGGTTGGCAGCTCTTGATTTCAGTCTCAGCCCTATTTTGAATTCCTCGCCAGCACAATGTAAGCCAGCTCTTGGGACCCAGGAGAAAGAGTAATTGCAGGGAATTGGGAGAGAAGGAAATGGTGACAACGATGAGAAAACCTTCCTGGCCACGGTTTGGAGAACAGTGCTATCAGGCCCATAAATATGGTGCTAATTTTGTCTGTGGAAAATCACAAAAATGAGCCCAAATGCCTTTCCTCCTGCTCCATGCATAAATTTTAAGTCAAAATTTAGCCCAGAGGTAAAAAAAAAAAAAAAAAAAAAAAAAAAAAGAGCCAAATAAATACATGTAGCAAGCTAAATTCCTCACAAAGGGGCCTTCAGTATTTCTACTCAGCATAAGAACATAACTTCTGGCTCTTCTACTGAAATGATTCATGAAAAAAAAAAAAAAGCTGAATATGTTTTCTTAAGAAGCAAGTCAATGTGTCAGAAAAATATGATTGTCCTAATCCTGTTTAACTTTTAACCTCAATAAATAAGCAAGAGAAGTTTGCAACCTGAACCTTCTTAGCAGTGAATGTTTCTCTTCCTTCTTGCTCCTGAAGAGTTTTTCCTTTTCATCCTGGGGATAAAGGGGCATTATAATTCATCAAAATGTATCCCTGCAGGAATCCGGACACCCCCAAAAAATGAGCTAGTGAAAGAAATCATGAAGCTTACTTTCACAAATATTTTTTTAAAAGAAGTAGGCACCCATTTGGATACAACCTGGGGTGAGAGCAAAGGCCTGATGCAAGACCCTCTGTAAGACTTTCTCTCCCGAGATGAGGAGCAGTGGGTCGGGGTCAGGACACATGACTCCACCAGTATCGACTAGTTATGTAATCCCGGGCAAGTCCCTTCGCTGCTCCGGGACTGTGAGAAATGTAGAGCAGATTGCTGGTTGAAGAGGAGGGGGCTGGGAGAGGGGGAATTTGAGAAAGATGGTCAAAAAGTACAAACTTCCAGCTGGAAGATAAATAAGTCCTCAGATGAGCCTGGCTGGTATGGCTCAGTGGTTGAGTGTCAACCCATGCACCAAGAGGTCGCTGGTTCGATTCCCGGTCAGGGCACATGCCCAGGTTGTGTGCCCAATCCCCAGTGTGGGGCATGCGGGAGGCGGCCAATCGATGTTCTCTCTCATTGATGTTTCTATCTCTCTCCCTCTCCCTTCTTCTCTCTCTAAAATCAATAAAGAAAAAAAATTTTTTTTTAAGTCCTCAGATGTAATATGCAGCATGGTGACTATAGTTAACAATTATTTGGAAGCTGCTAAAAGAGCATCTTAAAAGTTGTCATCAAAAGAAAAAGACAATCTGTTACTACGTGTGATGATAGATGTTAACTAGATTTATTGTAGTAATTACTTCACAATATGTACATATATTGAGTCACGCTGTACACCTGAAACTAATATAATGTCATATGTCAATTATACCTTAATTATTAAAAAATAATAAAAACATTGAGATAGCCGGCCAGGTGACTCGGTTGATTGAAGCGTAGTCCTATACGCCAAAAGGTTGCCGGTTCAATTCCCAGTCAGGGTACACAGATTTCGGGTTCCATCCCCATCAGGACAGGTACAAGAGGCAACCAATAGATGTGTGTGTGTTTTTTTCTCTCTCTCTCTCTCCCTTCCTCTCTCTTTCTAAAATCAGTGAAAGCATGTCCTCAGGTGAGGATAAAAAATAATGACATAAAAAATGGTTAGACTAAATGGTTTTATTTTTGCCTCATAGTTCTAAGATCTGATTATCTGTAATATACTCCTAAATTAATTAAGGGGGAAAGGGACAAACTGAAACGCATAGTATGATCCGATTTTTGTAAAATAATGTTCAAACAGTAATAAAGCAAATATGTGTTCATAAGACAAAGACTAAAATGAAACTCAACAAAAATCATAGATTGTAGATTTTTATCATTTTTTATACAAATCCTTGATTACTATATATTGCAAGTAGTGCCTTCTCCCAATCCATGGTGTGAGTTTTTACTCTGATAATGGTGTCTTTTAATGGTAGCTATTAATTTCAATACAGATCAATTTATTATTTTTCCCTCTAAATCAGCACTTTTTCTGCCCTGCTTAAGAAATCTTTTCCCACACCAAGAATTGAAACTATCGATGGTTTATTTTTATTTTTATCTTTTTGCATCATCTTTCAACCAACAGACCAAGATATTCAAGGAAAGTGTCATAGGGTTGCATGCCTTGTTTGAAAATGGAACTTACATGAAGGAAATGAAGGAGAAGCCTCGAAGATTTGTGTTCCTCTTTTCTCTACAGACGGTGACCGGTAAGTCCCCTGGGAAGTTGATTCTCTCTGTCTTTCTTGTAGACTCTCCGAATCTCATCATGCATCATTGGCAAATTCCCCTATTTCGTCAACCTTTTCTCTGAATGCTCTCTTGACACTCTTAAACTAACTGAAACTGTCTGCAGTTCCACCCCACCCATTTCTCCAAACAAGGGTGGATCCAGGTTTTTGGAGTCCTGAAATGTATACAACTTGCGGAGCCCTTTTAAAGAAAAGAAAACAAGTAAAATAAGAAAATACCCAGGGCAGTGCGTGTACAATGACATATATTAAATGCCCACAGCTGCCCTGGGTGAGGCCAGTGCGCGTGAGGGGTTCTGCCCGTGGGTCACAACTCTCTCCAAAGCCTTCTCTGAAGAGGCTGTTTTGTTTTCCTACATTTCTGTACACAGGAGCCTGGAGTTGGGGTACATTGTGATCTTTAAGTCATTTCTTCTCCATCTTCTATCAGAAGCCCTCACTCCTTTGATGTTTATGCCATCAGACCACTCATCAGACCACTCATCTACTTTTTCCTCCTTGTTTTTTGTTACTAACCTCTCGTTGGCCACTGATTTCATTTTATTGAGGATGTTAGCTCACTTAGGATTGCTCTTCACCTACCTCTGTCACTTAAAGTCCACAAAGATAATCCGTCCATCACCGTTGTCCTCCATCATTTAAAACTGCTCCTCTGGCTCTGGCCGGTTTGGCTCAGCGATTAGAGCGTCGGCCTGCGGTACAGAGAGACCCGGGTTCGGTTCCCGCTAAGGGCATGTACCTCGGTTGCATTTTGTCCCCGGCCCTGGTTGGTCGTGCGGGTGGCAACCACTCGATGTGTCCCTTTCACGTCGATGTTTCTCTCTCTCTCTCTCTCTCTTCCTCTCTCTCCCTCCCACTCTATCTGAACAAAAAATGAAAAAATGTCCTCAGGTGAGGATAAAAAATAAATAAATAAATAAAACTGCTCCTCTGACCCCTTGTCTTCCTCTAGCCATCACTTTGTTTTCTGATCTCCTTCACAGCAACTCATCTCCCAAGAGCTTTCTATAGTTAGTGTCTTCACTTCCTTACCCCCAATTCTATCCTTCACCCTCTTCAAACAGAAAAAAAAGTGGTATTCTCAAGTCAATAATGAGTCTTGTGTTTCCAAAAGCAGTGATCTCTCTGTCTTCATCTTACTGGCCATCTGAGTAGCTGTCCACTCCCTCTTAAAACAAAACAAAAAAACAGCATTTTTTTTATCAGTTTCCATGACACTATATTCTCCTGGTTTCCCCCTACTTCCCTGGCCCCTTATTCTCTCCCCCTTCTAAGTATGAGAGCACTCAGACTCAACCCTGATTCTTGAGCCTTATCCTCTTTGCCATCTGCACCCACTACCGAAGTGATTTCCCAGTCACATGCTTCTAAACGCCACTTATATGCATGTTATTCCAAAATGTGTGTCTTCATCATCTTATCTTCCCAAATCTCCGGACGCATATCTATCTATATTAGTAACAAAGTATCACAAACTGGGTGACTTGAACAGTAGAAATGTATTGTCTCACAGTTCTGGAGTCCAGAAATCCAAAATCACATCAGCAGAGTTAGTTTCTTCAGAGGCCTGTGAAGGAGAATCTGTTACATTTCTCTTTCCTGTCTTCTGATAACTTCAGACATTCTCTGGCTTATAGATGCATTCTCGCTGTCTTCACCTTATCTTCCCTCTATGTGTGTCTGTCTCTCTGTCCAAATTTCTCCCTTTTTATAAGGGCATATTGATATTGAATTAAGGTCTGCCCTCATAACCTCATCTTAACTTGAACATCTACAAAGAACCTATTTCCAAATAAGGTCATATTCACAAGTACTGGGGGCTAGGACTTCAACATCTTTTGGAGGATACAATTAAAACCAAAACTTTACCTGACTGCTTCCCTGCTACTCTTCTTTGATGGGAATGTCGAACAATATGCACAAAACAGAAATCTTTATTGATGCATCCACCAACCAAGTTTTCTTTAGGTTTATTTACTAATTTAACAAGTGGTTCCACCATCTGCTATCTTAGGTGTCATCCTTGATAATTCTCTTTTCCTCACACCCCCACAGCCAATATCTCAGTAAATTAACTTAGCTCCATTACACATTCTAAATCTATCCACATCTCTCCCTCTCTCCACCACTACCACTCTGATCCAAGTCACGTTTATCTCTCACTTGGACCACTGAAATAGATGCCTATTTCTATTCTTGCCGCTTCCCAATCTAGTCTCCACCCTGCCACAATTAACTTTTACCTTAAACTTGTTTATTTTTGGTCAAAGTAATATACACATATATTTTAAAAATATACAATAGTATTTAAAAACTTCAGTGAAAAACAATTTCTTATCTCAGCCCTTATTACCCCTTATTTTCTGTTTTCGACCTCTTCATTTCTAAATAATATGATGTCTATTTCTTGGTTTATGAATTTAAATATTATCTATTGGATACCTTTATGGTTGGTAAAGACTTAGCTCTTCTATACCATCATTCCCCACCTCTACGCCTCCATTTCTCTCAGAATAGTAATATTTTCTATTTCCTTATCAAACAAGTTACCAGAGTTTTCATTATTTTGTTCATTTAAATATTTTTATATTCTAGAACTAAAAAAAAACAAAAACAGTTTTTAAAATTTATTTTGTGTTTTACTTGTGGTTATGAATAACTTTTTTGAGACCTTGCAGACCTAAATATCTGAAAATAATTTTATTTTACCATCAAACTTGATAATTTGGTTGGGTATAAAATTCTAGGTTAAAAACAACTTTCTTTGGTACTTTGTCAGCATTCCTCCACTGCCCGTTTTCTGTGGCATGATTACTTTTGAAAAATTAACTAGTATGTTAAATATTGTTCTTTTGTAGCCTGTTCCACACCCTCCCCCAGAAGCTTCTAAAAATCTCTTTACCATGGTGCTCTTATATGTCATGATGATGTGTCTTGAAATGGGTTTGTTTTTTATTCACTCTCTTGGGAATTCTTCTTTAATTTAAAGATTCATGTCCTCTAATTGGAGGAAATGTTCTTCTATTATATCTTCCATAGTATCTTTTCCTGACTTTTCTTAGCTATCTGAAGTATTATGAGTTAGATCTTATACACCCTGATTATCCAAATCTTGTCCTTTTCTTTTTTCTATTATTATGTTTTTTGTTCTACATTTTGGAATATTTTTTTCAACTTTATTTTTAAACTGTTTTCATGTAATTCTTTATTTCATCCAATTTTTTAATAGAATTTCTTCCACTGCTCAAGTCTTAGTATATAGACTTCCACTGTGTATTTTGAACCCCGGGCACTCTGAATAATTTTCCGAACCTGATTTACAATTTTATGTCTTTATTCTTTTATTTAAGTTATTCCAGAATATCTTCTGTTTAAAATGCAAATTAAAATTAATTCAAATATTGAAAAAAGATCACTCAAAACAAAAATTTAAGGACAGGTAAGTTAAATTTCTAGCCTGTCAACCCAGTCTCAAAACAGCAAGAAAATTTTCAGGTATCCAGCTTGTACAACAAGTACCATGGGCTTGGTTTCTGTTTTCCAGTGAAAGGGATGCAAATCCTTTTGAATATGACAGAGTTAAGACAAAAGAGAAACAAAAGTCATGAAATTCTCACTGTACTTTTTTCCACATTTAAATTCTCTGTAGTGACAAAGCTCCCCCTTTGTCTAGACAAGTGGTTCTCACTCTGGAGCAGGCATCGGAATCACCTGGAAGATTGTCCAGCTCCATCTCCCAGCCTCCCTTGCTGCTGGGGCTCCTGCCTTAAGGTTTCTAATTCAGAGTTTGCTGGTGCTGCTGGCCCGGGGACCACACTGAAGACCACTGGGCTGAGCAAGCAAGCCCTGTTGTCTCATGGCCTCATCTTAAGTACCACCTTCTCCAGAAGCCTTCCTTATCTCCCTGGTGGGGTTAGCTGTCCTTCAGGGCTCCCACAGGCCTCTGCATGACCTTGTCATGTCATTGTGTGCTTGCTTCTCAATGTCCAGACACAGTTGTACCTTAGAGCATCTGGTGAAGAGAAGGCAGCTGGGAAACGTAGAAGGAAGAGGAGAAGAATGGAAATAAGTGCTGAGTGCTGCGGGGGTCCTGACACTCTCCAGAACTGTACATGCTCCATTGCAGTTCTTCTGTTACTGGTGAGGGGATGAGACCTCAGTTCTTGTCTTCTTGAAGGAAAGACTTCAATCAAGAGATTAAATGTTGCAAAGCAAACACAAATTAATTGCTCACTGCAAAAGCACACTCAGATGGGACATTTATTAAAACTGGGTAAAGTGAAACCAGAAAGGGCTTAGGATAGAAGAAGCAACAGGAGAGAGTCTAGGCTGGGCTGCTTTGGCTCACTGGGGAGTTAGAGAAAAGGAAGCCTTGAAGAAAAGTTTAAGAGGTTAGCCCAGGACGAGCTGCTGCTGCCCATTGCTCCGTGGTTGCAAGTCTCGTGGGGTCCCTTAGAGTTTAGGGGATGTGAGCTTATGGGGAAAAGAAAGAGGAAGGGAATAGCAGGGGTTATGCTCCCCAGAAGTAGAGTGCCTACTTTTTTTCCTTTGTTGGTGACTTTCTTATAGTGTACTGATCTCATATTAGATATGCAATCTCTTATCTTCCTAATATTAAAGATTTTAAAAATAATAATTATGCTCTTCTTTGATTTATCTCTGTCTCCTTCGGGATTTTCTGTTGTTTACTTTGATCTCTCTTTTCTTACTGGAAGTTTTTTCTCAAATGTCTGATTGTTATTAACTACTATTTTATGTTATAGGGCTTGTAAACTATATCAACTCTCTGGTCAGGAGTGATCAGGTAGTGGGCTTCACTGTAAGCTGAATAGTCAGAGAATTATGTGAAAGTGTACTGTGGGGCTTTCATATTCTTCTGAGAAGAATTTCCTTGAGTTGCTCACCTCTGGAGTATAGAGCAACATTCATGCAACAAGCTAGTAAAAGGGGATAGGAAGTACCCTACACAATTAGCAGGTTTTAGATTAATCTTCTGTTATTATTCCCAGGCTGCACATATCTGTCCTTCACAGTGCCATGTGCCCCTGATTCCTTTACCACTCAAATTCAAATTCTCCATAGAATACATCTTCCTTTTTTTGCCATAGAAGTCATTATCTTGATGCATGACTGGGCATGAGCATCTAGAGGCTAACAGCTTCATATACAAACTTTCACCCAATCCCTTTATTTCTAGGCCTTTGTCCCACCCTAGTCTCCATGCTACCTCATAACTTCAAGTCTTAGGCAGTCAAGTTGACTCACTTCTCTTTGGTATTCTCTGCACATACTTTAGGTTATAATTACCTGCTTCTGTCTAAATCAGTTACCATTCCTCTGTCCATCTGCTTTCATTTTCCAAAAATATGTGGTAATGCTCTAGCTCCTGCTGTCTCCTCTCCCTTTATCATTGTTCTTAAAGTTTTATGCCTTTTATATTCATTTCCCATTGTTTCAGCGAAGTCGTTGTAATAAAAGGAGACAACTACATGTGGTTAACTGGTCATCCTTAACATCTTTAACCAAGATAATGACTTGGTGTTTAAAATTCTCCAATGACCTTTCATCACATTACAGATAAAATCCAAACATGTTAACATAGCTCCAAGAGCCCATGCGATCCTGGATATCTTTCTGCCCTCTCACTCACCTCTCCTCCCCTTTCACTTCCTACTGTACTCTAGCACACTGACCCTGTTGCTTCAAGGCTTTTCTCTCAAATCTTCGCATGGCTTGTTTCTTTTTGTTATTCAGATCTCAGCTCAAATACCAACTTCTCAGACAAATCTTCCTGACTTTTCTAACCCAAAGTGCTGCCCCCTCAAGCACTTTACTATATCAGTTTGTTTTATTTTTATTTTACTATTTTCACCAGCTGTAATTATCTCATATTTATGTGTTAACCAATGTATTGCCTGTACCCTCTTCACTAGAATGTCAGCCTCACAGTCTATCAAGCTTGTTCACTGCCATGTCCCCCGAGATGCACCGTAGATACCAATAAGTATTTGCTAAATGATAAGTCCTCAATGTTACTGTATTCATTTACCAAACTGGGCAAAATATACTTATCCCCTCTGATACCACAAAGGAACTTTGGGAAACCTTAGAAGAATTTATTTTAAAAGTTTGACTCTAAAATTCAAGATACTGAATTTTAAGCATTTTATTTTTTGTTCAGGTTTAAGAAGCTGCTGTGTAGAGAACTGATGGGACCTGAAAGCCTTCTAAACCCCTGCCCGCCCACCGTTCCTACTACTGCCAATTTATTTGTTTCATCAGCAAGTGTTTATTGAGCTCTAACTATATCAGGTACTGTGCTGAATGTGAATGTATAAATTTGAGACAGACACTATTTCTGGAACGACTCTGCCAGTAAGGTAGGCAGATAAAGAATAACAACTAGACAAAAAAAAAAAAAAAGTCTTAACAAGTCTCAGAAAAGATAAAACAAGGAGATAGATAAGTATAGGTAGGGGCCAACCTTAGATACAGTAATCAGGGAGGGTCTCTTTGAGAAGATATGGAATTCATTCTCATAAAGGGGAGAAAAATAATCTCACCAGTCACTCTCCATCTCTTGGAAATATTCAGTCTTCTAATCCAGTCACATGCCCCTTTCATTTTTTGTAACTTAAAGACAAAATTTAGAAGTTCCACCACCAATGCAGTTTATATAACATGATGGTTTGGCGGCAGAGTGGTGGTGGAGAGGAACTAAAATACACAAATATATGCATAACAAAGCAGAGGAGAAAATATGCTAGCAAATATAGTCCTGTTTCTGCAGCTGGTCATAAAGCCATACAGTGTCTCTTGTGCAGTTGATTTCAGGTTCCCTTTGCCTTCAGCCAGCACCTCAACTCCTCTTTGTTCTTTGGTTCTTTACATGGTGGGAATCCACATGGTAGGGACCTTTCCTGAAAGGTCTGAGCCATTAGTATTCCTGCCTGTATTCAGTTGCTGTCTTCCTCCATGAACTTTAACCCCTGAATGATAGAATGCTAAGAAGTGCCTCTGCAAATACTGGGGGTTCCAAACATCCTCCTTTTTGCAGCTATTGTATAGAAATGACCTTATTTCCCTTGATAATCAGGACCAATCACCAATACATTATCATTGTATTACTGTTCATTCAATATACTGAAGTCTTCTTGGCTTGTTGCAAGCAAAGAGAAAACTAGAGATGTAGGTCAGGGACTCGATATTTGGAAAAAGAACCAGGTTAGTGTGTGTTATGAAAACCAAGAGAGAAGTGAGTGGATGGAACTATCAAATACTGCTGATGTGTCAAGCGTGTAAGACTGAGAACAGTCTACAAATTCAGTGACTTTTAAGAGAATGATTTCAAGGGCAAGGTGAAGGCCGGAGACAGACTTTGGAGAGTTAAGGAATGCAAGCTAGGTAAGAGGTGAGGCTGGGGTGCAGGTTGGAGGTGGGGGGACTGGGCTGTAGTAGATTATTAATCATTCAAAATCATTGGCAGGGAAGGGAAGGAAAGAGGGCAGGGCAGGGTGAGAGAATGTGATCATAAATTTAGAATATTTCAGTCTGCCCTGTCCAGTAATTCTCTCTAGCCACGCAGATGCCCTGGATAGATATTCCCTGGTGAGAGAAAATAGTCCTTTTTCATTGCTTTTCTCTCTCTTTCTCTCTGTCTCCTTCTACCCATCCTTTCCTCTCTCCTCCCTGTCTCTTTCTCTCTCTCCACCCTCCTTTTCTCCATTGTTGATTTCATTGTACTTCCTACCTTCAGCTGTATGTCTGCAGATGATTCTTATAAGCTAGTGGCTCTCAGAGTGGTCCCCAGACCAGTAGCATCAGAATCACCTGAGAACCTCTTAGCAATGCAGGCAGTGGGCCCCAGTCCAAACCTACTGAATGAGAAACTCTGGGAGAGGAGCCCAGCTGTGTGTTAACAAGCTCTAAGGTGATTCTTTTGCATGTTGAAATTGGATAACCACTGCCATAAGCTACATCCTAATTTCTGAGCCTTCTTCCAAGCTCGAGGTCTGGCAGCTCCCAAGAACCAAACGTGGCTTATCTGGCCATCACCTTCTACTTTCCAAGGCCCCTAACTCTTGTTTCCCCAGTGGCCTCCCTGCTCACCATTCCTCATTTGAATTGTTTTCAAATCTCTTCATCATCCTAATTGTTTTTGCAGCATATTTCAAAATTTTGACACTCTGTATTTGTATGGCCTGACCAGTAAAAATGTATTCACTATCATTGGTATTTCCTCTTGTGTCAATCATCTTAGCTTATTTAGCCATTTGAGATTTTTGTATTTTTATAAATATTAAAGTTCTTTATGTATTGGAGGCATGAATTCTGTTAATCATATTTATCACAAATATTTTTATACTGTTAGTTTTTAAAGTTTTGTTTTATTTTTATTGTAATAAAGTTTAAAAGTTAATACTATATATAATAAATTGTAGACACATGTATGACTTTGTTTCTGTAATATTTTATATTGTTCAATAATTAGAAAATTATCATTCCTACAGAATTGAAATAAATTCTAGGCTGTAGTTTCTAGTGTTTTTCCATGGCTTAAAAAATATGTAACGCTTTCCCTGGTTCATTTTGGTTTATGATATAAAGTACCTATAAGGCTTATTATACCCAAAATACTTATTAGTTAATGATTACTTTCCCAGCTGCTTTATTAAACTTCATTTTTCAGAAGCAGTAGAGTGTAAAGGTTAAGATTGGCTCCAGAGCCCAGTGGTCTAGATTTAATATTAGCTTCAGCTCTAGCTGATGTTGGGAAAGTTATTTCAACTTTCTTATTTAATTGATTTTAGAGAGAGGAAGGTGGGGAGAAAGAGAAAGAGATTGGCTGCTTCCTACACACACCGCAACCAGGGATCAAACCTGCCACCTTTTGGTGTATGGGAGACGCTCCAACCAACTGAGCCACACCAGCCAGGGCAGAAAGTGACTTCAATTTTGAGCTCCTTCATCTCTACTGACAAAGACCCTCATATATCACACAAACTCATCAGCTTGTTGTGACTGTGACACCGAAATTCAACATCCAGCACTTAGTAAGTGATCAGTAAATGTTAGCTATGTTGCATTTCAGAATTCATTAGCTTCCCTTTTCCTCTTTTATTATGACATCAACACATATGCTGATTTTTGTACCATTATCATAATGTTTTTCATTATTATGACTTTCCAGGTTATAGGCTGTTTTAGAATGGTCTTGTCTCAATCCTTTCCCAGAAAATCATATAAAATACACATGTTGCAGAACCTAGCCTGGTAGCTTAGTTGGTGAGAGCATCATCCCAGTATGCCAAGGTTGTGGGTTATTCCTTGGTCAGGGCACATACAAGAATCTTATCTCTCTCTCTCTCTCTCTCTCTCAAAATCAATAATAAAAAATACTAGTTAGACAGAGAGATAAACATTTTTTTTTTTAATGCACATGTTGTACCTGACTCACTTGACCAAGTAGCAAAGGAGCTTAGTAGGTAGAACATAACTTGAAAGAAGAAATAAGGAAGAGTTTGGAAGATACCAGCCCAGTCAAGAGGGCCTTGGCAGGTGGGCAAATGAATGTGATGCTTTCGTAGGGGAAAACCAGTCATGGGACAGGGGGAGAGATTTGAATGGAGAGGAGAAAGAGGACGGATGAGTTTAGGAGGTATTACTGGAGAGAGTCTGTGTGAGAAGAAAGCAAAGAGGCAAGAAAGGCAAAGACTAGAACAATAGCCCTGCCGGTTTGGCTCAGCAGTTAGAGTGTCGGCCCGTGGACCAGAGAGTCCCGTGTTCGATTCCCACTAAGGGCACGTACCTTGGTTACAGTTTGTCCCCAGCCCCGGTTGGGGTTGTGTGGGTGGCAGCCACTCGATGTGTCTCTCTCACATCAATGTTTCTCTCTCTCTCTTCCACCCTCTCTCTCTCCCACTCTATCTGAAGATAAATGCAAAAATGTCCTCGGGTGAGGATAAAAAAAAAAAGAAGAGAATAATAAACCATGTGAAAGAGAACTATACCACTGAATCTACATAGCTCCTTACCTTTATAGTGATTGGAAACAGATCTAGCTAAATCTCTCATCATTCAATAAGTAGGCTTTGCTCACACACAGCCAATGACATGACAGCTAGACAGTAAAACATAAATCTTTACATTTGGTGCTAAGCTCTATTCTATTTTGCTTAAAGTGCTTAAATTCAAAGTTACTGATTTTCTTTTTCTATTGGCTGGATATTCAAAATATGTTGTGCTTTAAAATGTTGGAACCACTCTTTATTGGTGCCTCCAAATATTTCTCAATATATATTTACATGAATTTTTAAAATCATTTATATCATTTCAAACTTATCTAAAGCCCCTTGACCGTTATTTCAGCATACTCAATCATTTTGGCATTATTCCACATTTGAAATTATGATTTGTGCTTCCCAATAGATTTCTGTTCAAATTACATCTTGACTCCTAACCTTTATTTTACATTACCTAAGAGCACACAGTGTTACCTTCAGAGAGGGTAGATGCATATTGCATTGAAAAGCTATGCTGGGCCTGATCCGTGAGTTTGCCTTAAAGCCGATTTATGCCACTTAAAGTAATCCAGTATGCGCCTTGGTAATTGAAATACTTCCATTACCCTCACTCCAGCCCATTTAAATATTTCTCTTTCAGATGCAATTACGTCAGGAGGTGAGCCAAATGCTTTGGGAAAGACATGGGCATTTCCAACAAGAAGGCTTTTGGCTGCCCACCAAAAAACTTGTTGGTGTTTACAATTCCAAGTCCAACTCTTCTCAGCAAGACTCCCATTTGCAAAGAGCACCGTCAACCCTCCTCCTCATTCTAGGAGAATGGTTGGGGCTTGGGTTGACCAGCGCTCCTGGTGACAAGCACTGAGAAAAGGTTAACTTAGACTTCTTCATTGCTTGACTTTTTTTGCTACAAGAAACCCTCACCCCATTGATTCTTGTCCTTGGTCTGAAATCAAAGCCTTTACATCATGTGAAGCTACATCATGACTTTTTAAAATCTTAAATCTCATGGATACAATTTTAGTTTGGGTGCGAGCTCACCCCATAATTACGAGATTGAAAAGAAAGGTTTTGGATATTCATAAAACTAGCAAATTTGCAGGCTAAAACATCAGTAATTTTTTTAATGTGCTCAGACAGATGTTTATTCTGTATTTATGTATGAGAATGCTGCTGGACCAGAGCATGCAAACTAAATAATTCAATGGAATACATAGAGAAAACTAATGATTCTGTATTCTAATAACTGTTTTGTGAAAAGCTTTTCGTTTAACTCTCAAAAATGACTCACAAATTGACACTTGGATAATGCAACACAGTTATATTTAACTCTAGAGCTCTCCTCACGTGCCAGGTTTCAAGTCTGCTTCTAAGTAAATGTCCTTTTAGGGGCTCATTATGACTATTCATGTCTTCCCTCAAAACAAAACTATTATGTGTGTTCATTTCCCTTCTTCTCTTGACTTTTGGCCGTCAGATTTACAACTCTTCCAAGCCATGTTATCTTGGCCTGTAGCAGCAATATCACACCCAAGCACAGGGAGCCCAAGCCTGGCAGACTTTGCCAGAGAGCACCTAACAAATGTTTTCTTATGTGATCGATCCAGTCCAAAAATGGCCCCAAATAGTATTATAGATGAGGTTTACAATCAGCTACTGGAAGAATTATTAATAAGTCACTGATGGAAATCCATGATTAATAATAGACCAAATTCACTGAAATACAGAGAAGGTGCATACAGCCTCACCACACAGACTGCCCGCTGCAGTGCCAGCCCAAGGATTTGCAATGAGAGGTGAAGCTCTGTTGCTCCTTGGCAAAGCCTGAAAGTTATGCAACAATAATAGGCTTGTCATACATGAAGATATTGTTGTCGCAGTCATCACGGCTTTTGTGCCCAGAGAAGATCTAGTTAGAAATTCTACTAAAAATGCATTAATTTCTTAGTCCAAATCCCCCCGCACCACAAAAAAAATGCACATTTATTGAAGCATAAATAATCCTTCAGAAACAGGGTACCAAAATGCCTCAGAACCTTTGATTTTACCAGAAAGATATGTGGTATCAGGAAGCTGACCAGGTGCCATTTGTACATAAATGGAAGAAATGGGGCATTGTATCTGTCTATCTCAGTGCTTTTCAGCCTTTTTCATCTCATGGCACACATAAGCTAATTACTAAAATTCTGCAACACACCAAGAAATATATTTTTTGTTGATCTGACAAAAAAAAATTAGGCATAATCTTGATTTATTCACACTGGACAGCTATTGTTGTGTTGGCTGTTGTCATTTTTTGTTTGACAGTCTAAGGAAATGAGGTCAGTGCCCCTGACTAAATAGTCAGCTATTGCATGTTTTACAAATTCTTGCAGTACACAGGCACACCGGTTGAAAATTGCTGGTCTAGCTGATGCTTGTCATGGGTACTAACATCTATATTAAAATTACCCTTTAGGCTTTAGGAAAATACTCTTAAATGTTCTATTAGTTTCACATTTGTGAGGTCTCTGACATTTAAAATCATAAAGTTAACATTTTTAGCTCAATTTACAGTAGGTAACAGAATATGTCCTTATTGTGCAAAATATAGTGTGTATAGTTTGTGGAGAGAGAGAAACAGGCAGACAGATGTGTTTGAGCTTATATGAAGCATTAATGAGCACAGAAATCTAAGGAAACACTGACAAATACTCATTTAGTGGTTTGGGGCAAGTTATTTAATTTTTTGTTGCTTCAGTCACACGTTGGAAATCCTAATATTAACATATCTTTCCAAGTGCACATTCTCTAATTCAGTTTTAAACATTTCTGAAAATATGGCCTCATAAAATTTCTTCATGTCTCAACAGAACAATAGTGGGTAAACCATGAGACTTCACCTAAAATGCAAAAACAAGCTAGTGGGGTTCAAGCAGTTAGGTCCAGAGAATCATTTTCTCAGTGTAGTCCACAAACAGAATCTCTTTTAATATTACAGTCTTTATGAATTTGTGGTATTGATGGGCCCGGAGCCCAAATAAGTAAAACAACATCAAAGTAGAAAATTGTGTCCAGTAAAACCTGATCCTTGGAAAAGGAGGCCAGTGGCCTGAGATTTAGTTCTTTGGGCTTTTTCTACCACGAGGCTTGAGCAGTAATCATCTTCTCAGAGCCCTTGAGGCGGCCCCATATCAAGATCTGATGGGCCTGCCTCTGCTCAGGGTTCCGTGATAACCTGCCCACTCCTTGGAATCCAGGTTACTTAGAGTCTGGCCTAAAAGGTTAGTTATTTATCTCTTTTACTTTAGATTTTGCTAATCAAAATTAGGTTTTTTTGGCATTATTTGGAGAAATTGTGTCTTTCCAAGGAAGTTCATTCCAAAAGCAATTATTAAACCACATTCTCAAGACTTAAAAAAGAAATTCCTAATTTTAGAAAGATACTTATTCCATGACCTATGGAATAATTTAAATCTCAATTCCCAAAATGATGAACTGCCCTCCTTTTCTCTTTGGCAGTTTTATGTAGAGAATGAAATACTGTGTTTAATCCTTACTCATGAGCATTATTTATGAAGGAAAAAAAAATCCACATTTTTTTCTTTATTCTGTCTTCTTATTCCAGGGCTGAACCCTAACACAGAAAAAAATTTGGAATGATCATTAGGAAAATTGACCCTTTCTCAGAAAGTTGAAAGGAAATAAAACTATAAAGCTAAATTATTTCAGTCAGGGCAGAAAGCACTCGGGACTAATTTGCAAAGGATACAGTCCTCCCCCAGTATCCCAGCGGGGTTGATTGGTTCCAGGATTCCCGCGGGTACCAAAATCCACAGATGCTCAAGTCCCTCATATAAAATGACGTACTATTTGCATATAACTAACACACACTCTCCAGTATACTTTAAATCATCTCTAGATAATTTATATTATAATACCTAATACAATATAAGTGCTATGTAAATTGTTATGGTGTATTGTTCAGGAAATAATAACAAGACAAAAAGTCTACATGTTCAGTACAGATGCAACCATTGTAGCCCTAACATGTCAACATGTCAACAACAACGTAATTTTTTGTTTTCAAGTATTTTCTGTCTGTAGTTGCTTTAATCCACAGATGTGGAAACTACGGACACAAAGAGCCAACTATAAGTCTGGTTTAGGTATGAGGAATTGGCAACAACATGAATCAGGTGTAGAATCTGTACCAAAATCAAGACTCCATAAGTCAAGTACACTGAACAGTCAGGTGCAAAACAGTGTCCTCTTCTCATGCATTCCATCTGGGTCCATAGCAGGGTCCTTCAGGGGAGAGGAATGCATTGTAAATGCTCTTCTTTATTCACTCACTCACTCATTTATTTCTTCATTTATTTTTCACGTGTAGATACACTGAACAAGCCCTATGTATGTGCCAGCTACAAAGATGAATACAAGATGGTCTTCATCTTTAATTTGTCATAGCCTAGATCGGGAATCATATAAACTAATACAAAGAGGTGAGTGCAATAAGAAAGATTTAGAATGATAAAACAGAAGAGAAGAGGTTCACTTGATTCAACTTAGGAGAAAGAAGATGATGTTTGAGCCAAGTCCTGAAGACAGTTGAGATATGCAGGCAGAAAAAGTCAGGTGGGATGGAATTCCAAATAGTGGGGAAATGCAACGTCAGTGATCACATCACTCAATATGGCCATAGTGTGGAACGTAGTAGGGTGTTGAGAAAGGTGTGGCTGCCAAAGTGGACAAAGTTCATATCCTAAAAGGATCTCTAGGCCATTCTAAATGTTATTCACTTGGTACTAAAGGTAATAGTGAACCCAGGAATATTTTAAGCAAATCAGTGGCATGATTAGATATAGAGCTTTTTAGCTTTCCATTCTTTAATTTTTTTCATTTTTATTTATTATATTAAAATATTTAATAATTGCATAATTCATAACATAGTTTTAATTTTTTGAATAATTTTTTATTTTAGTACATTCACACTTTCAAAATAATCAAAACAATCAAGAAGGTGTACAATGAATTATTTCGTATCCATTCCTGCCCCAAAACATCCATTTTAAAGGCTTCTATCAGATAACCACTTTTATTAGTTGCTTACAAATACAAACAAATATAAATATATTCTTATTTTCTTTTTTTATTACATAAAACTTACCATCACTGCCCAGTTCTAAACCTGACTTTATTAAACTTAACAATAATATATCTTGGAGATTTTTTCATTTCAGTTCGTAAAAATCTTCCTCAGTCTTTTATAACTGCCTAGCAACTCTGAAGGAATACTCACATTGCAAGGTACGAAAAGGACTGGGGAAATGGAGAGATGCAGGAATCTAGGCAAGAAATAATAAGAGCCTTGAAAAGTGATAAATCTGAGAGAAGAGGAGAAATACCAAGGAGACAGAATCAATGAAATTTGGAGATAAATTAGGGAGCAGGTGAAGAAAAGAGTCAAAGTGCCTCTGGGATTCTAACCGGGACAATAGTGAGATGGTGCTAGATGATGAAGCATTTAGAGAAGGAACTCACTAGAGGAGCAGGTTAGGATAGGAAGGACTAGAGGGAGATGAGGAGTTGAGCTATCAGTGTGGACTTTGCGTACCCAGCTAGAGCTGTTCGGTAGTAAATATGGATCTCAGGAGAGAGGTGAGAGGTGGAAAGTGTGGAATCACTGGAATACAGTTAACGATTAAAGCCTTGGGTGTGGATGAAATCATCTAGCAAGACTAGACAACGAGAAAATAAAAGCAGGTGAAGGTAAAATCCCCTACTTTTAAGAAGCAGTCAAAGGAAGAAAAGTAAATACTATAAATACTACATGACATTAAAGATTAGAATAGGTTTTGTCAAACCTCATTCTTATGGAGGTGCTCCACACACACACACACACACACACACACACACACACACAGTATTCCATGGTCAGAAATCTTGGGGATTCACAATACACACTGCCATACTAACTGCCAGTAACTTGGAGCCCATTTATGGAAAACAGTATCCACCTGTTCAGATAAGGACTGGAAAGTACCACCTTTAGATGTGGGAAGATGACCTCGGGCCTGGCCTCTGCTCTTTTGAGGGTCCTGCCTTGGTTCTACCCTAACTGTTCCCTTTCCCATGGAATGAAATGCTCATGAAACTAGGAATATATATCCACTAGGATCCTGGCCCACCCTTACTCCCACAGTTAGACCATGCTTTTGATACCTGGGATTTCACGGCCTTCAATCTGCACCCACGGCCTGTGTGGTCCCTCACCTGGTCTGTTCCCCTGAAGGCGGAATGTATTTACTCTCTGGGGTACACATTGGTAATCCCAAATTGTGGTTAAGAAGTGACGGTTTGTGGGGAATATGGAAGAAACTTGGAAGGGTAAACTGAGTTTTCCATACAGATATGAATGAAATGAAATCCTCCTGGTGTGGGTGGAGTTGGGTTTGGGGGAGAAAGCTGACAAACCAAGGGCCAAAGGCTGGGGCTGGCGTTCCTCACCCACCACCTCACCCAAAGAGCCTGAGAATTCTGAATGCAAACCAGCCTTCAGAACCATTGTGAATGTAGACTTATCAAGCTGAAGGACAGCATATATTGTAGCCCCCCACATTGTCCTTGGTTTTGCATTCCATGGTTTCAGTTACCCACAGTCAACAGTCCAAAAATATTAAATGGAAAATCCAGAAGTAAACTATGCATAAGTTTTAAATTGCACACTGTTCTGAGTAGCATGACAAAATCTCGCGCCACCCCGCTCCATCCCACCCAGGATGTAAATCATCCCTTTGTCCAGCACATTCACACTGTATATGCTCCTCACATGGTTAATCACTTAGTAGCTGACTAGGTTATCAGATCAACAGTTGTAGCTTCACAGTGCTTGTGTTCAAGTAACCATTATTTTATTCATTTGCCTCATTCACATCACTTTTATTACATTTAGTGTTATAATTGTCCTCTTATATTATTAGTTATTGTTGTTAATCTCTTACTGTGCCTAATTTATAAGTGAAACTTTTTCATAGGTATGCATGTATAGGAAAAATAGAGTGTATACAGGATTCACTACAATCCACGGTTTCAGGCATCCACTGGGGGTCTTGGAACGTATCTCCCCTGGATAAGGGAAGACTACTGTATTTAATTTAGCAACATGTTAGTTCAATCGATAGCTTGTATATATTTAGACATATGGTATATGGGGCTTGCATTTGTATTCTTGAGCTGGCCCCACAGTTTATGGGCTGGTCTGGGAAGGAAAAACAAGGGGATAGGATAGTTGACAGCCACTGGGGAAGGGCGGTGTAACACTTACGGGAAATAAACATCTTTAAATAAATTCTTGGAAAAGTCTCATTCCTTAGAGCCACAGGTCCTACATTTGCTCATTTAATCCGTATAGCCTTTGAGTATACAAACAAGTGTGTAAGCTGAGATTCAGAGAGACCAGTAAAATTCACAGTTCGTAGTTGCTGGAGATCGTTGCCAGGACTACCAACTCCAAACCAGTGTTATTTCCACCATAAGCTGCTGCCTCAAATCTTGAGAATGCCCAAACATTTTTTCTTTTACAAAACAAAAAGAAACATTCCAATGAGACAAATAATGGTTTTGAAGTCATAGTATGTTCGAAATTCATGATGAGGCTTGAAAAGTAATCTTTTATGTTGTTCTCATGCATCATCTTCTGAGGTATATCTAATTTAGAGACAAGTGACTATGATCTATGCCACTTCTTAGATCAATTCTCTCACCAGAAAACATGCACATTGGTATGCCATGAAAATCACTGTTTAACATTGACATTATGGGTCAGCATTTAGTAACTTATTACAATCATTCAACTTAGTCTATATTTAGAAAAAGAGAAAACTCTCTCTCTCTCTCTCTCTCTCTCTCTCTCTCTCTATATATATATATATATATATATATATATGCATTAATATATAGACCCAAGGAAAGCTAAATATATATAATATAAAACTTAACATCATCATGTGTTTAAACCAGAAAAAGTTTGTATTGGTGCCATCTTGAGTTGGTGTTGATTAGCCATAAAATGTGAAAAATAAAATTTTAAATAATTTGTATAAATATGAAACAACCAATTAAAAATAGGTCTATACGACATGGAGGGACCTGGAAAGTATAATGCTAAGCAAAATAAGCCAATCAGAAAAAGACAAATACCACATGATCTCACTTATTTGTGGAATATAATGAACAAAGTAAGCTGATGAACAAAATAGACCCGGAGACATAGAAAGGAGTACGGTTCAGACTGACAGACCTCAAAGGAGGGGGTTGGGGAGGAGGGATGAGATAAACCAAAGAACTTATATGCATCTATGTGTAACCAATGGACATAGACAACAATGCTTGGGGGGATAGGGAGGAGGATGTCTGGGGGTGGGGGAAGAAAAAGGAGAAACATCTGTAACAAAAATTAATTAATTAATTAAAAAACAATCAACAAATAAAATTTTTTAAAAATAGGTCTATAGTATTTAAAGAGTTTATAAATCATATTTCAGAAGAAAGAAAATGCCGAATGCCTTTAGTTGAGTGCATTCCTAAGTAACTCCTTGATTTGGCTGGATTGGTTTCACCTGAGATTATTATTTTGGGGTGCAAATATTTGAAAATAGAAAAAGTTACTTGGCAAAAAAAAAAAATAAGAAAAATTATGTAATACAAATTAGGGGCACGTTCACGTGATTTAAAAAAAAAAAAAAAAAGAAAAGAATTCTCCAGAAGTTAAACACTTAACACAGATAGTCACTCGGCGTCCTGCAATGCCAGCTGAGGGCTCCTTTCGCCATTCGTACATTAGAAAAATAAACCCCACCGTCACCTAGAGTCCCTCGTGTGCACTGGGCAGACAAGCCTCATAACTATCCCAGATCATTTGGGACCTCAATACATCTTGGGTCTGGGGCCCAAGATTCCCTGGAAAAGATCTTAAACTCAGACCATAATTGGGTTCAGGGTTGACTGATGTGGGTAAAACAATGCTTTTTCTCCTCCAAGGGTGGTAAAATGGGACCCTGGAAATAAACAGAGAACATTACTTGACTCCCATGCCTGATGCCGGAGAGTTCAGACGTCCATCACTGACCTAGCAGCCCTCATCCCAGGAGTCCCTGAGTGTTCTGCTTGACGGAGATAAAAGGATTGTGCCACTGGGCCCAAACCACTCTGCTGTGGGAGCCCACCATGAAAGACCTGGTCACAGACACTCTGAGCCATTGGGCCCGAGGAGAGGCAGCAGTGACATCATGTCCAAAAGCAACAAATTGACCATGGGAAGGATGTGGAGCGACAGCCACAGCCTATGGCACCGGAACTTCCATCATTTGACCCTCTCCTTGGACTCCAAGGGCAAGAAGCTTGTCTATGCCAACAAGGTGGCCTAGGGGACACTTGACTTACACATAGCTGTCCTAAGGCTTCTCAGAGATATTTATGGAGGAAAACCCATGGAAAGTCAGGACCTATCTATTGTCAGTGGGTGAGTGAGCTCAGAGCATGAGAATGTGGGCATTTACTGCAAATCAGATCATATATTCACCAACGGGGGAAGCCAGTAATACATATAACATTACATAATATGCACACAAACATATTACATAATATGCACACATGTGTATTGCATGATAAACATCACATTATGATGCCTTTTGCCATCTGATCTCATATTACCCTAATAGAAATTATGATTGCTCCTGAAATGTGTCCTTTATTTAATTTTAATGCCACTTCAAGGTAAATGCATTCTATATGTGTACACATGAGACATTCATTCAACGTATTTATGAAGTGATTTCCATGTGTCAGGCACAGAACAAAGCGCTGGGTGAATAAATCAGACATGATCCCCACTCTTGAGCCTTATAATCAAGACTCGCTCCAAATGTATCACTCAGAATGTTTCATTAAAATCTAAAGTTTAAAGCACGTTAGTTTCTGCCTGTTTATTTTACACATGGAGGAGGAAATGCTTCCAGATTGTACTGCCGCAAAGCACAGCGTACCAAATGGTGAACACGAGCCCAGCGCCGTGGCGGTGTGATCTGTGACGGTGTGACCTGTGCTGGCACAGAGCCCCATGCTGGATTGAATGCTCTGTTGTTACCGTCTTAAAATGTGTAATAATTTTTGAGCAAGGAGACCCCACATTTTCATCTTGCACTGAGCCCTGCAAATTATGTAGCCTGTTTTAGGGCAGACAGGTGTTGCTGCTCTGTATATAGATAGCGTGTTGCATGTGTAAATGGGTAAAGGATTCCTGGGTAGGGGTGCCAGATTTACAGACACCCAGTTCTAGTATAAGTCCCAAATACTGCATAGTATAAACTTATACTAAAAAAAGATCCATTTTCTAGAGATAATTCAAATTTAACTAGGTGTCCTGTATTTAACCAGACAAGTTTTCTCATGGGGTAAAGGTGGTTATAAGAATACAGTGGCAGCATAATTATTAATACGTATTCTTTCACCCTCCTGAGTGTCATAGCTTGTAAAATAAACCTTATGCTCACTCTAGGTGAAAGCCTGAGAAACCTGATGTATGTGACCAGTCTGTGGCTCAGGGTGCTGGGAGAACTCCTGGTGAAGGCTCAGCTTCCCGGACTCTCGGCTTTTAGGGGGACAAACAGTAACGAAAGGCTCGGGAGGGCCCCAGGAGGAAGAGGTGGACAGTTAAACGTGGGCAGTGCCGCAGCGTCTTGTAAGAGTTAAGTGGACTTTCCAGATTTAAACATTTTGAAAATTCTTTTCAATGTGGGATTAGACCAAGAAAAATGACCTCAGATACCACGCCTAATTGCTCATGGATAAGCCTTGAAGAGGCTTTCTTTGAACGGACAAATTCAAGACATGGAGGAGAACGTGAAAGTCATTGAAGCATCTCAAACCAGCAGAGCCATGGAGAGTTTGCCAAAATCTCGGTTGTGGGATTTTGAACTTTGCTTTTTGGACTAATTCATATGTTTAATACCCTATACAGTTTTTCCTTAGATAGCAAAATCATTTGAATATGATTCAGTGGTGGTTGCTACTAAATATAAATCCATAGACTACTGACTCAATTCTTAATCTCTTGTTTTCTGACTTCTAAAGCTATTCTCTGAAAATTCCAAATTTCTTTAATTGCCAAACTCTGCAGTCATTCTTCAGTCGTGTTCTTTCTCCTCTGGCTTCTGGGCCACTCACTCATCTTGCTTTCCTGTTTCCTGAGCTTCTAGTTCCTCTTCCCTCGTCTGGCTGCACCCCCCCTCACTATCATTAAACACAAGCAACCCACAGGTTCTGTCTTTGTCTTTCTGCTTTTGTTCGTTTGTTTGTCTGTTTGTTTCTTTTCTTTTTCCATACTCTCCCTTTGCAATCTCCTCCCTTCTCATAGCTTCAACTACCACCTAGTCCCTGGTTTGTTGGAGTTGACTTGTCTCAGTTCATGAAGCCGCTTGGTATCATCTCTTCCTAATTTCACATATGGACTGTGGTCTCATGTCAGGGTAGAAAATCAGCCAATGCTGTAAATGCAGCAACCTTCTACCTGACTCCATATCTGGTTATTCTACATTTAACAGGATGCCACTGCCTATACCCATCATTCCAGGCCTTTTTAACCTGGTTCCAATCTACCCTGCAGCTTAATCTTCCAACGTCTCCCTTTTATGTGTCTTCTGCTCTAATCAAATGAGACAACTCTGTGTTATTCCAATGTCTATACACCACCCTACCGCTCTGCCTTTGTTCATGCCACATTCTTCACCTTCTCCATGATGTCTTCCATCCTGTCCCAGCCTTGTCTTCTGAACATCTATCCGAGTTGGGTAGGGGGAGTCTCTTTTCTGACCTTGTTCACATTCTAGCTTGCATCACAGATATTTGTAGATTTGTCTTTCTCCTTTACAAAGTCAAAGTACATCAAAATATGAGCCAAATTGCGGGTGAGAGGGTCTGGCTGTTTGTTTTTTTTTTAAAATAATATTTGTCTCCTATTCTATGTAGCCCACCAGCTTAAATAATCCATACATCAAGTACAGGTTCTTTAGTCACCGGATTTATTCAAATGGAATAGAATCCAGAACTTACAGAGTATATTTATAGGATAATAAAATAATTTAGCTCAAAACAATTGACTTTGAATCTCTTTGATTGCATAAGTCTTTGAGAGAGATGCCAATATATTCTAATAAAATTAGACATTGGTTTTACTGAGAACCAAGAATTTTATTTAATGCAAATAAATGACAATAGAAAAATCTTTTTAAGCTGTAACTATAGGAAATCATTACCAACTCATGGTAGATCGTAGCTAACGTATCACATTGAAATTGCTTCAACAAATATTGAGTCCCTCCTCTATGGAAGATGCAATATTATGTGCTATACTTCATAAAATACTTTGAATTGCCAGAAAACAGAAACCCTTCCTCAATTTTTGGTTGCTAATGGTATTGGAAACAAAGAGGGTGATTCATGTAGAGCAATCCATATTAAAATTTAAAATGCATTAAAATTAAATAAAGGGCATACTTCAAGAGCACATATAATTTACATTTGGGTAATAAGAGAATAGATACTTCCTTTTCATAATTTTCCCTTGATATTCTATGAGCAATGTCAACTATTGATGCCTTCAGGTTATGAATGTGGTGCAGTCATAGAAACAGAATTTTAAAATCCATTTGCCTAGCCTCATTCTCTCCAAAAAAAAAAGTCTCCATTGTATGCCTCTTTATCTATTTCCTGATAGCTCCTCTCATTTAATTTTACTGGTACTGATAGTGGTTGGTGTGTGTGTGTGTATTTGAGCTAGGAAATGTAGAGCAGAGCAATGTGGTAATTCTTGAGCTGTTACACTCTCATATTACACACACACACAAAAGAGGATTGCATTAAGATATGGAACATTCCACAAAATCAATGAGATCCAACATAATTTAATGGTGGTGGTTTGTGACAACACTGGAAACTAGGATTTTTTACAAGCTAATATGTTCACTTTGTGCAGAGAGCAACTCTAAGTCTGGGCTCTATGTTCTTCCATCCTTTGGACCAGACTTGTAAACGACAACCCTGATTCAGGTGACAGAATGCAGGAGACAGTGCCTCCAGGGGAAGTTTACCCTGCAATTGCTCAGCAGGGTTGGACTCTACTCAGTGATTATTTTAGCTCTGGAGAAATCTTGGTCTTGACAATTCTCCAGGAAAGGGAGGTGAGTGGAACAACAACACTCTGCAACCCCCGGATGTACCTAGTAACTTGGGATCACTGGAGTGTGCTCAGCTTGCCTGGGGAAGAACATCAACCCTAGCTGGAATTAGCATCCCCACGAGCAGTAAGACAGCTCTTCCCGAATCCTGGCCATGTGAGACCTGCCTCCTTTTTCATTGGCCTGATGGAACTCTGAGAAGTGTGCCTTGGGAAGACGAGTGTGCTAGAGCAGGACCCTCCTCACATAGCACCTTCATGCAATATGAAAAAGGCAGCCCTCCAGGCAGGTATAGCCTCACCTCAGGGGACTGGCCCAGTGAGCATGGTGCAAGCTGGATTCACCCCCACTCAACTTCCTTCTCCTCTGGGTGCCCTTTTGCAGGGCACAACCTACATATCCAATAGCTCTGATTTTCACTGTTCATTTGTTCTTCTCATTTTCAAGTATTATGAACAAAACAGTAACTACAAGGTTTTTTAAGCTTAATATTTGCAATTTTCAGCAGTACCTTGATAACATTCCATTAAGTGAGATCTGCTGATAATAAGCCCCCGATTATACCTCTGGCTTCCCAGTTTGCCATATCCTGTCTGCTTCAGACACGTCATTACCAAGGTTATAAGTAGATGTATCAAAGATAAAGCCTTACTTTAAGATGACTCTTGCAGTGGTTTATTTGTAAGACATGTCAGAAAATTTCTCTAAACTATCAAATTATTTTAAGCCTGTCTTGGGTGACTTCATGTTACAATCTCTGTTCTAATCATCGGGTCATTAAATAACCTTGCAAAAGAATTGTTAATGTGCTCTAACATAATTCTAGGGAATTTCTCTTGAGGTCCGTGGTAGTTATAAGGGAAAAAAAAGTTATCTTAGCATTATGCTAGCAATACATTCCTTTTCAGCTAAGCTATCAACATAACCCACTTATTTTCCTGTGGGAGAATGTCCTTTGCAGGGTCAGCCTTAAAGGCACAAGGCCCAAAGAAGGTCATCTCCTTGGAGGCCTGAGAGAAAAGAAGGAACTCTGAGTATCTTGTTGCTGGCTAGAGAGAGTTAAACAAGCAGCAGAGAGATGGAAATGGGTAAGATCTCTGTCCTCTGGGTGCTGCACCTCAGCACTGAGCCTGGAACAGCATAGGTGCTCAGTGAGTATTGGCTCCGTGATTGATTTGGGGGTCTGCTGCACGATGACCTGGTGACATATATTACCATCCAAGGACTCAGTTCTTTCAGATGTGGAAAGTCACGAGAGGTTTAGTGCAGGTTAGGCCCAAGCCTTTAGATACCCAGATGCAGCACTATTCTACAAATTCCTAAATAAGTTATATTTTTCTACGTTTGTTTAAATTTTTATTGATTGGTTCGAGAGAGGGGAAGGGAGAGAGAGAGAAACATCATTTTGCAGTTCCACTTATTTATGCATTCATTGGTTGCCTCCTGTATGTGCCCTCACTGGAGATCGACATTCTAACCAAATGAGCTACCAGGCCAGGGCTTTTTCGACGTTTTTGACACAGTGGAAATGCCTATGATCACATGTGCATCACTGCATAAGCATATCCCAACAGGTTTTTTTTTTTAATTAATAGCTATTTAATTTGCAAAGAATGTTGGTATTATTAAGGACAAGTCGGTTCCAATGGATTAGGGCAGCTCATCACATTTTATAACCTGCCAACATGTAGTGACACTTTCCTCTTTGGGATGAGTTTCATCAAATTGAAGTGTTGGTTTCTGGTTTATAATTCAATCCATTTCACTGACTCACAGAGGGTGGAGTACAATGACAAAGTCCTTTGGTCCTTCAGTCGGAGTTTTTCATATTACCAGGTGATTATGCATTTATCTTCTTACCACATAAGGTGCTATGTAAAACCGTGGTCAATAATTACCACCCTGCAACTGACTTTTATGTATTCTAGAACTGCCCTCACATAAATATGTCGGATCAGAGGAAGCAAATAAAACAGAAGACTGTCATTAAACTGAGGAGGGTTGGAGAGACACAGAGAGAGAAAACACCGTGGCGCTGCCAGCTAGAATCCTGCCCAAAGGGAGACTCCAGCAACACTTCAGCCCCAGGGACATTACGTACCAGCTACATTTACTGCCTGTTGTAAAGTGATGAAAACACCAGCCAGACGCAGCATAACAAAGCTTACATTGTGCACACAGGATATGGGGATATAAACATAGAAAACCAAGTGCTATCACTGTTGAAAGAAGATGTTAACTCATTGGTGCTGGCAGCTTTCTGAATGGTTCATTAGGTTCAGACTTCAGCCTTCCTTCCGCTCCTGCACCCCTACTCCTTTTGAGCTCAGTATGCTCTGACACTGTAGACCCAATGGGTCCATACAGCTGTGGAAGTGTGTTAAGGGCCTAAGGCCCTTCCAGTAGCTGCGGGGATCCAGAGAGCAATGTGGTTGTGTGCCAGCTGGGAATTCTAAAGGCAGGACGATAATTTAATCAAATTATAAACTCTCCGTGGTGCTTTTTGTGTTAAATATGTGTACTTTTTCTAGTTAGGCCCATATAAATTAAGAATAGTTTAACTTTGGATGGATTGTTGATTTCATATTTGCCCATATGTACAAATCAAGTATAGTTAATTCTGGAGCATCCTCATCAATAAGGAGAACGGTAATGATTGAAAATGAAGGTATTACAAGAACCCTGTATAGCCCTGGCCTGTTTGGCTCAGAGGTTAGAGCGTCAGCCCGCGGACCAGAGAGTCCCTGGTTCGGTTCCCGCTAAGGGCACGTACCTCGCTTACAGTTTGTCCCCGGCCCCGGTTGGGGTTGTGTGGGTGGCAGTCAGACTATGTGTCTCTCTCACATTGATGTTTCTCTCTCTCTCTTCCTCCCTCTCTCCCTCCCGCTCTATCTGAAGATAAATGCAAAAAAAAATGTCCTCGGGTGAGGGTAAAAAAACAAACAAAACCCTGTATATTTCTCCTTAAAAAGTGTTTCTGTTCTTACATTTAACCATATGTATATGAATTCTGGGTGTTTAAAATACTTCAAACGAAATAACCAAGCTCCAGTTCTGAAAACAGTAGAGGACCAGCCGCCTTCCCTGTCCCATGACCTGCACAGGCCTCCCTGTCCCTCACTCCGTGCAGAGAGCTGACAGTGGTGCCATCCATGCGCATGTGCACTGCCCTGAGCAAAAGCCACTGAGAACACGGCGTGGACACGTGGCCAGCAGACAGCGGAAACTTTATTGTCTACTTGTGTACATGTAAAATTAGCCCGGCTGGTGTGACTCAGTGGTTGAGCGTCGACCCATGCACCAAGAGGTCACCAGTTCGATTCCCGGTCAGGGCATATGCCCAGGTTGTGGGCCCAATCCCCAGTGGGGGGCGTGCAGGAGGCGGCCAGTCGATGTTCTCTCTCATCAATGTTTCTATCTCTCTCTCCCTTTCTCTCTCTCCAAAATCAATAAAGAAAAAAATAAAATAAAATAGAAAGAATTACACATACACACCGAAGCAGGAGCATTCTCTTTTTCAGAGGCAAAGTCTGTCTCTTAACCCTTCCTTTCTCTTGGGTTCGAAGAGCAGGAGGAAAGTAATTTCTACTCTGACATTCTGCTAGCCTTGGTTATTCTGACTTAAGCTATTTTACTGATATTTATTTTGAAAAGCAACAACACACTAAGGTAACAGGTCTGCCATATTTATGTTGTATTTGGATTTTCCTTAATCCTAAAGAAGGTTCATTTAGAATTTTAGAACTCAATAGGGCTGCAAAGACAGTAAGTACAAACCGTCCTTTTGTCCATTCGCACAAAGCAGCGTTTCTCAGGCCGTTTTGCTCAGTTCCAGCATCTCTGATTCTCAGAGATGTTAATAGATCCACCAGGAAATCAAGGTTTTCCAACCAAGTACGTTTGGAAGCATTGCCTTCTGGATAACTTCGAAATTTCTTGACGAATGTCCTCATAACAATGGCTCATGAAAGTATGATCGTGAAGAAATTTCTTTTTTTATTGAACTCCTTTGACAATAAAACTTTTTTTGAGAAACACCGGCAGGCATCTTGTAGGACTGATGTTAAAACATCTTTTTGAAAAATACTGTTGCGCAAAGAACAGGAGTGAGGGAACAAATATGTCTGTACGTAAAAGAAAAAAATATTCGCAAGAAGCAGAGTGTTTTAATATTTCAATGCTTCAAGTTGGAAAAAAATCTTGTTACAAGTCACTAGAAGAGTAAATCTGTAAGCAAGCAGTATTATATTTATAGTTTTAAATGAAAATAGGATTTATAAATGTATCATCATCTACTTTATTTTTTGGGGGTGTCCATTTCATTATTTTCTTAGAATGATAGTGTGATAATAATAGTTTTCTTTTTTTTACATCATTTGGATTTAGCATATTGAGTACAAATTGTACATTAAAAATTAAGAAACTGCCCTGGTTGGTTTGGCTCAGCGGTTAGAGCGTTGGCCTGCAGACCAGAGAGTTCGGGTTCGGTTCCCACTAAGGGCACGTACCTCGGTTGCAGTTTGTCCCCAGCCCGGCTGGGGTCATGTGGGTGGCAACCAGTCGATGTGTCTCTCTCACATCGATGTTTCTCTCTCTTTTTCTCTGCCCCCCTCTCTCCCTCCCACTCTATCTGAAGATAAATGCAAAAATGTCCTCGGGTGAGGATTAAACAACAACAAAAAATTAAGAAACTACAATGGCTGGATTTAATTTGTGGAGCCGTAAATTATGTACCAGACCAATTTTTTTCCATTGACCTTTTTTTTATTCTGTGACCTATTAAAATGATTAAGATTGAAAAAAAAAAAAGTATTTTTTTTCCCCAAATTCTCATGATTGAAATATGGATGTGCCATGAGCATATTTTCCTTAGCTCTTTTGGAGTTTGACATTTTCACAGGATCTCCACTATAGAATCATGCTTACTTCCCTTAGAATAAACATGCTCGAATGGATTGTTTGCAGCTATTAAAAGGAGGAACTGAGGGTCTAGGAGCCTGAAACACGATGCCCTGGCGGCCAAGACAAAATGTTGAATGTATGTTTACCTTTATCCCAATAATGGAAACTTGCTTTCCCAGGATGAGCCCTTCTGACCTGACCTGCACCTCACCTGCGTATCGTTCTGTGTTTATTAGACATGTGAGGAGACACCGTTGCTTCCCTTTATCCTGCTGTGTGTTTCCGACCCCTTGTTCTGCCGTGGGTTCCTCTGCTCCCCTTTCCCCCTCAGGACCACCCCTGGGCTCCAGCTTCCACTCTCAGCCCTGCTCCTGTGAGTCCTCTTACAGACCACCCTGGTCAGCTCAGTCCTCACTGGCCAGAGAGTGCCTCTCTTTCAACCTCTTGCACTTACAGCATCTGTAATCACAGGTACAACAGTAAATTAATAATATTGACAAGGGTTGATTTGAAAGAAGCACTGATTTTTTAAAATATGATAAAGCTAAAAAGAGAAAAAAATTAGGGGCTTGAGCTTAAGGCGGAGGAGGGGCGATACTTATTCTTATTTCCCAACTCATTTATTTCCCTAAGGATCATCAGCATATATTTTAATTTGTCCTACCTGCCCACCATGACACATTTTGCCTGGAGATTTTGGTAAAAATACCCAACAGAGGAGGACTCAACTCCATTTCCCCTTTCTTATGTATCCTTCTTACTATTTCCATGGGGCTTCTCCCTGGCCAACAGGTTCCATCCAGAGGTTGGTCTGAGGAAACCTGGGAAGTGGGGAGCCCAGACCCAGGGAGTCCATGAGGTCAAAGCTATTTTATAATAACACTAAGATGGTCGTTATCACTGCTTTTTTCTCTCAGTCTTTCATGAGCGCACGTGTGTCAAAACCCACCACAGGTTTCTGTCGATAGAAATCTCTGACAGTGAGCACACGTCGCCCAGGTCTAATTAATGGAAGTTGCCGGGCAATGTGCTGCATCATTTTATGTACACAGATAGTGTTATCACAACCCTAGGAGACAGGCACTCTGCTGGGTTTGCCAATGAGAAAACTGAGGTTGGAAAGGTGAATTTATACGTATGGTTGTCACTGATGGTTTTACCTCTGCCACTCTGAATCATCATATTATTTTCCTTCCAAGAAAGGGCTAGCAGCTGTATAAGCAACCTTCTCTTTAAATTGTGTGGTAATGAAGTTTGAGTCTTTACAGGTAGGGAATGGGATGTGATGCTCTATTTGAGTATGGGTAGGTGTGATAATTTTCTGCTTATTTGTATGCAAGCCATCAATTACAATTCTATGATTTTTTAATGTTACTTTTAAGCTTTTTATTTATATATTAATTTGTTTTTCTTTATTGATTTTAGAGAGAGAGGAAGGGAGAGGGAGAGAGAGATAGAAACATCAGTGAGAGAGAACATCGATTGGCCGCCTCCGGCATGCCCCACACTGGGGATCAGGCCCACAACCTGGGCATGTGCCCTGACCGAGAATCGAACCGGCGACCTCTTGGTGCATGAGTTGACGCTCAACCACTGAGCCACACCAGCTGGGCTTCAATTCTATCATTTTTTTTATTAGAAGGATTTTTCTTTAGGAAAGTCAGAATTTCCGAGACTGGATGCTCTCAGAGTGTGAGGTCTGCTCTGTGATGCTGGTTCTCGGCATGATGTGCATGAGTGGGGATGTCTCTGAATGAGGTTTGTTTGACGTGGTCTTTGACATTTTAAGAAAGACTAGGAGAACTGTCAGTTTCTATTAGACTTGGAAATGCAACCAGAGGACACTGAACAATGGGGCACCCAAAAAACAAAAGTCTCAAAAGTGCTGTCTGAGCATCTCACTAAGATCAAAGAATTCAGTGGTATTTTTGCTGGGCTTGTGTTTTATGTTTATCAGAGTGTCTCTGCATTATTGATCATTCATCTGGACCTGCCACTTAGCCAATATAGGTCAGATGTCTCCAAAAAAAAGGCAGTTACTGATTACATGGCACCAACCAATTGATAAGACCCATCCTATCTGCTCAGATACCCAGCTGCCACGGACTTTACAGTATATTAGTTTGTTAATTAGCCCTTGAATTAGTTTTGTCTGAATGTTGGTGGTGGCACCTGTTCTTTGACCGTTGTTACTGTTGACAATAAAATCTGCTGTATAGATGTTTTCAGTCAAGCATTATAAGAAGTCTTCTAATTCCATGTCATGCTTTTCTTTAATAATAAACACTTCTAAAAGGCTTTGTGTCTTACTAGGAATGGCTAATTTGAAAATCTCTTTTCTAAAAATGTGCATTACAGAGTTCAACTGACTCTAAGTCCATTTGAATAACTCACTGGATGGCCTTCATTATAAAGTTCACTGGGGCCCATTGTTTGGGATGTTATTGACTTAACATTCATTAAGAGACACATAAAAACTTACTTCCTGCATGTCCAGGGCATAGTGTTTAAGCTGTAAATATGGCAATATGGTTGTAAATATTGGCTTAAAATTCTTCTTTGAGTCATTTATTTCCTTTATCTTATTGTCTCTAAATCGCCATTCTATTCTCTTCTGTTGAGCCTGGCCCTTGCCCAGTCTCCAAATGTGCTTTCTGAATTCCCAGCGGCAGTTTTGCTGGGATTCTTCCCGAAAGAGTCAGGGGGTACCGAACTCAGATAATTTGTGTTCTCACTCTGTTCCAGACACTCCGTAGCGGCTGAACACGAAAACGGCACTCCACTGGGATGACCTTTGATTCTTGGCAGCGGATCGCGATTTCACTGAGGGAATTCACTCTGGTTGATGAGTCTCTAGTGTTTGTGGAGATCTCTGTGGAAACAAACATGCAGAGGGTCTTTGTGGAACAGTCCAGAAATAATTAAGCCAGGAGACCCCTATCCCCACCCCCCAAAAATGTTGAATTACACTTTCTTTTAAGGACACCCTCATTGATGCCCTTGTACAAATAATTGCTATTAGCCAGCACTTTCTCTTTGCCCTTTTACTAAGAAAAATACAAAAGAAAAGTCAACCGAATCAAGACATAAATGCATTTTTACAGCTGAATAAGCTTTCTCTTTGGTTGTTTTAAAAATGAAATAAATGGGAAAATATTTGTTAGAGAATAATAAACACACCCAGGTATTTGCTGCTCTTCTCAGGCCGGGCTGAGATGGAAGTGTAAGACCACCTGTGTTTCTTGGTGCAAGCCCAGCAGAGCTACAGAATTTGTATAGTTGGTTTCAGTCCAGCGACCTGGCTACATTCTTGGATATCTTACTCAACATGAGGCATCAAGATCACTGGAAACTTGAACAAAAACATCAACAACTGGGAGAGCCAGTGAGCCTATGGTTTGACCCCCAGCCTGCACACCCTTACATCAATCTACTTCTAATCTTCTGGGAAATTAGTTCAGCCTTCAAGGCAGGAGAAGGGGCAACCTGAGGGTACAGCTGCTCAGTCTCCGTAGGCGATGAAGAATCCACAGTCACCCCAAAGCACACAGTTAGATGGCTGCTTTTTAATCTGCTTTCCACTTGGCAGAAAGAACATCTCCATAATAACTCTAAAAGCATCAAAGAGGCAGCAGCACTCTGAAGCGTTCCACGGTGGAATCCAATAAAAGAAACATAACTCGGAATCGTTTCAGAAGCAATTAATAAATGGCTATTCAGAAGCAGCTCCTCGAGGAGGCTTGCTCTTCACCCAATGATCTAAAACACAGTAGCTGAGGAGGAAGGAAAAAGATAACAAATCTTATTTTCCACTTGTCCTTGGGTACACTTCAAATAATTTGGATACTTTTTGAAGCAGCTATTTTGGATATTTGTATTTTTTCCAAAGTTTTACTTAGTGTAACTGCCTTGATCTGAAGAAGACGGTAAAATGGCCATATCAACTTTAGTAGTAGGAAGAATGATCTCCAGACAAGTCTGTGTGAGTACTGAGCTCGCCAGACTCAGTCTCTAGACCCAGTCTCCAGCCCTGGCCGGTTTGGCTCCGGTTAGAGCAACGGCCCGCGGGCCAGAGAGTCCTGGGTTCGGTTCTCGCTAAGGGCACGTACCTCGGTTGCAGTTTGTCCCCGGCCCCGGTTGGGGTCGTGTGGGTGGCAACCACTCAATATGTCTCTCTCACATCGATGTTTCTCTCTCTCTCTCTTCCACCCTCTCTCCCTCCCTCTCTGTCTGAGGATAAATGCAAAGATGTCCTCGGGTGAGGATAAAAATTTTCAAAAGACCCAGTCTCCAGCGCCCATCTGTGTGACCCTGCACAGGTCATTTAACCCCTCCCAGCCTCAGAGTTTTCATTTGAAAATGAAAAGAAAGGATAAGATTCTGATTCCCACAGTGCATTTCCTGAACACACTGGGTTAACTGGTATTATGTAAAGAATTTTACTTTTTTTGGGGGGGGGGGGTTAATCCTCACCCAAGGATATTTTTCCATTGATTTTTAGAGACAGTGGAAGGGAGGGAGGGAAGGAGGGAGGGAGAGAAAGAAAGAGAGAGAGACATCGATGTGAGAGAGACACATCGATCGGTAACCTCCTGTACAACCCCGACCGTGACCAGGGATGGAACCTGAAAGCCAGGTGCATGCCCTTGACCTGGAATTGAACCCTTGACTCTGCAGTCTGTGGGCCATCACTCTAACCCCTGAGCCAAGCCGGCCAGGGTCAGAGTTTTACTTTTATTTATGTTTCAGAAATACCGTATTAAACAAAATTCAATGGAGTTTTATGACAGGATTGATCACATTTTTAATATACTAGTTACTACCATGAACTTATTTGACCACAGCACTCCTATTCATGGAGCATCATGGGAACAGTGTAATCTATTTAGAGCTTCCAGCTCTAAAATTCCATTTTTCAAGCTGAAGTAGCTCATTGCAAATTGGCATGTATACAAAGGTCATCATCACAGCAATTATTAATCATCCTCGAATGATGTACTTCGCAGGTGGATGTGTGGGAACATGGAACAGAACAGGCATATATAAACTCCTGCCTCAGTGGGAGGGTTTTCTTATTCTCCACCTATTCTCTCACCCTTTGGAGGCTGATCTTCCCTACGAGTCCTCGGTCAGAGAGATAAGGCCCCAGACTCATCACAACGTGAACTGGTATTACTCGTTCCTGGAATAACTCATTGCAACTTGTTCTTCTCCTTGCCTTCCCGGTGCAGTAATAAGGTCTACGTAATCAACAAGGTCTGCTTCTCCACTCAGCATTGTATCTGCCTCACACAGATCACTTCTTTCTAGAAAATAAAATAAATTTCCCCTTTTAATATTTTAAAGCAAAAGCCTTAGTTACAGCCTTAGATTTTAACCAGAATAGTTTCCTCAATCCAATATTCATGTCTGACGGACCCATGCTCATTGGAATTTTATAAGTTTCTGTTTCCTTACTGTGATTATCACTTAGCATCACAGGTTATGAAAGCAAAAGTGATAGTAAATGTAAAGTAATTGAATTGTCTTTCTAGTGACAATTCTGTTAATGTGTTTTCTTATCCCAATTGTCTTCTTTTCCCAAGTTGTAGAAGGTGTAAAAATGATCTGTGGAAAAAAGAAAGCCCTGGCTGCTTTGGCTTAGTGGCTAGAGCATTGGCCCATGGACCAAAGAGTCACGGGTTCGATTTCAGTCGAGGGCACGTACCTCAGTTGCGGTTCGGTACCCGGCCCTGGTCAGGGTCGTGTGGGAGGCAGCCAACCGATGTGTCTCTCTCACATCGATGTTTCTCTCTCTCTCCCTCCCTCCCTCCCTCCTTCCCACTCTATCTGAAGATAAATGGGGGAGGGGGGAAGATCTGTGATTACTCTATGTATATGGTAAAGAATATAAAGTTAATTAAAATTTTAGGTAGATTAATACTTTAATTATAAATTTAAACATAATTATAAAGAAAAATAAATTATAAGCCTTTTTTCTTGTCAACAATTATTCATTACTTTGCTTTAATGATTAAAGCCATGTGTGGCTGTGCTGAGACTTACTTAACACATGACGGCTGTGAAAATACTCCTCTCCAATCTCCTGTTGCGTGGAGTGTAATTGACTGATGGCTTCAGCTGCTGCTCTCTGCATCCACCACTGAGTCTGAACAAAAGTCACACTTTCCATGAGCATTCCTGAGAGATGCAGGATTTCCTTGACAGGCAACTTTGGCTTGAAGACTGTCAACCTTACCAAAACTATTCAACTGTACTACTGTCCAAGTCTCTTCCACCCAAACTTTTTCCCTTCAATCTCTCTTTCACAAGGGCGGAAGCTGCATTGTGGTCTGATGGCCCTCCCTCCCCATTTTCCCTCACTTTCATTTACCCTGGTAAATCTATTGTACTGCTAATTTTATCTTGGCTTCTGTTTTTTAGAGTATTTGAGCTAATATGAACCAATTCCCTATTTGGGGACATTTATTTCAAATGTTTGCATTTGTTTGTTTTCAATAAATAACATTACAATGAAATTTCTTACAAGATCTGATACATGGCCACTTTAATTCCTTAGTACAAAATCTTAGAAGTGTAATTGCTTGTGGCACAGAAAGTATACATTTTAGGACTTTTGATATATATTGATAAGTTGCCCTCCAGGAGTTATTCCAATTTGCATAACCAAAGCAAATTACTTGTTTCTTTTGGGTTGTTTATACTTTTTCTTAGTGACTTATAAGAGAGTTTTATATATTAAGGCCAATAAACTTAGTGAAATAATTTTAGATATTAGCAATTATTGACATAAATGATCAATTTCAAGTCAAATAACCCTATTAAGTAAATTCCACCTACTGTAATCAAATTTAAACCTCCCCTGCATTCACGGATACACACACTAACGCACAATATCTAGAAACTATTACATGGTATTATTAAATTGAGAAAAACAAAACAGAAAAATCTGTCTTTTGGAAGAATTCCTATGGAGCCAATAATATTATGGAGCAGCTTGGTCTCCTATTGCTGGTAAATCATTCTGGTGCGCAGCTAACAGAATCTGGCCAGAGATAGCAGAGGAATTTTGTGTGGGCATGTGCATTCATTTACTTTCCAAAATAATTCCATCTGGATGCATGAGAAATGTTCTATCTGTTTCAGCTCATTAGGAGACAAGATTCAAGCAAACACGCTCATTGATTTAACATGCTGGATCTGTGAGAAATGAGTCATCCATTGCAATTTGCTCCACCAAGTTTGGAGATTGAAGATGACCCGCATGCATTTTCGGAGTTGCCCATTAATTTATAGCTTAGAAAGCCATAATATTTTATTGGCTGCCTCTAAATCAGGCACCCAAAGCAATTAGAAACTTGGGGAGTGGGAGGGGGTAAATGGTTTCAAGCTCAACTCTAACTTATTTTAATTGATTCTTTCATCATTGGGGTCAAAGAGACGTCACTAACTTAAAGTAAAATGGTCTTGTTCAAAGGTATCTTATAGAATCCTTAGTTTTCTATACTCTGACTCTCAACTCAAAAATAGGCTTTGAAAATGTACTTTAATAGTTTAGAAGCTGTACCATGTAAATGAGATTTGTTTCCTGTTGATTTCTACAGACAATTTTGTACTGACCAACTATTGTATTCCTAAGTGAATAACAAAAATCCTACTAAGCCCATAATGGACTGTGCAGGAACTGTGAAGAGTTACAAAGAAGGCATGACTCTCCACTCTTAGGGTCTCCCTGGCCAGTGGAAAACAGAAATGAAAATGCCTAAAAACCATTTAGGTCCATTTAAAAGCTCCAAAGTATCAACTTACTTTTAAGGGGCACTAATAGAGAGGGAGCTTAACATTTGCATTACTGACTTGAGCAAAAACAAAGGAAATGAAACCCTGAGCCTATTAGAAGGACCAGTGAAAGATGCAGCCCTTCAGAATGTTACATATTCATTTTCCTGGAAAATGCCTATTTTAACTTTCACTGTATCTTTTGAGGCAATAATCTGTGATGATTACTGTGTTAATATCATCACAACAAATCTCTCCATTTTGACCCTGACTTCTAGACCATTACCAATAAGGAGGTATGTGGTTGTGTGTGTGTGTGTGCATCTGTGTGTGTGCTGTCATTTTAATTGTGTGGTGTGTGCTGCTGTTAGAAATGTTTTCAGTAATGGTATAAAGACACTGACTATTTTAAATCAATTGTATGAAATTTTAAACAAAACCACTCAGAATGAAGAATGTAAAAGCTCATATTTCTATATAATTGACCAAGCCACTTATATGGAGATTTTTTGAACCAAGTAATTTAAAATAATGTTTTCTCTATTTAAATTATGATGACAAATGTATCTGTTTTTATCAAAGCCCAAAGTTGGTAAACTGCGGAATAATGCAGGGCCCCAGCTGCCTCTTTGCCAATTTAAATTGTCCATCAAGTTTGAACTGGATGAATTATTGTTCACTTTCTGTCCTAAACTCTTACATTGACACCTTGCGTGTGCAAAGTTAAAGATTGTCATAACTATTCCAAAAATAAGTACATTTCAGGGGAAGGGTGAGTTCTGGCATGTTGTGGCTGAATAATGGCCATCCAAAGATGCCCATGTCCTGACCCCCCAGAACCTGTGATTGTGTTATATCATGTGGCAAGGGGGGAATCCAATTTGTAGATTGAGTTAAGATTTCTAATCAGCTGACCTTAACATAAAGAGATTATCCTAGGTTATCTGGGCAGGCTGAAAGTAATCACAAGGGTCTTTTAAATGGTGAAAAGGGAAGCAAAAGAATCAGAACCAGGGAACTGACATCATGAGAAAGACACAATTGGCCATTGCTGGCTTGAAGGTGGAAGGAAGGGCCCCATGAGCCAAAGGATGCAAGTAGCTTCTAGAAGCTAAGAGGTTTTCAGAAAGGAATGAAGCCATGCCCACACCCTGATTTCAGCCCAGTGAAAGCCATTGCAAACATCGGACCTCTAGACCTGTAAGATACTAAATCTGTATTGTTTTACCACTAATTTTGTGGTAATTTGTTATAGTAGCAATAGTAAGATAATGCACTGCATACTCAGTCAGTCATTTGGGATTTTCAAAAGTAAAAGTGTATATGTATGTGTGTATGTGTATTATAAGTGTACATGTATATATAATATATGTACACGCACACACATAAGATTAAAAATATGAGTTTTTAATCATGATGATAGGCTAATCTCTCTAAATTCAGATAAAGTTCTCATCGCTGGTTCTTTTTAGGGGAGTTTAACCCAGTTGTAATGTAAAATTACTCGGAAAATCTCAAATCTTAAAATGTAACTCACGCCTATTAACTTTGAACAGAGCTGTATGAGGAGAGACTCGTCTCTGGGGAGATGAAAGCCTGATTCCACTAGACTGAGTGTTTTAGGCAGGTAGTTACCAGAGGACGTCCTCCATGTAGGAACAGGGGAGGCCTAGTGTCCAGGAAGGCAGGGACCCAACACAAGAGCGACAGGAGGGAATCCTCAGGATTATATTGAGGAGAGATCCCAAGATGACAGCGGAAAACCAGAAACAAGAAAGGCCAGTTCACCCTGAAGAGGTCGATTATCTGCAAGCGAGACAGCTCTGAAAAGTGAAATCGATCGAATACTGATGGCACTTAAGGCACAAGTTTGGGCTTGAATGAGTGCCAATTAATTCCATGAAAAACCAAAAAGTAGTGCAGAAAGGAACAGAAATTACATTACTATAGAATTTAGCTGCCAATACTGTTTTCACAATCATAATAGCACAATACTGAAGGTTGAACTAACCAACGTTATGATCTAACTACAGTCACGCATCACTTAACGACGGAGATTTTCTGAGAAATGCATCAGGCGACTTTGCTGTTGTGCAAACATCATAATATGCATTTACTCAAGCCTCAGTGGCATGACGTACTACGCACCTGTGCTGCACGGTGGAGCCCGTTGCTCCGAGGCTGCAAACCTGTACGGCATGTTACTGTACAACATAACGTGGGATTCCATCAAGCACGGGGCGTAATGATGCAATTAAGAGACATGGTGAACCCGAGATGTATGAGGCTGTTGCCGGCCTAACACAACCTACTATTTCACAGCGAACATTTTTTTAAATAAGTAGAAACAATAACCTCTAAAATCCTAATAAAATGTATCGTAGAGTTAATGCATAAACTAGTAATATGGTTGCTTATTATCGAGTATCACGTACCGTACATAATTGCAAGTGCTATACATTCATATAATTGGCAGCGCAGTATGTTTGTTCGCCCCAACATCCCCACAAACATGTGCGTGATAGGCTGCACTGTGACGTTGCGATGGTTACGACGTTGCGATGGTTACGGCGTCACTAGGAGATAGGCTGACTGCTCCATTACAATCTGATGGGACCGCCTTCACACACGCTACTCATCGTTGCCCGAAACATCATTGTGCAGCACATGACTGCATCTTAGGAGAACGGGATATGGGGAAGTTGTTTGTGTGATGGAAGATGTGGTATGAAAGTGACCTAAATCCTTCTTTTCCAAAAAGGGAAGTCAAAAAATAAAGCCTGAGTAAACAAGTATTGTCTACAACTTCAAAATCCAGAAGCAGCAAAATAAATGTGTTCTTTAGCCACTTAGAGGTAAAATACGAAAAGAAGCAGTTATCTGAGTTGGAAAGTGGTTTCCCCTGGAGAGAAAGGTAGAGGGGCATTGGGCTGCCATGCATCTCAACAAGCCTCACACAACTGCACCATACTTTAGATTAGATGCATGTATATAATTGTGTTCGATAAACAACCTAATAAAATTGAAATTTTACATTTAAAATAACAGACCAATGAACAGTGTGTTTTAATAGGGACCCACGCCTCCCACTTCATCTGAGCTCAAAGTCTTGATCTCTGCAAGAGTTGTTGTTGTTCATACGAATTAGCCCTTGGGCCTATTTCTCAAACTTTCCCAGTGAATTCACCTTGGGATAAAGATGTCTGAAGGTTTGCATTTTGCAAAGAGAATCATGAAACACTCCTCAGCCCCTTACCTCTTTGAGACTGACACCATTGACCCATACACTCTAAAGTCACATAGGAATCCAAATATTTGGTATGTTGGTTGTGAGTCTGGCCTGGAAAATAAGACTTGGCTCTTTCGTTGAAAAGGGTTTTTTTTTTTTAATTTCCCAAATTCTAGACAGAGAATCTCCTGTGGGGAGAACCTGTGAAGTGGCCCGTCCAAATGTGCTGAGTGTGCCCATCACAGCCCCAAGCCCAGATGGGCCTCTGACCTGTCTTTAGGTAGTAGGTGCTGGGCCCTGAGCCAGGCTTGCCTTGCATGGGAGGGTGAGAAGTAGGACAGGTATGTGCCCACTCTCCAGGTAGACTAGACTGAAAAGGGGGGTAGCGAGGCTGGAGCACCTGAGCTACACATGGGAAGTGTCCTTTCCCTACCTCAGCACACTGCTCCTGTGACTTTGAAAGACAAGGGGTGACAGGAAAGGCAGAAGCTTTCCCTGCAATAGGTCCAAGAAGTTAAAATTCTTGCCTTATGAGGTTAGAATAAAGGGAGCAGGAGAAATGGTCTCTGTTTTATAGAGAACCAGAAAAAGACAAGTAGCTGCCATCAGTCAGTCAACACCCAATGCCTACATTAGGCATCGGGTGCCAAGCTTAGTGCAGTTCCTGTGCTTGGCAAACTCTGACTCCTCAGTAAACCTTACAGACTCACTGATGCCTAGCACCCTGCCCAACTGAATCTTGTTTTTCTCCTCCCCTCCCCCATGTTTGTTCTAGGAGTGTTTCTCTCCTTTTCTTCCCTTTTCAAATCTGGGTGCAATATCTATTTGACATAATTTTAAAATAACCCTAAGCTAAATCAACAGCCAAGCACTAAAAATGTAAGCCACCAGAAAACAAGCAGGTACATTTTAGGTTACATTGCAACTTTATAATATTTTGTCTATTTTGCAGCCAGCAACAAAGCAAACATATCAAAGTTTTCTCTATTACTCCAGAAATACCATTCATGCCTTTTAGAACCTTGACGCTGGAAGAAAGCTCCTTCTTTTGAAATCATTTCAGTCCTGCAAATCAGAAACAAAATTATTTCATAAGATGAAGTTTTGGCTTCCCTACCGTTATGATAGCTTATAAATCTGGAGGAAAGGACAAGGAAACGCTGTCACATCAAGGTGAACTCTCTGAGGAAGCGGGGTGGCCTTCCATGCAGCCAGCTGGTCCCGTGCACCACGTCCGGAAAACAAGAGACGCACTGGGAGAACTGAGGAGGCTCAGAGTCTAGTGAGGCTGGAAGTGAGATTCCAAAGGTCAAATATATGGATAGCAAGAAGCATACAAAGTGAAGAAGAGCTAAAAGACACTTTCCCCTGAGTTCACTCTCTCCTAGGACACAGTAGTGCAAAACTCAAGTAGACCAGTGCATTTGCCAACAAAGTAAGGAAAGTACCCAACTGGTTATCCTTCCTTGAAGGTCCACTGTATACCAGACACTAGATAGACATTGTTTTGAATTCTCATAAGAACAGTGCTAGGGAGGCATTTCCATCCCCTTCTACAAGTGAAGGCCAAGGCTCAAGCTGGTTAAACAAGCTGTCCAGGGTCACATGGCTGTTACCTACCATAGTCAGTATCCTAGCCTTGGCCCATCAGATGGATAGACTCCAAAGCAATCCCTCGCTCTGCCATTCCAAACTGCCTGTCAGTGTGTTATATAGGCATTTGAAAAAATGTTTGTCAAACTAATGAATAATATGTACACTGAAATATTACTCAGCAATAAAAAAGAATGAAATCTTGCCATTGGTGACAACATGGATGGACCTAGAAGTATTATGCTAAGTGAAATCAGTTAGACAGAGAAAGACAAATGCCATATGATTTCACTTATGTGTTGAATCTTATTTTAAAAAAGGAAATAAATGAACAAACAAAACAGAAACAAACTCGTAGATACAGAGAATAAACTGATGGTTGCCAGATGGAAGGGAGGTTGTGGGGATGGGTGAAAAGGTGAAGGGATTAAGAAGTACAACTTGCCAGTTATAAAAATAGTCATGGGGATGTAACGCACAGCATAGGGAATATAGTCAATAATATTGCAAGAACTATGTATGGTGCCAGATGGGTACTAAATTTATCACAGTATCACGTTGTAAGTTATAAAAATGTCTACTCACTATTTTGTACAGCTAAAACTAATATAATATTGTATGTCAACTGTAATTGAAAACTAAAGTTTTAAAAACTAGAAAATAAATGCAAGAAGTAGGTTCAGAAGAAAAGAATTCCAAAATATAGGTTTACACAGAACTTATATGCATGTATGCATAACCAATGGACATGGACAACAAAGCTGGGAATGGGGGGGGTAGGGAGGAGGGTGTCAATGGGGGAAAAAGGAGAAACATCTGTAGCAAAAATAAATTAATAAAAATAATTTTAAAAAACAAAATATAGGTTTACAACTATTAGAAGAAATAAATAAATATACATAAGTCTTAGGTAAGGACTTTTGCATTTTTTGAAGAACGTACATCTGGAAGTGAGATTTAGTTGATGTACAGAGAAAGAAAGAGGAGGCCTATGAGTAAAGAAAAGTTGCTAGACAGTAATAGCTACTATTTTAAAGAATCATCTTTCTAGGGCAGTAATGAAAGACATTTTGGGAACATCAAAAACCAACTTAAAATAATATGAGAATTTTGAAAAAAGAACAACAATCCACCCTGGCCGGTTTTCCTCAGTGGTTAGAGCATTGGCCCTCGGACCAAAGAGTCACGGGTTTGATTCTGGTCAAGGGCACATACCTCGGTTGTGGTTTGGTCCTGGCCCTGGTTGGGGTCGTGTAGGAGGCAGCCAGTCAACGTGTCTCTCTCACATTGATGTTTCTCTCTCGCACACTCTCTCTCCCTCCCACTCTATCTTGAGATAAATGGAAAAGTATCCTCAGGTGAGGATTTAAAAATAAATAAATAAATAATAAAAAAAATAAAAAAAAATCATTCACCAAAAAAAAAAAAAAAAAAAGAACAATCCTAGAAGCAAAAACATACATTGTTGTGTTTATTCTATTTATTTCAATGATGTTATACTATAGAATTTATGCAGCTCCTAATCAACTCAATACTATATATGATCCTATATGCATCAAATTTCATAAGGGCAAGCAATGGAACATATATTTCAGCATCTTAAATGAAATTAACCAATGATGATGATGATACTTATCTCTGGGGATATTAGATACTAATAACATTGTTTATTCATGTAAATGCCAAATGCTTTTTAAATCTACAGTTCTACTTAAATTAATACTATCCGTTAATTCTATCCTATGACATTAAGTACTACATGTTAATTATACATCTTAGGTTGTTTCCATGTAACCAGTTTTACTTGTCTTTAATTGGGTCTTCTTTTGTTTGAAAGAAGCCCTATTGCTCTCATTAAATTCGTTGCCTTCTTTAATTAGGTTAGCTGACTATTAAATCTACTGCATTATCAATTCCATGAGATCTCCCCTGTGCCTACTACCATCTTTGATGCTGCATTTTCTAAGTAGAAGTAGGAAAGATTTTCACCAATAATATGGTATAGGAAGAATGTGAGATTTCAATTCCCTTTCCAGTGGTCTGCCTTTCCTACTGAGTATGCTCCTTCTCTTCCATTACCCTGATCACCAAATCACTATAGTCATCATCACCTCTGTCATCATCACCACCACCATCACCTCCAAGTCCCCCATATATATACCTTGTGACATATTGATCTAGTCTTGTGCTTGTGAGGCCTGATTGTCACTCCAAGAATATACTGAGCCCTCATAAAGCCATCTTGTCAGACACGGTTCCTGTCTTCCAGGAGGAGTTTAACCTTCTTCAGACTTATTCCCCAGTTCTTCAAATTTCTTCCATTCCAACTGGTCTACTTGGTTTTTTCCTGCTGTAACCAGGCCCCATGGCCTTAGATTTGTGTGGGCTTTTCTACTTAAGGTGCTTTCCCTTCGCAGAGTCAAGATACAGTCAAATGTCACATCCTCCACAAACCTTCTCTGTTCTCTTCTCTGGCTGAAATCACAGTCTTCTAAACCTCCTTATCTTCATATCCTTTAAGCTAATTATCAGCTGGCCCTTCATGCTAATAGTCCTTGTCTTCCACACAGTAAAGCTTAATAAATGTTCATTGATGGAACGAATGAGTAAACGAATTTATCGTGTTGATCTCAGTTTAGCTAGCAAGAGTCACACGTCTTATTCCTCCACTGGAAAGAGAACAGAAGTGTCAATATGCATATTTACATCCTTCTGGCACCTTTTAGAGTAAATCCCACAGTACAGACACTCACTGCATGGCTACTAATTGAAAATAAAAATAGTATTCTGATGGAAATTAAGCAAATGATTGCTGTAGGAAAGGTAAAATGTGAGAATATTGTTATAGCAGCAATGTTAAAGAATGTATAAATGCCTTTTAAGATATAACTCACCAGTGGCCCTGACCTTCCCACCTCAGCTTGGCATTCTGAACTTAATTTAAAATAAATAAAGTGGCCTCATAGATATGGAGAGGAGATTAATGAGCCTTGATTCTGAGGATATGAAGAGGTCATATCTCTTTACTCCCCATTCAATGACACTGTAAACTGGTCTGAGAGATGTGGCAAGAGCACAGCTTTCTGCACCCTGTTCTCTCATGTTCCCTGTCTTCCCAGGATTTATAGGCCTACAAGGGGTAATGGAGCAGCAGTTGGCTGCCTGGGTAGGCACACAGCGGTCAGTGCTTAATGGTTCCAGTGCCTTTAAACAGCTTCCACGGTTATCAGGTGGGAAGAAGCCAAGTGCATAACGTCATGAAAAGAACTTGATCTAAAGAATCCAGTCGATCTCCATTTGAATCCTGCATCTAGTACTTTCTAAAAGTCACTTCACTGCTTGCAGTCTCAGCGTCCACATGTGAAAAGAAAAAATGGGGATAACATCTTATACCCCATGAGATCATTAGAAGTATTTGAGGTTAAGTAGATAAATGGATAGACAGACAAACATTCTCTAGAGCAACACCTAGCATTCCATTTTTAAAAAAGACATAGTGTTTTCAACTTTGTCAGGAACCTTAATTGGAATGGATCCCATATTTACCAAATTTAGAACCTAAAGTAGTTTGAGATCTTGAACAAACACTAGTATAGGTATATCAAAGTTCTGAGGGTGCCCAGACCATTGTGTTAATATTAAGTAAATCAGAGATCAGGGCAGTAAATATTTATAGCAAATACAAGCCATGTTAAGCTCTATTGTGTCTTAGAAGTGAAGAGTGAGTGACTCATATGTTGCTGCATGTTCAGACAAAACAGAGTTGAGGAAGAAATCTCTTTTTATCCAGTTATTAAGTAAAGCTTTGGGAAGGAGATGAAAATAGGAGAAGGAAAGGCCCTAGTTCAGCTAAGAATAGGTAGCGTTTCCAGGAATAGGGTTTAAGGATTAAAAGAGAGTAAGAAGTTGATGAACTCATCTAAAATGAGAACTCAGAGGGACTACAGAATAGTAAGAAAAACAAGAGACACCTGAGTTTTCTTTCCTGGTGTGTGCTTGCACAATCTCTCCAGTCATATAGAGAGACTCATTCTATCATTTACTCAACCATCCATTCATTAGTTCATTCATGTATTCAGTCATTTATCGGGTATTTAGTAGGAACCATGTGCTAAGTGGTAAGTGCTGGGAACATAATAGAGAGCACTGTGGCGGGGTAAACAGTCTCTTGAATGTATAATGATGAAAGGATAGATAAGTGCCATAAGAATGCCCCCGCTTCTGCCCTGGCCAGGTGGCTTAGTTGGTTGGAGCATTGTCCTGAGCGCCAAAAAGTTTTCAGGTTCCATTCCTGGTCAGGACAAGTATGGGAGGCAACCAATCAATGTTTCTCTCTCACATCAATCTCTCTCTCTCTCTCTTTCTCTCCCCCCACCCTTACCTCTCTTTCTCAAATCAATAAAAACATATCCTCAGGTGAGGATTTAAAAAAAAAAAAAAAGAAAACACTCAGGGAGATGTGGACACTAGAAAATTATCTTGGGAAATTATCATGGCACTAAGATCATGCATTAAGGTCAATATGCAAATAGTTGCATCAAGTATTTGCCATTTTTTAATGAGATAACGCTACAACATCCTTTAAGGACTAAACTTTTTATCTTTTTCTCTCCAGTGGTTGATTTTCCTTTATATCTATGGAATAAAGAAATTTTTATATGTTTCAAATATGAAAACATTAAGTTATTATGATTTTTTAAAATTCTCAAGTAGTTCAAATTTGTTTAAATGCTAAAACCCCAAGTGTCTCTCCCTTGTTGTGTTTTGAGTCACTCTTCTCAGATATACTGGTCACATTCCTTAAGGCTGAACTTTATTTTAATTTCTGAAAATTTCTTCTCATAGAAGGGTATCTGGAGTTCTGCAAGAGCTTTAGAACAAGATCAGTCTGTTCTTAACGTGACAAATGACACGGTTTCTATGTGAACGTTGCCTTTCTTCACTCAGAGCCGGATGGCAGGATGGCGGGGATGACTCACGGTTTCCCGACACTGGTAGAACTAGTTTACATCCAAGCCCCTTAAATCCTGTCAGAGATTAACTTGATTCTTCCCAAGTACAAGCAACCTTTATTAGAAGATCTCATTCTAGATAAGTTTAGCGATAGAATGATATCAGTCAAAATCAGAAAAAGAGCTGAGAAAGCCATTTTTGTTAACTACCATGTTGTACCCAGACAAGTCGATATTTAAGGTTTCTTATGAAGATGTTCATACATCAAAGCAGTTTGATAGTGTTAATTTTGGTGAGGAATATCAACATCTTGATGACACATATGAACATGTAGAGACATATTTTAAATCGCAAAGAAGTCACAGATAGATGCATCAATAGCATGCCAATGCTCAGCCCTCCTGTGAAGCCCAATAGGCCAGGCTGCATTTCTCTACTTTGCTGAAATGTTGCCATTTTTCTCAGCAGTCTCACATTCTAAAACTATTCTATATGTTCTCCTTTTTTAAAAAGACCCTGAGTGCCCTGGCCAGTTTGGCTCAGCAGTTGGAGCGTTGGCCTGCGGACCAGAGTCCTGGTTCGGTTCCCGCTAAGGGCACGTACCTCAGGTGAGGATAAAAAAAAAGACCCTGAGTGTTAGAACCATGGTCAAACATATCTCAATATTTGCATAAGTAGAAATAGAATGAGTACATAGAAAGAAAATAGACTTTAAAGTCCAAGAGGATTACATTGGGACGCTGCTATGTAAATTACTTAATTTCTTCCACCCAACTTTCTTCATATATTTTTTTTTTAAAAAAAAGGATAATGAGATCTATTTCACAGGGATTTATGAAGATTAAACAAGATAATACAATTAAAGTGCTACTCCACAGATGTTATACTCACCATCCTCTTTCCTTCCTAAAAACTAATTGGATTTTCTATGCAAAGAAGATTAAATAAGGATATATTTAACATTTTTAAAAATCAAAAGAAAAAAGTAATTTTCCAAACAAATAATCACCAAAGGACGAATAAAAACTCTAGAGCAAAAACCTATTAGTATTGTGGTTAAGAAACTCATCTCGCCAAGCTAAGCTTGGAATTGCCCTATAGCAAACGCCCCAACACTGCCCCTGGTAGACACATCGCAGATTCTGCTGCAAGTTCACCGCCCATGGTAGTTGACGCCAAGAGGATGGGTTGTGGTGACAGGATGAGCTTCTCCCACAATCCACCTCTGCCATGCCGTCCTCCCCAACCTCCTGAGCTTAGGCAGTATGAAGGCAGAAGCCAGAGCTTAATAATAATATCAATAGTGTCATCTTCCTCAAATCCTTTCTGAAAGGAGGGATTGTACAAATGTAGAGATAAAGAACCAAACTGCAGAGCAGGGAGGTGACCACAGAGTGTTACGAGAAGTGAAGAGAGTAGGCTTTGGAGTCAGATAGATGTGCTTTCTGACGATACTTCCAAGCTGTGTGCTCTCTGGTGAGTTTCTTGACCTCCCAAAGCCTCAGTTTTCTCATTGTCATATGGAGCAATAATAGATGCTAAAAAGGGTTATTTTTAGGATTAAAATATATTATTTATATATAAAATGACTTAGCCACATGCCCAGAACCTGGGCTGTCCTATATAAATATTAATGTATTTCCGATGTGCACAGATACATTGACCTCAAAGTAAGAAGTGCAGAGAGAAGATAGAAAGTTAAAGGTTCAAATAGCAAAATAATTAAAGTACTAATAGTAGTAGTAGTTATAAGTTTAAAGGATAGAAAAGGAGTTGGCCCACCAGTTTAATACTGATTCAGATTTAGAAAGTGCAGAAAATAAGATGATTTCAATAACGCCATGAAAAAAAAGAGGAAGTGAGAGTTAAGGAAAGACAAAGAATTTCATCCTTATCAAACTGATTTGGACTTCATAGTGAGCTACCCAAGATAAAATACAGAAAAATGTGGAAGAATCATATTCAGTTAGCCCCTTAGTACTAACAATTAGCAAGTTAAACATAGAAAGAATAGCATTTATAGTGGAGTCATTTTTCTGAGAATGAAAGTAAAAAACAAATGTCATTTTTGAAAAATTAAGTTCAGAAGAGTAAAAACGAGAAAATAAAAAGCACCAAATTTATCTAGAGGTATATCATTCCTTTGTCCATTTGTTTATTTATTCCACAATTAAACCAGGCGCTGTTCTAAGCAACGAAGATCCTGTAGAGAGCAAAGAGAAAAGTTATCACTTCTCAGAGGACTTACATTCTATGGGGGAGAGAGTAAACAAAGAAAGTATGCGTAAGCCACTTGGTGGTAAGTGCTTTTTTAAAATGCTGTCTACCTGGGTAGGGAGAGGAAATATTGGGATAAGGCTAGGGTGTCTTTTGACATGAGTTGTCACCTGGGAAGATGACACGTAGGCAAATTTCTAAAAGTAGTAAAGGCATCAGCCCTTCCTGGTGGAGGTGAAAGTAGACAGAAAGGCTCAGCAGGAAGGGAGGGTATTCGGTGGGTGTTAGAAACACGGGGGACTAGTGTGGCTGCAACCGTTTGAGGAAAAGAGCAGAGAATGAATTCAGACAGAGAGAGCAGAAATCCCAATCAGGGAGGCCTTTGCAGGCCAAGACATAGATCTGGCTTTCATTTGGGGGGCTTTGAGCAGAGGAGTGACAGGATAGGACATATTTTAAAGGCTTACTCCTAGAAAAGAGCACAGAGGGAGGACGAGCTGATTGGAAGACCCCAGTTAAGAGACCTCTGCAGTGATCAAGCCAAGACGTGATGGAGGCTTGAACCAGAGAAGTGGTTGGAAATGGTGGAAAGTGGTCAGAATCTGGGTCATTTGAGAAGAGAGGTGAATGGATTCACTCTTGGATTGATTGTGGGTATGAGGGGAAAAGACAAGTTTAGGAAAGATTCCAGATATTGGACCTGAACACCTGGGTGGATGAATTTCCCCTTCTTGAGATAAGGAAGACTGGAGGAGGAACAGATTTAGAGATTGGCAGCTGGGAATAAAAAAATTTGGATACACGAGGTCAAGTTTGAGATGCCTATTGGCCATCCATGTGGAAATGTTTAAAAACCAAAGAACTTATATGCATATATGCATAACCAACGGATACAGACAATAGTGAGGCGAAGGCAGGGGGGCAGGAGCAGGGAGGAGGGGGGTCAATGGGAGAAAAAGAGGGACATCTGTAATACTTTCAACAATAAAATATTTTCAGGTTTTAAAAAGAAAATCAAATAGCCCGGCCAGTGCAGCTCAGTGGTTGAGCATCGACCCATGCACCAAGAGGTTGCCAGTTCGATTCCTGATCACGGCACATGCCCAGGTTGTGGGCCAAGTCCCCAGTAGGGGGCATGCAGGAGGCAGCCAATCGATGTTCTCTCTCATCGATGTTTCTATCTCTCTCTCCCTCTCCCTTACTCTCTCTCTAAAAACCAATAAAGAAAATAAATAAATAAATAAGATACAACAACAAAAAGAAACATCACTGAGATTATATACTGTATTCAGCTTTGAAATTTCACAAGAGTATTTTTTCTAACCTTAAGTGTTCTTTGAGGATATTATTTTTAAACTTCATAATATTCTACTGGTAGATTTTAGCATTCAGGAATTTTCACAAAATAGTTTCACATTTATTATTATTATACATAATACTTTAATTAAAACCTTTACAGCTTCACCTACTATCTTCCTAAGGGACACATCCAAATATAGGGTCAAGAATGTGCAAACTTTTAAAAATCTTGATACATATTAAGTTGCATTCCCAGAAGTTTATACCAATTTACAGTCTCACTTGTTTAACTGTACTTTTGCCCAAATAAAAGATTATCATTTAAAATATTTTTCCAGTTTTATAGTAAAAATCATCTATCAATGTTTAATTTGCATTTGAGTTTTAGTAAACTGGAACATTTCTTCATAAGTTTATGTGTCTTTTTAATCTTTTCTTCCATATATTATACACTTACATTCTTTAAATTGATCACTTTGGAAGTTAACATTGAAATGAGAACCGTGAAAATAGCAGTAGCTAACATGAATTGTGAGAAGCAGTGCACTAAGCAATTGACATGTATTAATCGTCACAACCTTATTATTAATACTCAGTTTACAGACAAGAAAACTTAGGATTAAAAAGATGAGATGGCCTGCTTCAAGTTACACAACTAGTCAGTGCATGAACTTGGATTTGACAGTCTGACTCCAGAGCCCACCAAAAGTAATCATATTTAGTAATTTGAGAAGAGAACAAGTTCCGAGACCATAGAAAAGTCTGAAATGTAAGATCTGAATTTACTCGGGTAAGAATTTACTAAGACAAATAAATCCAGTGCAGAAATGTTATTTTAACAATTCAACTACTCTACTTAATTGAATATCTATTAAGGGCAAAGGTTCACAGAAGATGTTGAGGGGAACTACAAAGGACAGCTTGACAAGCTCATTTCTAGCGTGTGGACACTAAGCTTGTCACCCCAAATATGGCTGCCCTGTTTTCAGATGGAAAAATCTGCTAGTATTGAATTTACCTGAATTATATGTAAACTTTAATCTATATTTTAAGGAGAAATGTTGGAAAGAAAATATGGGGTGCCTGAGAAGATGCTTTGGAAGGACAATTTATTTTCCTTACAGTAGATGCCCTCAAAAAATAAATAGTACTTAGAATTAGACTTGAAATTTTTTTTCCTAAGGTCATAAATGTTTTTAGAGAGGACAGTGAGGTCCCCTCCCTCCTTTCCCACAACTGGCCCCTGACCTTCTTGGTTGTACCTTCCTTGGCAGATTTTTATACCCCCAAATGCATAGTGAGTTGTGATCCTGCCCAAGGCAGCTTCAGCTTCATTAAGATGACTCTTGCATTTCAGGATCAAAGATTCCCTCAAAGAAGGTGGTTTTGTCTGTGGCAGTGAATCAGGGACAGTTCCGCAACAAGAACAGACAGAGGAATTAGATGAGAACCCCTAAAGGTTGTACAGGTCTCTGTCAAAGCCCTGGGAAGATTCCATTTTCTCCAGGCCATGGACAATGAGGGGCAGCCAAGACAAGTAGACCTCCTAATCACCTTGGAGTGAGGATGAACCAGAAAACTACAGTCCCTGCAAACTTACATTGCTTATAAAAATACCTGGTCCTGCCTGGCTGGTGTGACTCAGTGGTTGAGCATTGACCCATGCACCAAGAGGTCGCTGGTTCGATTCCCGGTCAGGGCACATGCCCAGGTTGTGGGGCATGCAGGAGGCGGCCAGTCGATATTCTCTCTCATCAATGTTTCTATCTCTCTCTCCCTCTAAAATCAATAAAGAAAAAAATTTTTTTAAATAAATAAATAACTGATCCCTATATTGACCATCAAAACCTTTAAGAGACACAAATATAGTTCTTGAAAAGTTGAAAGTTATGAAGGCACCGCAGACCTGAAGTAAGCAGGAGCCTGGTTATAGCCCTAAAGGCAGATCAGGGATGTCATTGAGAGATCCGCTCTATGGCTTGGGAAGGAAATGGACATGGAAGATGTCATACACTTCATGGCCTTCTGGACTCATGCCTCCTTCATTCTTCAAAAGGACAGCTGTTTTTAAAAAGAAATGGATCTCAGTAAAACTATTAAGAAAAAAAAAAGGCAACTGGGAACTCTTCTGGTCAATCATAAATTTATGGGAATTAGTATCATAATTATTATTGTCATAATAAAAAGAGTTGCCATTTGATAAACCTTACTATGTACCAAGCATCATGTAATGAGGTCACATGGGTTATCTTCTTTATTACTTATTAATAACTCTGAGGTAGATACTATTCTTATCTCCATGTCACTGTATAGACAATCAAGTAATGGGCACAGCGGCACAGCTAGCATGTAGCAGAGTTGAGATGCAAACCCAGATCCATCTGGTGGCAAAAAGCAAGAGCTTAATTGTTACGCTGACTTTTTCCTCTGAATTAGACAAGAATAGCTGTGTTGTAACTGTATTTAATTGTATTTTATAGGTTAACTATGGTATGTGCTACAGATACTTTGATATATATATGTATATACATACATATACAGGGTAAGGCAAAAATAGGCTTAGTTCTTTATATGGATAATAATGCAATAATGAATAAATAATGATACAAGAATAAACTCTGTTTTATGTACTCACAACTCTCAACCTACTTTTACTCCACCCTGTATATATGCACATGTATAGATTTTTTCACTCCTGTCCTGCACAACTTTCTTATTCATATTTTCTTCTTCCCACAGTTTTTAATTTATTAATTTATTTGCTTCTTTTTACCAGTCTATTTTAAATCTTAAAGAGAGAGCACAAGTAAATGAAATAAACAAGTACCTTACTTACATATTTTGCTTCAGAGACTAAAGATTTAGCAAATTAAAAAAAAAATGAATACACTCACTGCAAAGTACAAAACTAGCTCTGAAGCACAATACCTTGAGTACTTAATAACATAGTCCACATTTCAACATTGAGTCAAGATAGGCAGTAGGGCATACAGCATACCTAAAATGGTATTACCAATCATGTTTATTACCACAATAGAATCAATTCCTCCAGGTTGAAATTCTAAGGCATTGCACAGAGCAATTTCTGTGAAAGCTCCTCAGTCAGCAAAAGTGATTAAGACCTTTACCCTACGTCTTATTCACAAGGGCCCCTGAGAGCAGGGTGCCCACTCACTATGATTAGTTAGTGGGTCAGCCTGAATCATAAGAAGGAATGCACTGACTGAATCACCAATTCCACTTCCTGTAGCACCTGGTTTTCCTTGGACCACTGCCATCCACAAACCGCCCCAGACAAGGCCTGTTTAGTTTATGAAATCTGATAAGGTCACAACCAGAGGTAGTGTGGCAGTGAGGTCCACTAGAGTTTTGGTGCAAGAGTCAGGAAATCCATTACCATCTGGAACCAACACATGTATGTCTATACAGTTTCATGCTGTATGCATCATAAGCTCCCAGTCATTTAGACAAAGGCATTCTATTGGAGCGCTTGGAAAGCATACAGGAAACTGCTAGTACACATCCAAGTAAATACCAGGCTGTGATATTTCAAAATGATTGAGGTACAAAGTGTCTGATAAATGTGGCTGCTGAACTTGTGAGTCACGTATCACCACAGTTCTGGCATGAGAGTTATCCTACTTGCTAGACAGCCTGAGAACCTCTCAGTACCTCCTTCCCCAAAGTTTTGACCCAGGTTCCTCACTTCCACCTAGACAGGACTAGTGAGGAAGCTCTCATTGGTATGAGCTGGAGAAGAATAGTCACTTGAGTGAAAATATTTTTTAATCATATTTTTGTTTCAGCTTGAGAAAGGCAAATAGTGAGGGGGAGAGAGAGAGAGTGATTGCTCAAACCCCTACATGTTTATATTCACCTTAGTGAATTTACCAGGCTATGAAACCTAATAGATTCAAATCACTAATTTCAGCATGCCAATGGGTGAGCCATGTCTTCTGAATAGATTTGCATTAATTCAGCTCCTAAGGACTGATCTACAAGTCATTTACAATCAAAAATTTAACTGTCAGGAAGGTTGGAATGAATGACTTGGCCGATCAATGCACTTTCTCCCATAGTCAAGCGATGTGGAAAGTCAAATTACCTGAAGGTTGCTTTTTGAGAATGAATGAAATCAAAACATAAGGACTGAGCGAATCTTAGGTAGCTTGAGACACTCAGCCAAGTCTCCCCCAATAATTTGACTTCGGTGACTCGCCTTTTCTAAGCTTCTATAGTTGATGAACCGTATTATATATACAGATGCTTTCCCCAAGACAGGATAGGAAGCAAAGGCTTAAGTTTCCACCTCCTGAGTTATAAAGTTACAGCCACATTCTAGTTCTCCTTCCTGATATTCCTCTTCAGTTCACCTTGATTGAAGTATCGGTTGTTTCCAAAATCTCTATTCACCATATTTAGATATCTAATCATATCCACTGTATAAGGATTTTCCAATGTTTACTTTAAGAAAAATTAACTTAGGGAAAAAAATAAAGAAAACCTTATTTTCAAACTTTTGAGGGACACCTCTCACCATCTATCTATTTCAGACAAATTTATCTAAAATTGTATTTATTATAACATGAATAATAATTATTATTATTATTTATTGTTTTTGTTAATCATCACCAGAGGATTTTTTTCCATATTGATTTTTAGAGGGAGTGAAATGGAGGGAGAGAGGAGGAGAGGGAGAGAGAGAAACAATGATGTGAGAGAGACATCGATTGGTATGAATTATTTTTTAGATACACACACACAGATTCATTATTTGCACACAAATGGAAAATGAGGAGTATGGCCTTGGCTACTCAAGTTGACCTTATCTGTAAGGCTTTAAAACGTGAATGCCTGGTCAAGATCTCTCAAGGTGTTCGCAAGGTTTTGACTGTAACTCTGCCTCACAACAGAGATTTCAAAAATCTTTGCTAAAGAATAGCAGCTTCATTGCTAAATGGGTCATGCCTGATTGTTCTGTCTGCTTCCCTTCCTGCTTTGTGGACAAATTCTTATTTATGCATTCATGGCATTTAAGTACTAGATGAGACCTAAAGAAATTCCAGTTAAGCCTTCTGCTTCAACCCCACACCACATCAGATTACCAGGGCTTACCTCTTCAATTTTTAAAGATTTCCTAAAGCAAAGACTTACAATTTCCTTCCCTAGTAAGTTCTAGAGTTTAATCAAGAAGTTCTTTCTTGTGTGTAAACATAAGCTTTCTTGTGGCAACTTAAGCCCATTTCTATTTTTGATCTGTATTGAAATAGAGAACAAATACTTGTTCTTTAATAAATAACATTCCATAGACTTGAAAGCACTTAAGTTATCCCTAATTGTTTTTTTCCCCCCCAGATTAAATTCCCCACAGTCCTTTAATTTTTCTTCATCTGTTCTGTTTCCCAACATTTTAATTATCTTTGTTTCTCCCTGGATGCTTACAAATTTTGTAAATCCCATGTAAAATACAGAGGGATCCAACTATACTCAAAGTGGTGTAATAAATCTCTAATAATTTCCCCAAATAAATATTTTATCCTAGCTCACATATCACTAAGTTGTGACTACACCTTCCATTGTGTTGACTTAGGGAGGAAAAGAAGCTATAAACTGCTAGCTTTGCTGTGGCTCTCTTATTCATCTTCTTTTGGGGATGGCTGAAGCTTAGACTTTCCTCTACTACTTCTCCTCACCTTTAGTATATTTACCTTTCTCAATTAAGAATCTTCAGTCCACCCAAAGCTCTGGGTTCTACCCTCCCACCTCAATTCCAAACTCTGCCAATGAGTCTGAAGTCATTGCCTCAACAGTTGGTGCTAATTCAATTCTATGCCAAACATCATGTCTTTTCTGTATGACCTCCAGTGAACATTCCCATGAGCCACTTCAACATAGTGATCAGATGGTCATGACTACTGCTCAGGAGTTGAATAGTGATTTTAACAATCGGGTCAAGACAGAACCTTGAAGTGAGAAATGTGTAAGTAATAACAGGGAGATACTTAGGAATGGCCCTCAAAATTATAAGAAAAATGAAAAGAGAAATGCTCTAGCCCTGGCCGGTTTGGCTCAGGGGTTGGAGCATTGGCCTGGAGACCAGAGAGTCCCGGGTTCGGTTCCCGCTAAGGGCATGTACCAAAAAAAAAAAGAAATGCTCTATGATCATTATAATCTGGGGCAATTATTAGAGCTGTTTTTCATGAAAATTCGCATTGTAATTTCATGAAAATTTGTATAGGAATTGGGGAATGAGTAGGAATTCCAGATAAGAATGATTTAATTCAAAGAGCAAATCGTCATCAGAAAATAAGAACTCAAACACATGTTCTCCTCTTTTCGGTTTATTTCTGTCATATAGTCATGTATTAAGAAGCTGTATAGCTTAGTGCTTAAGACCACGGCCACTGGGGGTCAGACAGTCTGTGTTCAACTCCTGACTGCCTCTTGAAGAGTTTGGCTTCCTCATCCATGCTTTTCCTGTTTTATATTATATGCCAAGCATTTTTATAAGCTCTTTGCAAACATTGATTTATTTAATCCTAACAACCCAATGAGGGAGAATTTATCAAAAACTCTGTTTTACAGATGGGGAAATGGACAACCAGGGAGGTGAAGTAAATTGCCCAAGGCCACTCACCTAGAAAATGGCAGATTCAGGCTCTGAGCCCAGATGGTCCAGATTCAGTGTTTGCTGTTAACTGCTACTGCTAGGGTTGTCATTAGAACTAATGGAAATAACTTTTAATTGCCTAGCAAATAATAAATACTCAATAAATGATAGGGTTTGTGTGTTTGCGTGTGTGTGCAGTGGTGATAATTGGGTTCCTAACACTTGTGTATTAGTTGACTTCTAAGGGTGTGGTAGGAAATGTCATTGCTGATCAGTAGGGGGAGCTCTTTCCTCTGATTATATACCTACCCCCATCTCAAACCACTTCTCCACCATTGTGTTGTGAGGTACTTGGGCAAACCCACACGTGCCCAATTTAACCTGAGATTCCATCCATACTCCATCATAAAAACTTTATAAAAAGTCTATGATAATATTGAAAATTTCTCTATTTTATCAAACTGCATTTGTAAATGATCTAGCAAATTCTAATCATGCTCATGTTGGTGCCTCTATTCAGTTGAATAAATTATATTTGTTATGTGAAAAAGATTTGTTGAGAGTAATAGACAAAATATACTGTACCATTATGTAGGAGTATCAAAATATTCAGCTTACATGGTCATAGAAATTATACTTCATTCAGTTCAAATTGTGTTTATATAAATTTGCAAAAGCTCTGAGTAAGGCAGTTCTACACCCATTTAACAGATTAGAATAACAATTCCAGAGATATTGGATTAACTTAAATGAATTAGGAAAAATTATTCTTGGGATATGGGACTTTTGGATTTTCCTCTGGTGCATTCTGCACTGTCATGTATTAGCTGTCGTGATGTTCTGCTGTTAACCATTCTTTCTTTCCTTCCTTCTTTCCTCCTGTGTTATACGGAGACTCCCGGTGGCTGTATCAAAAGGCAGTATAACAATGATAAAGAAACTTGGGTTTGAATCCTGTTTCTACCCCTTACCAGCTATGTGAGGCTGGACAAATCACTTACTCCCTCTGTGCTTTGGTTTTGTTAAATGAGGACACTGATTGGATCTATCTCATAGAATTTTTGCAGACAGATAATGACATGATCCAAGTAAAGCATTTAGAGCAGTTCCCGGCCCTCAGAGAGCATGTAACAACGATGAAGCATTAATAGAAGCTACTTTCTCTTTCCTTCCTCCTTTTCTTGCTCTCTTCACCCCACAAACATTTATAGAGTAGCTGTGCAGAACCAGGTAGCCACTGAGGGAGACACTAAAACTATGAGACCTAGAATTTTCAGTTAGGCTTTCGGCTACCTGCTATGCTACTAGAAAAGACCAAGTGACAGACACAGGGAGCTCATGAGTAGGGAATGTACTGTTACCCATATGTTCATGTTTATTTTTCCCAATGGAAGTAATCATTTATTCATTCAACAAATGTTTATTCAGCACATACTCTGTTCATTGTACAGCACTAAATGCTGAGGAGATAAAAAAATAAGGTTTAGCCCGGCCGGTGTGGCTCACTGGTTGAGCATCAACCCATGAACCAAGAGGTCACCAGTTCGATTCCCAGTCAGGGCACATACCCAGGTTGTGGGCCAAGTCCCAAGTGGAGGGCATGCAGGAGACGGCCAATCGATGTTCTCTATCATCGATGTTTCTATCTCTCTCTCGCTCTCCCTTCCTCTCTCTCTAAAATCAATAAAGAAAAAAAAAGGTGAATCAGGTATAGATTTTACCCCAAAATAACTAAAACCTCATTCAGAAAACAAGAAATATAATAAATAAATGATGGAAGGCAAAAAATATGTACCACAAGGATGGGATAAATATCTGTTAGAGTTCATTCATACCTTAGTACCACAATCATTCAACATTTATTGGACACAAAGCAGTTTATGTGATTCAATTTCATTTTTAAAACTTTATATGCACAAAGATTATCTAGAAAGAGAAAATGAGTGAGTGGGATAAGAAGTATTTTTCTTTCCTTTTTATTTGTGATGGTATTATAATAAAATATTGTAATTAGACAAAGTTTTACTGAAAAAATTTATCAGGTGCCTTTCAATTTTTTGCTAGGAACCTCAAAGAGTCCTTGTTCAGGCAGGAGAGTTTAATGAGAAAAAAAAAAAAGAATAGTGCAGTAAGGAGACTTTGCTTGACCTCGAACAATTCACCTAACTTCTTGATAACTTCAGTGTGTTGTCTATAAAATGGGGAAAATAATAGCTATTGCTTTAATCACAACAATGCTAAGAATACACTGAAAAATAGTCAATGGGAAACTTCTATAGATTCTACTGAAAGGAGGTTAAATAAACCAAAGCTATGGATTGGATAATGCAGAAAAATAACATAGACTTTCATTACTGGTAGAACAGAGGTCATGACTCTATGTAAGCACACATGCCATATTAGCACCTAGCAATGAGCACTGCTCAGAGTAAGCTTCTCGGATTCTTATTTCTGGGTCTTCTCAGTACCTGGAACCATGCTTTGCTTATAATAAAGATTTATTACTATCAATGATAGACTGGCTCTTAGAAGTTTTAGTAATTTTCAGGAGCTTTGGCAAATACATTTTTAAATTTCTATTTCATCGAAGTAAATTTCAATTTTGTTTCAGTTTGAATTCACTTAGTTACCAATTATTCACTCCGTTCTCATATCTGAGTATTTATTGGACTTCACATTGCTCGCTACACGTTTTTTCCCAGCCATAGAACACAATACATTAAAAAGTATGTAATTCTGAATAGTCACAATTTTAAAAATAAAATTGGTGACCTGAAAACTAAACTTGATTTAACTCAGATTCTCTTTCTCACCTATACTACAATTTTTATCTAGCCTGGTGACACGTAGTTGAAAATGCCATACCTGTTTGTTGAACTGACTTGAATTCAAATTCTTAGGGCAAGAATCTGAAATTAGACTTTCAGTGACTTCTCAGTGACTATGTTTTGGGGTTGTGGTAATACACATTAACATCCCTGTTTTTTTCTCTAACAAATGAGACTGGTAATGCAAATCATCTATTTAATCTGATAAGATGTTATGAGGATTCCATTTCAACTGTTTTTAAACACTTTGGTATTTTCAGATGGTGGAAGATATAAGAGCCCAAAGTGTGATAACCACTGATTAAAACTCTGCCTTGGGGTTTACCTATCAATCAGCTCCAGGGAAGAATAAAGAAAAATGTGAATAGTCTCAATCTTCCCATCTTAATGTTTTCTTTCTAGTCGTTTACATCGAAACCTAGAATATTTTTCTGTAGATACTTTGCCTCTTTTACATTGAAGTCAAGAGCCTAGACAAGGAAAGGAAGGAAAGAGCCTGCCAGAAGAAAAGAAAGAAAAAAAAATCTATAGAAATATTCATTTGTACTTACAAAATACAGGAACAAAATAAATATTGATGTATTTCTTTAAGGCATTTGAAATACTTTGCTTCTTGTGCTAAATGTCATTGCTAACCCTTTATGATACTTCCAAAGGAAGGTAAAAGAGCATGTTAAAATTTTACAGTTCTTTGAATAAAACAAAGCATTTAACTAAAGCAGAGGAGGATTTCTTTAATGTTTTGTTGAGAAAATCCAAACTGTCTTGAAGTGTTCCCTGTAAGTAGTTATGAGGTAGGATGGGGACCTGGGTGTCGAGCTGGGACAGCTAGGCCTGCCCGTGTGAGCTGATGTTCCTGCTCCCGGGGCCAGTTTGGGGCCCCACAGGAAAGGAGGAACTTGTTTCTTCTTCTTATCTTATTAATATTCAACTCGCAGTACAAATTCCACTTACAATCTTTCTAAGACCCTAGTAGGCACAGAGAGACAGAGTAATGAGGAGATCTATGGTGAATTTCTTATACAAATAATAGCAGGGAATCATTTTCACATGGAAAGCTTATGGGTGCCAGGGAAACACTATGCAAAGGCAAATAAACATCAGTAAGAGCAAGTAAGTCTAGAGGTGAGGATTTGCAGAGTCAGAACCCAATTCAACCGCCATGAAGTGGAGGCCATAGCAGGAGCACTTGAAGACCTGGAAACCACACGATTCAAGGAAAGTCTTTGATCACCGCCCCCACCCCGGCCACCCCCAGTGCTCACCGTTTTCATCTCAGTGATAGAAGCAGTCTATTTCACAGCTTCAGTGATCTCTAGAGAGTTGCTCATGTTCTTTACTACCCTCATGTAAAAACACTACACAAATGGCAAGTGTTATATATCATACTGAAAGATTTATTTGATACGGTTGCTTTTTTTTTTTACAAAATTTTTCTTCATTTAAAAAAAAATTTTTTTACCCTCTCCAGAGGATATTTTTCCATTTATCTTCAGACAGAGTGGGAGGGAGGGAGAGAGAGAGACACATGGACTAGTTGCCTCCTGCACAATCTCGACCAGGGCCGGGGACAAACCACAACCGAGGTACGTGCCCTTGACTGGAATCGAACCCGAGACTCATTGGTCCGCAAGCCGACACTCTAACCGCTGAGCCAAACTGGACAGGGCTAGAAATTTTTTTCTTTTAAAGAAAGTAGAGGAGATGGCCCAAAGTATATAATTGTGTGACAACTTCTACAGGAGGGAGGGCTATGTAAAATAAGAGGATAAAGCCATCTTGAAAACTCAAGCATTGTTCTGTTTTATTTAGTGATTCCCATTTAATTAAAATTTTGTGGATCTAGAATGGGATGATCCAAGCTTAAAACACATAAAAATGCTAGAAATTCTTAATTATCAACGGTAGTTAAGAATTAATGTGTTGCTTTAGTTTTAGATGTTCTTATTCAATCAGGGTTAGCATATATTTCACCTGTGGTTGCCAATTTTCATCATGAATAAAAATACAGAACTTTGAAACTTTAGTGGAAATAGCTCCGTCTCTGAAAATTAAGTAAGCACTTTGGGATCTTCACTTCCCTAGTGTCCTTACGATAAATAATAGTCACCACTGTCTGGATTCTCAGGTTTAGAAGACAGCAAATAAATGGGTGAAATCTTGATTACTGCTGACCTAATGACATGACCTGGACAATTTTTTTGCATTTTAAAATCTTTAATATTAGCTTGTTTTTGGGGGGTTGTTTGTTTTTTCTCATTTGTTTTTAGTAAAAGAGGATTTCAGAAAATCACGACAAAATTATATTGATGGTTTGGGGTATTGAGATCCGGCTTTTAGTTCGAGATTCTGAAGAAGTGGAAGGAGAGGGAAGGGGGACTCTAGGCCCGTGTTTGTCAGTAACTTGCTGTAAACCTTGCGCAATTCCCTTAAACTCCTAGAACATCGATGCCTCACTGATTAAAAAAGGAAGATCAACAAAAGTGACCTCCATACAAATTTCACATCTCGTGATTTTATGATAGTTAGGGTGTAGAAAGACACTAATGACAAATGTTTTAAATGGAATTTTGTGGAAAAGTGCATCAGTTAAGATCAGGGCCTCGATTCTAGTTAGCAATGCCGCTGACTAGCTGAGTGACTGAGCCAGATTAAATTCTTTCTGAAGCAGAAGGGAGTATAAAGAAATCAAATTAAGGTTTTAAAAGTTGAATGATTCATGCAAGTCACTTATTAACCTTTCTGGATCTCAATTTTCTCATTTGAAATATGAAAGTGCTTGACTAAATCATCTCTGGAATCTTCTGGCTCTAAATTTCAATGTTATTGCATCAATGTTACAAAAATATTTGGCAATTTCTATTTCCTAGACCTGCTATATCATTATGATGATTAACTCGCCAGTTTCTACAGTAATCATTGTAAATATTGATTTCTTTATTTATTTTTATTTTTTATTAATTTATTTTTGTTACAGATGTTTCTCCTTTTTCTCCCATTGACACCCTCCTCCCCATCCCCGCCCCCAATATTGATTAATTAGCAGCAGATAATTTCTGATCAATTTGCCACTCTTCCAAATAATATGGTCCAGGTGCTCATTGCCAGGATAACCAAATCTTGTTGATGAGAGTTTCATTCACTTGTATTCATTGAGTTCCATTCAATAAATATTCATTGAACTCTGTCTTTTTAAATGATGACTAAATCTTTTCGCTAAAATATATTCCACTTCAAAAAACAAAAACACTTACCTTCTCTGTGCTTCTTTAACTATAAAATTGTAGCCACAGATACATACCTCCATTATAGAAGGGCTTTGATGACTCATGACATTTGTAAGGTGCATCAAGGTCCTTGATGGAAGGCACTCCATCTGTTGCAGAGTGTAATTAACATTATGAGTTTACCAGAAGAAACATAAGAGTCATTGTTAAAGAGCATCATGGGGACTGTCTTGTCCTTTAGTCATAAGACACCTCTGATGTGGAGGAAGGTCATAATTTATAATAGTGACTAAAAGTAACTTGGACATGAAAAGAGTTAGTTGTTTTCAAATTCAACACAGTCTTTTTATTAATTGGAGGGGCAGCCATGGCAATGTATTCAACATGTTTCATTTTTGAACTAATGATAAAAACAGGTATCACGCTCTAGAGAACATGCTGGATTCTACAAATGCTAAAGAAAGTAATGTAATATTAGTATTAATTAGGCAAGCTGTTCATTGGGGAGTTCAGTTGCTTCAGATCTGGAAAATTTCTGTTCCCTTAGTCAAGAATGGAGAGATGCCACGTCCATCCTCTTTGACATGTGCTTTAATTCTGTAACAACTACGGCAATGTCGGGAGAAAGGGCATCCATTCCAAGGCTCCTGTCTTGATTGCCTGTCAACTTCACATGAAGGGTTTCCTTAATCCCAGCACCCCCTCTGCAAGGCAGGGAAAGCTCTGGGCAAGTCTCAGGATCCAGAGAATGATTGTCAAATGGTTCCTTCTGATAGGTCAAGCCAAACAGCATAGTGTACATTTAGGTGTTTAATAAAGATTCTTGATAATGTTGACAAGGATGCTGAAGATGCTGTTACTGATGGGGGTACGTGATTATTTTGACAACTTGGGTTGAGAGGTAATTGTACTCACAAATGAACCATAGGTGACCATTTAGAGCTTCTCACCTTCAATAAAAGAGGGAGGGAAGGAAGGAAGAAAATTTCTATTCTTATTCCAGACGTCCTTGTGGGGTGGGGGAGATCCAACATTAGAGCCTAAAATAGAGGAAAAGCATAAATTGATAACCTTTCTGAAAAAAATCATTAAATTTGTATTTATAAATGTATTGCTCAAAAGCAGAGCTTGAAGTAATAAGATAAAAATAATAATAGAATGAGAATAAAATATTATACATGTCCCTTTAGTTTTTCGTCACGTTTCTGGCACTATTCTATGTTGCTATTAGAAGACTATGATTCTACTTTTTATAAAATTAAAGCATTGAGGTGTCTGAGGAGGAAAGGAGGGATCAATAGGTAAAGCACAGGAGTTTTTAAGGTAGTGAAACTATTTTGTGTGATACTTTAACGGTGAATGCATGGCATTATGCATTTGTCAAAACCCATAGAACTGGGTGACACAAAAAGTGAAACCTAATGTAAACTGTAGACGTTACTTAATAATGATATATCCATATTGGTTCATCAATTGTGAAAATGTACCACAATAATGCAAGATGTTAATAATAAGGGAAGTGTAAATGTGGAGGAGGGAGAAGGTAATGGAAACTGAACTTTCTACTCAATTTTTCTGGAAACCTAAACTGCTTTTAAATAGAAAGTCTATTTAATTTTTTAAAAATTAAATCATTGTCCATTCTAAAAAAAGAGAGAGAGAAACCTTTCATGTTACTATATACACATTCAATTTATACAAAAGAAAGCCAAGGAAGTCATACCGGCTCCTTTAACCTATAAGTGTATGTGACCTGTTCCAAAAAAGCAATATTAACATGGAGTTCTGAGTTTATTGTGAACCAGAAAATAAACTGAAGTACCAGTTTTAAAGTGAAGGTCAGTGACGATCACCATTAAACCTATACTTCTATTCCTCAACCCACAACCAAAGCTTAATATTTTACGTCATATAAGATTTCTGTATTTTTGACCAAGGTAGATGTCAGGTAAATAAGGGAGTAGCTAGATCACACAGATGACTGAATGTTATGTTCTGGGGTTTTTGTACTTCCTATTCTGGAAATCTCATAACCTAAGATTTAAATGTCATGGGAAAGTAGATGTGAATACACTGTTCTTTAAGGTAAGTCCTCTGGAATCAAATGGTTATGGTATAGCAATAATATTTCATATTTATGCAAGGTCTTTATGTCCTGAGTCACCTTACAAATGGATAGTTCAATTAAGTCATAAAAGACAATGCCAGTTACAAGGAACCATTGTGTTAAGACTTTAAGGATTACCAGGGCCAAAACTTTCCAACTCTGTAATGACTAAATCTATATTTAAAGAGACACTCTCATGGCCCTCCTTTAGAATTCATTGTCTTTTAAGGTTGTGGGATGAAATTACACCAATCATCCAAAATGTTCAGATGTGATCAACCCAGGAAAAATTAAGAAATAGGTCAAATTTGACTTTGGAATACCTCCAGAGATAACTAGTTTTCTTTATTCTCAGAAACAGGTTCTTGTACCCCCATGACCCAGGGATTTTTTTCTTCCTACCCTTAAAACTTTTGATGCTCCTGCCCCAACTCAAGCTGATTGCTTCAAGGACAGGGCTCCAGCGTGGTGACCTATATGGACCTACCCTCCTCAGTAGTGTTCCTGCTGCTCCACCAATACCATCCAATGATTCACTCATTCTTCATTCACTCATTTTTTTCTCATAATCATTCACTCATTTAATCATTCAACGAGTACGTGTTTGGTGCCTCCTCTGAATTAGACACCAGGCTAGGACTCTAAGATATTGCAAACAATAAGAGAGATGTGCTCTCTGTACTCATGGAGTTTGGTTTATCTAGAAAGGTTAACATTAAACACATTCCATGCTAATGAGTATTTAATTAAATTTTTAATAAATGATACAAAGGAAAATGCAGAATTCTGAGAACATGTAAAATAAAGGGACCTAACTTGAAGATGTCTGAGTAATGTTCGAAGCTGTGATTGTTTATTTGTTTGTTTGTTTGTTTTTATTGATTTTTTTAAAGAGACATAGAAACATCGATGTGAGAAAGAACCATCAATTGGCTGCCTCCTGCACTCCCCCCACTGGGGATCGAGCCCACAACCCGGGCATGTGCCCTGACCAGATATCGAACCGGGACCTCTCAGTCCATGGGACGACACTCAATCCACTGAGCCTGTTTTTTATTTGGCCTAGCCTATCATCAATATGCTGAAACCTGCCAGTCTTACAACTCACCTCTTTAGGACAAAGCTCCCTATTCCTTTAACATGCAGTTAGTCTGATTTATCATAGTATTGATCATAGTATCGGTACACTGTGGAAAAGTTCCTGGAGTTATCTTCAGAAGAATCTCTTCTTTGACCAGCCCCCTATGTTCATGTCAAAGGAGACATCAAGCCCCTCTGGTGTTCATAAATCAGTATTTCTAAATGGGAGAATGTGAGGTCAATTATGATAAAAGAGCTGAGGAATGAGCTAATTTGAACAGAATGATTCATACTGCCTCCTTTACCTTTATCTGGGGTTGGACCCAACAGTGAGCCTCAGACAGATGTCATGCAGACAAAGACGGGTATCACTGGTGCTTTCCAGGTCTCATAACCGGTCCATACCAGAAGAAAGTCCCTGAGAAAAATCAGTGACCCACCCCAGTGGTGGTGACCCTTAGGTCACCTTTTGTAGATCTTCACGGAAAATCCTCAGTTATCTCTTGGCTTTGGGATACCTAATGAGATCATTCTATTGGAGCCATAAAAGCCCAGAGGGATCCAGCATGATATTGATCAGGCAGCAAACAAGACCCATCTGGACACAAGCATGAGGTAATTTAACTCCAATGTCACTAAGTCTTATGTCTCTCCATTCTGAATATTCCATATCACAGGCAGCTGCCCACTTGGTGTTACCTGTTTGACACTCAAAAGTCTATACCGACATAGTCAAAACAATATCCATATCTCCTAATCAAAACTGGTCTATCCTCTGCACCATTCTTTTAAAAACCTATATCTCTAAAGAACGATTAGATGTCACATCAATTAAGAAGTCAGCCAATATAAATATATTGAATGACTGAATAAATTGTATCCCAATATCATTATACAAAGTGGCCTCCCTTTTTTTTATGCTTTAACTGTTTAGGGCCTCATTTTATTGTGATTAAAATGAAGGAGTTGGACTAGATGAACTTTGAGTTCCTTTTCAGCTCCTATATAGTCATATAAAATGGGTTATAAAGGTTTAATCAAACATTATGATTCTCACAGATATGTTTCTCCTTCCAGGAATTATAATGCTCATTGGCCTACAACTCTTCCCAACTCTAGGCCAGCTAGCAAGGTATTTCATGATCTGCCTTTCTCCCCCATGCCCTTCACCAGCACTTTCTCCCAACACTAGAACCCTTCGCTTCTTCTCTAAGCTCTCAAATGCCTCTCGTTTCCCAGGCCTCAGAGATATGCATATCCTGTCACTTCTGGCTGAAAGGAGGCTCTGACATACCTTGTTGCCATACTTTTCCTTTAACTAGAAAATATTTAAAACATGCACAAACAATACGGAGACTGATTACTCACAACTCAGAATTAACACATTAGTTTTGCTGCATTCTCCACCAATATCTTAAAAAAAAAAGCGTTGCAGACCTAGTTGCATACCCCACCTTTATGCAGCTTTCTTCCCTAGAAGAAAACACTATTCTAAGTTGTGTCTTTTGCTTTTACCTTATATATATGTATTTATAAATATGATTAGAAATTATTTTTTGTTCTGTTATTCTTATGTATATGGAATAACTTGTGTATTAATTTGCTTTTTTTGGTTAACATATTTTCTGACATCATCTATGTTGATAACATATAGAGCCAGTTCATTCACTTAAGTTTTTATTGCCATTATGGGAATAGAGCATAATTTAATGATTCATTCAGTTAGTGAATGTACATTTAGGCTATTGCTAATTTTGTGACTTTACAGATAACACCACAAGAACAATTCTCTTAAATATTCCTTTGGTCATGTGTGAGAGAGTTTCTCTCAAGGGTATATGCTTAAGCACAGAACTACTGGGTCACAGATTATATGTATCTTCAAATTTACTGTATATTTGAAAGTCACGTAAATGACTGACAATCAGTATGCAGAACATATAAGGATTCCTAGAAATCTGAAAGGAAAAAAAAATGATCCAATAAAATAAATGGACAAAAGATATAAATAGGCAACTGAGTAAAGAGAAACCTCAATTGGCCAATAAATCTTACAAATATGTTCAACTAGTAGTTGGGGAAATGTACATTAAAACAAACAAACTAACTTAAAAAGTGGGCTGCTATTTCATACATTTCAGAGTGGCAAAAATTTTAAAACCTGAGAAAAGAGAATGCTGGAGCAAGCATCGTAAGAGTCACGCTACATGATGGTAATGAAGTGACGCACCCTTTCCGGGACTTTGTCATTTCATCTATGAAATGGGGATGATCTCTAAGAATCCTGAAAGCCCTCCTTTTCTTGAACCTCCTCTCTCTGTTCAATTAAACATGATTCTACAAGCCCTGGATTCAGGAATGAAGGAGATATAGTACTTGTCTCACCCCGTGAGACAGGGCCTGCTAGTATGATACATGATGCTAGTATGTTTTGATGCATTCATTTGTTCTTTTTTTCCCCCAAATACGTATGTACATTTGGCAAGTACATATTGTACATTTGGCGAGTACAAATTTCCAAAAAGAGAGTGAAAAATAGAAACTCCTGGGAGAATGGACAATAGGAACTCCTAAAGAAACGGTCACACGCTCAGAGAGAAAGGCTGTGATGTGCAGGAGAATGGAGGGGCCAGAAGAGGCACTGCAGCCTGGAGCTGAAACATGCAGAAGGGTTCCTACACAGAGCCACACCTAAAGGAGCCTTGAAGGTGGAGTGACATCATCCACATATACAGAGGAGCACATCGAACCGGGCAAAAAACAACAAACACTGTGAGGAAAGATTGAGACATAAAAGAGAATATTTGAAGGATGGTATTCAACAGGTGAAGGATAAAGAGATGAGGTCACAGGTATACGCAGGGTCCAAGGAGATACAGACTTTGTAAGCTAGGTTAAAAGGCTTAGCTGCTTTCCTAAGAGCAGGGGGAGGGCCTCGATGGCTATAAGGCTGGCAGGGTGAGTTACAGTTTAGAAAGGTCAGTCTCCAGGGCAGGGCAAGGAGCCCAGCTACAGATCCAGGCAGGAAAAGGTGCGGAGCTATGTGCTGTAAGTGCCAGAGGGACGGAGAGAAATGGTGGGCCTAAGGGATTATGAAGAGGTACCATCAATAGGACCTGGTTTGATGAGGTGCATTCGGTAAGGGAGAGGAAGAAATCAGAAGGGCTCCTAGGTTTATGGCTTGAGCAAACGTGAAGGTGATGCGGTTCACTGAGATGCAGGTCACAGGTCACAGGTCACAGGGTAGAAGGGGTTGTGTAGATGATGACCGTTTGGGGAAGATTGTGTCTGAGATATCTAGGGGACATCCAAGAGCAGCTGGCTAGTAATTAGTTGGGTATGCGACTCTGGAACTCTAATGAGTGGTGTTGCCTCGAGATTTAGATTTGAGAATCCTCGCTACATAGTAGGCAATTGAAATTCTACTAGGAGATAATGTTATCAACTAGGACATCTAGAATGAGAAGAAAGAGCAAAGGAGACTGAGAACAAGTTATCAGAGGGGTGGGAGAGTGTAGTTTTACACACACACGCGCGCACACACACACACACACGCACACACACACATACAAGAGAGCAGCAACAAGTGTCAACAGCTGCTGAGACCCACAAGAGTTTTCCATCTCTAAACAGGATTATGTATTCTTAAAGTTTGGTCTTAGCAACAACAAATGTTCAGGGAAGTCCCACGATGGTTTGCAGATTTACCCTGTCTCAGATTTGGCTTTCAGAGATCAATTCATGGCTACAGTGGAGCATCGGGGCAACCTGTGGGAAATTTGTCCAGAGATTTCTGCAGTCCCCTAGGAGTGTCTGCCCTGGTAGAAGGTGTCCTTTCTGGCTTCACCATGCTTGTCACTCACACCTGCATGGTCCCCGTGGAGGCAACAGAAGATGCTATAGAGAAAAGTAAAAGTGTCCTGTCAACACCAGTGGGAACTCCTGAGACACAGATTGCAATGGCACATTTTTAAAAAATAGCCAAAACTAATAAGGACATCTCTCCAATTTTAGAAGAAAAAGAAAAAGTCAACTGAGAATCACTCTGGGACCTAATGCAGGGTGTTGCCTCGAAAAGGGCACTTTCTCATAGGACTGTGCTAGCTCTGAAGTCCTCCGAAGGAAGTGGGGCCCAGACGTGTCCCCGGCTTCTGTCACCCTTGCCAAGCCACCATGCGTTCTCAAACATGTGCCGTTTGTGCTCCAGTCCAGTCCGCTCCTCACCAACCGGGCACCCATGTCACTGTTCAGATAGAGATCTTGACACATCGCTGCTTCAATTATGTAAAAACAAAACAAAACAAGAAAACCTCTGGTTTTTGCTTGTTGCTTCCCTACCAGAAGTTGCACAAATTACGGAGGAGGACATGTATGGCATCTCCAAATAATTCTGCCTCAGTGAGCTCATGGAAATAGATGACCGGGTGATAAAGACCCTGAGCTGCTAGGAAACAGGAAGCAGAGACTTTGCTCTCCTGTAAATGTTTCCAAAGCATTAAAGAGGGGTGGGGAGGCGGGGGTACACAATGACAATGTATGTCAAAACATTGTCACTCGAAGTGTATGTTTTAAAAGGTTAAGAGGAGGAAAAGGGCAGGAACCGTATATAGGAATTTTTAGTCATGTTTTCAAATCACTCATGGGATTGAGGTGCTGAAAGGCCTTTAGGCCGGGGATTTATGCATAATCGGATCATTCAAAAACATATAAATGGCTGCCAGAGCAAAGTACAATGTTCACTTTTGAAATCACAAAAAAAGCTTTGTTTTAAGTAGGCTGAATTGACTAAAGTTTAGTTTCAGTGAAGCATGTTTTTGCTTTGGGTGTCATTATTTAGTTTGGCATCCTTGCCAAGGAAACCTTTTTCTTACTTCGACTGTTGTTTTTCTTCTGCTGCTACAACTGTGAACGTTGAGGCAAGACTCTGATGCTGCATATTTAAATGAGAACTGGTTCCCGTGTACCTTTGATTCTGGGGAAGGGAGAGGGGGAGCACAGGGTCTTGAAGGCTTGCCAGGACTTGTAAAGCTGATAGATGTGTGCCTTGTCTCTTGAATAATCTGGAAAATCAAGTTTAGCTGGTTTGATCAAAGGGTTTGCAAGTCAGCTGAGAACACTTGCAATAACTATAGATACTGTATGCATCGACCAGCCAAAGGCCAAAAAGCTAATAGCTTTGCCAGAGATAAAGGATTATGTATGTTATGCTTGTGAATACCGAAGGAAGGAATTCTCCATTTTAATATTGATGGCCCAGGTTTGTACTGGTTAGACATTCAGACAAACAAAATACTCTAAATCTTAAGGACTTAAGGCACGACAAAAAAAAAAAAAAACTTTTAAAGTCCTGCTGCTCTCTGCCCATGTAAAGCCAGTGCGGAGTGAGGGAATAAACCACACACTTCCGACTGACAGTTCATCAGGAGAGGGGAGAGCAGGCTGACAGAGCTACAAGTGGAAGTCTCCTATTTTTGGAGTCCTTTTTCATCCAAAGCTTCTAGCCGCAACACCTGCGGAGACAAGACAACTTTGATGGAGATCGATGGGGAAAGGGCCTGGCACGCATTCCTTTTCGGACATCCTCCTTTTGGACAAGTTGGTCATGGGGGAAAAACTTGATCTCTCTGCCAAGAAATGATTCCCTGGATCAGAAAACTGTAGATCAGGATGAAATTAGAAACACGAAAACCCAAACAGATTTGTCAGATCATCTTGCGTCTGGTCTTTTCCGTGAATTTAACACTCTGACTGGGTCTCATGGGTTGATTTCAACTCTTGTGCTTTTGTTTTGATTCAACTCGCTTAAAAGACAACACCTCTCTTGGCAAAAGTATGGACAAGTAATCGACTATACTTTCAGCCAGCATTTCTCATCTTTAAAGATAATATTAAATAATTCCCAGAAGGGGAGCCCCTCGGTGTCCTAGAGTGAGCGGAGAGTATTGTGGGTACCTGCAAGGAACAGCCACTTTGACGGGTTAGGATTTCCTAATATAGACACTGTTTTAGTTATTACCGTGAAGCCCCATGAAACAACTGTTGGGGAAAGCTTTAAACACACACACACTTGGCACACCGACCTGGCATTAAACTAAATTACAGGTACAGTGGTGACATATGTAAACGAATCTGCCAGTACAAGTTACCGAAGGTTATGTGCCATGCACAATAATAGGCGATGCATTATTCAAGTTTTGTACTAATTAAAGAACTACTTTGTTGCTAAGAATCGGTGTATTAAAAACATACATTCTTATTAACTGCGTTCCCAAGAGTTAGAAAGATGAGAGGAGGCTCTCAGATTTCAGGGACCTATTATTAGGTTCTCAAAGTATTTTCTTCATCGCATGCATTTTTTTAAGAGAAAGCTCCGAGTCCACACCACATAAACAAGGTCTGATTGTGGGGTTTTAAATGGCTATCTTGGGTTTTTCTTCTTTCTGCGCCGTGTTTTCTTCTCACTCCACCAAATTTCGCTTCTTGGAATCAGGACCTGAACCAAAGTTAAACACCATAAAGAAATTTGCTCAGTAAAACAGGACTTTTATTGACTGAAAAGCATTTTTACAGTGTAATCTGCATTTTTGTAAGTCCTTGTGGAAAATCCCCTCTGACTGAGGGTTACTTAAAGACTTAAATGTGTACATTGCCCATGCAGCTTTCCTAAGTTGAAGGAAAGCGGACAGAGGTGGCAAAACTGGTATGTCTGACATCCTCCCCCAGGTCTGCTGTCACCAACAGAACAAAAAGCCTGCTTTTATGGACTGCCCTGCACTGTGGCCTGTCACCGGGCCCGGCCCCTAGACCTTGGGGCCTGTTCTCTGCCCAACAGAGACACTGACAGATCGGAACAGCTGCGCCAGCCCTGTGTGGCCCCTCCCAGAGTCTCTCTCCCACCATTTTTGCTCACCGCCTCTCCATCCGCTCAGCCCTCCCCAGCTTTCAACACCGTCCCCCAAGGTTTTTCTCTTTAACACATTTTTTATTTGGACAACTTCTTCATCAGAGGTTCCACATGAGCCCACCGTTCCACAGAGCCCTTCCCTTTCTCTCAACCTCAAACTGCTGAGACCCAGAAGCATCCTTTGTCCGTTTCCCTGACAGCACACTTTCCCCTGACTCCATAGCTCTGGACCTTGCCTTTCTCTTGTTTTCTGGCTCAGGCATGCGAGTGACGTGTCTAAATGAGAGTCGATTCAATTGTACCCTTTCTCATTTGCACCTTGATAGGCTCTCTTGAGTTGGGGATTGAGGTGAAATTACAGTTAATTTGCCAGAAAGTGTATAGTCCCATGGTAGCATAGAACATATAAATATTCTCAATCATGTGTGCAGAGTGGGAAAATTTTGAGAGCCATTGGTGAGGTATGCTGTACTGGCATATTTTTACTAAATCTGCTCTATATTTAAAGATATATATTTTATTGATTTTTTTTTTTTTTTTAGAGAGGAAGGGAGAAGGAAAGAGAGAGAGAAACATCAATGGGCTGCCTCCTGCACGCCCCCTACTGGGGATTGAGCCCACAGCCCGGGCATATGCCCTGACCAGTAATCCAACCAGTGACCTCTTGGTCCATGGGTCAGTGCTCAACCACTGAGCCACACTGGCTGGGAAAAATCTGCTCTATATATTAAATTCTATGCTCTTACGTAGGCAGTTTTCCTGGTCTTCTGTTTTAAGGCTCTTCTTGGTTCCTCTGAGGCTGCCTGCATATGGCTTTTAGTCAAGTGGTCTCTAATCTCCTTCATGCTAAAACAAAAGAAAACCAAACACACCTACCAGTCCACCCCATCACCCTCTTTTCAATTAATCCCTTTCTTCACTTGCTCACCTCAACTTCTTCTCTTCCTTTGAACCCCTTCAGTCTTCATCCTGACCCATCATTTTTTAAACTACTAAGAGATCTCCAATCGTCTCAAATCAAATCCTCCATTTCTCTCTGTGCCTTTTTCTGCTCTCTTCATCATCACCCGAAGAGATCTGTGGATTCCATAAATATGGATTGGCACTGTCTACAGTAGTATCTACTTTGTTGTTGTTAATACTCACCTGAGGATATTTTTGGCATTGATTTTTAGAGAGCTTGGAAAGGAGAGGGGGGGAGAGAAAGAGAAACATCGATGTGAGAGAGACACATGGATTGGTCACCTCCTACACCAATCCCGACTGGGGCTAGGGCTTGAACCTGCAACCCAGGTATGTGCCCTTGACCGAGAATCAAACCTGTGAACCTTCGATGTTCTAACCACTGAGCCACAGCAGCCAGGGCAGTACTATCTACTTTCGACGTTGTTGCCTGCTCTCTCCCTGCTTCTGTTTCCTTAGCATCAACTCATGCTCAGTTTTCTTTCTTCTGCCTCTATGTTCATCATTCTAGTGCTAGTGACGTCCTCCCTGAGTACTCCTCCTCCCTCTGTTCCTAACCCTGTTCCTGCCTTCCTGGACTGTGTCAAGAGTTTTTCATTCCTGTCAAGAGTTTTTCATTCCCAAGTCACATTTTTTCACTCTCTCTCTCTCATCCTCTTTTCTTCACTTGCAGGATCTGCTTCATGTATCCCTTTAGCCCAAAACTTTCTTCCTCTCTCCTCTTGTATAGAATCCAACATGGAAGAAGACATTCTAACTCCAGGCCTATCAACACCTGGAAGAACAAATGACAAAGCCAAGATGTAACTTCTTTTCCCTCAGAAAAGTCATTTCTGAGTAGCTTCTGCGATGTAGTTGGCAGCAAAATTATTCTGTATTTTTTCTTTAAATTGTAACTTTAGGTAAGTTGTGAGGCATCACAATTTTTTCCCATAGACTCACCGACTGTGTCTTCCAGAACATCATTTTACATCTCTGCCTCTTCCTGAGCTGACTGAGTAATTTGGCAATGGTTAGAGACCCAATGACTGCTTTCAACACACATTTGGGCGTATTCTTCTAACAGGATTTATTCAGTCATGAATTGACATACATTTCAAAGCTAATAGTTGATTTTTCACATAAGTGGTATCCTCCTGCTAAAAATTATAACCTACAACTCCTGAAATAGTTAATGCTCCAATTAGGGATTTGATTATCTTATTAAAACAATGACACCTAGAATTTTTTAGAAAAGATTTGCTTTATTTTACATTAACAGTACTTTGCATTATCAGGTTTTAAATTTCCCCAGTACAAACCTTGAACCTACCACCCAACAACATAATTTATTTTTGGTCAGACTTACCTAGATTATAAAGCATAAGTTCACGGCTGGCACTGAATTTAAAAAATAAAATATGGATATCTTACAGACTTCTGAAACTCAACATGTACTAAACTGAGTCATTGTTTTTTTCCTAAATTTTATCTAATTCTATGGCCATTTCCATGAAAATTCTCCCCAAATCTTTACCCTAAACCCTATGTTCTTCCAGATGGAATTTCCAGCTGCCTGCTGTCCACCTGTCCTAAAACTACCCTTGCCAACAGTGGATCGAAAATGAAGCCATCTCCTCAATCTGCTGTCATGTGGACTGCAGCCTAGAAGAAGTCCAAGCATAGATTGATCAAATGCAATGGAGGCACCAAGGATGGAGACACATATGCCATCTGAGATGATGGAGGAAGGCTTCACCTAGAGGTATTTACTGGAGATGATTTTTGAAGGATGAATAAAAATTCTCCAGGAGATCATTTTAGGCACCAAAAAATAATATGATCAAGACAGAATCACAAGGCCCACAAAGCCCCTGGTTCATTTCCATTCCCACTGTTAATATCCTAGTTCTGGTCTCCATCAAAGCTTCTCTGGCCTTTAGACTGATCTTCTCAGCTCCAGCATCTTCTATCTCCAACCCATCTCCCACACAGATTCATCTTCATCCATTCTTTACCAAGGCTGTGTGTTCCAGCCAGACTTAAATACTCTCCATTATATCTCTTGTCTACTTGGAAAGCCCTTTATTCTCTCTTCTTATAGAAGGTCTACTCACCATTTACCTCTTTGAAGCCTTCTTGAATCCTCCAGACAAAATTAATGATATTTTCTTTAATACTATCATATCATAAAGCACTTGCCACAGCCGTACCTATATTAGACTTAGTTGTGTACCTGCCCATGTCCCCCACCAGATTATAAACTCCTTTAGAACAGAGATTATATCTTACGTATCTGTGCCTCTCTGCTATTGCCTAACACAGTGCTTTGTGGCAAGTTCTTCATTATTACCTATTGAATGAATTGAATAAATGGTTACTGAATGAAAAAAGTTACACATAATTTTATCTACATAATTATAGCTAAGCTGATACAGGTGGGTACTATGCAACTCTTTGGTTTCCAAGTCTCAACTTGCTCTTGAATCTTTTGTAGATTTCCTGACATATTATTTTTTATATTACTAGGATTTAGTGGTATAAAAATATGATCTAACAATCTGACTTACTATAAAAGTAGTTCCTTATTTTTGTAATCTGTGCACAGTAAAGGTTGCAGTTGTACATTATTCTTTTACCTTAACAAACAGAGCAATTTCAGTTTTAGGTTAGGTTTTCTCCTTTGCCCCTTGATATTAGGCCTTTATAAACTCAAAAGAAGCAACTTTATTCCGATATAAGGTGATAAAAATTACACTACAGATGATTTTTGTGCTGTACTTATTGTATGGCCCACACTAAAATAAATTTTCAGTAGTCTCTGCATGTAAAATTAATGATATTATACAGATGATTATATCTTGCACTAAATCTTCAACAACTTAAACATTTCTTTAATGAATACAGCCAAAATAAAAATGTTTACATGCGGCTAAAGCTGATTGGAAATAAATAAAATATTGGGGAAGTTTGATTCACTGGGCCTATTTTCAGAGTGGAGATGGTGGCAACCTGGACTTCTCAGCTCCCCACTTAGGGGACATCTTAATGGGATGGGGCCACTTACACCGATGGAACATTTTCAGTCACTGACTCTCTGACTTCAGCCTTACAGGTAAATCCTGCGATATCCCTGAGACATTTAGATCGCAATTTCACTTAGGTCAGTCCTGTGTCTATGTGAAGACCTGAAGTTGATATTTATCTTCATGCTTTGTTTTATAGTAAATGCTTTTTGTATTTCAAAACAAATCACATGCAGCTAATTTAAAACTGAAATGTAAGAAATTAATAAACAAGTCCTCCTTAACTATATATTAATTAAAATATGGTCTTCGATGTGGAAGTTTCTGTTTCAAAGATTTAAGAGAGTTCTTTCGCTCGTTGAATTATACCAAAAACTAATGATCAAAATGCCTGGCAAATTAACCTGAAAATGTAATAAATTCAAGTGAAGAGTTATACCGCAGGCTTTTAAAATACAATTCATGTGCTTCATTCACAAATCTTATTAATTTTAGTCAAATATATAGGTCTCTAGTAATCCAACCCTATTTATATGACATAATTCTCATCCATGCTGCTTGATATATAGAATTTTTTCATTTACTAATAAAAGTAAATTTGCCATCAAAAACAAGTCTCTTCAACTGTAGATAGAAGGCAAGATTCTGGTTTCTCAAACAATGTGTTATATTTGAAAAGTTTATCTTTTTGGTAAAAGTAAATGTTACCAGTGTTTTATAGAGCATTGCTTCTAACACACATAATGTCTTTCAGACCTACTTTCACCAGAAATTCTGAAATCGTGCTCACTGTGATTGTTTCGTTGACCCTTGTTTAGAACGCATAGGGGAGAAATTCTATAGTTCCAAATAAAAACAACTTTTGACCTTTGAAAGACATTGCTTCATTTCTATGAGGAGTATGTTATTCCATGTTCTGTGTATACTAAGATAAATTGAAAGCGTAAGACAAGGCCCTTGCCTCAAAAAAGTCATTATAATCACATAAAATGAAGGGCAGCAGAGAAGTTCAGGGTGAGGACAAATGGATAAGTTGAGAGCAGAGAGAAGGCCACTTGACCTTTGTGGGTGTCGAGGAGGCATAAGAAGAGAAATGCATAGCTGATCCTGATGTGTTTAAGATTAAAGAAAAGAGCAATGGAACAGCAGTAGAGAGTTTCTGTTGAGGAACAATATCATGGAGACAAATCTGAGTGTGGAGAGTAAGGGGTAAGAATAGCAGACTGCAGTGCAATGGGAAAAAAAAAAAAAAATCACTGGCTTTGCAAGTGGTAGAAAAGGGATTGAGTCCGTACTCTGCATTCCCACTGAGCTCCGTGCCTGGGTCTGTGCTAAGACCTCCAGCAAAGGATTTGAACTCTGAGCATCCATTTACCAGATTCTGTACTTACAAACCATAAAGCACTTTAAAAATGCAAGATGATAAAATTATTATCAATATTATTAATGATTATATTAAAACATTCTCCTGTTTAAAATCCTCCAGGGACTTCCCTTTGCACTTACTATAATATCTAAATGTATCATGATCTACAAACAACGTCAGGATCTGGGACCTGCCCACTCTTCAGCATCAATTATTTCTGTTGCTCATTTTTCTTCAGCCATACTGGTGTCCTTTCCTACATCCCATATGTGCCAAGCTCAACTAGGTCATCTGAACGTTCTACTTCTGCAAATTTCTCTCTCTCTCTCTCTCTCTCTCTCTCTCTCTCTCTCTCTCCCACTCCTACCTCAATTCAAAAAAATCCTCAGATCTCAACTCTAACATCTCAGCAAGGTCTTCTTTAGCCACTTTATCTAAAGTAAGATTCCCAAGACTTTTCTGGATCCCACATCTTATGTGATTTCTTCACAGCACTCACTGCAATCTGAAGTTACCTAGTTATTTGTCTCCCTGTTGCCGATTGACTTCTGCATCTATTTTTTAAACTTTACTGCATCATCCTCATCCTCACTGAGTAACAAAACAAGAACTCCACGACTCGTATCTCTCTTCAGTTGTTTTAACTGCAAAACTCATTGAAAGGTCTTCTGTGCTTGCTAGCTGTAGTTTCCGCTCTCCCACGCTCTCTCAAAGTCAAGCCTTCATCCTCAACACTCCACGAAACCGCTCTTATCAATGTCACTGATGACCCCACATTGCCAAATCCAAAGAAAAGTTCTCAGTCCTCATCTTCCTTTGAGCAACAGCATTGGACAACATTGATCATTGCCTCCTCCATATTCTTTCCTTGGCCTCTAGGACTCCATTCTCTCTTAATTCTCCTACAACCTTACAGGCTACTCTCAGTCTCCTGTGTTAGTCCTCATCATCTTGTAGGTCAAGAAGTTGGGTTCAAGCTTCAGACATCTTCTCCATCTACACTCACTCCCTAGCTCGGCATATTCAGTCCTATGGCTTTAATATGATCTATGTACTTTGGTGCTAGTCATCAGGACCCTCTCTGTAGGAAGTCTTTATTTGCTAGAAGGGCCCTATCACTCATGACATAGTTGTTTCTGTACCTAATATTATTTGGCAAAACCACTTATTTATTTGGGCAGTCATCGTGTGGCACTCTACCCTTGTAGAAACACAGATTTTAAAAAACATAATAAAGACTTAGACTCTCTGTTAGTTTACATAAAAAACTTGTGATGGAGATGTCAAATGACTTGTCCTAAGCTACACCGTCACACAGCTAAGACAAGAACCCAAGGTTTCTGACTTTGCAGACTCCTCAAGCAATGTTCTTTCTGATATCTGGTAGTGTCTGAATTCTCGCATAAAAATGTGTGCTTAAACACCAAATATCCTGCTGCCAGCTATGGATTTGGACCTTCAGGCGCAAAGGCTGATGAGATGACAGGTTTCCTGAAATGCAGTCGCTGCTCTTAAATCACTATTGATCTAAATTCTGCCTTCTCTTCTATTTGTCTTTCTTCATTTATCCCAGGGCATTTCTCTCTTCTCATTCATTATCAGTAGGGGTTAGTTCACCTGCTATTCTTCTGAAGCCTCGCCATCCTGAAAGGTCACAGGTAATAATATTTATTTTGGCGTACGAGCAGCTTCCCTTCACAATGGCCTGTCCTACTCTGTAACATTTTGTTCAGTTGGTCGGGTTGTCAGCTTAGGATGTTTGATGATAAAATGCTGACATATTGCCTGTTTATATGCTGTCATGTCATTTTCTAATTGGGTGGCTTGAAAATAACAGTTTATCATTCCCTGGGTCACTTCCACTGCCTTTTTCAATGTATTTTCTGGACAACCCCACTCTGGTCGTTGACTGATGTCAAAACATGCTAAGCTGTTATATCCTACTGTGTTTGCTGCTTTTTAATTTCTCATAGTTCCACTTGATCAGGAAATGCCAGTTTTCCTGCCTCACAGTTCATCACCGAAAGCAACCTTGTTCCCTGGAACCACTTTACCTTGCATTTGCCAGTGCCCTCGTCAATTTCTTTAAAAATTCTATGATGAGGCGCCCATGTTTTCATGAACTATAACAGGATATTATACTTCTTTAGTTGACCGTGATTTTGCTCACCTCAAAATATTAAACATGACATTTGTTGTTCTTTTTACTGTTTTTTCTTTTTTTAATTATTAATTTTTTTAACTTTAATTTTATTGCTGACACTATTACATATGTCCCCAACACCCACCCACCCCTGTTTGGCCACCTCCACCCAGCCCTCGCCCCCTCTTCCCTCTGGCCATCACCCTACTGTTGTCTGTGTCCATGGGTTATTTCTTTAGCTAATCCCTTCACCTTCTTTCATCCTGTCCCCCCACCCCCTCCTCCTCCCCTCTGACAGCTGTAGTCTGTTCCATGTATCCATGCCTCTGTTCTGTTACTATTCTAAAGATGGCCAAGGTACTATGATTCTTTTCTAGAAGAACTTCCCTCCTTTTTCTTTTATTGGTTCCTGTTTTCTCAGTTCCCAATTTGGAGACAATTTTAAATTCCATTTCTCCAGTACCAGTGCAAGTCCCAGTTCAAAATACCTGTTTTTATATCAACCACATTTCCCTTCCTTCTTATCTAGTAGGTAAGCTCCTTGCCTTCTTTCTATTCTATCATATTCCTGATCCAGGAAATGACTCCTTCGTTGATCCCTGCCTCTCCAGCATATTTAGGTTTCCCTGTCAAATTGTTCGGTCTCCTCTGCCTTCCAAAGGGCATCTTGAAAACCCATCTGCCTTCCTGCTGCCTTCAATCCATTTCTTTTGATGGTCAAACCTCTCACTTGCTACTTTCTGCCCTTCCTGCCCCTCTCCTCTCACCCTGATCTCTCTTCAATCCACTGTGTTTCTGAAATAACCTATTCAAAGGTTAACAATGACCTTATCAATAAATCCAGTGGCCTTGGCATACTCCTTAGATGCTTTGTCATCTCTGTCTGCAGACTGGATCCTGTACGGGCGGTTGGAATCTCCCTTCTCTGTATTTTCACTACATCCCTTGGTTTCTCCTTCTACCCTGCCAGTTCTTTTCTTGCTTTCTTTCCAGGTTCCTCTATCTGTTCTCACTCCTCGAAGTACAAGGTTCTCCCAGATGTAGTCTCTGCTCTCTGGGCCTCTCTAACTGTACCTCAGCAATTTCATTTTACAGCCCAACGGCACAACAACCTATCTAAAACTAAACCTCACTCTGCCCTCTGAAAACTGGCTGCCCCTTTGACTTCTCTATTAATAGATCACTATTTCCTAAGTCAAGGATCTCAAAATTTCAGAATTACCTGTGGATTTCCTCTTGCCTTTACCCCCTTACCATTATTCAATTAGTCATGAAGTCCTATTTTTCTTCTATAGTACACAGAAGCTCTTAAATCTCTTTATTGTTGTTGTTATCTCCATTATAATTTGAACATTTAATTGCTTGTGTAGATTTAATGCTTCCCAAGCACTGTCCTTGCCTATAACTCTATCCTCCTCCCCAGTCTATCTTTTACATTATTATCCTGTCATGTTTTCGAGTGGCAGTTTTTTATTATGTCACTGTCCATCTCTGGTTACCTATGGACACACATAGTTCACTTTCCTTAGTTTTTCAATTACTAAATAGCACTTTATGTCTATTCATCACACACACTCACACATACACACACACACACACACACCCCTTCTAAGGGATAATTATTATTAGCTACATTTTATATGTGAAGAATTTGAGGATTAAAAGGATGCTTTCTTGCCCGAAGAAAATTAGTGAGTAGGTAACTATTTTAGGATCGAAACCCAAGCTCAAAAGCAGCTCTTAATACTTAGACTATACTGTATTTACCCTTGTACACCAACCTACTTTTCAAACTTCTCCATTTTTCCCTTTCCACAAAAAACATAACTCACGTGTCTCTATCTTTGGATTCTCTTCTTCTGCCTCTCCATTTATGCAAACTCTTCTGGGACCCAACCTACATCACTTGAGCCCAGATAAATTTCTTTTTCTCTTGGACATTTACTGACACCATCATTCCTTTGGTTTCTAACCATATGTTGCTTGTTAGTGTGTCTTGTAATACTGTCTTTATTGCTATTCCACCCTAATAATGAACATTGATGTGTATCGTCTCATTAACTACATTGTAAGGAAAGGAACATTTCTTATGTTTTTTGGACCTACCTCTCAATTTCTACCACTCCAACTCACTAATTTACTCAGAGCAGACGATTATTTCATGGGTGAAGACATGATCTTATTTAATGTCTATTGTTTGTACATCAATGTATTTTTTCCTTTAAAGTTTTATTGTTACTTTTGTGGTTTATCTACAGGTATTTATGTATCGCAATAGCATTTATGGTAAATAATCTAGCTTTTGATGATGTTTGTGTTTCTTTATTTTTTCCAGCTTTATTTCAGTATACTAAACAAATAAAAATTGTATATAAAATGTCATGTTTTGATATATAAAAAATTATGAAATGATTACCACTATCAAGTAATTAATATATCCATCACCTGACATAATTATATTTGTATAGAATAAACTCCCCTGGCAAATTTCAAGTATACAATTCAGTATTATTAACTATATCCACCATGCTGTGCCATTCATTCCATATAACTGAATCTCTCTACTCTTTGACCAACATCCCATTTCCCCCAGCAATGTGCGGTCTTCATTCATTGACTCCTGCATTTGTGATCCAGTGGCTCCAGAGGGTGTAAACACTTCCGAAAGAGGACACAAGGTGGAAAACACCCAAATAATATGCAATTTCACACCAAGCATATCAGATGTTTTAGTGTCCTATAAATGTTATGATTTTTAAAACTACAGCTAATATTGTATCTTTTTATTTAAATCTTCACTCTTTTTCCTAGAGTGAAAATAACCAATGAGATGAACTCTATTACAAGCATTAGAAACATAATGGGGCGAAAAGGAATCATAGTAGACATACAGAGAATCAAACAGCAGAAGTAAGATAAATATACGATATTTTACCCCTCAGTTTCTTTCATTGGTCCTAACAAAATGTGGCATTTTAGTGGAGAATCTCCTGAAAAGCAATTCTGCATGGTGCTGAAGCAGTGTTTCTGTGGTGCCTGGAAAAGCAGTTCTGTCCAGGGCCTGTAGGTTCTCCGCAACCACACTGAACACTCCTGGAAAATACTACATAGAAATGTTGTTTTTCTTTCCAGCTTTATTGGTCTAATTGACAAATACAATCACATTTATTTCAGGTGTGCATGATGATGCTATACACATACATTGTGAAATTACCACCACTATCAAGTTAATTGACACTTCCTTCACCTCGCATAGTTACCTCTGTGTGGGTGTGTGTGGTGAGAGTGCTAAATGTCTACTTTCTCAGCAAATTTCAAGTACAGAATACAGTATTATTAACTATAGTTACCATGCTGTACATTAGATCCTCCGAACTTACCCATTTTATACCTGAAACATTGTGCTCTTTGGCAACATCTCCGCATCATCCCACCTCTCAGCCACTGGCATCCGCCATTCTAGTCTCTGATGCTATGACACTTTTTTTATTCCGTACATAATTTTACTGTTCCATGTTTGTCTTTCTCTGACTGGCTTATTTCATTTAACATAATGCCCTCTAGGTTCATCCATGATGTCATGGATTTCCAAATAGCAGGAGTTCTTTCTTTTTTTAATAGCTAAAAAGTATTCCATTGTATACCACATATTTTTTATTCACTCATCCACTAATGGACACTTAGGGTGTTTCCAAGTCTTGGCTATTGTGAATACTGCTGCAATGAACATGGGGTGCAGACATCTCTCTGAGAGAGTGATTGCATTTCCTTCAGATCTGTACCCAGAGGTGGGATTACCAGATCAAATGGTAGTTCTATTTGAAATTTTTTGAGGAGACTCTGTACTGTATTCCGTAGTGGCTGCACCAATTTACATTCCCACCAATACTGCACTAGAGTTCACTTACCTCTGGTCTTTTTGATAATAGCCATTCTAACAAGTATGAGGTCATATCTCATTGTGGCTCTGATTTGCATTTACATGATGATTATTGATGTTGAGCATCTTTTCGTGTACCTGTTGGCCATTTTGTATATTTTTGGGGGAAAGTGTCTGCCCATTTTTAAATCAAATTATTCAGTTGTTTGCTTTGATTTGTATGAGTTCCCTATGTATTTTGGATATTAACCCCTTATCTGATATATGATTTGCAAATATTTTCTCCCATTCCCTATGTTCCCTCTTCATTCTGTTGACTGTTTCTTTTGTGCAGAAGCCTTTTACTATGATGTAGTTCCACTTGTTTATTTTTGCTTTTGTTGCCTTTGGTTGTGATGTCAAATACCTGTGTTCTTTTGTAGCTCACTGAGCTCCCTTCAAACAATTATTTTAAATTCATTGTCTTTCAATTATTTGCTTCCACTTCTTTGAGGTCGGTTGCTGAAAAGTTTTTGTGTTCCTTTGGTGATGTCTTGTTTTCTTGATTTGTTGCGTTTCTTGCAGCCTGGCAATGATGTTTGCACATTTGTTGTAGCAGTTACCTCTTCTTGAGGTTACGGATTGGTTTTGGCGAGTAACGACCTTCCCCCGCAAGCGGGTGCAAGCTGGCTGGATTATGGCCGTTCCTGATCTGGGGAAGGCCCAGTGGTGCAGTCCCTGTGCTGCTCTGTCACCTGATGTTAGTTTTGGCAATGACTGCAAGGGTCCTCCGTGGCTAAGACTGTGTCTGCAGCAGTGGCAAGAACTTTTGGGGTCTTTGGATATGAAGGCTGCTGGGGACCACCTGATCTTTTTTCCTCCCACAGTTCATGTCATTGCCCAGGGGATCCCTCTTGGAGCCCAAGTGCTCGTGGAGCAACAGCAACTCCAGGTTCCGAGCCACCGGCCTGTAGCAGCATGACTCTGGTGCCTGAGACGTGGGCAGAGGAGAGCAGCCCCGGAGCCCTGGTCCAGAGTGCTTGCCGACGGAGAGCAGCCACAGAGCCAGAGCCTGAGCGAGGGGTGCGCGTGGAGCAGCTGTGGCTCTGGGTCTAGCATGCGCACAGAGTTTTGAGGAGCAGCCCCGGGTCCAGGATGGCAAGACAGCCTTCTGGAGGCCACACAGCAGAGTTTTCTCTCCAGAGGATCTGCAACAGCGGTGGTTGTTGGCTACTTCCTTGGCAGAAGCAGCCAGTGTCCTTTGAGGAGCAGGCCACTGGGGTTTGTGCCAGTGAACGTGATCGGGTCCTCCTCTGTGAAAGCCGCGAGGAGTGCAGCTGTCGTGAGGACTCGGGGGGTCCTCAGTGGCAAAGGTTACCAGGACCTCTCCAGAGCGGGCCACTGCGACCATGCTGGCTTCTACTGCGTGGCTGATTCCAACTGCACAGCCTCGTCCTTGTTCCCAGCCATCGCCAGCTCTCTCAGCCCTGATCCCCCAGTGACCCTTTCCCTGCAATCAGTCTCCATTTTTGCCCCACTGTGCTGTTACACGTTCTTCAGCCCTCCAGGAGTATTTTCTTTGTGGATAGCTGCCTAATTGTTGTTTTTCTGTGGGGGTGGAAAGGCTGGTGTCTCCTACTCTGCCATCATGCTGACAACAACTACAAAACGTATTTGTTTGTTTTTCAACGCAGTCTAATCGACTGATTGGTTAAGAAATTGTCTAACCAAAAAAAGTGAATTAATCACATCTTCCCATTGCCGTTGTTTCACTACTATTGTTTCCTCGATCATTTATTCACCCAAACCTGTCCAAGCTCTATCCCCACAACCATGACCTGATTTCAAGACTTCCTCTTTCTGCACTTGAATTTCTCCACAACTCTCCACCTGGCCTCCCTGCCTCCAGGCTTCCCCCTTCAAATCCAGCCTCCACAGAGTCCCCAGAGAGACCATTCTAAAATATGTGACAGAAAAGCACCTGTTCTGGCTTACCAGCCTCCGTGGTCTCCCCTATCTTCGTGAAGTCTTCTTTGAATCACATTTAAACCCCTGAGGCTGGCTCACAGAGCCCTTTGCCATCTGACTCTTGCTTTTCTGCCCAACCTCATCTCTCCATCTTCCTCCTTATGTTTTGGCTTTTAATATTTAGGAGAGTATCGTGTCTTTTCGTGCCATGGCCCTTTATAACACCGTAGTTGGAATCAACATGCAGTACTGTGTGTAAACTGTGTGAAACAGTCAAACGTGAGAGCACGTAAGTGTCTCCGTAGGTAGGTGAGCGCTGTTGGCTAAAGCTGTAGTTATCCGAGTCTGCTGTTTCCCATGAACCCCATTCCCGTCTATAAATCTTTTCCGTAGAAAAGAAAGGCGCCTGGCTCTCAGCGAAGAGGTTAGCATGAAATGAGCAAGCTCGTTAGGGACCTGCCCATCTCTGCAGGACAGAGAACAAATTCCTACTGTTTGTCGGGTTTCTGTGAATTTATAAAAACAAGTTTCCCAGACATTAAGGTACAAAACTCAGATGTAGTAGCAGAAGAAAAAAAAAAAAATCAGAGTACAAAAAGGCATTCAATTCTCTTGGAAACACTGTGCTTATTAAAGGCATAAACACTGGGTACAGAAAGTTCAGTAATCTTTTTCCTAAGGGCAATAATAGTTTTTACATTACAAAATCCAATGGTTGTTCTTTATTTGAGGGCTGGAAATAAAGTGCCAGTTTGGAGAGGAAACAAAGTGTAACCAAGTCAAACACTTGCATCTGAATGGAGGGTCAGTCCTTCTCCATTCTCAGCAGCTTTCATCCAAGTGTGCTTACCACACAGCCAGCTTTTACTTTTACTTCTCCCAGGTCGTATATCTTTGCCATTGGTGGAGATTCTGGCATAATTACAGAAACCTATCAGCTCACTTAATCTTTGGTTACTCTGGCAATTCCTGCGTGTCCCAAAGGGGAGCCAGGACTCCGCACCCAGCTTAGCACCATGGGGAGCTTTCACCACTGAGCCATCGCCCTCTATGGTCTCGTGACAATCGCAATATTAACAAGCAATAAAATGAGACCTGACAACCACTTCATCAGGAAAGAAAAGGGAAAGGAAGGAAAGACACTATGCTTTGAGTCACTTTATATCAGTGATCTCCCATATAAATAATACTCAAGCCCTGGCTGGTTTGGCTCAGCGGTTAGAGCATCGGCCTACGGACCAAAGAGTCTCGGGTTCGATTCCGGTCAAGGGCACGTACCTCAGTTGCGGTCTGATTCCTGGCCCTGGTTGGGGTCGTGCAGGAGGCAAACAATCAATGTGTCTCTCTCACATCAATGTTTCTCCCTCCTTCCCACTCTATCTGAAAATCAATGGAAAAATATCCTCAGGTGAGGATTTAAAAACAAAACCAAAAAATAATACTCCAAAGTAGTTATTTTTTAACACGGTGGGCTACTGTCACCCGATGGCAGCTCGGCATGCCAAGCCCAGAGTGAAGGTGTTGCCCAGAGCCCTGCACGCAGTACGTGGAGAAGCAGGATATAAACTGATACTCAAAGGACATGTTCTTTCCCTTCCATGTCAGCTGCTTCCCAGAAAAGAAGCATGGACCTATTGTGATGCAGTCAATTTCTAGCAAACCAGAAATCTAAATATGGAAACTGATTCTCAGCAACTCCTGTGGCCTCTTTATATCTTGAAGAATGAGACGGGTCATGCAGAGAACAGGGGCCACATCTCATGGTTTCCATTTTTGTTCTGTCGGGAACATTGTTACAATGACACTGGCTCTCTACATTCTAGGTTTTGATTTTTTTAAAGGTGTTTATAACTCAACCAACATCACTAGGACAAGTAGAGGCAGTGACAGGAAGATACTAAGATACAGAAAGGAGATTACCTTAGAAGTAAAACCACCCTTGCTTCGCCATTGCACAATATCTTTAACCTCAAATGAAATCCTCTCTTTCAGCATTGCATTGTGATGAACAGTGAAACGCAGAGGAATTAACCTGTATTATCTCTACTGATGTTACAAGTGTGGACTGCAATCCAGAGCAGCACCCTTCATGAACTCAGCCACTACTGGTAAGTTCAAAAGTCAGTATTTCATAGCACCAGAGGTCAACGAATCACTGTCCTTTTGTTGTTGCTTAGATATCTCTCCCCAAATGGCCCTTCCCAAATATACTTTTACTCAGTGTCCATCGTGTATGCCACACTATGCAAGGAAATATCAAAGACACGTACACTGAGCTACACCTCCAGAACCAACCACTTATTACATCTCTATTGTCTCACCATAATATAACCAAACATCGCTTCCCACCTAGAGCACTGCCAACAGCCTTCTGACTGGTCTCTGAGTCTTTGAAAAATGGAAATCAAGCTATAACTTACCCTATTTAAGATCTTTCCATGACTGCCCATTGGAACTACAACAAGAATCAAGGGTTTGCCTTGCCCTACAAAAACTGCCTGCGGTGACCCCTGCTCTGCTCCAGCCCCACGAGAACCTTATCCTACACGGTCCCTTCGCCTGGAGTGCTCTCGCCCCGGTCTTCACATGTCTGGGTGTCTCCCGTATCATTCGGGTTCGCCTGAAACGTCGTCTTCTCAGGGAGACCACTCCTGACAGCTCCATCTTAGATAAAATCCAACTTTCAACAATATTTTTCTCTTTAAATGTTACTTTAAGCATTTATTATTATGTCAAATTATTTTTAAATTATTCAGTATATATATATCTATCACTGGAATATCAATCCCTTGAGGATAGCAAACTTGTTGATTGACCACTGATCCCAGGGCCCAAGCAGAATCTGGTTCGCCAAGGTGCTCAAGAAATCTACATATTTTAAATATACAATTCAAAGATTTTTTTGTGTATTCGGAGTCATGTTGCCATCACCATCATCAATTTTAGAACATGTTCATCACCCCAAAAAGAAATCCCGTACTCATTAACAGTCACTCTCCGTTCTTCTTCCATCCCCAACCATAAACTTTAAAAATAAAACCGATGGTACATAAAAATTAAGAAAAGTAATGTGGAGGAAAAAAAGATAAAACTAAAGGAAGAAACAACTGTCAGGAGGGGTAGGAAAATACAGCAAAGCCCTATATGTATGGGGATAATAAGTGGTTCATTCCCAATCAGTATTTCAGCAAGGATCCTAGTGTCGCCAGCATCAATGGGGGCTCACTTCCCTAAGTGACAGTCCTATTCTTATAAGGAGGGGAAACAGAGAGACCGTAGTTAAAGAATTCAATATCGTGACCAATGTAAGCACAACTTGCCAGAATATGATAAAAATGAAGCTGAATTACCAGACTGTTGACCGCAACTCTGTCGATTAAAGCCACAGAATATTTCATAATTTAAGAAGTTGCTGAGACTAGAAAAACTTGCAAGTTAAAAATGTCTTTCGATAACCCAAAAGGAGTCCTCATTCCTGACTCTCTGGGATGTGAAAATGAATCATACAACATTGTCCATCATATCGGCAGGGATACGTTCAATTCAAACATCTGAGAAGCCCTCTTACTGTTACACCATCTTCTCCCACGTCTGACTGAATCATTTAAGAAAGGTCACTCTGGGACAAAGGGTCACGGAATACTGTTCCGGCACCTTGACCTTCGACCCTCACATGTTTAAGAAACAGGTTGAAGTGAATGTGAGCCCGCCCAAGTTGAAAGCTATGACTCAAATTTTGCCAGCTGCAAACTCTCCTTCGTCTAACCTTCTGCACCTTTCAAGACCACAGAAGTCTAACTCTTTGGAGATAAAACAAAATAAAACACTTAAAAACATAATTGCGCCCTGGCCGGTTTGGCTCAGTGGTTGGAGCGTCGGCCTGCGGACCAGAGAGTCCCGGGTTCGGTTCCCGCTAGGGGCACGTACCAAAAAAAACAAAAAAAAACATAATTGCCTCTGGTTCAAAAGGAAGTGAAGTTTATGTGTAGCTGGAAAAACCTACACAATACTGTAGAGATGCAGGTACGATACCGATTGTTAAGGCGAGCACCCTTACAGACTGCGTTGCTAGGTGGTTGATAAATAAAAACAAACAAGGTTAACTGCAGAGAAACCAAGTCTGAACATGACTTCTTGGACAGGGAAATCAATAAAATGTCAGTTTGTGAAGCAAGAAGAATGAGATTAAACATGCAAAGTTTACTTGCATTTTTGAAAAAGAAGGAACGACACAAAGACAGGTGCAGTGAGAAGTCACTGGTGTAGAAAATGGGAGACCAGGAAGATGAGAGGAAGTTTGTTTTGAAGGTGGGGTTAAAAGGATTCAATCGGTGACACAATCGTCCATGTATTTGTTCCTCCACAGTTTGCTCTGTGCAATGGCCTCAGGCCCTTGGTACACAAACCAGCTCTTTGTAGAAAAACTGTACTTTGGAGATCGCACCAGATTTCTCTCAGCTTCCTACAGGTGCCAGGACAACAGCTCCGTGAACAAACAACAGGTTGCTTGGGTTACTCCATGCAAACTGGAAGATTCACACTGGCATGCAATGATGTTGCTTTAAATAGCTTCCCATTGGCTGCAGAGAGAAACCAATTCCCAAGGCAGCCTGGTGTACAAGACCTTCCCCAATCACACCCCAACTTCCCCAAAGGTAACTTCGACTGCTCCGTGACGCAGACTAATTGCTCCATCTGTCATAACTAGTGGGTTCGCTATCACCTCCCCCAATCTCAAGACACACGCTGCACTTGCCCGCGTGGAATGCCTGCCTTGAACCTCTCCATTTTGCCAATTTAATCTATCCTTAAGGAATTTCTCAGGTCCCACTCCCTTCATGAGAATCCTGGCTCACTGCAGCCTAAAGACATCGAATCAGTGGTTCTCAACCTTCCTAATGCTGCGACCCTTTAATACAGTTCCTCATGTTGTGGTGACCCCCAACCATAAAATTATTTTCGTTGCTACTTCATAACTGTAATTTTGCTACCGTTATGTCTTAGGCGACCCCTGTGAAAGGGTTGTTTGACCTCCAAAGGGGTCGCGATCCACAGGTTGACAAGCGCTGGGATATTGTCTGTGGTCGGAGAGATATAGCGTACCTGTACAGTTATTTATTGTTCTTATCTATCCAACCTGACTACACGCTCCCTAAAGACAGAAACTAAGAATCGTTCATCTGTGTTTTTACGCCTTCACATAGAGAGGGCCCAACATATAGTCAGTGTTCAATAAATATTTGCTGAGAGTTTTCTGTAGAATGAAAAAGACAAGACCCTGCATTAGAGAACAGACAGCTACTGTAACAAACTCATGGCAGTGGCTGAGCCTGTCCGGGTTCCAGCCCAAGGCGGTCCTTCCCACAGGCGGTCCGTGAGCCAGGCTGATACAGCTCTCTCTTCAACAGACGGCTTCCAGGGCTGGTGTAACCGTGTCCATCCCAGCCAGTAGGAGGAGGGAGAAGATGGAGATCCAGTGCCAGAGACGTTCCCTCAGGATATGAGTGAGAGGTTGCACACGTGCCCGCTGAGCACAGTTCTCTGCCTGAAACCCAGCTGCAGAGGAAGCCGAGCTCGGCAGCCCCACGCCAGGGGCGACTCGTTATCAGGGAAGGACAGGAGGGCTTCTGTGGACGTCGTATCCTAGACACAGACAATCTGGGCACTTTTCCCATATGCACACCTAGTGCACATTTTTATCTAATGACAAAGAGTGTCCTCTGTGCTGAAACCAGGCTTTCTATGAAATGTCAACCTCTCATAGTCCAAGGATGACTCTCAGCTCTCCCTGCCCAGATCTCACCACGGGTGGCCACGAACCGCACGCAGGACCTGTGCACCAAGCGGAAGGAGGGCTCCCTCTCCCCACTGTCTTAGTGGAGGAGAAAACGTCTGTTCCCTAACCTCTCCACTGTGAGCCCAGGTGAAAATGACTCCTACCCACCAGCCCAGACCCTGTCTGCTATCTCAAGGTCGAGACAAGTGAGGAGGACTCCCCTTGCTGCTGACCGTCAGAGACACGGAAAAGTCCTGTGCCTTTCACTTTATTTGACTTTTACGCCACCAGGGCCACACTTGCCTACTAAGCTTGGCAATCAGTGTGCCCAGACCAGCAGCTCCTGCCCACTCACGGGTATTTAGAAGCTATCCCTGTAAATGCATAATTTTAATTCCATTTCAAAACAAAACTGATGACATATAATGAGCAAAGCGCTATGTAGATACTGAGATTTTCACAAGCCACAACTCCTGCCCTGAAGTTGTTTAGAATTCCCTGAAGGAGATAGATAATGTGCAAATAACTCTATTACAAAACTCAATTGGCCAACTCTGATCAGAGATACAAACAAGTGCTGGGCGACTGTGACCAAAAGAGTAATCAATTCTAACTAGCTGGCTCGGGAAGACATCAAAACATGTTTAGATAAAAAGGCTTCCTGGGGGAGGTGGTATTTGAACAGGGCCTCGAGGGATGAGTAGAATTTTAACAAGTGACAGAGAAAATTAGGGACATTCCAAGTGGAGCAGGAGTGAAGGCACAATGGTGCAAATGTGAAACGGGCAGGGCTGGGTGAAGGACACAGAGAAGGAGATGTGGGCGTGAAGCAGGTATGGCAGGAATGGCTCTGAGGGCATGCAACCCTGAGCCGCCAGGACCGGCAATGACAGGGATTTCTGAGGGGTGCAGCCACGCGATCGATGCCAGGTGGAAGGAACACAGCTCTGGGGACGGTGGGATGGTGAGGTCGAGGCAGGAAGACCAGTGGACACTCACGCTAACCAACATGTACTGAGCACTAACTATCCAAGCACTAGACTCAGTACTTCAGTGGCATAGTCCCGTTGAAGGGGAAAGTCTGATCATGATTTCCATATTACACAGAAATCACACACTAAGTGCAAAGGCAGGATCTGACCCCACCGTGTTCTAACTGCAGTGCTTTGCCAGGGTGACCACGGCACCGGAACCCTGTTGGCGTGGTGGTAGTCCAGCCTCGGCACGGAGGGGCGGCATGAGGGCACACCTTGGGGAGGGGGTGCACTGCACGGAGTTGCCGTGGAAGATCAAAGGAGACTCAGGACTGTGACTTGAAGGAGCATGAGACTGGAAGTAGGGGACAGATAATGAACTCCGCTTAGACGGATGGAGTTCCGAGTGGCTCAGAAGGAAAACTACAGGGACCACAAACTGTCCCTGAGAGAGCTGGGAATGAGGGGGACACACACAGAGTGACAAGTCTTGGCATCCGTATTTGTTGACACCGTGCACAAGAAAACCAAGCAGCATGTGAACAAACAGGCCAAGAAAGCAAGCGGCTGCCCGGGCGAGCTCTCGTCAACTGATTTGGAAGAAAAATTCAACTTGATTGACTGGCCTGCATTATACTGATAACAGTAAAATCCTTCTGGCCAAACAGAACCTGGTTCCACGTTAAAGGTATGCTATGTATTATCGCTTTGCATACCAAAATATTCATATATCTTGGGAAAGTATAAAAAAAATTATGTTTTTCCTTTCAAAGAGTGGAATGTAAAATACCCACCAAATCCTCCCACATGGCGCCTGGGTAAATGTATTCCTTGTTATTTCGTTTAAGCTGTTAAATATCTATTAGAGTAAAATTATGGGCTCCTTGCATGCGGAGTTTCCACTTGTAGCTTCCTGAGTACCGAAGCAATAAATGCGACCTGGAGTCCTCTGCTTTGTAAGGCACCTCTGCTTTAGGACACGGATTGCCGAGCAGGTGGCCGACGGTCCCTTACGAAAACGTTCCCTCTGTGTGCTAAACCAGAGGGACTCGTGGGACCGAAAAGGTAGCCCAGATCTTGGCTAGACATAATGACAAACCAAAGCCATTCGCTGAGGTTAGACTTTTTTGGAAAACCTGAAGACAGTGGCAATTCAAAGTGTCTAAGTACGTCACTCCGTGACCTTCACTCTGACCCAGGTACTGTTCTCTCCAGAAGTGACCACCCACTTTCCAAAGTCAGGATGACTCCTTTCTCTGTAAGCTCTTTCCACTTACCTCCAGTGTGTGTTTCGAGTTTTTCAGGTGAGCCACCTGTGGCCTTTGCTAAGCAATGAATGGAAGTGGAGGGTGGGGGGATAACTCCCATGCTTAAAAAAAAAAAAAGGAAAACAACTATTCCCTTGATTCATCTGCACTAACTCACCACAGAGAATGAACAAATACAAGACATTAAGATCAGCAGCTTTATCAAAGCACAGAGCTGTCAGGTTATGGGAGAGGATATTTGCCAAATGAGAACACATACACTTTTAGTAATAAAAACTCGAATATGAATTAAGCTATCACTCAAAAAGAGCTGAATGCATTTGAAACCAAAGTACACTGTCAGCCGCCTCCACTTGCCCCAGGCGCTGATGCCTCGATTAGCCATGCAAGAAGCTACCTGCTATTTTAGAATTATATGAAGTCACCTCAGGGTATCTACAGGCTTCTCACGCACAAGATACTGACTTTTTTTCCTTCTCTTCTTGGCTTAGAGCACAGTTGTTGCTCCATCCAGGTAAGTACTATATCATGGATTGTTATTGCATAAGCTGTCATTAAGGTGGCGTGCCTTCTCACAGAAGAATCAGTCTGCAAACAATAATGGTTTGTTGCTAAACCCCCCTAAGTCTAAAAGGCACCTAGCATTTTCTTTTTCTGGGTAGTAAGTATTCCCCTAAAAGATTAGGGAACTGAAAGCTTAATTTCTAAAGAAGATTTTAAAAAAAAATAATAGAGAACATTCCTTCTAGCTTGTGTCTTTTCTTCTTCTTCTTCTTCTTTTTTAATAAATTACATTCTGTCCTGAAATAGTAACTAAATTTATAGGACTGGAAGAATAGCTCACATGATCAGTATCTAGCCAAGGAAGCTGACAGTGTACATAGTAACAGGTACCATGCAGGGCAACGTGTTTCTACCTGAGCTACACAGATTCTCTTTTGATACTGGACTACTTAAAAAACATTTTTAGATGAAAATGTGATCATGAAAGTGAGAGACTGACAGCTCAACCTTCAAAAGCCAAGGTTAATAAGGGCCTTTGTATACTTTCCCAAATAAATACATTAACACAGTTCACCTTTGACCTGCAATGCCCTTCATCTTCCAGCCCCGAGCTTCTCCTGGGAAGGGTGTAGCGATTCTGCCAGACAAGCTGTGCCAAAGAGTGCTGAGCACTCACTCTGGTTTAGACCGAAACCATCTTAATCGCTTGCCTTTCATCTTGCCAGATTTTCAGAGTGCAACTATTCAAACTGTTCTTAGGTTTCTCAGGCTTAATCTTCCCCACAAAACTGGAGTATTTCACATAAAGGAGGACATTGCTGCTGCTGCTGCTGCTGTTCACTGAGCTCAGAGGCATTGCCCAGCTCCAACTCCTGGCACCACCATGACAAGATAAAAAGTACTGCTCTCACGTTGTGCCCACCTGCCCTGCACTCAGACTGCCATCCCTCCGTGCTTGCTCCTCACTGGTGTTAGCAAGAACGGCCTGTAAGTCTAATCCTCCCTGAGGCCTTAATAAAACTTCCTTTAGCACACATGCAATTATTAAGCATGCAATTTATATTTCCAGGTGCAAAAATTTGTCATGCAAATCTCTTTGACCTGAAGTAACCGAATGCACCTTAGAAACATGACTCCACTGCTTACTCACAGTAAACACCATCAGCCTCGTCTGATTCTCCCCCACTCCAAATTGCCATGGCTTAATGAGACATATCTGAAACCAAGGCTCGCTTCTCAGGGCCTGTCATGGAAGAGCTGGACCACGGCTACGCAACGGGATCAGCTTTGTCTTTGTGGCTTATACAAGCAAAGAAGATGACTAAAATGCAAGGGTCCCGCTCCTGGGACGTGAAGACCATTGGGTTACTTAATGGTTCTGACCGAGGCTGTTGTGATCACATCAGCTGTAAAAATAAATAAATAAATAAATACATAAATAAATAAATAAATAAATAAATAAATAAATAAATAAATAAATAAATGGATATGAAATAGTTATTGCTACACTTATTTCACAGCTAAGCCATATGCTCTAAAACACAAGTCTGATATCAACCTTCCAGATGATTAGGGAAAGTTCGGAGGAGGGAGCGGAGAAACTGGAGGCTCCCACTGTGACCTTGTTGAGCATCTCTGGGCATGGCCAGTGGACCAGCATAGGAAGCTGAGTGTCCTAGAAAGATTACACAATTACAACCCTTGACCTTCTCTTCCCAGCCAGATGGTGATTAATTCTCCACAGCACCCAGGAAAATGTGAGGGCACTTTTCTAGTCCTAGTGCTAAGGCAGAGAAGCCATCAATGGAAGGTCCGTAAGTACTTCCTCTATTAATATTATCTAAATTCCAGGGAACAATGAGTGAATGCATTTGAAGGCCTCCCCTTGTCCCTGGAATCAAAGAGAACACTTTGTCATTGGCTAATTGCTTATTTATTCATTCAACAAATATTTACTCACAGTATACTAAGTTCTTGGGTACATGCATCGTTACACTGGAAACACGCTATAGCCGGAAACTCTAGCCAAATAAATGCTAGTTTCCTTCTTTCTGCTCTCTGGGTAAATATGCTCTAATTGAAAACAATGAGCTGACCAGCGGTCCTTTCAGGACTGCCTTTAACTAAATTCAAGCTGTAACACGAAGGGTTATGGGAAGCTCCAAGGTGCTGATTACTTTCTCAAACTGCCTCATTTCCAAGTGGACACTGATAACTAGAATTAAGGTAGGACAGCCTTCCACACGTGAGCAGCAAAGCTCATTGTGCCACCTGAAGTGTCCTTACAGCACTTCTTAACACAAGGTATCATTACATTTAAAAACAAATTATAACAAATATTTTTTTCTTTGGTCTTCAGGGCTAATCTGGCACATATAATTTGCTTTTCCCCCCCTCTCCATAATGTAAAGAGTGACATAGATTTGATCAGTAGCATTTTATTACAAAATCAACAGGTAATAATTACCTAGGTGACTCACGATGAAGTGTTCTTAGCCTATCTAAAAAGGAAGAAAAGTTCATTACAGTTCAGGTGTACAGAGCACAAACCTAAAAGCTCGGGTTTTTAAAAATTGCCCAATTTCATGGAGTATATGTTCCCTTAAGATCTGATTCTCACCGGGACTTCATGAATGCACAACTTAAATGAGTCATGTGAAGGGAAGCAGATTAGTTACAGGCAGGAACCACGCCATTCTCCTCTGTTTACCACAGGCCAGCAGGGGTTGAGTTACAAGTGTTTATTATTTCTGAAGATGTAGTTCAGAAACATGAACATAAACACATAAACATGAATGTGAAATTCTCAAAGTGAACACTGCCTAAGAACAAGGACCCTCAGAGGGGTCAATGAGAAGTGAGCCTTGTGCCAGTTTTCGTTATCTCCTCCTTCCCCATAGCAGCCTCTAACATAAGATGTCACTTCCCTAGCTCAAACCGAGTGATCTGAAGGCCGACAGGCGAAGAAAGGGTCATTGGGTAAACGCATGCTAGCAGAAGTCCTTTCTGAAGTGGATCGAGTATCTTTAATCCTGTATTCTGGCCTCCAGATGATTTATGGCTCTTATTTTCTTTTCTGCCTTTCCTTGTTAGGCTTGCCAAAATAGACCTTAACTCTGCCTTGAAGCATGCAAACACAGAGTTCCATCTTCCTTGATGAGTCGGATTCTTGCCAAGTGAAAGCTTTAATGACAAAATTATGCTCCAAAGAAAGGACAAGGTGATCATCTGAAAGACTGAGCGGAAACCACTGGGTGTTCCTTGGACTGTTGGAGTTTAGAAAACTAAGACCTAGGCCATGATCTTTCCTCTACACCGCATTAGTGTCCCCCACCCTGCCCAACTCTGGCTCAGTTATAACAAAAAATGTCATATGTGTTAAGACTGATGTGATGCATTTGGGGTAGGGCATTAGAAACCCTGCATGCCTCATCATCTTCGGTTCTGCTGTACTTCAAATGACAAGGAACTCTCTGCATTCTCTAATCTTCTCCCTCCCTCAATCATAAAAGGGTTAGCCTTATGCCGAATTGCGGAGTAGATAAAATGTGTCTCCAGCACCCGGCCACATTCTTTTGTGAGTTCTCCATCCCTACCCACCCCTAGCCTTCCACAGCCTCTCGTATCCATAGCCTAACAGCCTCTCCTGTTAGGCTATGGCTATGATAAACAAGTGTATTCTAAACCGCAAGAGACACAAGAGGAAACTTCCAAATTTCTCTTTCCATCCCAGATCTTTACCTATGTTGCAAAGCTACAGATTAAACAGTTTATTGGACATTTTCACAGGAACATCCAACACATAGCTTGCCTTATAAACGTATCATCTGTATGGACTGGTGGAGCGGTCTACCTTCTCATCACCTACATCAGTAGCCAGAGAGTTGCACTACACCCTGTTCTTTCCTTCACCACAACAGTAGTGTTCAATTCCTATCCTACCTTTCGCTCCATTTCATCAACAAATATTTATGGAGTGCCTACTCCATGCCAAGAATTTTTTATCGGCTCTTGGGATTTATCAGCAAGCAAAATGGGGAAGATCCCTGTCCTCCTGGAGCTGACATTTGACTTTTGGGAGAGCAGACCATTAATAGTGATGATGATGATAATGATGATGATGATAGATAAATAAACAAGTAACAGTCTCTTAGAAGATGAGAAGTGCAATGGAAAGAAAACTGTTAAGTAAAACAGAGCTAAGAGGATTGGAAATGCAAGCACGGGTGAGCAGTAGGCAGTGGGGGGTGAAACTTTTAACAAAGAGGGCAAGTAACCCTCCTTGAGACATGATGTTCAAGTATGAAGGCACTAGCCATGATGTGAGAGGGAGCAGCAGGTGCACAGGTTCTGTAATGGGAATATCCCTGCTCTGTTCAGGGAAGAGCAAGGAGGCCGGCCGGGGTGGCTGCAGCCAGTGATAGAGTGGGAGATGGGTGCCAGAGGACACCAGAGGGCATGGTGGGGGGTCTTCTGCACCAATGTAAGAACTTTGGCCTTTACCCTCAGTCTAATGGGGAAGAATTAGAGGATTTTATTTTTTACTTATAAAAGAATCATCCTGACTACTGCATTGAAAACTAAATTGGAGAGAGCAAGAATAGAAGCAAAAAGACCAAGTAGGAAGTTATTACAATAATCTAAGTGATACATAATATCTTAAATCCAAGTGGTTTCAACAAAGGTTATAAAAGTAACCAAATTCTACATAAATTTTGAAGGAAGGTCCAACAATTTTTTTCTGTTTTTTTTTTCTTGTTCTTTTTCTTTTGAAATAATTTTAGACTCACAGAAATATTGCAAAAAATATATAGTTTCCTGCACTCAGCTTCCCCTAAAGTTAACAACTTACATAAACTGTTGTATAATGTTTAAACCCAGGAAATTAACGTTGATACAATGCCATTCACAAAATTACAAACTTTATTTGACTTTCTTCAGTTTTTCCCCCAATGTTCATTTTTTGTTGTTGTTCCAGGATCTATTCCAGGATCCCAGTAGCATTTAGTTGTGTATCTCCTTGGTTTCCTCCAACTTGTGACACACAGTTTCTTTTGTATTTCCAATGGCACTTCTGATGAGTAATGATTTTGTAGAATATCCCAACATTTAGGTCTGATATTTTCTAATGACTGGATTTCATTTTGTCAAGAATATCAAAGAAATTATGTGTTGGTCATCATGCATCATATCAGAATATGTATGATACCTATGTGTCTTATTACCTGGTGGTATTAATCTCTGTTGAGATTTCTTGATGGATTGAAATGTGGTGAACAAGAGAATGAGAGAAGTCAAGGACTCCAAGCCCTGGCCAGTGTGACTCAGTGGTTAGAGCATCGGCCCAAGCACTGAAGGGACTTGGGTTCAATTCCCAGTCAAGGGCATGTATGTACCTGGGTTGCAGGTCAGTCCCCAGCCCCAGTCAGGGCACTTGTGGGAGGCAACCAATTGATGTGTCTCTCTTACATCGATGTTTCTCTCTCTATCCCTCCCTCCCTCCCTTCCACTCTCTGAAAAATCAATGGGGGAAAAAAAAAGAAGACTCCAAGATTTTTATTCTCAACAACTATAAGGATGGAGCTATCAACCGGCATAGATGGGCAGGTTTAGGGGAAGACAATTGCTCAGCTTTGAGAAATCTACTAGATATCCAAGTGGAGGTTTAACATAGGCAATTGGATATATAAGTTTGAAGTTTGAGAAAGAGGCTAGGCTAGAGAAATAAATTTAGAAATTGTCAGTCTATGGATGGTTTTTATAGCAGTAAGAGAAAGTAAAATAGAAAAGCAAGGAATAAGGACAGAGCCCTGGGGCATTCCAACATCAGAAACTTGGTGGGAAAGGAGAAACTTGCCAAACATACTAAGAAATAGCAACTAGTAAAATATGAGGAAACCTTCTTAATTAATTCTTTATCCTCTCTTCTCCATTTTTACTCCCATGGCATTAATCAGGCCACATTTACCCCTTTGGGATTCAGTTTTCATATGGAAAATAGGGTTTTAAATAGCTACTAATTTATGTTTTATATGAGAATCAGGCAAGACAATACCTGCAAATTATTTTGCACAGTATCTCACACATGGAAAATGCTTGCTATTATGGTCATTATTATTTTTCTCTGTCTCATTCAGCAGACTACGAACATCTTAATAGCTGAGACCATTCTGTTTTCTTTTATTCTACAACCTAGTACAGCATTAGCACAACATTAATGATCTATAAATGAATCTTGAATAAATAGAGAAAAGAAGAAAATAAATTTAAGGGCACTGCTTAACTGAAAAGAGTGAATTCTTATGCAATTCCGAACACAGTGACACTTAGGATAAAAGTAGATTTTTCCAGAGGGTTCTCCTGCGTGGGTGGCCGTCTTGGTGTTGATATTTACACTCTGTGTCTTGAGTGCAGAAGAGCTCACGGAGCTCAAGTTGACCCTCATCTGGAACTCCCCCTCGCTGCATTGACCTTTTCGGAGCTCATGGGCCAAATGAAGCTCTCTCAATGACAACTTTCTCAAGAGTGGCACTAAACGACTGACATCTAGAATAGAAGGACACAATTTACCTTGGACAAGTTCATTAATCCTTTAATTATATTATATTCGGTTAGATTTGTAAAAAATAAAGACTATGCCTCTTCTATGAGAATGCAGTTACTGAACAAGACCATCTCTTAAGGTCCTTTGAATGGGTGATAAAGTGATGAGAAACATAACTCAGTATTATGCCATTGTTCTATATTTGATGGTTATGTGGGAAGGTAGAGGGAGCACATGCCCACTGAACACTCCCTATATGAGGTATTATAGTATTAAATCTCTTTGTAACTTTGTGGAATAAGTATTCGTATTAGCATATACTTAAGAATTTATTGAACAAAGATAAGGACTCAAGTTTTTCTCATTCAAATGAGTTTTTTTTTTTTCCACTGTACCATGCTGAAAAAATAAGGTCAAGAATCTACCGTGAGTAGAAGAGAGGAGAGTGCTCAGGTGAACTCTGGGTGGAAAAACATGAGGCTCTATGCTTCTGCCATCTGGAGAGAGACTCTCACACTGTTCAAATACTCTATTATTGTAAGTTTCCATTTGGGCTCTCTGCTGTAAAGGAAAACTTCAACTGGATCATTAAAACCAGGCATTTATGCAATATACGGTGTGTCTGTAGATTCTATTACCCTTTGAAAATAAAATGTATTTTAATAAACACAGGCTTCATAATTATTCAAAGTGTGCATACATTTTTGGGGGGACACCCTATATACTTGTGATTTTTTTTCGTTAGGTCAGTGTTACAAATTTGCTTGTTTTTAGTGTTTTCTCCGTTATCAATATTGCACTTTTAACTCCCTTGTGTGAGGGGATATAAAGACAGACAGAAGAAATCAATGACACCAATGTTCGAAGTTTCCTATGCAGGGAGCAGTAGAACTAGAACCCGACTAGTAAGAACCTTTCTTAGTGATTAGTTTGGTTTGATTTGGTTCTGCTGTTTCACTTCACAGAAAACAAGTATATATCAGAGATTTAACCTCTACATCAAAAAGGCACTTTCTAGAGTAAATCCCACTCTATGCATTCAGGGTTCAATTAGCGATATCTTCTATGCCTACATGTACTTGGCTGCACAGTGAGAATTCTTATCTTTAATCATGGCCTGGGGGCACTGCAAGATAATCATTAAATGTATTCACTAAACTGTACTTACTAGGGCAGAAAATTGGAATAGCATACTTCAGAAAGATTATTTTAAACAAAGGGTGAAATTTAAAAATGGTTTCCTAGTTAATCTTCAGTTAATTTATAATATTTTTTTTTACTCTGCCACACTATGCAGCTTGTGGTAGGAGATAACACAACATGAAAAGCATTTGTCTCCATATGATCATTTTAGCAAACACTCGTTCGGTGCCAGGTATTTTGTTATTTTTCAGCAATATATGAAAATAGGTATGAAAGAGCCCTACCATTTAGAGTCATCTACAGCCCACAGACCCAGCCTGTGTGTGTAGGGTCCACAAGCTAAGAATAGTTTTTACATTTTTTTAAGAGTTGGGGGCAGGGGGATCAAAAGAAAAATGTTTTGTGACATGTGAAACTCATATGAAATTCAAATTTATGTCCATAAATAAAGCTTTGTAGGAACATAGCCACACTCATTCCTTTCCATTTTATTACTGATGCCTTCACACTACAAGGGCTAAACTGAGTAGTTGACACAGATACCATTGGGCCTGCACAGCCGTCTACAGGGCAAGTTCGCCAACCACAGCTTGAGAAACCCCTGATCTGTTGTGGCGAAGAGGTACTGAGAGGCACTTGGTTTCCATCAGATCGTCAGTGCTTTGACAGAGGTATAATAACACAGGGAAAAGTTGCTCCTTTTATCTGCAGAAGTCTGGATTTAATGAGTATATCTAATGAGAATGAAGGTGATGAAGGGTATTCTAAGCAAGGACATGGAGAATGGGAGCTTAGTTTAGGAACAGAGAACAACAAACCCCTATTATGTCTAGGAGAAGTTCTGTAAGGAGTGTAGAAAGTAGTGGGAGATGAGCCAAAGCAAGTACATGCAATCAGATTAGGATTCCTGATCCATTCTAAGATCCGGTGTCATCAGCAGATGGTCATCAAAGGTTTCAAAGGAGAAGAGCTTGATGAGACCTGAGCTTTAGGCAGATAACTCAAGCACAAGGGCGGGGCAGAAGTAAAAAGAAGAAGAGAATAAAGGCAGAGAAACCAGATAAGGGGTATTGCAACAACCCAGGTTAGAGATGACAATCTGATTTGAGACAGTCTATCACAGGAGGGTGGAGTGGGGTCCAGAAGGACAAAAGCATTTCAGACCAACTGAATGGGTGGCCTATTCATTTTGAAAAGGGGGAGAAGGGCATCAAGGTGACATGATACTTGACTGAATTTCAGAACTGAGAAAAAAATACTGTCCACATATGAGTTCTTTGGAGAAAAGGTCCTGGTCTGTCTCTTTCACTGCTCTGCTCCAGGATGTAGAACAATGACTGACACTTTGTACACAGTAAGTATTTGCTGAATGACTGAACCAAAGAATGCCATGAAGCAAGATAGGAAACCAAGAAGAAAAGTAGCTTTGATAGAAATGATTGGAGCTTTTCCATACCTCCTTTCAGTGAGAATGAGATAACAAGTTCTTTGTAGGTAAGTCAGTCTTGAGCTACCTGTGCACATCGGGGTAGGGTGGTCAGCAAGGCATTTCGGAATATAGACCCAATGCTTCGCTGAGAGACCCCGATAACCTTGAAGTCAGCATCCTAGAGGCACCTGAAGAACCCATGGAGTGGATAAGAGTACTAGTCCAGTTAACTTGATTTTAAAATACCATACCTGGATGCCTTTCCCCTTGTTAAACTACGAAACAACCCTGTTTAATTGAATAGTCACCGAATGTCTTCATAGCCTAGGTTCATTTTACCATGAAAAAGATTTAGCAACCACCCTGCTGCTATCACATTTTCAAAGCCATAAATAAATTAGGGAAGAAGGAAAGAAAGAAGGATATTAACTATATTCTAAAACATCCTGAAATGATTTAGTGCCTTCCACTATAATACGATAATAAAGCAAATTTGTAGTTATCTTAGTGTTCAAAGGTAACACCAATGTCAAATTTTAAACTAAATTAAGAAAATAAAATGAGTGTAGGGCATGGCACCGAGATTTGTTTAAATATGATGTTAAGCATTCGGCAAACAGAAACAAACAAAAATACTTGAGCATATTACAACTCTATGTACAAAGACTTGTTACGTCCTACAGTCACTGGAAGGTGGAGCAGAACTCCAATTGCCCAGGGCCAAGGTGGCTGGGTGTGGGTCATCGGCAAGGTGAAACCACAAGGCAGAAAAGACAGATAAGATTTGGTTTTCTTCTCCCACTGTGTGACAATTGGGAGTGTTCGGGGAAACACAGCATTATGAAAATTGAAACAATTTTGATACTGCTGGACTTCCTGGTTTTTAATCCGGTAGTATATCTTGTACATTTTCAAGACAAGGGTGTTATTTGATGTGTTTTCTAAACTTACTTGACCACAAAGTAATTTTATTCAAAGTATCCAGTAGAACTAGTCCACCATAGAACCCACTTTAGGAAACAATATACTAATTATCATCAAGGGTTACACACCTCCTTGTAGGAAGTGTCACCTACTACCATCTTTTAATAACCATTTATTTGCTGGTGATGAACAAATTTATATGTCTAGTCAAGTTCTTTTTCTCTTGAGCTCCAGACATGTGTCTTATGGATGTCACCATTTGAATGTCCTGCAAGCAAGGAAAAAATCTATATGTCAAAAACTGAAGTCAACATTTCCATCTATGCTTCTCCCCACCACACACACACGCGCGCACACACACACACACATTCACAGTCACATATAGACTTCTCCTGAGGACTCATAATCTCAGGAAATAATGCTATGATATGGCTGGTTGCTTAAAGGAGAAATATCTGAGTTATTTTTCTTCCTCACCAGTGATACTGTTTCACAAAAGCCTGATGTGATGATCTACAAAATATCTCTTAATTCAAGTCTCTTCTCAAGCTTACCATCCTGATTCAAGTAATGGCCTGTAACATGTTTCCAGTCTTGCTCTCTTCCGGTTCATTCTTCATGACATAGACAGAGGTTACACTGATTTATATAACTCTCAAAACTCATGCCACTGAAACTCAACTCAAGGTGCGTGTATTCTACTTTATGTAAATTATGCTTCAATAAATATAAGTATTGCAGTGACTTGTTACCAAGCAATTCAGGTACCTTTAAATAAGAGAAGATAAGTTAGTTAGTGATTCTCTCCTGTAAATCAATGCTGAAATAATCATTTTGATTAATGAATTGAATGAAGCACCTAAAATTCTGCAGCCATGAATCAGTGATCTCATTGTTGCAAATGCCAATAGAACTCAAACAGTCAGATCAGTACATGCCTAATAAAAAGTAAACACATATGTAAACCTCCACACTGTTAGGTAAGATTACTCAGGACAAACATTTCATCCCTAAAGCAGCCAAGGTTGGCTCAAGGACCACAGCATGGTGCCCCAGAGCGGTCTTTCCACCAGTATAAGAAGGAAAGAGCTAGAACTACAGAATTTTCCCCTTATATCACATTCTGTTACATATTTGAATAAATACCCTTATAGACTGTCTTAAAGGCCATAAAGAAAAAATGCAGGCCTTTTCCCCCACAAGTCCCCTCCCCACCTTTTTTTAAATCCACGTCTTTAACCCTAAACTATCACACATATAAGGAAAAAAAATCTACTTTTCCAAAAGTAGATTTAATATTTTTAATTTATTCTGAATTCCTCCAAACAAAGCTTAGTTTCCTCTTGCAAGAGCCCCCAGGGCAGAGGCCAGGGTTCTCAGGGGTGCCCCAGAGTACTGAGAATCCAGCTCTGCCAGCTTCAGCAGGCAGCTTTCATCTCTTGGTCCAAGGGCAACTTTAACTCTTACCATTTACAATGATTAATTTTTTTTTAATCCTCACCAGAAGATATTCTTTCAAATATCTTCAGACAAAGTGAGAAGTGGAGAGAGAGAGAGAGAGAAAGAAATCGTCACAAGAGGGACACATTGACTGGCCGCCTCCCGCACGACCCCGACCAGAACTGGGGACGAACCATAACCAAGGCTCATGCCCTTGGCTGGAATCGAACCCTCGACTCCCTGGTCCTCGGGCCAACGCTCTAACCGCTGAGCCAAACTGGGCAGAGCTATAATGATTAATTTTTATGTGTCAACTTGACGGGGTCACAGGGTGTTTAGAAATTGGGTCAAACATTATTCTGGGTATGTCTATGAGGTGTTTTTGGGTGAGAGTAACATATGAGTCAGGAGACTGAATAAAACAGATAGCTCTCCCTGATGCAGGCAGCCTTCATCCAGTCAGCGGAATGCCTGAGTAGAACAAAAAAGCTGACCCTCACCCAACCAGTGTGGCTCAGAGGACTGAGTGTCATCCCATGGACTGAGAGGTCTTGGTCTGCATTCCCGGTTTGCATTCCCAGTCAGGGCACATGCCCAGGTTGCGGGCTCGATCCCCAGTAGGGGGCGTGCAGGAGGCAGCCAATCGATGTTTCTCTATCACATCAATGTTTCTATCTCTCTCTCTAAAAAATCAATTAAAAAAATTTTTTTAAAAAAAGGCTGACCCTCCTACAAATAAGAAAGAATTCCTCTCTCTCTGATGGTCTTGGAACTGGGACATCAGTCTTTTCTTGCCTTTAGTCTCAAACTCAGACTGGAGCTTACATCTTTGGCTGTCCTAGTTCTCAGACTTTCAGACAGACTGAAGTTATACCACCAGCTCTCGGGTTTGCAGCTTGCCAACTGCAGATGTTGAGACATCTCACCAAGGGTCCAAACTAAAACAGATTTGGGTACCAAATAGAGGAACAGAATTTTAAGGATGAGTTTTCTAAAAAATTTTCTGGAGTTTCTGGAATTGACTCTCTAATCTGATTAGATTTAAAGATGCTAATTACTCTGTTTCTAGTAGTAAAGAGAGTGCTGATAATCTATAGACTGATACACAAAATATCTCCATTGGATACTCGTAATCAACCACCGATAAGGAGCAAGGAGCTGGGTGACTGTGTATAAGATACTTTTCAAACATTTTTGGAAAACTTACAGTATAATAAGATTGCCTGGTTGCGCCTAATGACACTGGACAAAGTGGTGAAAGAAAAGGGTTGAGCACAGGGATTCAAGTTCCCAGCCCAAGTACTGCACACATGACTTCAAAGCTCCCCTGTGTGTCCTGAAAGGAACCTTATCTCCTGTAGCCACAGGGCAAGGATTGCTGAAAATCAAACGCGGGATCTTATCCTGTGACTGGCTGGATTACAACGCAAGTTGAACTCCCAGCTTCACAGGGTGTCTCTGTTACAGTAAAGGTATGGCTTGGGAAAGAATGAGATCCTGTAAACTGGAAAGGGGATGTGTGGGTAGACTTTGACGAAGCTGGGGACCTTGAGGTCCTAAAGCCAGTTTTCTTTGCCAGTTAAAGCAGCCTCCTCCTCTCTCTCTAAGGGGATTAACCCTGAGCAAACTGTAATGAATTCCCATGAGATGGTGCCATAAAGGTAATCCGGATACCCCTCAGAACCCACCCCTACCACTCCTCTTTGCTTCTGCACCCACAACTAGACTCTAGTCACAGCAGGCCCCTAAAGAGGAGGTACAAAGTGTGCCCCATGAGGAGGTATGCTACACTCCAAGAGAACTACTTGAGTTTTCTAATTTATACACAGAAATTGGAGGAACGTGGTGTGGGAATGGCTACTGAGGATGTAGGATAATGGCAGAAGGAATATAAATCCGGATCAGGCTAAATTTATTGACATGGGCTCTCTAAGCTGAGATTCTGCATTTAAGGTTCCAGCTCGGGGAGTTAGGAAGGATTCCAACAGTTTGGTTGGTTGGCAGAAACATGGACCAAAAGGTGTCCCACGGTGAATAAATTAGAAATGCCAAAGTTGCTTTGATTTTATGTAGAGGAAGGGACTCAAAGGCTTGGGGAGGCCGGAATATTGGAGTGGATTTGTCATTTAAGGTCTACTCTCATATACTGAAAGGGTCTAGAAGACATACCTTTGACCACAACTGGGAGAAACAAATGTGTGAGGAGGACCGTGGCATCCTTAAAGACCTCTGCAATCATTCCTTTCTGAAGTTTCTGCGGTCACCAAGTTGGAAAACCTAAATGCAATGGGAATCATTGGACCCCAGGGTGGCAGAGGCTGAGTGACAGCATCCACCTGCCAGAGGACAGGTGGGTGTGGCTACCGTAACGGGCAGCAGAGTTAAAGCAGCTGCCAAAGCAGTCTGACTTGTGAATGTCTATGGCATTGCCTACTTGGTTGTGGTGTTCCTAGAAGTGAAATAGACAGAAAGCCTGCTAAATTCTCACTGGCTCTGTATAAGCAGAAAAATTCCAGGTCAGGTGAACAGAAGTTTAAACTGAATCAGAAAAACAGAGAGCCATGCCTCGCAATCAATTCCCACACTTGGACCAGTTTACAGGACCCCTGAGGAAGGAACCTGGTAAACTGCCAAAAAGTTATACTGTTAATTTTTCTTCCAGCCTTCCCCGAAGGGACCTGCAGCCTTTTACCAGGGTAGCTGTGCCTTTCAGGACCTGCAGACTCTGGCTCTGAGCTAACACTCAATCCAAAAGCTCTAAACCCTCCTGTGGGCCACCATCACAGAAGGGGCTTAGAGAGGTCAGTAAATCAGTGACGTTGTAGCTCGGATCCATCTCTGAACCCATCCTGCAGTCGCTTTCCCAGTTCCAGAATGCATAATTGGAATAAGTATACTTAACAGCTGGTAGAAACCCCACGTTGGTTCCCCAAGCTGTTAAGTGAAATCCAGTATGGTGGAAATGACCTTGTGGAAGCCACTGAACTGCCTTTATCTAGGAAAATAGTAAAGCAAAAGCAATACCTCATTCCTGGAGGGATCATAGTGATCAGTGCCATCGTCAAGGACTTGAAAAATCCAGGGGTGGTGATTTGCACCCCACCCCCACTCAACTCACCTATTTAGCCTGTGCAGAAGACAGAAGGATCTGGCTAGTGGGAACAGGCACAGTTCTCAACCCTGTGTATGCTCCATACCTCGAATTCTTTCTGTTGGTTCTTTCCCCAGCTTCAAGTCATTTCCTGACCAGGTACTCAGTAGCACACTAATGGGAGATCCTTTGCAGGTCTCCGAATTCTCCCACTGTGAAGTTTCTTCCTCTCTGATTACTCTTCTATTCCGAGAACCCTAGCCACCTTGGTTCTCCCTCCTTATTCAACAGCCTGGAAACACTCTCAAGGCAATAAGGCAGGACAATCAGAGCGCTCATCTTGTTTGTTTCCGGTCTCTCAGGAATTACTGTCCTTTGATGATCAATGTTCAGTGTCTTGAAAATTGTTGTTTCTTTTTGTTTTCCTTCTTTTAGTTGTGTCACGCAAGAGAGTAAATCTGGTCAAGTCTAGATGTCATTCCATCTATACTGACGGCAGAAGTTCCCATTATATGAATGTGAATGAACTGTTACAGGAACACAGAGAAGGGAAAGACTTGCAACATGGGAAATTTTATAATCCTTGACAAAGAAGTAAAATTGAGCCCAGCTGGTGTGGATCAGTGGTTGAGTGTCGACCCATGCACCAAGAGGTTGCCAGTTCGATTCCTAGTCAGGGCACTTGCCCAGGTTGTGGGCCCAATCCCCAATAGGGGGTATGCAGGAAGCAGCCATTCGATGTTCTCTCTCATCAGTGTTTCTATCTCTCTCTCCCTCTCCCTTCTTCTCTCTCTCAATAATGAAAAAAAAATTTATAAAAGAAGTAAAATTGAGCCCTGGCCAGTTTGGCTCAGCGGTTAGAGCATCGGCCTGAGGACCAAATGGTCTAGGGATCTATTCTGGTCAAGGACACGTACCTTGGATGCGGTTCGTCCCTGGCCCTGGTTGGGGTTGTGCAGGAGGCAACCAGTCCATGTGTCTCTCTCACGTCAATGTTTCTCTCTCTCTCCCTCTCTCTCTCTCTCCCACTCTATCTGAACAAAAATGGAAAAATATCCTCAGGTGAGGATTAAAAAAAAAAGAAGAAGAAGTAAAATTGAGTTGTTATATATTAGTAGTATTTTCCAAAATATGGAAGGTGGAATCATGGAAGCATGTGGTTGATTCTGGAAATGTTGCATAGCACAAGGCCGCTGAGTAGAGATGTGGACTAGAGTGGTAGATGATTACTCTGAAAAAGAAGGCTGAGTCTAGAATATCAAAAATGTGTATGTCTAAATGAGACCTTTGGAGTTTTAACATATACTGATAAATAAGATAACACTGTATTCAAGCAGTTAGCTTGATGACTGGAGCCTAGTCAATGCTAAATAAATGACAGCTATTCCATGTCTTAAAATCACTGACAACAAATATCTTATTTTAATGCTATTCCATTTTTAGTAACCTATACTTTAAATTTCATGAGGTTAGAGACTGTGCTTTACTTGTTGGACAATGTGTATACTAATATTGAATACATTAACAAGTAATAATAAATTAACACATACTTTATGTAGTAAAATAATATAATAACCTTTGTTTTCTAGACATTATGAAGAAAATGCTTAAGTAAACTCAGTGTCTTGGAGAATAAAAAAAAAAGACAGCTATATATAACGGGATAAAATGAGGGTAAGGCAATATTTAAAGGAATACTAGTGGAAACTCTTTCAGAGTTGATAAAAGGAACAAACCCTCAATTCCAAGAAGTCTCATAAATCACATGCATGATAAATAAAAAGAAATCCATACCTTGACTCACCAGAATTAAACTGCAGGACACCAAAGACAATGAGCAAAGCTTAAAATGAGTGAAAGAGTAACAGTAAAAATATTTAAAAAACTAAAAAACATATTTCTTACCAAAGAGCTACAGTGACACTAACTGCTGACTAATCAATGCAATAATGGAAGTCAGAAAACAGGGGGATGACTGAACTTAGAATTCCCATAAAGCACTCAAACATTTTTAGACACAGGGGGGAAAAAAAAGTATATCCAATAAACCTACTGTAATAGAAATGGCAAGGTTGTTCTTCAAGAATAAAGACAATTGTCCCAAAAGGAATATATAAAATACAAGGAGAAATAGTAAACAAAAATATTGTCAATTATGTGAGTAAATTTGAACAAATAATGACTATATAAAATAACAATAATACTGTCTCAAGTATGAGGGTAGGGGAGAAAGGTTTATCCTAGAAAAGCAGTAATTAATGTTAATCTTTTCAAGATCATTGTATTTTTTGAAGGTGGTACAGATATTGATTAACTCTATATTTTGTTGAAATGCTTAATCACCAAATAATAGAAATAGCAGTGTAGTATTCCGTTGTGAATATGTATCACAGCTTTTTTATCCACTCATCTACTACTGGGCACTTGGGCTGTTTCCAGATGTTGGCTATTGTAACTAACTCTGCTATGAACATAGGGGTGCATACATTTTTTAGGGTTCTTAGGATATATTCCCAGAAGTGAGATAGCTAAGTCAAAAGGCAGTTCCACTTTTAATTTTTTTTTAAAACATTTTTTTTCTTTTATTGATTTTAGAGAGAGAGGACGTGAGAGGGAGAGATAGAAACATCGATGAGAGAGAACATTGATTGGCCACCTCCTGCATGCCCCCCACTGGGGATCAGGCCCACAACCTGGGCATGTGCCCTGACCGAGAATCAAACCAACAACCTCTCGGTGCATGGGTCGATGCTCAACCACTGAGCCACACCAGCTGGGCAAATTTTTTGAGGAAACTATACTGTTATCCACAGTGGCTAGAACATTCTGCATTCCCACCAACAGTGCACTAGGGTTCCCTTTTCTCTATATCCTCACCAGCACTTGTTTGTTGATTTATTGATGGTAGCCATTTTGTCAGGTGTGAGGTAATACCTCACTGTAATTTAATTTGCATCTCTCTGATGATTAGTGATGTTGAGCTTTTCTTCATATGTCTTGGTCGTCTGTAGGTCTTTCAAGTCTTTGTTCATCTTTTAATTGGATTGTTGTCTTCCTGGTGTTGAGTTGCAGATGTTTTTATATATATTTTGGAAATTAACCCCTTATCAGATGTATCATTGGAAAATATGACCATTTTACATCCAGTAATTTTTACTATAAAAATATTTTTTCCCCTGTTACTCTCCTGAAATGAAATCTGTGGGTAATAAAACTGATCTACATATGGTTTCAAAAAATAATATAATATTTAATGTCATATATATGAGAAGTAAAAGGGAAGTTATTTATTAGAAAATTTTTAAAATGTAAAGGTAAAGAATGAATAAAGTTATATCAAATATTAGTCAAAAGAAAGCTAATAATATCAGAGAAGGGTGACTTTATGGCAAAAAGAATTAATAGAGATAAAAATGATGAAGGCTTAAATTACCAATAATAACATTTTTAAACTTGTAAACATTTCACTGCATCTTCAAAATATATGAGGAGAAACTGACATATCTGCATTACCTTGGAAGAGTTAACATACATGATTAAGTTTGACTTTATGGACTAATAAAGAACTTTGTGTCCATCAACTTAGTGATACATTATCTTCAAAGACATATGGAATATTTCCAAAAACTGACTATGTGATTTAAACATAAAAACAAATCTCCTTGAATTTCAAAGAATTCGTAAAACAAAACACATTTCAGAATTTAAAAACAGATTTTAAAATAAAGCATGAGTCCAAGAAAAAAATATGATGGAAATTAGAAAACATTTAGAAAGCAATGATTAAAAAATACTACATATGGCCCCGGCCAGTGTGGCTCAGTTGGCTGGGTATTGTTCCCGGTTGCAGACTCCATCCCCAGCAGGAAGCATACAGAGGGCAGCTGATTGGTGTTTTGCTCTCACATCAATGTTTCTATCTCTCTCTCTCTAAAAATCAATTTTTTTAAATCTCAAAAAAAAAAAAGTACTACATATGAAAACTCATCAGATGCAGCTAAAGCAATACCAGAGAGAAAAAATGTTATGTTAGAAAAAAAAAGTTAAAAATTAAAGGGTGAAATATCTACCACAAGAAATTATAAAAATAGCAATAAGTAAACACAAAGAAAGTAAAATTTAGAAAATAATAAAAATTAATGATGAAAACAAATTAAATAATAAAGATAAAATAATTCAAATGTTAATAGAAAGGATCAACAAATCCAAAATCGATTCTTTGAACAAATTAAATAAAATTAGTCATCTCAGAGGTTGAGTTTGAACAAAAGAGAGAGGTATAGAGAAGCAAACTGAGAAGTGGAGGAGGAACATTATTAAAGATAAAGCATGACATTTTTTAAATAGATTATGAGAAAATATGATCATTTTCATTCTAAAAGATACAATTGGGGAGCGGAGGACTTTGAGATACTACTTCCTCCTTCCAATGCCCTGTGAGAAGATGACAGAGCTTATTTCCATAGCTTATATTATCTGAGAGCCAAGGATCAGATCATCAAATTTCCCTGCAAACAAATTTGAGTGGAATTTTTACATATCGTAGCTGTGGTCACTGTGCACCTTCCCACAGTTAGTAACTTTGTTCTCTAGAGCAAACTCAACCTTTCTCTATCTGAACAATGTCATGACTACTAGGAAGAAAACCAAAGGAAGACGTGCCCTTCTCTTCAGAGTTGCCAGGTCGATGAAGCAGCTGCATTATAACGATGGCCATTATTCTACTTACAGATAAACAGGGATGGAGTTAGACATAGAGACATAATGAGTGAGATTTATTTTTGTCCTTTCTGTTCATTTTTTTTCTCTGACTTTTATGGTTTGATAACTATACTCTTAAGCCAAAATGAATTCATAATTAATATGATTCTATTCTAATGGAAATAGTGAAAATTACAGCTCAGTTTACATCTATGCTTTGCTGGTAAAATAAATCACTATTTAAATTGTATTTCCTTCCAAACGAGGTTGGAGTTGTTTAGAGTTTTATTAAGTTAAAAACATGTCATTTATTTTTTGTAATACATGAGTAAGTCTTTCTGTAAGAACTCTAACAAACTTTGAATATTGAAAATTGAAAAATGACAATGGGTTGACACAGCCTTTCGCTTAATGAATTTATTTTACAAGTTACACAAGTTTATCTTAGCAAACATTTAACCCTTTCCTTTCAGAAGAAAGTGCCGCTCGTAGCCATGGGGACATCTTGGGCAGGAGATTTTCTGGGGTGTCTGATATAAACAAGGTCCAATTTAGTTTGGGTTGTAGATTAAAGTGAACATAGCATGGAGGCAGGTGAGATAAAGAGAGACGGAGGCCACAGCATAGCTGCACCTGGGGACACAGTATTCTATCAGGACATGCCCTGGAGTCACGGTTCAATTCCCAGCTCTGCTTTTTATTAAGTCCTCGACCACAGAAAAGCTCTTTAACATTATCATTTCTCAGTTTCCCCAACTATAAAATGAGGGTAATAATAGTACTTATTGCATAAAGTATTGGAAGGACCAAATAACATAGACAGGTAAATCTTTTGGCATAGTGTATAATATGGTGAGCATTCAATAAATATCTGCCATTGCCCGGCCGGTGCGGCTCAGTGGTTGAGCATCAACCCATGCACCAAGAGGTCATCGGTTCAATTCCCAGTCAGGGCACATGCCCAGGTTGTGGGCCCAATCCCCAGTAGGAGGCCATGAGGGAGGCAGCCAATTGATGTTCTCTCTCACCCATGTTTCTATCTGTCTCTCCCTTTCCCTTCCTCTGTCTCTAAAAATAATAATAATAAATATCTGCCATTATTATTAGTATTATCATCAAGATCATCTTGTAAAGCAGCCTGAACCTAGCAGATAGTCACATGGTAAGTGCCACAGAGATGGGTCATATCTGAGTAGCTGGGTCTCTCATATTCTAGAGGAAATATGCCTAGTATCATTGACCACATTTGATTTAAGTGGTCACATGGGTATACCTTAAGTACTATGTGTTCAAAGAAGCATGCCCTAGCCAGTTTGGCTCAGTGGTTAGAGCACTGGCCTGCAGACCAAAGAGTCTCAGGTTCGATTCTGGTCAAGGGCACATACCTCAGTTGCAGTTCATCCCTGGCCCTGGTCAGGGTCGTGCAAGAGGCAACCAGTTGATGTGTCCCTGTCACATTGATGTCTCTCTCTCTCTCTCTCTCTATCTCTCTCTCTCTCTCTCCTCCTCTCTCTCCCTCACTCCCATCTGAAGATAAAATAGAAAAATATCCTCGGGTGAGGATTAAAAGAAAAAGAAGCAAAGAGAGGGAGCACATATATCAGATCAGAGGAATTTGGGGTAGTTGGGGGTGAGTCAGAAACACTCCTCTGTGCCCTGGCTGGTTTTGCTCAGTGGTTAGAGCATCGACCTGTGGACTGAAGGGTCCTGGGTTCGATTCCCAGTCTAGGGCATGTGCCTGGGTTGTAGGTTTGATCCCTGGCCCTGTTTGGGGTCTTGTGGGAGATCAATATGTCTCTCTCACATTGATGTTTCTCTCTCTCCCTCTCTCCCTTCCATTCTAACTAAAAATCAATGAAAAAATATCCTCAGGTGAGGATTAACAGCAAAACAAAAAAAAAAGAAAGAAAAACTCCTGTGAAGCTATTGACTCTCAATCCTGACTCCACAAATAGCTCCTACTAATGCCCTTTCTTCTACCCAGCCTTGGAGGAAGCACTCCCCAATCCCAGACATTCCCCAAATCTAGCCCTTTGCCTCTCATTCCCACCTGGAAAATATCGTTTCCCCTCACAATACTTCGAGGGCTAAATTAAGAAGTTTCTCACTCCCACATGTATTATTACCACACACTAGGCTCTGTGTTGTGTGATTATGATAAAATGCTGGTAAGGGCTTATTCGATGTACATATGCAATGCAAGACAAATCGATACTTAAATTTCAATTATTGGATAAAGCAAATAATATATCTTAAAATTTAAATTTGTGCCTCTATTGCAGATTTATTGTTAAAGTAAGGAAAATAGTATTTCAGAAATTTCAAAACCATTATGAGTCATAAACAGATTAGAAATTCCCTAATAGAAAAAACCGTGGCCCAACTGATCTGTTAACATAGGGCCATCCACTTAAAAATTTGATCCAACGCCACGTCTCAGCTTTCATGTCTTCTTGCAGGTAAGTGAAACAAGAACTTATTTCACTCCAACTTTTGATGCTTTTAAAGAAGTATTTCATTGCAATTTAAATGAATAAGATTAAAGGCCATAAACATTTTCACTAAAAACTCCATTTTCCCAAAATATACAGTGCAATGAAAACATCATTGTAGTTAAGTCCCAGAACATTTTTCTCCTTAACACAATTTCCTAAAACTTAGGTGTAATGAGAAAGAAATCATTATTAGGTTTTATTTGGTTTGCTTTGGACATTTTACCAAAGGCTTGTTTTCTTTTCCCCATTAGCAATTTCATGGGAGGAAGGGGTGTGTGGGAAGGCAGAGTAGCAATTCCTCCTGCGTTTATCTGATTTCATGCCTGCCCCTGGGTGAGAATGGATGACATTCTTTGCATTACATTTGTGCATAATAATAAAAGCTGTTGCTAATTGTTTTTATGACCTTCCATATCTGTTTTGTATTTTAAGCAGAACAGGAAGATTTGATTCACCTGAAAAAAATTAAGTTTGTATGTCTTTGATTCACCCTAGAATTTAAAACTGCAAAAGCTTGCTCCTATTTTTGTTTCCCAGAATGTGTTCTAACAATGTATATAATTTATGCTTAATACCCAAACAAAGATTACATTGTGTAAACCATATAAATTAATTTCAGGGGGCTCAGGGTTGTATTTGACTAGAAGGAGTCCTACTGGATAAGTTTAAAACATATACTCCCGAGAAAACTCTTCCAACAATAAGCCCTTAACATTATATTCAGAAACAAAAGGTGCGAATTAGGAGATTGCATTATTTAAAATAATGGGTACAGAAATATATGGGCCTATTTTAATTATAACTTATGGAAAATGTTTTATTAGAAACTTAAAGATACACTATTAGGCTACTATTTTTGTTTGTTTGTCCTCACCCGAGGACATTTTTGCATTTATCTTCAGATAGAGCGAGAGTGAGAGAAGGAGGAAGAGAGAGAGAGAAACATCAACATGAGAGAGACACATCGAGTGGCTGCCACTCACACAACCCCAACCAGGGCCGGGGACAAACTGCAACCAAAGTATGCGCCCTTAGCGGAAACCGAACCCGGGACTCTCTGGTCTGCGGGCCAACACTCTAACCGCTGAGCCAAACCGGCCAGGGCAGGCTGACTATTATTATAAAATAAACAAAAAAACAGAAAATCACAAGTGTTGGCAAGCATGTAGGGAAATTAGAACCATTGTCCATTTTGGTGGGAATATAAAATGGTACAGCACAAGCTACAGAAAACAGTTCAGTGGTTCCTCAAAAAATTAAAGGTAAAATTATTATGATCCAGCATTTCCACTTCTGGGTGTTACCCAAAAGAATTGAAAATAGGGGCTCAAGCAGTTCCTTGTACACCAATGTTCATAGTACCATTATTTACTATAGCCACAAGGTGAAAACAACCGAAATGTCCATCAATAGATGGATGAATAAACAAAACATGGTGCCTATATACAGTAACAAATTATTCAGCTGGAAAGTAATGGAATTCTGATACATGCTACAACGTGGTTGCATCTTGCAAGCATTATGTTCAGTGAAACAAGTTAGACACAAAAGAACAAATGTTGTATGACTGCGTTTGTATGAGGCACCTAGATTAGCCAAATTCACGGAGACAGAAAATAGAATAGAGGTGACCAGACGTGGTGGGGGCAGGCAGGGCAACGAGGAGTTATTGTTTAATGGGTACAGAGTTTCTGTTCTAGATAATGAAAAAGTTCTAGAACTGGTTAGTGGTGAAGGGTATGCAACATTGTGAATGCACTTAATGCCACTGAATTGCACACTTAAAAATGGTAAATTTTATTTTATGTATGTATTACCACAATAAAAAAAAATGAAATGGCCTTTAAAAAGGTAAAGAAATGCAATTTCATTTATTCAAAACAAAGTAAAATGCCAGCTACATAGCTAATCTCTTCTGCTATTGCCAGCAGAAAGGACGCAGCAAGGAAGCTGGAGACCCTCAATGCTCGAGAGAGGACACCGTGGCCACAGACTGGAAGGCCAAAACATCTCCTCTGAAGACTAGTCAACTCTACAGCAACGACACATAGAAAATAATTTTTTGATTGATTAAATAGTGTCCTTCCCAGGCAATTGTTGTATTGTCTTGAATACACAGCCTAAGAACTAAGAACTGTATCCTCTTACTCTAAAACATTACAAATTACTTCTCCTCATGATTTTCCCTTGCAAGGATTCAGCGAGGGAACACTGTAATTCAATTATTAAACGATTTCATTTTCGTCATATAAATGTACAAATACTAACACCTAAATTGGTAGACAAATATATGTGGCAGAAAATGATCAGATCACAGAACCATAGTCTCCAGCTGTGTGATCCTGTGTAAACCCATATCCTCAGAGCCTTGGTTTCCTAATCTGCGAAATGGGAAGAAATACACTGACACAGCAGAACCAACCAAAGGGTGCAGTGAGAGCATGTGAGAGCACTGCCTCTGGCGCATTCTGAGGATCCAAATCTCTTTTTTTACTGGGTGAGTAAGTGAATATAAATGAAGCAACTTGGAGAATAAAAGGAAAACAGGAATGTTAGGACTTTCTTTAAGCACCAGATTCATGCAAGTCGTCAACACATGAGTGCATAGGGTCTGTGGGAGCTTTTATGCAAAATGGGTGTGGAGATTTACAAGATTGGACCTGAAATGAACCGATGCACTCAGACATACTATATGTTGTACTAATTCTAAAATAATCAAAGCAAAAATAAACAAAATGACACCCGTAAAGTACACAGACAAGATGATACAGGAGAAACCACATATAATTGGATAATCACCACCACAACTGTGAAGAGCAAGCAGTTGTGAATCACGAAACATTTGTTTGCTATGGTTTCTTTCTTTTCTTTTTTTTTTTCACCCTTTCACGGGGGAAAGAAAAAAAAAGTTTGTTTTTCTTCAAAATAAAAACACTGGTTTGTGGGTTTGAATTAATTTTTTTGTACTCTGTGTAAAAAGGTCACAGTAACTACTAGCACAAGTATGAAAGGGTAATAATTTCCGGCTCTGGGAATTTGATTGTTGAACAAAAGAAGAAAAGAGACCACCTTGTATCACTGAAGACAAAATAAAGAAAACATTACGTGACTTCAACCTGCGTGCAGTAAGGAATTTTGATCGCTTTGGCATCAGCGTCAGAGAAAACGTTGTGTTAATGTTTGTGTTCCTACTAGTTGAAGTTATTTCTTATATCCAAATAAAAGAGGAACACATCTCCCCTGACAAAAGGTTTGAATACAAAGGCAAACAATCTGTGGGATTGTTTTACAGCAACTCCACTAAACTCTGATGGTTCTCCAATTGAAGCTGTAAGAAAATTAGGGTTGCATAAGGGTAATGACAACAAGGGCAGTGCCAAAGAAACAATATTTTGCTCGGATCCATGGCAATGTCACAGTCGTCACACGGATGAAACAAACCTCCCGAACATTAGGTCAGATTTACCTCATCAGGTAAAAGTCAGAAAGGATAACAGCAGATCATTATAGTACAGGAGTTAATAAATTTATTTTAACTCACTTCTCACTCCTCTGAATAATTAATTTAGTCCTGACCACTAAATTATATTTTCTCAATAATCTGTGTGTGGTTTTAAATACATATATTTGCGGTAATAGATCCCGTCGGTTCATTCGGAAGAGATGAAATAGCTTTATTTTCTCTGCGTAAATGTCAGCTACCTTAACTAGGCTCTATGAAGGATAGAAATATGTTTTGCCTGATTTCTACAAGATTTTTCTCACAAAACTAATTCATTCATATCTGCTCAAGATAAATATTAAAAGATAATATCTACTTAAATCAGAAAATACACATACCATCAGGTCCAACACTATTATTTAGATGGCTAAAATTACAATTTTGTGTACCTATTTAAAAATAAATACAACGACTTTTAATTTTAGATGTCAGCTTTTCAGAGAAAAATCCTTAAAAAAAGTTAGTCTCTCTTTTAAGCTACTCTTTTGCTTAAAAAAAGATGGAAGAAACTTATATATAAGGCTTTGTCATTAAATAAATGAAGATGTGAGAAGAAAAATACGTATACTATAATTATATTGTTAAGGCAATACTTAAGAGAAATAGAATCAGCTAAGTGAAGGGTTTAGAAAGGGAAGCAGGTCCACATTGTCAGAGAGTGAGACTCTGATTGGGATATGTGCTATAAATCTTTCTCATTCACTGAATTTCTTAATGGAGATAGTTCTACACACTGGCCCCGAGCTAAAGCAGATGAGAAACTCACTGGTATTATCTGTGACATTTATACAGGTGCTACTTTGTCTACTGTAGAAAATCAAAATGATTCCATTTATTGGGGCTTGAAGTGATGCTAACACTTAACAGTAATGAGGAAGGGGGTGACTTAATAAGTACAAGGTTTTTAAAGGTATCTGTAGTCAAGAGATGGAGATCAATAGTATTCTACCTCTTTTAAAAACTGAAAAAAGAGAGAACTGATACAACCGCAGGAGAGAGTTCTGTGAAAGAACGCTCAGTGGAAAGCTTCTAACAGAAGAGCTCCGTAAGCCATGAAGCAGGATGGACCCCTCTCCCCCCGCTAGTGCAGTGCCAGGTCCTCCATCACAGCCAAGGTGGAACCTGTCAAGTTAGAACACTGGTTCTCAACCAGGACATTTGGGAATATCTGGAGGCCTTTTTGGTGTTACCACTGGAGTGGGGGCTGGGGGCAGGGTGAGGTCTTCTGGCATTCAGTGGGTAGAGGGGACGGGAATGCTGCTGCTAACCGTCCTACATTACACAAGACACACACACACACACACACACACAGGAAAGAGTATCCAGCCCAAAATGTCAACAGCACTGAAGTTGAGAAATTTTTAATTAGAATGATATAGGACAGGAGTAGGTAAAACATTTTGTGAAGGGACAGATACTATATATTTTCAGCCTTGTCACCTCTATGGTCTCTGATGCAATTATTCAACCCTGCTCCTGCAGCACAAAAGCCATAATGAAAGGCACAGCTCTGTGCCAATAAAGTTTTATTTACAAACCAAGAGGCAGGACCCTCCTGCCTCAGTCTGCTGACTGCTGATATAGGTCTTTCTCCCTTCAAGTTTCCTCTAATTCTTATTTTTGGAATTGGAAAGCATTCCAGTTATCACGATGACTCTGATAGGAGTCGAACTCTAGGAATGACATCCAATATGAGACTAAATGTCTACATTCTAGCAGGAAAATTAAATATTTGTGAATGGCAGTCACAAATATTTTAAAATTGACTCTCTACTTTAAAAGGGAATAATTTTACCATTAAGATTTTATAAAACAAATTTAAAGATTAAACAACTTGGTCCCTCCAACCACTACCAAAATTTTTTTCAAATTGATAAATGAACGAACAAGAGTAGATACACACACTCACTAGTTCTCTACACCACAAATTATTCTATAGGTCATGATGCCATGGAAAGTCCACAAATAGATTCAGGGGTTTATAAACTCGCTAAAATTGTATGTAAAATACGGAGGGTATGGAGTATTTATGCACATTCTCATGCCATCCTGGGTCTCTGGAAAATGTAAGAGCCATTGCCAAACCTGCAAGGTAATTCAGAGAGTATGTTTTAAGAGTGGGCTCCTTCTCCGAGCGGCTACGTTGGTGGCATTCAGCCTATTGGGAACATTTTCTTAACCCTTATTTGCATTGTCTAGGTTAGCGCTGTCCAATATAAATATAACACAAGCTATATGTGATGTTGTAATAGCCATTGGTAATCAGTGAGGTTTTTACACAGCTGCCTTAGGTCTCTGGAGTCTTGCAGACGTCCTCTGTCTAGCTAGGTTGCTCGTCCTTCTAGGTTGCTAGTGACCAGATAGTTTGTGATCACATGATCATCTCTATTTCTGTTATATAGGACTGACTGAAATGACAACTGGATTGAGCAAAAAAAAGGGGGGGGGATTAAAGAGTCTCACTCGGGAGAAACTAAGGCAGTGTGTGGAAGGACTCAGAACATGTGAAATCCCTTAAATAAAAATTTATTAACTTTAAAAAATTGTGCCTATGTTACAAATAATAAAAACCCTTTACACTTTTTGTAAAAAATCAAAAACAAAAAAAACAAAGAGCATTGCACAGTAGCAGACACGGTTCTGTGCTTTGCAGACTGAACTGGTCGTCACAGATTGCCACAAAGTTTCTGATCAACTGCACGATACGTGGCCTCTGACTGTGTTGTACCCAAATTGGTCAGATGGCAAAAGCACATCTCTGGATCTAAAGTCTTAGTACTTATTCTTTTTTACTGCCTTGTTCCAAAAAGAAGGCTTTCACAGGTAAGGATATAGAGTGGCATGATGTGCATTTTTAAAAGAACTGAAAGATGGTGGTGGAGAGAAAACACGCAGGGACACAAACAGGGCCAGTAACGGAAGGGTTTCGGCTACAGACTCACACATTGTATCAGACATGTCATTTGATTTCCTGGTGCTTCTATTTCCTAACCTTTAGAACTGAAATAACTGGTTTCTACATGACATTTTCCTTATACTCACGATTTATCAGCAGTATAGTAATTGGTCAACAAACATTTACTAAATCTCCATTGTGAATATAGCCATTTATTAGGTGGTACGATGAGTCAGAAGAGTTCCGCCTACTGAATCATTAACCTCACTTCCTGCATTAAGTGTGATCTTTTGGGAGGTTCTTCTATCATCTGGTCCCAGAATAATCAGCTTATGAAATCAGATTTAAATCATACCCTAACTAAAGAAAGTTCATACAAGGCTCCTCAGAAAGAGAAAGAAAAGAAATGAGGGAAAGAGTGATCTATGGGAGAAATAGCAGATAGTTGGATGAGAAAGAACAGTGACTTGCAAACACTGTTTCTTTTAGATATTAGATTTGGAAAATAATAAAGGAATAGACCTAAAATGGGAATGAAATTCTGCAAAGCTTCAACACAAGTTATTGGAGTCATCAACATGGGGAAAAACAAACAATATCCTTTCGCTTGGAGAAAGTGGGATATCAGGCAGGAAGAAAGAAGGAAGAATTTCTCTTTTAAGACTTACACTGCCAAATAAAACAGTAGTGATTGTGCCAAAACACATTCTTGCAACGTTATATAGTTTTTTGTTAAGGTACTCTATTGAGCTTAAACTTCACTTTGATTGGTTGGGAAATCGCTCCATCCACATCAGAATCTGAATATTATACATTTCTCCCTTTTGCTTTTCTTGCATAAGGTTAAATTACTGAATCATTGTGATGCTTCTGGAGAATATAGACACCCTTTAAGTTGCGGAACATAACTACGTCTTAGTGCTGTACAACAGGAAAGTAGAACGGCCCCAAGCAATGAGCATCTAGCCTCTATATATATATATATTTTTTTTAGTTGTTACCAGGCGATCACAAACAAAAATCAATGATGAAAGAATTAAGTTAATCTATGTCGTGCGATATCATTAGTCACTTCCTAGGTTCTGGAGCTCCCTAAAGCAAAGAGAGAATAAAGTTTCAAAATATTACATTGCTAGTCATTTTTATAGATCTCAAGTTTGTACAGGCACATAAATCAGAATCTATTCAAAGTAAGAAGCAGATGTTTGAATTATTCCAACAAAGTAAAATCATCTTCTCTCTCCGATGCAACAAATCCACAGCCTTTTCATAAGTATGAACGCTGTAAAAAGGATTAGGATTCATCACTTGGGTGATTTATATTTCCTCTGAGATTTTTGCACCAAAATGGTGGGACCTGAGGACATCACGTTATTCCCTTAATTATGACAATGTGGTAAGCAGTCCCACTGTGTACTGACGCAGAAGTCAAAACCAACACCACTGAATTTTTTAAATCATGAGAAATTTTCCTTTCAGCATTTTATTCTGAGTTATCCTTCCAACCAAAATTAAGAACATGGCGGAGAAGAAAAAAAAAGTAATGTGGAAGAATTCATGGAGGCCACAGAAGAGGACTGCATTTGAGATTATTTTTCAGCTGACCTTTTTTAAAATTTTATTTTATTTTAGTTTTAGTTTTATACTTTGTCTCTTTCCAAAAATGTAGCTTACAGACTTTCACATGGTTTAGGGCCATTAAAACAAATGATTATAAGATTAAACTGAGTCTGTCTGAATGATATAAAATGAATAAAAGTGATGCTTTTGCCAAAGAGTTGTTTCCCAATACTTCTTACAGTTTAAATGTTTATCTGTTTCATATACACCCTACTCTGAGAGATCAGAGAAAACAGACCTTTGTGTTTGCAGGTACATGTCAGCAGGAGCACGATAGTGAGGCCCTCTCATTTTGAGTTACTTTTATACTTAAGGAAATTATCACCTTTGTACAGAATACAAAACAAATACTTCTTATCCCGAATCAGTATTAAAAAATCTTAATAGCCCAGCCAGTGTGGCTCAGTGGATTGAGCATTGTCCCATGGACTGAGAGGTCCCAGTTCGATTCCTGGTCAGGGCACATCCCCGGGTTTTGGGCTCGATCCCCACTAGCGGGCGTGTAGGGGGCAGCCAATCGATGTTTCTCTCTCACATTGATGTTTCTATCTCTCCCTTCCTCTCTCTCTAAAAAATCAATTAAAAATCAAAACATATTTTTTAATTTTATTTATTTATTTTTAATCCTCACCCGAGGATATTTTTACATTTATCTTCAGACAGAGTGGGAGGGAGAGAGAGAAAGAGAGAAACATCAATGTGATAGAGACACATCAATTGGTTGCCACCTGCATGACCCCAACTGGGTCCAGGGAAGAACCTCAACCAAGGTACGTGCCCTTGGCCAGAATGGAATCCAGGACTCTGGATTTTAAATTCTTAATAAAAAATCTCCAACATCAAAAAACAGTAAAATAAACCATCTTAACTTTTTTCTAATAAAATATTAGAATGATGCTTCAGTTGAATCTTAAATGTGAGTTAATATATAGTAGTGCAGATTTTAGAATTTAACAAGGATACTTTGGAAACTAACTTGCATAATTATCTTAGGATATTACCTAAATAATGACAATAAGTTTCAGCAGTAGAACAGATTTTCTCCTATTTGATAAATAATTGTTTTAGTAAAACTGTAAAAATTGTGAGGGGGGAAATCACATTATCTATAACACCAAGAAAAGAATATGACTCTGAAAGTATTTTTCTGGAAGACAAGGAAAATACAAAGTGTCAAAGCAGTGTCACCTGGAATAGCTTCATAGATCAACATTATCTCTCCTACAAACTGTGTGCATCATAACAGTTGGAATTATCTTTTTGATTTTTTGTGTCCCTAGTGACAGCTCAATATAAGACACAGAGGAGCTCTTCAGAAGGTATTTAATGAATAAAGTAATAAACCAATGGTGATTTGGGGATCAGCTAAAATAATATCCTTCGTTTATGAAAATGCTGCAGTAGCAATAGAATATACACTCTGATGTGATCTTTCAACCTCGGGTATAATACATGATTTAGTCGGTTCCAGCTATGCCCATCTATCAGGGTTGTGCTTGTCTAATTGACCAGGTAGGACTGGAATGCAGTGTGTGACCAAAGCTAACTTAACCAGTATCCTGCAAACTGTCTCCCATGGAGCTTTGGGGTGGCTTTGTCAGAGCAGGTCTTGAGTTGATCTTATTCTAGGTGCTATCTTCTCTGGGTTCCAGGATGGCGGCGTGATCACTCCTCTGTGGCAGGGCTGGAGCTCCAGTATCTTGCTATACAACCTTCCCTCAACAACCTTAACTCTAGTCTCTTCTGCTCTCCCTAAGAAACCAATTTAAAAAAAAACATATTTTAAAAAAATCTTAATAAAAAATCTCCAACATCAAAAAACAGTAACATAAACCATCTTAACTGTTTTCTAATAAAATGTTAGAATGATGCTCTCCAGTAAGTTTCAGGTGGCCTCACCTGCCCATGACGAATAGCCCAACCTTCAGCCATGGACTCATGGGTGACCCCAACATGAACTCCTGGGTCCCCTCACTTTCTCATTTCCGTTATCCCGACTCATAGATTCCAGCCGTTTCAGCCATTCCAAACTCTGATCCCTGTCTCCTCAGCTCAATGGACTCACCATGCCCAGCTCAGACTCCAACTCTCTACATCACAGGAAGAAAAGTATCCCCAAACAGAATGGGTGATTGTGAGGCACATCGCAAACGTTTTCTTCCCTAAAAGTTGACTGCTGAAAAAAGTAGTGTCATATGTTTCACCCCATTTTATATTGTTTATAGTGGGAAGGCTAGTTCAGTACCAGGCATCTGTCATAGCTAGAAATAGCATAGAGTAGAAAGGAGGGAAGAGAAGGAGTATTATAGAATAGAATGGATTGGAATGAATGACATAGAATATAAAATTGACGGCATGTCTCTAGCAAAGGTAAATTCTGTTTTGTGAAGTTTTGATTTCAATTAAATATTCATAACTGTACTGAATATCAAAGTAAAAAATATTTCTTAATGTGGTTCATAGCCAAAAAATTTTTCTGAAAATCATTGTATCAGATCAAAACCCATGACTTTGTTTTCTTTAATACAGAGTTGAGTTCATCACAGACACAGGGTCAATTCAGAAATGCTTTTTCAAGATTAATATCTTAAAAATCAAATATTTATTCATCCTCTCAACAAAAATATTACACAGGACTTAGATAATTTGACTTAATCTAAGTGTAAAAGAAAGGATTTTGTGTAGGAGAATGAACCCATCACTCTCTTCCTTTAATATCTTTCAATGATTCTCTATCATCTACCCCTGTGCCTCTTACATTCTAACATGCATAAGAATCTTGTAAACGCAAATTCTGTCTCAGTAAATCTAAGGTAGAGCTTGAGATTCTGCATTTCTAACAAGCTCCTGGGCGATTCCAATGCTCCTGTTCCCTGGACAGAGACCAGCAACTTTATTAATTCATTCGTTTGTTTGTTTGTTTATTTGTTAATCCTCACCCGAGGATATTTTAGATAGAGTGGAAGGGAGGAAAAGAGGGAGAGAGGGAACCATCAATGTGAGAGAGACACATGGACTGGTTGCCTTCCACAAGCACTGCAACCAGGGCCCGGGGTCAGACCTCCAGCCCAGGTACGTGCCCTTGACCAGGAATCGAACCTGTGACCCTTTGGTGTTCGGGCCACTGCTCTAACCGCTGGACAACACCGGCCAGGGTGAGGCTAGCAACTTTTTTTGTTAAGAGCCAGTTGTAAATAAACCACATGCAAATTTTCGTCCCTCCCCCTCATTTACCACAACCACCTTCTTCTTCTAAAACAATTTTTTGAAAATGTAAAAACCTTTCTTAGCTCGTTGACCTTACAAAATAGTGCACTGGCCTACAGGTTGTCGTTTGCTGACACTGGTCTGGAGCAGTCCTAGCTGATGGGAATACAATGTAAGCCACAAATACAACCTCACATTTCCAAGTAGGCATGTTTTTTAAAAAAATAAAAAGAAGCAGGTGAAATTAATTTTAATGATATATTTCATGTAGTCCAAAATATTATTTTTCAACATATAATCAACATAAAAATTATCAATTATATATTTCGCATTGTTTCAAACAAAATCTTTAAAAATCAATGTGTAATTTACGTATAGCTTATTTTAATTTGGACTAACTACATTTCCAGTGCTCAGCAACCACATGTGGCTACTGTATTGAACAGTGCAGATCCAGAAGTAAATGTTCAAAATTATTTCTTTGGCAATTCTTTCTTTATGCTCTTACCCTGCTTACCTTTCTAGCTTCATGTCCCACCTCTCAACCATATGCGCTTGACATTCTAGTCATACTGTAACCATTTTATTATTTCTTGAATATATTGTTCCCTCTATTTGGAATGCCCTTATCTCATTTGTCCCCTACCTGAAACTTGACTCACCCTTTCCTTAAATTGATGCAAGTACAGTAGAATTAAATGCATTAAGAGGACACTAGAAACATACGAAAAGAATTGTATAATGCTACATAAATAAATGCTGGTATTATTGCATAGTCCTAATTTTAAAATAAGTACTGAAAAATTGGTAAGTTAATTATTACTTATTTTAATGTTATTATTAAGGTATTACTATCACATTAATATTCGAGATCTATTTGGAGGAAAAGACTTGTTTTTCTTCCTTTTGTAAAACAGAATCTTTTTCCAAAAGCATTTAACATGTACTCCCATGGAATTTCTGAACATGTTTGATGTGGCTGCTTCTATTTAATAATCACAAAAACTAAGGCTTTCAGGAGGTTAAATGACCTTGCATTGGGCTGGATAAATATATTGAAACAAAAGTCTCTGAAAATCGATAATTCTCAGCTGTAGTTACTTGGAAGATGAAGATCAGTCAGGATAACTTCTGAGGGAAGAAGCATAGTGTACTCCTGTCAACAAAGCTTTGCTGTCACCAATCCAATGCCAACAGGAGACCCCAATCTGGCGTGCAGTAAAAGATGAGACTTTATTCTGGTGAACAGTTCACAAACTGCAAACTGGGGAAACTCGGTCTCTGGTGGAAACCAAAAGTGTGCTCCCCAGAGACAAAGGGGAGACCTGCTTATATAGAGAAAGTGCCTGCCCTAGTCCCTGTTTGGTCCATGTACATGCAAATGAGGAATCCAAATTTGCACAATTTGATTGATCCTTATAGCACTGTTCTGATAGGTAAGAATCAAGTGTCCTGACTGATCATCACCGAGCTGCTCCAATTGGTAGATAAGGATGCAATGAGGGTATAGCTGCCTAGCTCCTATTGGATGAAGTCGGTTTCGGCCTATTGGTCAAAATATGATTCCAGAAATCCTTTAAATGAGTTGGTTCAGATGGCAGGAACACAGTGCAGGAAGCCTGGCAGCCCAGTCCGTGACTCTTCTCTGAAATGCAGCGTGTGTGAGAGGCCCCCTGTAACAAAGGATGCCAGGCTCTGGTTATAAACGAGGGCTCAGTTAGCCACCAGTGCTTTTGACAAGTATATTCCTTCTCGGGGCCAACACTTCAAGGACTCTGATATTCTGATTTTAATTCCAACTTTTGTCCTTCAGAAAGTTACAAACAACCCAGAACCCAGTTTCCTCAACTATAAGGAGGACTCTAACAATAATACTGTCCTCTCAGGATCATAATAATAACAAAAGGACATAAGTTTTATTATGTACATTTCCTCTCTAAGATTTTGTTCCTATGACCTGAGCACATTTCTAATAAAGTCAGATCTTTGTGCAACCAACTTACCTTGGAGGTTCGGACTAGAACTGAGAATTGTTCCCGAAACAGGTCGACGGAGGTGCCTTGTGAGTGCCCATTTGGGAATCATTTTAATCCTATGAACTTTGGTTAACAACAGTGATGCTGACTGCTGGCCGCACATTAGCGTTTCCAGGGCACTTATAAAGATATCAACATGCCCGGCCGGTGTGGCTCAGTGGTTGAGTGTCAACCCATGCACCAAGAGGTCGCCGTTCGATTCCCAGTCAGGGCACATGCCCAGGTTGTGGGCCAAATCCCCAGTGGGGGGCATGCAGGAGGTGGCCAGTCGATGTTCTCTCTCATTGATGTTTCTTTATCTCTCTGTCCCTCTCTCTTCCTCTCTCTTTAAAATCAATAAAGAAAAAATATTAAAAAAAAAAAAAGATATCAACACCCCCACCAATGACATTGGAATCTCTGGGGATATGGCTTAGGCATAAATAATTTTTCAGTTTCCCTCTCCTCTTCTTACCCCAGGTGATTCTAATGTGCAGTCAGGTTGAGAATTACTGGGTCTGTGAGCCTCGAGTTTTTTGCTTACAAAATACTGTGGCTCCTTGAACAACACAGGCTTGAACTGCATGAGTCCATGTATATCCTGATTTATTTTCAATAAATCCTATAAATATATTTTCTCTTCCTTATAATTTTAATAATATTTTCCCTTTTAGGTTACTATATTATAAGAATACAGTGTATAATACATATAACATAAAATACGTAGAAATTGACTAATGATGTTATGAGTAAGGCTTCCAGTCAACAGTAAGCTATTAGCAATTTTCTGGGGAGTCCAAAGTTATAAGTGGATTTTCAACTATGTGGGGGTTCCTACGCCTGCCTACCCCATGCATTATTAAAGGGTCAACTGTAGAACTAATTCCTTGCTCATAAATTATTGTAAAGATTAAAGGAGACAACGTATATAAAACACCTGGCACATTTTAGAAATTTGATAAGAATTATTTTCTTTCCTCCTGTTCCCTCAATTAATTTCCTTACTCTCCACTGATTGCTTGGATACTAGAACCATTTTCTCTCTCAATAGGTTTGTTTACTTGTTGCTTTTAGTTGAAACAGACCAGTAGTTTTTGGCAGTGATTCAACCTCAACCCACATGAAGAGTACTGTACATTCCCCCACCTAAGCAGCGATGGGCTATTGAAAGATGTCCCTCCTTCCCCACTCCCTGGGTAACCACCTGATGGCTCCCAGAAAGATGTCCCCTGTCCTTTGAGAGCACAGTAACTTTTAGTGATTCTTGCATCAGAATCTCCTGGAATGTCTTCAAATGCAGATTCCTGAGCCCTATCCTCACCTGCTGAACAATCTCTGGAGAGGTGACTCTTGCAACTGCCTTTCAACAGTTTCTCTGGTGATTCTTCTGCATGCTAACCTCTGAGAAATGTTGGCACAGAGGAGAGCGACGGCTATAGATACAGCCATCCAATAACTCGGGTTAATGCTACTACAATTTACTCAGAGACCAGGAAGGGAAATAACACGGCTGAAACTTTGGATTTTAACATCTAAATAGCTCTCTGGTTTCTAAAAGATGTTCTTGACCTTGAAAATGTTCTGTTTTGTTTTTGCTCTCACAGTGTCTTGGGGTGGGAAGAGCCCTTAGATATCATCTAATCCAATCTGTTGTTTTGTAAGAAAGGCTGAGACTTTTGTAAAGTCACCAATCTAGAGGCACCGTATACCTTCAGGTAAGTGACTGCCAACTCTTCTTTTAAAAGGCCAAAATGTTCACATCGGTGACTCCATGAAGACCCAGTCCTGTACTGGCCAGAATGTGTGCCTGCATGGCTTTGCCTCCTCTCTCCACCCACCCTTTCATAAAGGCAAGTTCTTCTCTAGCATTTGGAAACATATCCCACTTTACAAATTAAGGGACTGGTCAGTAGTCAAGGACAGCTTCACATGGACAGCAGATTTTAAATATATAACTGAGCAAAAAAAGATATTTCTACACAGGCTGTAACAGATTTGGAAATGATTTACTTTGAAAGACCTGAAACTGTTAGGGCAAAAGTTCCTTGCCTACAAGTAAATGATTGTCAGAGCTAGGGGACTGCTAAATCACAGTCCCACACAAGTGACACATCGTCCCAGCTAACTGACTCCCAGATGAGTCAGGAAAGTCAGCGTGGAGCATTATCTGTTCACAATTCAAAGAACCAATTCAACAAGCAATGAAAACACAGAGCACTGGTATCATTAGAATAATCCCTCTTACAGTCATAGCTTTGGAATTTGTAAATGTACATCTACAGATACAAGGAGCGTTATACTTGTTTACTTAACTTGGCTTCCTATTATTATTGCTTTCATTTTTATTATGAAGTGTTTTTGCATTTCTGAAGCTTGATTCATTAAGTAATTGCCATCCTCCTATTTGGGTCATTGGTCTTATTTATTGCAAAAGAAAAATACAAATCATTATTCAAGAGCAAATTCCACATATTTTCCACGTCCTAAACTTTTCAACCTCTCTTATTTTGTGCAGAGCTGATTCATTCCAAGGAACAGCACATTCCCCAGAGGTAATCGGACCGGAGCAGGAGAGGAACAGAGTTGGTCCTCAGCAGAGAGGTCCACAGAGTTCTCGCCATTTGCTATCCTTAGTTTTAGGCTTTGCTTCTAAACATGATTAAGAAGTTTTTAAAATAAACTTGAAGTTGGCTTAATTAAAATCAACTGACTCCGAAATTATGGGAGATTCACACACACACACACACACACACACACACACACACACACACACTTCCCTTTCCTCTTCTTGTTCACAGAGTATGCCGGGCATTGTTTTTGACTATTCATTTCACTGCTGGAGGAAACAAACATGACACATGGCAGGACGCAGGGATCACATCACTAGCTTATAGAACTGCCCCGTACTTGAGGAGACTAGACAGTTGACAAAGCAATGTCGTGCCTAGAGTTTGTGCTTGGGAAGAGTTCCTGTTGGTAAATAATGTACACAGCATTCTCCTTGCCTCTCTCTTTTGTTTTTTCATTCCATTCTTTTTTCCACCATAGTCATTGTAGAGTCTAGATTATCCTTTTGCGGTTGTGTTTCCTAAATTGCTAAGGAAGCCATTTTTGAAAACATGTGCAAAATAAACAATTCAAGATTCTTAAAAATGAACTACCTTTGACCTTTTAAAACAATCTTTTCCTAAAAAAGCCAAAGGACTCAGGAGAGAGGGAGAGAAGAAGCCAGTATTTGCCGGGGATTTATTGCCGCACCTGGTGTTAGGTACTTTACGTACAGATCTCATTTTTCCTCACAACAACCTTATAAGGTCAAAATTATTATCCTCATTTAAACGATAAAGAACAAAGTTTCAAAGAGGTTAAATGACTTGCCTGAGATTATAAAACAATAAATGGAAAGGACGGATTCAAATGCAGGCTGGCCTGACTTAAAAGGCCGTGTGTTGTTTCCAGACTGTTCAAAGATGAATACTTTATTATTTGCAGATATCATAGGTTTTCCATGGTCTGTGGGGTTTTTGTTTGTTGATTGTTTAGGGTTTGGTGTTTAAAACCTGCATTATCTGATTTGCCATCCAGAGAATGTGAATTAGAACCTTGGAACTGTGGTTCCCTCAAGCCCGGTATCGTCTCCACCTGGAAGCTCAGTTATGATGATCAGTTATTTATTAAGCCCAATTTTTCCCTTGTGTGAAGCAGAAAACAAGGCAACGCCAATGAAGACACATGCTGGACCAGAGACATTTGGACATATATTGACAAAGAGGACATGGGTTGATCCCTTGAGCGAAGGTGCAGAATGGTGCTGTCTGGATTCCTCTCTGAAGGTACGACGTTCCCTTGTACTCTTCAGGGACCCACTGACATCTGTCGTCTTCAGGAATCCACTCACACACATTTCATTGTACGCTGGCTATTTCTTCACCCCTGTTTCTTCTCAGAGAGCCAATGACACTAGCAGCTAGAACATCACAATCCCAACATGTTGCAGTCTCACTAAATCGCAGGCCATAAGGGAGCACATGGGAGCAGCCTCTGGTTAAGAAGAGAGAAAGTCCTGAGACACAGGCCGTTCTTGCTTTCTGCTCTAACCATGTGATAAACCATGTCATAAAAGAGAATAACAAAATCATGGAACGATATGTCCTTCCACACCATTGCGGTGTCCCGGAATCCTTCCAAGGCCCGGCGCAGCACACAGAAAAAAGTGTAAACTCTGGAATCAGACTGACCTAGTTTTGCATTTCAGATAAACAATCACTAGTTAAATGAGCCTCTCTGAATCTCTGTAATGTTACTTGAAGAACGGGGATAATAATAACAACCTTACCACAAGGTTTTGAGGATAAGAGATAATAGAAGTGATATGCCTGGATGATGGTCAGGAAAGAGCCCTGCTTTTATTGCTCAGTTAGTTTAGCCCTAAAGAGGACTTACACCTAAAATCGTCGAGTTTGAAGGAGTCTTCGGGGTCTATTTCAACAGCTCTCCCAGTGTAGAAATATATTTTCTAACATCTTAGAGAGATACAGTTTGAATATTTTCTGCTTTGATAGACACTCTGAGTCTATTCTTGGACCTGTAAAGAAAACAATGATTAATTAATATTCATCCATTTGGAGAATTAGAAAACTATCAAGTGAGGTTATTCAGATGGGTTCATACGGCAAGAAGTTAAGTACAGATGACCTTTGAGCAAGACAGAACACATGAGCTAGTGAAGTGTTCAGGGTCATGAAGTACATTAAATTCCTTGGGAGAAAATGCATTTACATTCACAAAGTAGCTCATCCATGCCACAATCAAATGTGTACGTGTTTAACTGTCCTGGCACATTTTTGGTTCACAGTTGGAGGTAACAGATCTGTAGATTTTTCTTTTTATACTTACAAAGTTCTAAATATGGATAGATTTCACGAACTATTCCAAAATTGTCTTTATTATTTAACTTTAAAGAAATTATTTTGTATCATTCCTGTCCTCCTGCTTAACCCAACATACCCACTTAAAAATTAGAAAATTGACCTTTCCGCAGGATCAGGTCCATAGTTAAAAAGCAACCTCAATAGACATTCTGTGCTATTACAATTGTGTTCAAATAAAAACACCATACCAAAGGGCTGAGTCAAGGGCAGACAGTTACACACATCCTGCAGCAAAAACACTTGATAGTTTCCAAGACCTGATCAATGTGATCTTTGAAACCCATTTGACCATGGGGAAAATGCTTCTAATATTGCTCTAATGCCACCAAATGATAGCTGACCTCACATGCTAGAAACAGGTGAAAAATCTGGGCCATCTGTAAATAAACTGCAGATCTGTTACATCTTTCTCATGAAGTGGATTTAAGTTTAGGTGTACCCACACTGGAGAAAGAGACTGAAGTAGCCACCTCTAGAGAAAAAAGGATCACCTTGTTCAAATCACTTGAATGGCCTTAATTCGTGCTCTTTCTACTTTGCTCATGGCTATGACTCAAGAAGATAGCTAGTATTAAGGAAATTCTAGAAGTATAACTAAAACAAGGGTCTAGAAAAGTGAATCGATGAATTTTCTATTTTCAACACATAGCTTGATTGTCCCATGTGCAGGGAATAGTTTGCAAAGTTGAAAAAGCGAGAATGGCTTTGTAGATTTGCCCTTCTCTTACTAGGGAAACTGACAGTGGTAACAATTATGTACTATTTGGAGACAGGCAACCATGCTAACAAATTTCACAATAGTTACTGCGTCTGTTTCACACCAAAACTGAATTAAATTTAAATCATTTTGCTTAATAAGCAAAAAGAAACAAGAAACCAAAGTTGATCAAACATATCAAAGAATATACTTTTTTTTCTTGGACACTCAGCTTTTCTTATTTGTTTGGTTTTGGGTTTGGGGTTTTGAGGTATAAGTTGTACACAGTAACATGTACAAAACTTTTCAGTGTGCAGCTCAGGCAATTCCTAACAATGTATATCTCAGTAACCACCAGCCAGATTAAGATAAGGAATATTTTCACCACCACAGAAACATCATTCATGCCCCTTCCCAAAGAAGTTCTTCTCCGTTCTATCATGTAACTTGGCTTTTCTCCATACTTTTCGTTTATTCCTTTGTTTGAGATATATATATATGTACTGAAGAAGCTTTTGTTCAATAATTAATTATAGCACAAATTTAGAGTGTTAATCACTGATAGTATAAACATAAAAATAGTCATTGCCTTAAAGTTCTCAGTCCTTTTTATTTTAGGATTCCAATGAAGTATATTTTCAATATTTAAAGCCCGCTTTTTCAAAGTATTCAACATCACTAGCCATCAGGAAATGCAAATCAAAAGCACAATGAGATATCACTTCCACCCCTGTTAGAATGTTTGTTATCAGAAAGACAAGAAATAACATATGTTGGTGAGGATGTGGAGAAAAGAGAACCCTTGTGCCCTGTTGGTGGGAATGTAAATTGGAACAGCTATTATGGAAAACAGTATGGAAGTTCCTCAAAATTAAAAATAGAACTGTCCTAAGATCCAGCAATCCCACTGCTGGGCATGTATCTGAAGGAAACGAAATCAGTATGTTGAAGCGCCCTCGGCAAGCCCATGTTGATTGCAGCATCATTTACAATAACCAAGATATGGGAACAAACTAAGTGTCCATCAACAGATGCATGGGTAAAGAAACTGTGGTACATACATACAATGGAATATTATTCAGCCATAAAAAAAGAATGAAATCTGGCCTTTTGTGACAACATGGATGAAACTGGAGGGCATTGTGTTAAGTGAAATAAGCCAGACAAAGACAAGTACTATATGGAATCACTTACAGGTGGAATCTTAAAAAAAAAAAGTTTGAATTCAGTTGAATTCACAGACACAGAATAGAGTGGTAGTGTTGCCAGGAGCTGGGGGAAATGAGATGTTAGTTAAAGGGAACTACGTTACATATTTCCTAATTTGCTCACTCTCAAATAGTCCTTCTTCTTTCAATTGCTCCAGAACCCATCTTCCGACAAGGTGAATAAGTCCTCAGAGCTCACACAACAGAATCTTATAAAATAGTAGAAAAATAAAGAGAAATCGTAAATAAAACAACTCGTCAATCCCACTGTCTCAGTTTTAGGCTCGTAATTATTTTTAGTAACTAGACATGTTTGCCTTCAATTATTTGCATGACTTCTATTCATTTTAATGTTACAATAATAATCTTCTCTAATGTATTTTTGTTTTATTTATTCCTTTAGTTTTGGATCATAGTTCTTTTTCTCTCACTTTGAGTTGAATACTTAATTTATTTCCTTCCATTCTTTCATATAATGTAGGTCTATGAATTTGCTTCTGAATAGAAATTTGGCACCATCCAGTATTTTCCAAATAGGTTCTAACCAATTCCTTTCCAAATATTTAAAAATTAAGAAATGTTTCTCAAATGACCACTCACTGAAATTATTATAGTCCATTTGGAAAGGAATTGGTTTTGTTTTTAATTTTACTATTTATTTCTGGTTTATTATCTGTAGACAGAGAATGTGCTTCATTTTTTAGGGCTTTTACATATGCACATGAACAAATATATGATCAACTTTTGGATATATTCCATGAACACCTGAAAAGAATTATAGCTTATTTTATTTACTGTGTAATTATCAATTCATGCCCATTAATTACATTGTTCAGATCCTGTATACCCCTTATTTGGGAGTAGGGAACAGGAGAAGGTTCTGGGGAGATTGAGAGACTAAGTTTTGTTTTTGTCCATTTCTCCTTTATCTGTAAAGTTTCTTTCCATGTATCTTTCTCCATTGTTATTCAGCAATATAAATTTAAATTGAATCTTATTAATGATTTTGTCATACAAAATATTATCCCTGTTTTCTTTTTGTTAATATTGTTTATTGATACATTTTTTACCAGGGTTATTTTGTACTTTAATTAATTGTCTAAGATACTTAATGTCATCTGTGTTTTTTTAATTAATTTATTTTTGTTGCAGATGTTTCTCCTTTTCCCACCATAGACACCTTCCTCCCGATCCCCCTCCCCCACCAGCATTGTTGCCTATGTCCGTTGGTTATGCATATATGCATATACGTTCTTAGGTTTATCTCTTCCCTCTCCTTGCCTCCCTCCTCTGAGATTTGTTAGTCTGAACCGTACTTCTTTCTATGTTTCTGGGTCTATTTTGATCATCAGCTTATTTTGTTCATTATATTCCACAAATAAGTGAGATCATGTGGTATTTGTCTTTCTCTCATTGGCTTATTTCACTTAGCATAATACTCTCCAGGTCCCTCCATGTCATCTCAAAGGATAAGAGATGTAGTCTTTAAGTCACTCATAGTTACTGATATAACAAATGTGTTTAATCATTTTAAATCTTGTTTGTAAATGCTCTTTATGTGTTCTTGTTGAATCTTAGATGTTTTGTTTTTATTCTACAATGTATGAACTATGTTCTGCTTATTTTTACCTTCTGTAGAGTTTGTTTTAGAAGCTGCATACCCAATGTTTAATTCTTCTAGTCATTACGTATCAGATTAAAAAATACATATATTTTACAATATATATTTCTCTAGTTACCAAAGTCAAGAATGATGTTACGTCTGAGTTTACCTATACAAGATGAGAAATTCAACCCTGACTTCCTAGACTTACAAATATAATTTAGAATTTCAGACTAAAGATATTGTTATGAAATTATTATTTTTTCTTTTTTACATTTTAATGGATTTTCTTTCAAAATGTGTTCTTGACATTTGTGTTGAGGGAAGGCTTCTTCCCTACTCCTGGCGTTTCGTCTCATGTCAACACTCCTGGTCTCTGTCCACTCTCTGCTCACATCTCCCTGGAGAAGAGTGGCTTAGGCTAGTCCAATGTGAAAGACTGGGCATGCTCAGCTTTTCCCCATGATTCTCCTTCTCAGGGTTAACTACCCCAGGAAGTAAAGGCTCCTCTCTGCTCTTCACACCAAAAGTTTTACGTGACATGGAAAGTCCTGCCCTAAAATAGAGCACCGTGACTGAACAAGGAGTCTGCCCAGTTTTGAGGTTCAGTAACTCATCCACTTGGCGCTCACCCTAAATTATTGGAATGGGTGAACTGTAAACTCCCAAAAGATATTTTGAAGTCCTAACCCACAGTACCTACGAATATGACCTTATTTGGAAATAGGGTCTTTGCAGATATAATCAGCATGACTGGTGTCTGTGTAAGAAGAGGAAAGACACACAGGGAGAAGACAGCCACGGGACAATGCAGGTGGAGGTATAAGCCAAGGAACTCCGAAGATGACCGGCAAGCACCAGAAGCTACAGAGACAGGAAGGATTCTCTCACACAGGTTTTGGAGGGAGCATGGCCCTGCCGGCCCCTGGATTTCAGATTTTAACCCCTAGAACTGTAAGACCATAAATGTCTGTTATTTTAAGCCACTCTTTCTGTGATATCTTGTTACAGCAGCCGTAGGAAACTAATACTGTAATGTCCTGGAACCTAGACTTTTTCAGTAGTAAAGGTAATTTAGGTGTTCCCCCTGCGCTACGTTGTCTTACTTCCTAGTTAGTTCAGGATCCCTAAAAACCTCAATATTTTGGTGTGGCTGGAAATTTTTAAAACAAAACAAAACCAGGAAGATGTTTAGCAGGCCAGTCCCCAAACTCAACTGAATCTTCCTGAATATAGCCAATGAGAGACACTAGAAGCTCATCCCATCACTGTAGGAAATGATGGAGCAGAAAGCAATGCCATGTGTGGCCGGCGGTATTCAGAAGCAAAGAAAGACAGCATCGTATGGCAGAAGTACTTTTCCTCACCAGGCCCCAGGGACAGAAACTTCAAAAACATCAGCCGCAGCTACAGTTCAGGAATCGGCTGAGGGGAGCCATCAGGCTGAAACGAACATGGGGACCGAAGAGGCAAAGCCACATTTTACAAGAAGAGTGTCTCAAATGTCACCGACAGAGGAGCCAGTATGCAGAGTGACCTTTTCCAAAGCCCCAGTGAATACATGGGCCAAAGTGAACTTCTTTCTGGGAACTTTTTCTCATTTTAAGTTTTTGTTGTAATTCCAAAAATTAATATAATTAATCCACTTCTCTAGAAAGGTGAAGATAAAACCAAGATTGTCATCTTCATTCTGATACCTGGAGTTCCTCCTTTGGTCTCTGGCAACTCTAAGGATAGGGATATTAGGAACATTGTTTTGCCTGGAATAACTGATTTTGGGACTGTGGACTGTTTATTTTTATACATTTGTGTGAAGCCAGAACTGTGATGAGCTCATAGATTGGTAACTATTTAGATTCTTGAAGTGAGGCCTATGTCAGAGATGTAGTTTTGAACTGAGTTAATTTCTGAGGTCTTAAAGAAATCTCATAGAGCACCTGTGAAAAGAGCCTCCATTGTGGCAAAGAAGAACCGCTCAGCTAGGACTGAGCAGATCATGAAATTAATAAGGACTTTGCTTTGTCTGGATTTTAATTCACAGGATAAGAAAGAGAAATTTAATTCCTTTGGAGTATTTTTGTCTGTGGACATTAGCCAGCAAGGGGTATAATCTTTGAACTTTTCATTTCTCTCTGGGAATTTGATCATTAGGGGAAATAATTATTCAAATATATGCCATCTTAATATTGTTAGCTATGTATTTTTGGACTATCTTTAGGCCTCTATAATGCCCTCTGCATCCCCAAATCAACATAATTTGGGGGGTAAATCCATAGTATTTGTATTATTGTATATTACGTAATTAAAACCATGCCAACATTATTCACAGCTGAGCATTTTAATATACTATTCCCCTGCCCCCTGGAGTTAGTAATTGATTTGGTTTTCTTTTTTCTTTTTTTTAAATGTTTTTATTTATTTTTTAGAGAGAGAGTGAGAGAAAGAGAAACATCGATGTGAGAGAGATACATTGATCTGCTGCCTCCTGCCCCCGACTGGGGATCGAGCCCACAACCCAGGCATGTGCCCTGACCGGGAATCGAACCAGGACCTCTCAGTCCATGGGATGATGCTCATTCCACTGAGCCACACCAGCCTGGCTATTTTTTCATTTTTTAAGTTTTCTTTTTACTTTAGCTAAGTTCTTTTTTTTTAATCCTCACCCAAGGATATTTTTCTATTGATTTTCAGATAAAGAGGAGGGAAGGAGGGAAAGATAGAGAGAAACATTGATGTGAGAGAGACACATTGATTGGTTGCCTCCCAAACGGCCCTGGAATCGAACCACAACCAAGGCACGTGCCCTTGGCCAGAACTGAACCCTCGACTCTTTGGTCTGAGGTCCAACACTCTAACCACTGAGCCAAACCAGCCAGGGCTGGCTAAGTTCATTTAATGTGTCAAGGACATTCCAGTGGGCTGCCAGTAGAGTTTTTCATTAAGTCAGTCACCTTGTAAACATCCTCCTGGAGACCAATTTTTTTCCTTCTGGTCAGACTGGTCACTATTCTGGCCTGTCTGCACAGCTATTATCCTGGAAGTCTCCCACTACTTTTCACTCTCTCTTCTGTGCTCAACCTCCTGTTACCTGAGCCCCACATCTTCACAGTCTTCATTTACTCCCCTGTTTCGGTGGAGTTCATCCTCCACTAGTTACTGAGAACACATGTACAGATAGAATGTTTGAAATCGTTATTCAACCCTCAACCTTGATTGTAAGTTTGGCTAAAAAAATAATCCTAGTATAGAAATTCTTTTCCTTCATAGTTTTGAAGGCCATGCTTCATTATCTTCAAGCTTCCAGTGTTGTTATTAAGAAATCAGCAGCTACTTTAACTTCTGATCTTTATATGATCATTTTTCCCTCCACTGAAGCTTGTAGGCCTTTCTCTTTTGACCCAGTGTACTAATACATAAAATGTTGTATGTTGGTACAGATATATTTTCATCCATTGATAGAAACTCTTGATTGGGAAATTCAGAGTTGTAGGAAATTTTCTTGAATCATATCATTAATGATTTTATCATCTTTGATTGTTCTGTTTTCTATTTCTGTAACTTGCACAATTCCAGTATTGGGTCTTATGGGATTGGTCCTATGATTTTTCTTACCTTTGCTTTGTTATTTTCCAAATCTTTGTATTTTTGTTTTAATTTCTAGACTATTCACTCAAGTTTATTTTCCAATACTTGTATTGATATTTTCATTTCTGCTAGTATACTGTTAACATTTAATAACCCATTTTGTCTCTGTATGTTCCATTTCTATTTTCTGCAATTATTATTTCATGGGCACATTTGCCTCTTTTATCTTTCTAAGGTTACAAATGCTATATATATTTTTTTACGTTTTCTTCCTCATGAATAATCTTTATTTCCTCTAAGTTGCCTTTTTCTATTTGTCTGTCTGGTTTCTTTTTTTTTTTTTTCACGTCAGAAGGATTCCTTCAATATGTGGTAATCTTTGATTGTCTGCTCATGATTAAGAAGTACTAAAAGCCTTTTTTAAAGTTCTGAGCATTTGGACAGGATTTATTGACTTTGAACTGGCTGTGTTGTTTTTAAAAAAAGATAAAAGTCCATTATTCAGTATTTGGGAAAAAACTTTTTTAAAGATGAAAGAAGCTCATTAATTAGAAGATATAGAATACACTTTAATTATACTGTTAAGTGAAAAAAAGTAAAGGCACAGAAAAAGGTATATGTAGAATGCCACCATCTGTATAAAGAGTGAGGAGACAGATGGGATAGAGACTTCCTTCCATAAACACTCTTGTACATTTTGAATTTTGATTATGTATCTTATTTTTCAAAGAAATAAATGACTTTTTTTTTAAATATGTGTTTTATTGATTTTTTTAGAGAGAGAAGAAGGGAGAGAGAGATAGAAACATCAATGTGAGAGAGAAACATCAATCGGCTTCCCCCTGAACACACCCCACTGGGGATCAAGCCCGAGACCCAGGCATGTACCCTGACCAGGAATGGAACCAGGACCTCTAGTGCATGGGATGATGCTTAACCCACTGAGCCACACCCGCCAGGCAAGAAATAAAGGCTTATTTTAAATGCTGCAAGAGTTGCTAGGTGTGGAGCTCTTTTCGATGATTTCGTGTAGAACACTGTAACTGTTTTTCATTTCTATACCCCTATTTATTTTTAGCTGAGAAAACTTTTTCTTCATTATATCTTTTATTCTTTGCTTCTGTTCTAACTATTCTAATCCACTCTCGATGTAAGTTAAATATTAATTATCTTCTCTGTTATTGCTTTATCCCTATTCTTTTCCTTTCCAAATATGTTCCACCTTATCTTACACGCGACGTCTTCATTCTTGTCCGTTGTTTTTGTTGTTGTTTCAGCCAGTTCTTTGTTGGAAATTTTGCACCCAACACAGAATTATATATGGGAAGAAAAACAGCTGAGTTTATTGGTATAAAACAAGACAGCTATGACCTTCCCCCAAGAATGGACATTGCTGTGACCTTTAAACAGCTTGGAGTCCCGAAGCTCATGCAGAACAACTGATGGAGAGAGGTGGCCCAGACTGTGCAGGACTTGTGTTCAACAGGAACATGGCACAGCAGCCAAAACACAGTCAAGAGCCAGAGCAGCCGTTCCTGTCCACTCTCTCCTCTACCCGTAACTCACCTGGGGTACCTCCCAGGACTCTCACACAGCTGAGGAGGCGAGCAGGAGAGGCCTCAAGAGGAAGAAATAGGGCTTTCTGCCAACACAAACCTGTGGGGACGTTACGACCATATACTTATTTCAAACTGTTATGTGGATAATATAATTTTGAAATCTTTAGAAAATTTTTCCTAACATTTAATCTAAATGCCTTCTGCTGCTAGACAAGCATTTTCAGTGGCTAATTTCCTTTTGTCTTATTTCAGAAAGTGGGCATAGTATACACATTCCTATAAATATGACCCTTATATCTCTGTGTTAACGTTTGAATTAGAGTCACAATCAGTGATACTCAGACTCTTGTTCGACTGGTACATTTTACCAAACAAACTAGTGTATTTGAATGGATTTAAATGCCCTCTTCAGGCCCAGCTACACACCCCACTGCCCTTACCATTCACCAGCCTGCTTCACACACTGCTGTCCGCTGGCCCCCATAGAATTTTGAGTCTGCCAACTCTACTTAAGTTTTCCATCATTTTTTTGTGCACTGTTTCTTTTATTCTTCACTACTACCCCATGGGGGGAGGGGTTATACTAACTGCTACCATTCTTCCTTTTTAGACCAGAAATGTGGGCTTGCTGAAAGTTACTACACAATTAGTAAATGGTGGAGCGAGAGTCAAGATTTTTTCTTTTACCATAAAACATTGTTTTTCTAAACAGATGCAGAGTAAATGTATTCTAATCACCTTGTTCTTGGTTACTTTAGGTTTTCATATGTAGTTGTTAGAATATTAAAAGGAATAATAAATGATTGAGCAATTGTGAGAGAGAAAAAGCATTACTATGATTGTTCACTTAATGTTTTCAATGAAGTGAAATCACATGCTGTGAATAATTTGTGGTGATGTCCTAGGCAAACACATTATGAGAACTATAAAAATGATGTATTGATATCGTAATTACTCAGGCATGTGTTCTTTGTGGACAGATTCCCAACTCCAGCCAGCTACCTTTGCTTATCTTTAATTGCCAAGTACAGTTGCCTACATTTACGGTAAGAGAGATAAAGAAGAAATGGTCAGGGCAGAGATCAGGGAAGACACTGAAAAGTCTTTTGAAATTTTGAAGTCTGAGTTACCAATAGAAAGTCCACCTCAAAAAAACCCTCAGCTTTTTGAGCTCAAAATCATAGTACATGGCTGTTCTTTATCATCATCAAATGAAGACAAAACTGCTCCCTTCCTTGAGATGACTTAATTCTTTGAAACGAAAGATCATTCAAGAGTCTGCTAAATTCTTTACATAGAATGTTGCTGCTTTGAAATACATACCCTCTGTGAAATAATTAGCAATTTAGCTTGAAAAATTGGGGTGCAGAGCATTGGCATACCCAGACTGGGTGAGAGGAAGGCTTTGAAGCAGTGCACCCCATGGGGAGGTGTCTGTGACCACTGCCATTGTTTAGAAATGCTGGTGAGTGGTCACAATGACAGCAGACTGGCATTTAGTTGGTTTTAAGTGGTTTTTTTAAGTTCTCCGCAGATATTGCAATCCCTCATTGCCCTCTATCCACCTACCCACACACACTCCGCTGCAAAACAGGAGCTACGCCTTGATTCGATTCCAGTGCTACAAGCAGCACCTGGTGTTCTCAATGATGATGAAGACCAAGTCAATGAAATACAGATCTCACGGAACTCATGATAATAAAATTTGATTTTATTTTGTTTCCAGTTTTACTGAGATAAAAGAGATGTAGTTTAATTTTTTTAATATATGTTTTCTTTATTGATTTTTAGAGAGAGAGGAAGGGAGAGAGAGATAGAAACATCGATCAGAGAGAACATCGACTGGCCGCCTCCTGCATGCCCCCCACTGGGGATTTGGCCCACAACCTGGGCATGTGTCCTGACCAGGAATCGAACCAGCAACCCCTTGGTACATGGGTCGACGCTCAACCACTGAACTACACCAGCCGGGCAACATAGTTTAATTTTAACGTTACTGAGCTATGTCATCTAGATGAGCTTTTGAGATAAAGGTGAAATATTCTAATCTTTTTAATAAAAATCTGTATTTATTAAAATGTTTGAAATTTCTATATTGGAGTCTATGAAATGGAAGAATAGAAAAACATGTTGTCCTGGCATTTAAGGGACTTTACAATGTCATTTTGGTGAAGGAGATGACACATTATGAAAGAGACTCACTATACCACAAAAAATAGAGAGTTCAAACTTTTAAGAAAATCTAAAAGTTTCCTGAAAATATACCAGTGTAAAAATCTCGTAATGGTACAAACCTAATTTATTACCAATACAATTAGGTTTAAAGTATTTCCATGTCTGTTGCTTGGACTAGGTGTGGCTGTATGTAGAACGAAAAAGAGGAAGCAAAAAGATATGGAGCATGTGTGTAAACATGTATCTGATTCATTAGTATATGGATATAATGAAACAGAGCAAACTTCTTGGAGATTGTAGGAATTAAATCTACGGAATCAACATTGTAAATAAATAAAAATGAGCACTTTCTCCTGAATCAAACTTCTAGTCATAAAAGAGAATGCATTGCACAAATACTGAACGAAGTGATCCTTGAGGTTCACTATCCCATTGCTTCACGTTATCAGCAGCACCGGGGCCAGAATGGTCATCAGTTTGAAAACAGGCATTGACAAAGAAATTACTCATTTCTGTGGATTCTGTTAAATTCTGAAAATAAACTGTATATTAATAAACTCTGAATTTATAATTAAAAATAAAAATTTTCTAGCCATAAAATAAAACAAATACCACCCTGGCCTGTTTGGCTCAGTGGTAGAGCATTGGCCCAAGGACCAATGAGTCACGGGTTCGATTCTGGTCAAGGCACATACGTCGGTTACGGTTCTTCCCCAGCCCTGGTCAGAGTCCTGCAGGAGGCAACCAGTCGGTGTGTCTCTCTCACATCGATGTCTCTCTCTTTCTCCCTCCCTCCCACTCTATCTGAAGATAAATGGAAAAATATCCTCAGGTAAGGATTAAAAAACAAAACAAATACCAGTACTCAAAAACATACATACCTATGCCCGGCTGGTGTGGCTCAGTGGTTGAGCATTGACCATGCACCAAGAGGTCGCCAGTTAGATTCCCAGTCAGGGAACATGCCCAGGTTGTGGGCCCGATCCCCAGTTGGGGGCATGCAGGAGGCAGCCAATCGATGTTCTCTCTCATCGATGTTTCTCTCTCTCCCTCTCCCTTCCTCTCTAAAAATCAATAAAGAAAAAAAAATTTTTTAAACATACATGCCTATAATAAAATTTTACATGAAGTTTGACTTTTACGTTTAAGCAATATATTTCTCCATATGAACTTATCTTTATAACTGTACTAATCTCAAAAAACATTTCTCAAAATGTGACTATTTAAACAATATGGAAAGTACACACACTAATATCTTAACAGAGTTTACACACTTTATTCCACGTTGAAATTCTTGTCATACATCGAGATGTGGAAAGGCTTGAGTGTGTGCTCCATGAATAAATGAAGCAACAACCAGCAAGCAAAATCAGTGGAGGATATTCAACGTGCAGGGCCCAAAGACATGCAAACCTAAACAAGGGGAGAATCTTCACTCGGATAGAAAGAGAACGTGGCTACCCCTGGGAAAGTTTATGGCTTGTCTCAGCATTGTTAATTGCAGGGTTTGCCATAGTTGCGTGTGAGTGTTTTTAGTTCTTTATGAGTCCCATAGTTGCCTATTGCAATGATTTTTAGGGTGGGGTGGGCACAGAGTAGTTTTATAGCAATAGGACCGTCTTGTTGAAATCTGCTCGTTCCTTACGTGTTTTTACTGCTCTCCAACACTGACTCAAATTTACAAGCATTCACGCAGACCTCTCTTAAACCTGCTCGGGAAAAGATTAACTTCAAACGCAGACTTTGTAATATATGTGCAATACACACCTCCACTGGAAGCCTCGCATTTCTGTCATGGGAAAGGAAACATTTAAATATGCTGAAAATTCTTTGGGTATTTATAAAATAAATTTGGAAAAAGGCTGTGGTTTTTGACTTCTAAAGAGTACTCGAATATGTGCTGGAATTATGATTATATGTTTTCCAAAAACAGTATTTGCCGTTTGTGGAGGAAAAGGTAGAAATAAAATGTCACAGATCATTTTCATAATTAATTCTCTATGATCATTATATAGAAAAGCCAAAAATATATCCTCCTACCTTCAGAATACAGCACATTCACATCATTCAAGATATAATGTATTCTCTTCTCGAAACATTAATAGAGAATGTCATATACATACGGCCTTAAACTATATGCCACAAAGCAGTGCTTCTCAGACGGCACCTAAATTATCATTTACTTATTTATGTTTAATCCTCACTGAGGATATGTTTTCTATTGATTTTTGGAGAAAGAGGAATCGAGGGGGAGAGAGAAACATCGATGTGAGACCCCCGACTACAGATCAAACCCACCACCTGGGTATGTGCCTTGACTGGGAATTGAACTCACAACCCTATGGTGTGCGGGACGATCTCCAACCAACTGAGCCACACCGGCCAGGGCTGCACCTGCATTTTTGCCAGCAGAATAGTGAGAAGAATTACCTCTGTGGAATTGGAGAAGATGATCTGCCTAGGTGAAACAGGGCGGTTGTGCTGCGGCAACATACATCTCCAACATCTGCTTAAAAGCAAAAGGTTTTCTTCTGCTCCCACCTCACGTTTACTACAAGCTGACTGGAAAATCTGCTTAGCGTCATTCCCACTTCAAGATCCAAGCTGAAAAAGAGCCACTACCTGAAAATATTGCAACCCACTTTGTCAGAAGGAAAGAGAGCGCTGGAAGGCCTCACGCCAGCACTGAAATGACCTGCTCATAAATCATAAGCCAGAAGGAGGCACCCAACCTTAGGGCCAAGAAGGGAATCCATGTGCCCAAGAGGACAGGAGAGCCAGGTCTCAGTGAGGGTGACGCACCTACTCTGATTATTTTATCTTAAAATTATTCAAATTTTGCATCCTGCTTCATTCTAAGTCCGTCATTATAAAAATAAAGGTTTAAATTACCACTGACAATCAAAATAAATTTTTACTCTATGGCACTGGTGTATACCATGGTCAAATCATGAAAGACCTTTTCAACCATGCAGCATTCACACTTTATCTTGGAGGAGATGAAAAGTTACTGAAGTAATTTAAACTGAGCTGTGAAATGGTCAGAATTTTACTCGGAAGAGGCCAGTCTGTCTGCCAGTGAGGAACAGGTTTGAGCTGCAGAGCACCCTTTAGACGAAGGGCAGGGGAGCAGTTAGGAAGCTTACACAAATCCAAAGACTGTGGTGAACCTAAATAAAGAGTGTATGATCAGATTCAACAGAAGTGGACAGATCTGAGAAATAGTAAAGTCCAACTGGAAAGACTTGGTGATTGGCTGTGACGGTTAAGAGGGAAGGACAGCCTAGAATGTTTCTGACTTGGCCAACTAGGTAGAAAATGGCACAACCATTCTCTGAGAAGAGAATGAAGACGGAGAGGCTGATTTAAGAAAAAGAAATGAAGGATTCTGTTCTGAACATGTTGAGTTAGAGATAGGTAGTAGAGTAAACATGTTTAGATACCTAGCGATTCTTAGAAAACTACTCTGCCAATCTTAAATCCACACAGTTCCAGTGGGACTGACCACACCCTGCAGCTTTAGGGCCTGGCCAGAGTAATCCGTCCCTCAAGGTCAGGAGTGGACATGTGAACCCAGCTGGCCCAATCAGAGCTTTCCCTGTGACTTTCCCCCACTACTATTTTAAGAAAGAAGATTGGGTTTTTCACTACAATCTCTCATTGAAAGGATGACATAATCCTATAGCTGCTGATAACCGTCATTGCCACAACATGGAAAAAAAGATGCCTGATATTAAACCCATATGGAGAAAAAAGAAGACAAGATAATTATTGACAGTCTATAAATTCCCAGGTTTGGCTGTGTGTCTCCACTTACAGAAAGTAATAAATTCCTTTTTTTTTTCTTTATTGATTTGAGAGAGAGAGGAAGAGAGAGGGAGAGAGAGAAACATCGATGAGAGAGAACGTCGATTGGCTGCCTCCTGCATGTCCCCCACTGGGGATCGGGCCCACAACCTGGGCATGTGCCCTGACCAGGAATCAAACCGACAGCCTCTTGGTGCATGGGTCAACGCTCAACCACTGAGCCACGCCGGCTGGGCCTAGATTCCTATTTTTGTTAATGCTACACTAAATCAGTTTTCTGTCACTTGTAACCAAAAAGACCTGACTAATCCCTGATGGGAGTGGGACAACCAAAAGGAGTCAGCCAGAAGTCATTTAAAACACTTGAAAACTTTGAGATTGGAAAGGGGAAATTTTTAATTGGAGGAATATTCAACTCAATCTCTAAGCTTCCTCCTCATTCAAAGATTCTATGAAAATACACTTAACGTTCCCCTAGAAAAACTATTTTCTTCCTTCTCCTTCATGGTGAAATTACTTTAACACCATTCTTTCATGATTTCTTCCCTTGATGAATGATTATGTTTAAAGAGCTACTTAGTGGGGTTAAGACTAGGGTAGGGAGGAACAGGGACATTAGGAGTTAGGAAGACATTGTTCGGAATAGAAAGCACATTAAGTTAGCACTATTCTTAGAAAATAAAATAGCTTTAAGTTGTTTGGAGATTGTTTCCCCTCTTCTTTACATTTATATTAGTCCCATGATATCTTGCATGATATCTTCCAGCATGGGCTGGTTAATAAGGTGTGACGTTTGCATGAATGTTTGGAGTCAAAAGATCTGAAAGGAATAACCAATGGACACAGACAACAGTGCGGTGAAGGGGTGGTGTGAGGAGGGAGGAGGGTGTCCATGGGGGGAAAGGGAGGAACATCTGTAATTAAAAAAAAGAAAAAAATCTGAAAGGATACCGCTAAGACAGCAGCAGCCACAGTTCCAGCCCTAGAGTCCCAGTTTGGAAACTGGCGATTTCCCACACGTCCAGCCCACAGAAGAAACTAACCACTTTCCCACCCTTCCAATGTGGGTGTGTGATGCCCCCGCCTCCAGACAACAAGCCCTTCTGAGGGCTGAGCCTCTGTGCTAGTCACCGCGGTGCCTTTTTCCTCTCTTCTTCCCTTAACCTCCCTCCCCAGGGTTTAGTACAGAGCTTTGCACACAATACGCACTAAATAAATATCTACCAAATGTATTAAAATGTAAAAAGCAACATCTTCTGGAATACTCACAATCAAATGTACTTATCAGAAAAAGAAATCACACAGATGGTTTTATAACCAGCAGAACCCAAATTAGTCATTCATGATTTCTGCTGATCATATTAGAACCACCTCTCCTTAAGAAATAACGCACACACACTCAAAATATCACTGGCTTTTTTCCACATAAGCGATATTTAAACACGAAACGAGCCTGGGAAAGGACGAAGAGCCTTTAGCTGCAGGTGATTCTTGATCACAAACCATTTCCTCTGAGTGAGGAGTCCCGCTGGCATTCCCTGGGAATCAACCTTTGCTGCTGCTTGTTACCATGCGTCACGTGAATAAAAAGTATGCGTGACAGAGCTTCCTGCAGTCACTGAACCCACAGGAAACGTGAGCACACAGCACCTTCTGATTCAGCAAAGAGAGGTACTGGGCCACCATTCTACTGCCCAGGGACACACGGGCTGATTCAGAAAACTCACACTCACCACAGGAAAAAGAAGCAAGTCAGTACCAACCAGGCAAGGCCTCCCCTAAATTAATCATTCTCCCTTTACATTTAAATTTGCATATATTTGAGTCACAACCCTATGATATGATAATAGCATGGCTTCAGAGCCTTTGGGATCTTTAGAAGAAAGCCACATTGTAAATGCGAATGCTAATAAAGCAAAGCATGGGAACCTTGGAGCAGTTGAAAGGATCTCTGGTTTCACAAGTTATTCCTTTCGTGTTATTAGGTCAACCTTGGCAACGAGGGCGGGATTCTCTCTTCGTGTTCCTCTGGTCTTTTGTGGAGAGGTTAAAGAAGATAGAGAGGAAGACAAGCACCAAGAAGAAGAAGAATTGGAAGAGGAAGGAGGAGGAAGAGAAGAATGTTTGTTGATATTAACACAGAATGTTAATTACACAAAATGTTGCTGACATTAATATCCACATGGGGGCCAAAACCAGAAGATATAAATGTGTTGAAAGAACATCAACATCTGTTGCAAAACTTAACAGTGAGTTTAAGAGAACTATGCCCAAAGACGATAATCTCAAGTGTGTCTCTTACAGAAGCTGCATATGCGTATCATTCCATGAGGCATAACTTTTCATTTAGATCAAATAATTGTTTTCGTCAATGAATTCTTCCTATTTGTAATTCAGGTTTTCTTTTACATGTGCACAGTGTTCAATGGTGACTATTAATGTATTGATTTCATTAGCAGAAGAACTTTGCAAACATTAAAATAATGCTTGCTTTCTATCAGTAATATTAGATATTCCAAATAAAAAAATAATTAATTCCAATAATGGCTCAGTTCTTTAACTCGTTTCATGGAATACAATAAAGCTTTTAGAGGTTCATTTTGTAAATATTGAAATATTTGACTTCATTGTGAATACTATTATAAATCCACTTAAAATTCCACACTGAAGATAAAATTTTTTGCGTGTGGTGATAATACAGAAACAAGTGTGGAAGAACACAGTGTCGTTATTAAGCACAGCATTCCTGCTAAATGAAACTTTGGTGCAGATATGTTCTAGGAATTGGTTTTTGTGCTCTCTTAGTCCATAATTGCATATAAAAGGTAGTGATAGAGTACTGATCACAATTTATTTTTTAAATCCTCACCTCAAGGACATTTTTCCATTGATTTTTTTTTTTTTTTAAGATAGAGTGGGAGGGAGAGAGAGAGAGAGAGAAACATAGATGTGAGAGAGACACATGGATCGGTTGTCTCCCGCAGAACCCGGACTGGGGCTGGGGATCAAACCTGCAACCGATTCTTTGGTTCGTGGGCTGACGCTCTAACCACTGAGCCAAACTGGCCAGGGCATAGAAATATTTTTATATTTATACAAAAGTAACTGAACTACTAAATAATTGAATGTAAAAAATGATTTCAGCATAGCAGTAAATCCTTTCTTTGCTGCCTGACATCAAGTGGAGTTTAGAAGCGTCTTTTTGAAATGTGGCTTTGTAAATCAACGAACATGTCCTACGACGGTGATGTGCCTTCTGTAAACAAGTCCTCAAAATGTTTGTTATATTTCGTTTTGAATCAGCTGGACAACTTTCATCAGAGCAGCCAACACACCGAAAACCTTAAAATGTTGATGCTTTCCACAAATTGAAATGAGTGCAAATAAAGCTTACAAATATGAAGGCACTGAAATTGATCCCTATGGTTTTAGTGCCTTCATATTAAGTGATGAGAGCTCACTCTTTATACAGGATATAATTGTGAAATTCTACAGTTGTGTTTTAGATTATCCTAATTTGTGGGGAGCATATTTTGATAGAGCTCCTCTTGTTACTGGGGAAAAAATCATATTTTATACAGAAGTGAAAAGAAATTGAGAGGGCCTATGATTTTATAGCATTAAAATATGTACAATAATCAAAATAATTTTAAATGAAGATGAATATATTAGAGAGTTTTGTCTTACAAAAATATTTGAAAAGAAGGATGATTTAAATAAAGGGGAAAAGAGAAACTAAAAAAAAAAAAAATTGAGCTCAAATATTTAAAGTCTATTATCCCTCATAAAAAAAAAGAGAATAGAGATGAGGATGTCCTCAATTAACAAAATGTGCTGGAGTTAGAGAAGCGATATTTGTCATTTAAAATATTGTGTTTTGCCCAGCTGGTGTGGCTCAGTGGATTGAGTGTCGTCCCATGGACTGAGAGGTCCAGGTTCGATTCCCAGTCAGGTCACATGCCCAGGTTTCGGGCTCAATCCCCAGTAGGGGGTGTGCAGGAGGCAGCCGATCTATGTATCTCTCTCACTTCAATGTTTCTATCTCTCTCTCCCTTCCTCTCTTCCAAAAAATAAAAATAAAAAAATCAATAAAATACTGTGTTTTACAAAGAAGAGTAAAGTAATTGTTATAATTTCCCATTTTAATTCATCAAATACCACCCAGAAGATTGCAAACAATTTTATAAAAAATTCCAGATAATAAAACCACATTGGAAAAAGTACATTCTTTAGAAAAATAATAGAGAGAGATAGAACAAAGGCCCCCTTTCAAATTTGTGCACGTGTCAAGAACAGTTATTTTGCTTATGCTGTTTTTATTGTTCAGCAAATCGATATAGTGAGGACTAATTATTTTTTACTACACATAAATAATATTTTTATTTTTAGAGAGAATTTTATCTTTGAAAATGGCTTTTGAAAAAAACTTTTAAAGAGCCATCAATTTAAAACAACCTGCTAATAATTATTTCAAAAGTATGTAGTTTTACTCATCAAATTATATATCTAAAAGAATGAATTTTGCAGCATATAAATTATGCTTCAATAACCTAATCTTTTTTAATTTTTTTTTTCTTTATTGAATTTTAGAGAGAGAGAAAGGGAGAGGGAGAGAGAGAGAGAGATAGAAACATCGATGAGATATAACATTGATTGGCCGCCTCCTGCATGCCCCCCACTGGGGATCTGGCCCACAGCCTGGGCATGTGCCCTGACTGGGAATTGAACCAGCAACCTCTTGGTGCATGGGCTGATGCTCAACCACTGAGCCACACCGGCCGGGCCCTAATTTTTTAATTACATAATTTTACTTATTCTTAGCATGCCCCTCCCCTTTTCACTCTTAAAAGTGTCCTGGCTTAGAGAGTAAAATATATGTTCATCTGTTTATAACAAAAATCTTAAAAGAGTTCCCTAAACTTACTATCTTCTCTCCGTGTTCCTTTCACTCTTCAATTCACTTCAGTTGAATCTTCAACTCCATCACTCCACTGAAGCCATTTTTTTAAAGACACCGCGAAATGTGCACTTTGCCAAGTTATGTTCCATTGTCATTTTACTCAACCTCTCTCCAGCACACAACACAGTTGGTCATTTCCCCCCTCAGACTTGTCTTCTATTGACTTCCATGAAGATTTTGGTTTTCCTCTCATCCATTGCCCACTCCTTCCCACTCTCTTTTGTTCAATCCTCTTCCTGGATTCTAAATATAGAATAACCCAAACTTTGTCCTTTTCTATTGCCATTCTTTCCCTTGGTGACCAAATTCTGTCCCATAGCTTAAAATACCACTTATATATTGATGACCAGCATGCATATATCTGGTCCAGATTTTTCTCTGAGCTCCAGAATCACATAACTAACTGCTTACTGTACTTCTTCAATAAAGCCTCTCCTGTACCTTCTTAGTGCAATAATAAAACACAAGCATAAAATTATTGACTATAAGACTGAGCATGATCTGGGCCCCCTCCTATCTCTCTGGCCTCATCTCACATCTTTACTTTTCTCCCTCTCACTCTGATTTCTCCAAGCACAGTGTCCTTTTTTCCTTTCCTTGAGCCTGCCAAGGTCATTTCTACCACAGGGCCTTAACTCCTCTTACTGGAAATTTTTGAATGACTGATTCCTTCTCATGCCCCAACTCTCAGGTCAGTGTCTCCTCCTCAGAAAAGCTTTCTCCAACCATTCTATCCAAAGCAGACTAGCCACCTCCCACCCAGCCACAGTCCAACTTATAGTGGGTTGAGTGATGACTCCCTCTCTAAATTTATGTTCAAGTCCTAACTCCTGCAATCTGTGAAGGTGACCTATTTGGAAAAAAAATTTTTTTGCAGATGTAATTAAGTTAAGGATCTCAAGATGAGATCATCCTAGATTTATGGTGGACCCTAAATTCAATGGCAGGTATACTTTTATGAAGAGAAAATGCAAAGACTCGGAAAGAAAAAGGTAATGGGAATATGGAGGCAAACATTGTAGTTATGTTCCTGTAAGCCAAGGAACAGCAATAGCTTCCAGCAACCATCAGAAGCTAGAACAGAAACATGAGATGCATTTTCCTTCAGAGCCTCCAGAAGGAACCAACCCTGTCAACATGTTGATTTTAGATTTCTGGCCTCCAAAACTGTGAGAGAATAAATGTTTGTTGTTTCTAAGCCTCCCAGTTGGTAGTACGTAGTTAGAGCAGCTGTAGAAAATGAATACATCTCTCTAACACAACCTTGCCTTACTCCTTTCACAGGACTTCTCAGTATTGGGTGGTATCCATTTAATAATTAGTATACCAGTCTATTTTCTGTTCCCCACCTCCCACCTGTAGACTCCATGAGGAAGCTTATCTGTGATATTTATCGCTGGATATCTATACCTAACTCAGAACTGTATGTCCATGTCATAGGAACTCAACAAATACTTGTCAAATGAATGAATGTTGTTTCAAGATTTACCTTCTCTTAAAACAATTTATAGGTCTTTCTCTTTGAATTGATTTAAGCTCTTTGTTAGATGCAAACCATGGCTATTTTCACCACTTTACCCCTACCACAGCCAATTACTATAAAGCCTTCAGTACATGTGCATTGAGCTTGTTTGGGACATCTAATGTGTGCCAGACATAACTCTCTAAACACAGTTATCTCATTTACTTCTCAAAATAATATGGCAATTTCTATATTATTGTCTCCACTTTATTGTATTTTATTGATTTCAGAGGGTTGATTCTTCTATGTGCCCTGACTGGGGATCAAACTCACAACCTTGGCATATCAGAAGGGTGCTCTAACCAACTGAGCTGCCTGGCCAGGGCTTGTCTCCATTTTATAAATGAAGAAAGTGAAGCTAAAAACAGTTAATTGGTGAGATCACCCAGTTAGTAAGCGATGGTGTCAGGACTTAAACCCAAGGCTCTGATTTCAAATACCAAGCCTGTTCAACTGACCAAGCAACAAAAATCATTAGTAATAAAAATCTCTGTGCAAAATTAAAATTAAATATTAACATTTAAATGAATATTTAAAGGATATAATATTTAACAGATTTAAATTTTCAGAAGAGTGGGTTTGTCAGGTAGAAAAATAACATAACCCTCAGGGAGGCAGGAGTGGTTATGAGCTCAGTGGTTTTTAAAGCTCAGTGTGCAGAAGGTCATGGGGGTTGGAGTGGGAGATGTAGTTTAAAATGCTGATTCCTGGGCTCCACTCACAGATACTCTGATTCAGCAGCTCAGCTTGGCACCTAGGAACCAGTGGCAAGTGCACTGCTGCAGGTGGTTGTTAAACCACCACTGAGGATCGTGAGAGCAGCATCAAACAGGAAATGGGGTACAGCGAGAGAAGGCCAGAGGCACCAAAGCCAACCTCTGCCGATGTCCCAGCTGTGCCAAGGGCTGACCCTGGTGGAGCGGCGTAATTAGTGTGGGTGAAGGGATTTCGTATCTTTGGGTGGAAAATCGTCTAAGCATGCCAAATATCAATATTGTGTTTCATCTGAGAGGCTCTGTTCACTTTCTCCTGCCACACCTTTCAAACTGTGATGACAGAACAATAACAAGCCTTGTGTTTTTTGGTTCCATCAGAGCTATTTTTTATACATCTCCTGAAAATCATAATCAAATTTAAATTTATTAACATGATGTGACTGGAAAAAGCAAGGATAGATATTTCATCTTTGGCCTGTCTCCATGATTGTCCTTTTTGGTTTAACCTCAAAAATACAGTATCTAGGGCTATTAAAGAAAAAAGAAAAAAAAGAAGAAGAAAAAAACACCAGAAAATAGCAAGTGTGGAGAAAAACAGAAAATAGCAAGGATGTAGAGAAATTGGAAACCTTATGCACTGTTGGTGAAAATGTAAAATGATGCAGCCTCTGTGGAAAACATATGGTCATTCCTCAAACATTTAAAAATAGAATTACCATATGAGCTAGCAATTTCATTTCTGGGTATGCACCCAAAAGAATCAAAAGCAGGAACTCAAATAGATTTTCATACACCCATGTTTAAGGCAGCATTTTTCACAATGGCTGGAAGATGGAAGCAACCCAAGTGTCCACCTATGGATAAATGGATAGGCAAAATGTCATGTAGATATATAGATGATCTATAGATATATACATATGAAATGTTATTCTGCCTTAAAAAGAAATGTGTGATGTGTGCATGGATGAACCTTGAGGACATGATGCTGGGTGAAATAAGCCACTCACAAAATGACAAATATGATTTGAATGATTCCACTTTAATGGAGTCCCTGGGTTAGTCAAATTTATAGAGATAGAAAGTAGAATGGTGATTTCCAGTGTTACCGGTAGGGAGAGGCCCTTGTCCCCACCTGTTACTAGGGGGAGTGGATTTCCTGTTATATCCCAAGAAAAATAATTTTCTGAGGCTCGCATGGTAGAACAAATGGAATTCAATTCCTGAGTTTCCAAGGTCCCATTTCCTGTAGTCCAGCTGTAGAAGTGTAGCTTGGGCTTCAGCAGAGCTAAAATTGGAGCCTGTGTCCAGAGCTTCCGTTCCATGTTAGGGCACAGTCCCATCCAGCATCAGCCTAGTCCAGTTTGTGCTCCCAGTTGCAGTCCATCAGTCCATCGCATATGAAGTCTGCAATGGACCATGTGGGCAAATGCAAGAGAGCCAAGAGACCCGCAAGCCAAGAGCCAAAGTGCAAACTCCTTTGTCTAGGGGATTATGTACTCCTCAATTTCTGCAGGCTTGCATTGGCTCCACCTTTTCTATCTGGTCCGTGGGCCAACGCTCTAATCGCTGAGCCAAACTGGCCAGGGCACCTCTTCTAGCTAATGATTTCTCTTGCCAGGTTTGACTGACAGAAAGCACCTTCCCTAGGCCACCCCAACTCACTGCACATGGACCCATCTCCTCCTATGTCCAGTGCCTTCCCCCAGTGGCTCCCTGGGGAGTGTACAGTTGCAGCTTCCTGGTGAAGCTGCCCGAATGGCATGCCTATAATATCTGGCCGTCCCTTTGTTCCTTTTCTATTATTAATAACTAGATAATTACAACAGCATCACCAGGAGCTAGTGTTTAATGGGAACAGAGTTTTAGTTTTGCAAGATGAAGAGTTCTGGCGATGGATGGTGGTTATAGCTGCACAGCATTGTGAATGCACTTAATACTACTGAAAATACATTTTAAAATGATTAAGGTGATAGATTTTATGTATATTTTACCACAAATTTAAAAAAAAATAAAATAAAATAGAAAAAGAACTATGACTGAATAAAAATCCACTTTGATCAAACCAGAAAAATAATACTCTATCTTATATGGCAAATTTCTACTAAATAGCTTAAAGTGCCTCACGATTTGATCTAATACTCAACATTAAATTCCTTAAGAGTTACAGGTGGAATTTGGAAATATTTTCACTGCCATGACATCTCCAATTTATAAGTAAGCAAGGTGAGTCAGAAAAGAAATAGATTAAGCATATCTCTGAATCTGGGGCAATCCCTTTGTTTATCAAAAAGAAGTGGTGCAGCAAGGTGAAGGAGACCAGAACACAGCATTCTGTCCTGATTGTGCCTCTCTCTGGCTGTCTGGCCTTATCCCCCACTTGCCGTCTCTGAGCCTTCGTCGTGTGTAACAGGGCAGGGTCACAGCAGAGGCAGGCCAATGCTGTTTCCCAGACGAACCTTGAGAAGCTCTGTTGCCTCCTTTCTTGAAGAAGAGTTCAGCAAAACACAGCAAGAGAGAAATGCAGCCAACTCTTATCTCTTTTAAGAGGGAAGTATTTCTGCAGATCATCCAAAAGCTGTGTTTATCTGCCTTCCAGTTTAATGAGGGTGTAATAAACTGTAACACAAAAAGATCTGAAAACCTGCTCCATCTTTCCATCATTTACACCGTGACGCTGAACTCAGCGCTGCCGTCTTGGTTCGCTTTTTATAGCTCATACCTAAGCAGGAGGGAAGGGATGTGTAGTCAAGTCGGGGCAGAGAAGTGAGTGAATATTTTGCTTTAGAAATTCCTTCTGGTTAGCTGAATTGAGCATAAAGAGCTTCAAGCCTCTTTCTAATTTTCTTCTGGATTACAGATTGAGCTAACACAACCAATAAATGGACAGGTACAGTATTTATGGAGCAGCTACAAAGGGACCAGCACTGAATTAAGCACCCTAGGGAATTCCAAAGAATATTATACAGGGTCCCCCAGCTTCACGAAATGTATAACCTATTTGCTGGGGAAAACACTAACACACCTGAGCTATACAAAGGAAAAATGTTAATGAATATACCTCAATGCAAATATTTCTAGATGGCGAAAAGGAAATGCGCTCCACAAAAAGAATCAGCCTCTGCAATCCGTGCAGTGAACTGAAATAGAAGATGTGACTAAAAGCTCCAAATTGGGCACACTGTCTGACCGGCTTTCCTCTCCGTGATCACGCTGCTCGAAAGCCCTTTGCTAGGACAGTGTAATGAGAGTCAAGGTTACATTTCAGAGGCAGCTTCGAGAACATTTTAAAATCGAATTTCCAAGTTCCTAAGGGGCGTCAACTTTTTTTGAAGAGTCCTTTAACATGTTTTTGAAATCTTTTGTAACCTCTAAAGAAATATTTTTCAATTGGACTGGACAAAGAACAGAGATTCTTAATGGCAGTTTTGCATCGTGCCTGAAAATTAGTTAGGAAAATGCACAAATCCTATGGGTTTTGTCTTCTTAGAAATTTTTTTCATAAACAAAAGACAAGTTCCTTATAATGGAAAACTAGTTCCAAGATACACAACTTAAGAGAAATATGGGAAAGGAATTATTTTTCTCCAAAATACTTTCCTTTCTTCTCCTTGTTCTAAATGGTTATTGAAGTGGTTTTTTCCCTGATAGAACAATAGACTCTTATTTCCACAAAATAAATGGTGTAAGCAATAAAAAAATACTTCCCTAATGGAAGACAGATAAAAGAGAGAGAGAGAGAGAAAGAGAGAGAGCCCACTCCCTAACAAAAACAAAGATTATCTCCAGCACTGTAGTTCGTATTCAAATGGAAGAAAATAAAGTGAGCTTTTACCATAATGATTTTACTGTTCAGAGAGTACCATCCCCATTTTCACATTTCAAAACATGTGCCAAACAACTCAGAGGTATTGGAGAATGCGTGAGGAAGATCAGAGAAGCAGTACTTCTTGGCATGCCAGCCCAATTGTGCCACAGGCACAGACGATTATGAAATTAAAGAGTTGTTCCTCAAGTGGGAAGGTGTGTCTGTTTGTCCCTTGAATACCAAGACTTCTATTTGAGTTTTGCTTTCAACGAGATGATTGGAACATCTAATTGCAGATCCAGCTGTGGTAAATGGTGAAGTAATAGGTAATAGTCCTTTACACAGTGTGTCTACAGGTCAGTCTTCACAATAGTCCTCTGAGGGAAGAGACACAGAGACTGAGGCCCAGACGCTTCCATTATTAGTCCATGGTCACACAACGTACTAATGGATCCAAGATTTGATTCCAGTTACTGCTGCCTCGAAAGCCTTTATTCAACCTCCCTTTCCTCACCCCTACCACCTCTCCAGTGAAGGGGTTCGGAACAAGCCATCCCCAAATACTCTGTTTTGGCATCCTGATTCTTTTGAGCTGAAGGCACTTGAGAAACAGTAGATGAGGAAGGGTTCTCCGACCTATCCCTTTCTACTAAAAGTAGGTGATATGATTTCCCGTGAGAAAGGTGCCCTTACTTTGCCAGGAAAAGAAGAATGTTCTTATCACTGCAGACTGAGAGTAGAAGCCAAAATGGCCTTGTACAAACAAACTTCTAAAATAAACCTGATCTTCCATTAATTTGCCCCATGTGTTCCCTAATCACTGTCCCACCATGTACTGCCCCTCGCCCCAGCGCCTTGTCTTGTCACATCCCCACAATTTATCATTCTGTGTTTACAAAGCTATGTGAGCTTTGGGCCCTCATGACTTCTTTGGGTCTTTGTTTTCCTTTTGAGGACTCCTGTGTGCACATGAAAAGTATTAATTAAAATGTGTATGGTTTTTCTCCTGTTAATTAGTCTTATATTCGCCTAACTCTCAGGCTCGGCCACAGAACCTTTAAGAGGGTAGAAGAAAGTGTTTCTTCCCCTACACCATCAATCCTGAGCTCTCATATTTCTCTAGGGTCTTCCTGTCGTGGGGGAAATAACAATTCACATAACCTGTTAATGATTTCATGTGTTATCTGTCCAAGAATCATACTGGAGAGAATAATATTTAAACTTGGGTCTCCAGTGGCAACATTTCAAAGCATCTGGAAAGGAAGGATTTTTAAGACTGAGGTGAAATTTGGTCACACCTTTCAAACCACCCCCCATGGGGCCACTGTGTTGCACAACTCCAGGGTCAGGTACGTGGGAACCCAAGAGAATGGTGGCCTGAGATGTTGCATAGGACACAACCAACAGGACTGTGTGGCTGTGGGGGACCAGATCCCAGTAATCATCTATTGTTAGCAACCAAAGAGGCCTTATTGATCATTTCAGTACAATATCTGCTTATTTTCAGAAGAGAAAATTGAATTCTAATAGGTTAAGTAACTGCTCTATTGATATCAGAGCTAGATAATTAACGTCTCAGGGAGAGGGCAGAATTTGGGGAGGGAATGAGGAAACCAGGTATAAAAGAGACAAGTTTGCTAGACTTCCAATTGGGTCTAGCAGTTGAAGCTTGAAAAAAAAATTAACACACCCACACCCTGCCCCCACCTGGCAACTAATTTGGCAACTCAAAAGGTTGAGGATTGACCGCATAAATCAATTTAAGTTTATCTCAAAGGCATGGAACAGAATCATGATCCAGGTACAAGTGTTCCTTCTCAGAAAAAGATCATGAATATTTCAACCCCAAACTTGCCAGTTATAAAATCAATCTTCCAAGAATCATGGGCCCAATTAGTCCTCCAAATGAGGGAGTATTTCTCTTTTTAGAAGGCAAGTGAACAGTTTAGGAAATCCTGCTCAGTCTCCTAATTGCAGTTTTAGCTTGCAAGCTAGAGCTTTGCTCTAGTAGCTTTCAAATTGTAATTGCTTGGTTTCCAGGGAAGAGCGTCAAGAATTCTAGAAAACATTTGATTTGCTAATTACCAAATTACCCACCTCAAGACAGCTAACCTGATTGAAAAGGAGTTGGGGGATGGCTGCCCTACCGGCTTATTGTCAACTTCTTGGGCTCTTGCACCCAAAACATGACCTGGCTCTCTGAGGGAAATTTCAACACTGGGGATATTCTTGCTTTGCAGACTGCTCAGGATAGCGATCACAGCCATGATTGCAATGAATTCCCCACCTAAACTGCTGTGCAAAACGTGACAACTGAGGCACAGACCTTTCATCAAAGCAATGTTCTTTCATTAAAAAAATGAAACAGATGCTGGTATGAGCACTACTAAATGCAAAGTTTAAGAGCTGAAGCTGAAGAAACTAGATTTATTACGAATTTGGATTGTGTTTTCAAAGTATTATCATTTTCCCGGGAAGCCATTGGCTAAGACTCTTCCTTCTACAGCACATAGTAGAAGGTACACATTACTAATTGGAATCTAGAACCACTTCTAATCCTCTTTTCTGTGTTTCTTCTATGGGATGTCACCACCAACTTTCTTATGAAAAGAGACAAGGCAAGAATAAACAAGATTTTAGAAAAATATAAAGGTATTTTATCTCTTAATCTTTAAAAAAAAAAAAAAAGTGGCAGATAGAAGCCTGCATGTTCTACGCATTAGTTTTCAATAATGGGTCACAGTTCCCTGGGGCCCAGAGAAAGGTTTTAAGAGTGTGCTCAAATTGAGGAAGTTTTTAGAAAGCTTCCATTTTTGTCCTGGGCACCAGCTGTCCCTGGAGCAGCAATAAGAAGAGCAGGAAGAAGGGGTCCCAGTGAAAAGTGTGTGTGTGCACAAGCAGGAGGGGAACTACAAGAGAACTATCCCAGCCTTCCACCCAGTTCTACACCCCATTGCTACAAAGCTATTGTGCTAAGAAAAGGCAGATGCTTGATTATCACCACAGCCTGACTTGAGCCTAGACTTTTAAGCCTGTGTTTATAGGGTAGACATAGAAATGACAGAATCTATGAGGTTAGAAATGTTTGCCTGGACTGGAAAAAATGTTGAGGTAAACCTCATGAAGTCTCACCCCAACACACTTTCCCAGCACCAAAGATAACAGAGGGAGAGTTGCACTGATGGCGGCTCCACCCTGGACACGCCCACAGAATGAGACTCCATCTTAGAAGACTGAAAGTGCCAATATCATCTGTGACACTGCTCATCTCTGGAAGGAAAAAGATCTCCCAGGGCCTGTGCAGTTCGTTGCTGAGTTCTTAGAACATTTCAAATTCTTCACACAAGGCCCTCCGAGAATACCTGATGCCCAATTTGAATACAGTGCCCACCTATTAGGCAATTCCTTTCTATAATTTTGAAATTGAACCTATCCACCTTTCAATGTTTTTATAGGAAAGATTTCTCTGGTTGATTTTTTTCAATTCAATGGTTATGTATTGAGCTGTCATTATGTGCCAAGCCCATAGGGAGATATGGTCCCTACTAGAGAAGGGACACGAAGCTTGTAAACAAGGACACCCTGAAATATGAGAAAAGTGAAGCTAGAATACTAGAGGTGAGGTGAGGACAGAAATAACTGAGTACATTTTTAAGCCAGTTTTCTAAGTAAAATTCCTGTCCTAAAAGAATTGTTGTTTAGCTATTTGATACCGGTTATTAATGAAATTCCTGACTAGGATACTAATTTCCCACAAATCCCCTCAGTTAAACTTCCAGATTATAAATTAATACAGCATTTGGTCATTCAACAATTACTTGAGCACCTACTAGATGTATCTTTTGATTTCTAGATCATGAATGTATGGTTTAACGAGCCTCAAGCTGTTCAGAAAATTTCAATCCTTGAGCAGGAGTATCTGGGTCTTTTGCTTGTTATTCTTTGCTTGGCTTTCTGGAAAGAATTTGATAAGAGTCTGGGTGAAACATCTAAAATAAAAATAAAAACCACCTTAGCGATCCAGGGAAGTTTTTACATCAGCATATCAAATTATATCCAAATAGCCAATATGAAAATTGCTCTCCAGATTTCATAGCATAATCAAACAATAACAAAAAAAAAAAAAAAGTTCTTTCAAAATATGATCTAGGTAAGATAACCAACAATGTTTATCTTCCCCTGAGCTATTGTGATGATTAATAAGATAATGTTCACACAGGACTTTGAAGGAGTAATGTAATGTACTTTGAAGCATTGTCATTTTTTTATTAATGAGTTTTGATTCTGACAGCTGCCAACTGCACTGGAGCCACAGTAAACCCTTGGTCATCCCCACAAAGGAAGAGGAATATGACACAAGAGAGTAGACAGTGTATGGTGGCAGGTAATACTTGCTTTAGGAGAAAGCCAAAGTCTGCTTCAGACAGAAACTATAAGTAAAGCAACAAGAAAACAATCGGGAGGGACAAGTAATGTTAGGATAGGACCAAATGCACACAGAAAACATTTAAAGAGATAACCCAGAGTTGCCCACACCAACCCAAAGCTACTTGTATTCATTCATTCCCACACACCCTTATGTAAAATATTAAGCATCAATGTGTGCCAGGCAAAGTGCTAAGTGCTGGGAATATAAAAACAGATAAAACATCCTCTGTTTTCAAGGGGCTTACTCTTTAGTGGGGGTCAGAGAGGAGAAGCATGTAAAAAAATACTAGATATTGAAGAATTGCAGAGTAGTTATAGGAAAGAAATAGGTACAGGGGGACAAGAGAAAGAAGGGCTCTGTTTTCAGGGAAAACATTGATCACATAGACTCCTTGTGAAGGACACCCCTACAGTTGCACCAGTGACCTCCCCACACGCAGGGACCCTGGATATGAATAGAGGCTTAGGAAGCTTGGTCAAAACATAAGGACCAACTCTAGGAATTAAGGTTTATCCTAAAGGCATTGAGAACTAAAGTTCTTAAGCAGGTAACGTAATCATACTTGTGGTTTGGGTAGGTTTCCCTAACACCAGCATCAAATTTGAATTGGAGATGAGGCTGGGCCGGAGGGCCAGTTAAGAGCTGATTGGAATAGTCCTTGTGAGCAACTTCAAGGGATAAAGAGGAAGGGACAAATTCCCATGCAAAGAAGGTAACCTCAGACTTGGATATTAATAAAAGTAGAAACGGGGGAAGGAAGTACAGTCATGCTCCAATTAACAACAACAGGGATACGTCTGAGAAATACGTCATTGGGGGATTTTGTTGTTGTGCTAACATCATAGAGTGCACTTACACAAACCTGGACGGAGTCTACTACACACCTGGGCTGCATGGTATATCATATTGCTCCCAGGCTACAAACCTCTATAGCATGCCACTATGCAAAACAACACAAGATTCAACTAAAACAAGAGAAAATGATGCAATCGAGAGACGTGATGAACAGGTGTGAAGCTGCTGTTAGTTTCACACAGACAATGTTATACAGCGAACTCTTTAATAATCAGAAAGGGTACACTCTAAAATAGCAATAAAATGTGTAGTGCAGTGAATACATCCATCAGTAAAATAATCATTCATTATCACTATCAAGTATTATGTATTGTATACAGCTGTGTGTGCTAGACTTTTGTACGCCTGGCAGTGTAGGAGGCTGTCTACACAAGGGTCACGTGTGTAATGCATTGTGCTACAACGTTATGGTGGCTACACGACAGGATGCCAGAAATTTTTCAGCTCCATTATAACCTTATGGGACCACCATCGTATACACAGTCTGTCACTGAGATATTGTTACGCGGTGCATGACTGCATCATGAAAGTCATCCCCATGTTCATGACTTGGGAGGCAGTTACCAAGAGAGGAAAAGGGGAGAATGGAAAAGCCAGGGGGCAGAAAGTTACCCTTACCACCATCCCATTTTTTTCCATGTAGTTCTTCTCTTGGTGACTGGCCTCACCACTCTTCCAGTTCCCACGGTACCTGTGCACCTCAAATCACTCTCCTGCAGTAAGAGAAGAAATGCCAGACAGAAGCAGGGGCTCCAGAAATAACTCTCTCCCCTAACTCTGTCTTGGGTTTCCTGCTCTCTGATGCTGCCCTGGAATATACAAAGGGTTAAAGTTATTTTAGGGGCAAACTTCAAATGATGTTTCTGTCACTCCCCTTTCAGATTCCTTAGTGACCCCTAAATAAAAATAAAGGTTCAAGTAAAGTTCAGAAAACTTTAGAGCACTTTTTAATGATGAAACTTGAGCATTAAAGGTTTCTTTCTTATTTTGTTTCATGTGTGAGTTTTATAAGAATTCGAAGATTTAACAAGTAGTATTTATGCTTGCCAATTAAAAAACATGTTTACAGAAACAAATAGTTAAAATATCCTCAAAATGACAAATGTATATTCCAACGTATAGACTTTAGAACATGAAGAAATATCCCAACGTAATTAGTATGCCATAATTATATGGGTATTTTGCTTTTAAACAAATCAAATGTTTTTTAATCTTAAACCAAAAATTTGGGGTGTCATTCTATAAGAATTCATCATATCGTTTTCATATTTAAAATCAGCATTTTGGGGGAACTCAAAATGTGATTTGGTGAAACTTGATTTAATATTCTCTAAAGTAAAAACGATGTGAGGAAATCATAATAAACTTAGCACTGCCAAGTTCTATTGTGTTAAAATCATTTTAAATGTTTAGAAAATTTTTTAAAGTTGTGTAAGAAGCAGAAAGCAAGTTACAAAATGCTGAAAGAACTTAGCCGGGAACCATCAATAAAATAAAGCACGTAGCACAGATACTCTGTGAATACCCTAAGTCCTCCATAAATGCTAACTTCTCACCTACCTCTCCCTACCCATCCAAGTATGCAAATACATATATTACTAGGTGGGAGAGATAAGAGAATGGCTAACGACCAAGTCTTGTTGCCATGGTAACCAGAAGTCAGAATAAGACCATCACCAAAAGTGACAACGGCTGGAGCTTCTCCTTAATTTTGCCTCATGTCCAGTTTTGCAATAAGAGTAGGAGGACACAAGGGTTTCAAACCTGTGAAAATAAATTTTTCCTCCTAGGAAAGAAATAAAAAATTAATTAAAAAAAAAATGCAGATACAGAAGAAACAGAGTTAACAATATCCTCTCTCAGGTAAATTTAAGAGTTAGAGTAGCAATTAATGCCTTCTCTCTAATAAGCTCTGTGCACCTAATTAAAAATGCTTAACAACCAAAACAAAAACACTGTTCATTCTCTAAGCAAGAAGAGCCTGACAAATATCTGCTTTAGGGGAAAAAAATTCAGGCAATTAAACAGTATTTTCTATTTAGTCCAGATAAGAAAGATGACGTTAAGTGGTCATTGGAAATAGTATAGTGTGCCTACAGCCACGCCTCCCTGAACGCACCCGCTCTCGTCAGAAAATAGTACAGTGAGGAAGGTGTTATCCGTACCAAAGGTGGTGTATGTCCTGGTTTCATGAACAGTCTCACATCTTTAAGGGTATACATATAAAACAATGTTTCTCCTGCCATGTTGGCTTCTGTATTAGTTTCATAGGGCTGCTATCACAAAGTACCACAAAGTGGCTGGTTTAAAACAACAGAAAGTATTTTCTCATAGTTCTGGAGGCTAGAAGTACAAAATCAAAGTGTCTGCTGGGTTGTGCCCTCTCTGGATAGGAGTCTTCCTTGCCTCTTACTGGCTTGTGATGGTCGTTCTCAATCCTTGGCTTCCCTTTGTTTCCAGAGGAATCATTTCAGTCTCTTGCCTCTGTCCTCACATGGCATTCTCCTTATGTATCTCTGGGTCCAGTTTTCCTTTTTCTTACAAGGATCTTAATCATATTGGAGTAGGGCTTACCTTATTTCAATATGACTTTATTTTAACTTGATTACATCTGCAAAGACCCTATTTCCAGATAAGGTCACATTCACAAATACAGGGGATTAAGACTTCCACATATCTTCATTTTTAGGGGGGTAGGGAGCAGAGTTCAACCCATAACAGCATCTATTGCTGTGATTTGTCAAATTCTTCCTCTCCTGGTGAGTAGCAGTTTCCTTACAATATCTCAGTCTGATTCCATAGTTTTTCAAGCATTCACATTGTTCAACACAGTTTCATTTATGTTTGTAAGATTCCGTCCACTTCATGGAATCATAAGTAAGCCAAAGCTTACTTCCACACCCACTCAGAGTCCATTCTCTGACTTCCACAGTCTAAAGGTGAAGAGTATACTCAGCTTTTGATCATACTCTCTCTTTTCCCGGAGATGACCTCTCTGGTGTTGGGTTGGAATGTAGGGAGAGGAAAATGTCCATTTGTCCCTCATATGGCCACACGTGATGAGATCACATGGTCTTGAATGGTCAAGCCTATGAATGGGCTTTTTCATAAGAGCCCCTCATAGGCTCAAGGTGGACACGAGGTGGCCATTCCCCTAGGCAGTGATGGTCTCTTTTGAAATTCAGTTACATGGATGACCCTTGGCTTCCTGGAAAGCTCACATTCCCCTGCTGGCCTATCTCCTTGCTCAATGCTGTCCTGGTCCTCAGCAAATGTGGAGTCCCACTCTCATTAATATTCTACCGCAAGCCGAGGAAAGATATATTCTATATATATCTTGCAAAGAAGAAACTTGAAATGGATAACCTTTGTCCCCTGTGTCAAACGAAGCGAGTTGTCTGTATACATGACGCCTGTTTTCCGCTTCTTCCATAACAGAATCCCAATTTCATGTGATGGAGCGATGGGGTCACCTATGAACCTTTCTTCCCAGCCTCTCTGGCAGCTAGAGTTGGTTTTCACACAGTTTTGGCCAGTGAGACAAGCAGACATGGGGATTCTGAGGTAGCTTTTGATTTCCTGATGGAAGGAAACACCTTTGGCTGGTGTGCCCTTTCCTGTGTTCCCGCCTCAGAAGCAGTCACGGTGTCTGCAGGGCAGCAGCCGTCAGGACCATAAAGCACAGGCATGAAGGATCACGGTGCCAGCCCTGATATCATCCATCCATTGAGTTCCAGCCAGTAGCAGCTTACCTCCAGAAGCCTTCTCGTATGAGAAAATGAAAGGCCTGTTTGTTTAATCCACTGTGAGTTGGGCTCTGTTACCTGAAGCTAAAGCATTCCTGGTTTGCTTCTACCAAGGCTGGTTCAGCAGAGAGACACTCTTCCCGCCCTGGGGTGGCTCTGTCAGAGGAGGGAGAGCTGTGGCTGGGAACACGTTCAACGAGAAAACAAACTATCCGTGTCCCTTCTTGCCAGCTGAAAAGTTGTCACATACTGCCTATCAAGAAGCCTTCTGGTCCCTGGATTTCATTTTTGTATTCGTACCCCTTCTCAGTCTGACTCTCCAAATCTACCTTCAATGACCTGTAACCACATTCTCCTGAGGAGTTTTATGACTGTTTTGGTTGATCGTAGCTGTTTCATGATCATAATAATCCAGGTCCCCTTACATCTTTATTATAGTGCAGGGTCCTGAAGTGAGCTTCCTTGGCCTGTCTGAACAGGAAATGAAATTGTATAGACAGTATGATCACATCCATATAAAAGCTCAAATTAAATGAGTGAAAAAACAAGAAACCATGGAAGAGAAATCTACCAGATCATGAAGGAGAGTTCTCTTCGAGCAGTGGAAATGTTTCTTTTTAATTTTCCTTGAGCCCTGGCCGGTTTGGCTCAGCGGTTAGAGCATCGGCCTGCGGTCCAGAGAGACCCGGGTTCGGTTCCCACTAAGGGCATGTACTTTGGTTGCAGTTTGTCCCCAGCCCTGGTTGGTCGTGCGGGTGGCAGCCACTCGATGTGTCACTTTCACATCGATATTTCTCTCTCTCCCTCCCACTCTATCTGAACAAAAAAATGAAAAAATGTCCTCGGGTGAGGATTAATTTTCCTTGAGATGTCTATATTATTCAGGGTTTTGTTTGTTTTTTTCACAATTGACTAAAATAAAATAATCTTTTTAAGCTAAGAAAATGATAATAAGGAATAATTAAAATAGAGGGAATTTTCCTCACATATCAACCACAAAGGTATACAAAATGTGCACATTGGTGCTATGAGTCTGGGAGAGACTGTTAGGCAATATAGTAACCATTTACTGCCTAAAGAAATGGGGCTCCAAGTGATGATGTGGGAGCGAGCCCCAAAAGATCCTCCAGAATCCCCCCCTCACCCAGCAAAGCCAAGTCTTTGGCAACTGTGCTAATGACCTTTCACCCACCTAATTCCCAGCCATCTTAGGTTCTTCTGCAGTAAAATCTCCTTACCTCCATCTTTCCTGATAATATCTTCTCAGAAGAAATCTTTGAAAGTTCATCTCAAAGCCTTCTGATTTGAAAATCAAGGACCCCGGAGCCGCCTGATGCCCCATAACTTGATGAGCTGGCAGCGACTTGGCCAGCCCCTGAATTGTCACCACCGTCTTCTGTTTAAGAATGGATTCTTCGAAAAGTGGTTTTCAAATTGTATTTCATAAAAACACTGTAGTGCTTCCATAAATGCTTCATTTCCATTTGTATTTTGAAAGGCATGTTTACGATTATGAAGAAAAGAGCAAGAAAAATGTGAAGGGTCAGGCTGTCCTCTACCTCGGATCCCCCAACCCACCTTCCTGAAGTCAACTGGAAACTGTATCAATAGTTCGTTGTGAAAGTTTTCATACAAATTTATTCAGGGTTTTGTAGAAGAGTGCTTATAGATATAGATCTTTTTATCTCTCACACACAAAAAGAAGGATTTGTACACAGCTATTCTCTGCCTTGCTCTGTTTACTAAATGGAACGCCTTGGAAACTTTTCCTTCCATTCATTTCTTGCAGATATATTCATTCTTTTAATCAGCTACATATTAAAGTAATGTACACTAAGATTTATTTAAATAAGCCCATAGTTTTGGACATTTAGAGAGTTTCTAATTTTTGTGAGTACATACAGTGCTATAATTAAAACCATTTTTACATGTATATATTTGGGGAAAGTCCCAAAGCATGCATTTGGGGCATCAAAGGATATGCATATTTTTTATTAAAACTGCCAATTTTCTCTCCAAAATTTCTGCAAGTATATGTTCTCATAAACAATGCATGTCAGTGCTGATCTCCTATATCCTTGCCAAACCTCGAGTTATCAACTTTTATCACATTTGCCAATCTGAGAAGTAAGAAATGGGATTTCATCTTAATAATTTACATTTCTTAAGTATTTTAAACTAGTATCAAAATCAATACACAGTACAAAATACTAAATGCCAAATTTCAACACATTAGATATGTCCAACATGTTAATTTATTCTGCAAAAACTTAGAAACGAAGATTTCCCTGACATTTTTGTGCATGTATTTGAACTTGTACATGTATCACTAATTTTACTGTTCCTTTTTATAATTCACGCTTTCAGAGGCCCATTTAGGTACAAACATGGTTCCACAGCTGTCGTGTGCCTGGATCAACCATTCTTGACAAATGTCATGGGCGTCACCCATCAGCCTCTGTGCTCATCTCAGCATCATGTGTAGTGGTGCATCATGTCACGTAAACATCTTATTACAGAAAGGGTTAGCTCCTAGGGTAAGCTTGACTGGTTTTAATCCATCTGCCTTGGATTTATGGTAGGCTTACACACTACTTCTGTTACCTGCTTTATGAATTGGAGTGGCACATGGGATTTCATTTTTTAAAATAGCATTTTTAGAGTTTGTGATGATAAAAATATTAAAATAACCATATCCATCAATAGAGAACTAATTAAATTAATTTGATTTATCCACTAAAACTATTATTGTGTGACATTAAAATGACACCAATTCAAATATGAGGTAATAAATACACCTTTAATATCTATTGTTTAGTGAAAAAAGCAAAGTACAGAACAGTTTCATTGTATTCTCCCAGGTGTGTGTGTGTGTGTGTGTGTGTGTGTGTGTGTGTGTGTGTGTTTTAAGTCATAGCTCTCTGGAGGATTACACAAGATCGTCAGAACAACTGTGTGCTCTGATGGAGAAAGGGGGGCTGGGGAATAGGAATGGGGGGGAGACTTCTCACTATGTACACTTTTGTGTAATTACTTTTCTTATTTATCTGTAATTTTAAAAATCTATATATTTATGAAGAATGATTAGGAAAATAGGCTCCAGAGAAGAAAGAAGCTGGACACAAAGCCCATGCATTTGTAAGAGGCAGAGTCCTATCCAGGTGTTCACCCCAGACACTATTGATTACTTCATCCAGGATTAGAAAGTAGGTGCGCCTATAACATCCAGAAGGATGCAGACCTGACAATATAAAAAGATACAGAAACTATTTAAATGTATTTAAATTTAAAAGCTAGAAGAACTAGAAAAATATAGCAGTGGAATTTTTTATAGTGATATCAAAAGCACGTAACAGACACTTGCCAGCTTAACAAATTTTAAGTGTACAAGACACAGTTGTTACCTATTGCACATGGTTGCACCACAGATCTCTAGAACTTTTCCATCTTGTGTGACTGACACGCTACACCCACTGAACAACTCTCCACTCCCCTTTCTCCCAGCCCCTGACTACTACTACTTTGTTTCTGTGCGTCTGACTACTTTAGGTAATTCATGGCAATAGAATCTTGCCGTATTTGTTTTTTTATGATGGCTTATTTCACTTTAGCATGTCCACAAGCGTCATCCACGTTGTAGCATGTGCCAGGATTTCCTTTTTTTAAATCAAGGCTGAAGAATATTTCATTTTATGTATATACTACATTTTCTTTATTTATTTATCCCTCGATGGACATTTAAGTGGCTTCCACATCTGAGCTATTGTGAATAACACTGCAATGAACATGAGTGAATGACTATCTCGTCAAGATCCTGTTTTTAATTCTTTTAGATATATGCCCAGAATGGGAATGCTAGATGATATGGTAATTATATTTTTAATTTTTTTAGTAACCTCCATACTGTTTTTCATAGTGACTGCACCATTTTACAATCCCACCAACAGTGCGCAAGAGTTCCAATTTCTCCACATTCTGGCCAACACTGTTTTCTGGGGAGTTTGTTGTTTTGTTTTGCTTTGTTTTTTTTATAGTAGCTATCCTAACCTGTGTGAGGTGCTATGTCATTATGGTTCTGACTTGGATTTCCCTGATGATTCGTGATATTGAACATCCTTTCTTTTGCTCATTGGCCATTTGCATATCTTCTTTGAAGAAATGTCTATTCCAGTCCTTTGCCCATTTTTAAATTGGGCTATTTGTTTTTAGTATTGAGTTACAGTCATTCTTTATATATTCTGGATATTAACCTCTAATCTGATAAATGATATGCAAATAGTTTCTCCTATGTCATAGGAGAATTTTCATTCTATTGCTCGTTTTCTTTGCTGAGCAGAAGCTTTTAGGTCTGATGTGGTCCCATTTGTTAGTTTTGCTTTTCTACCTGTGCATTGGGTGCTACATTCAAAATATCATTGCCCTTCCAATGTCGTGAAGCTTTCCCCCTAAAAATGAATTAAAGCCCTAAACATAACACTTGAAACTTTTTGTATATGGTGTAAGGGTCCATTTTCATTCTTTGGCATGTGGATATCCAGTGTTCCCGATACTATTTATTGAAGAGAATATCCTTTCACTATCATGTAGAATTGGTGCACTTTTGGAAGATCATTTGACCATCCACACTAGCCCTTATTTCTGGGTACTCTGATTTGGTAGGGATTGCACTGGCTCTGTAGATTACTTTAAGTAGTATTAACATTTCAACATTATTAATTCTTCCAACCCATAAACACAGGAGGTTTTTCCATTTATTTGTGTCTTCTTTCATTTCTTTCCACGCTGTTTTCTAGTTTTCAGTCTATAAGCCTTTGCCTCCTTGGTTTCGTTTATTCCTAAGTATTCTATTATTTTTGAGGCTATCAAAAATAAGATTGTTTACTTAATTTCCTCTTCGGGTTGTTTATTGTGTAAAAAAACACACAACTGATTTTTGAGTGTTGACTTTAGACCCTGCAATTTTGCTGAATTCATTTATCAGTTCTAACAGTTTCTTTGTGAAATGTTTGGAGTTTCTACATATAATACAATGTCATCTGTGAACAAAGATAATTTTACCTCTTCCTTTCTAATTTGGATGCTTTTTATTTCTTTTTCTTGCCTAACTGGTCTGACTAGTACTGCCAGTACCATGTTCAACAGAAGTGGCAAGAATAGGTATCTGTTAGCATCATGTGTGGCCTTTATTATGTTGAAGTAATTTTCTTCTGAACTTTGAAAAAAGTAATCATTATTGTTAAAAACAATAATGCATTTTCTTGCCTTCTTAAAGAGACCATTGAACATAGTTTATCTTCTTCTTGATAATTCAGGGTCATCATTATACACTTTATTTACTACTGATATATAATAACATGATACTATCATGTGCTGAAGTATAAGTTCCTTTATATTAAAAATTATTTGACTGCCCTGGCCGGTTTGGCTCAGCGGATGGAGCGTCAGCCTGCAGATCAGAGAGTCCCGGGTTCGGTTCCCTCTAGGGGCACGTACCAAAAAAAAAAAAAAAATTATTTAACTGCTCCAGACAGACACTACAAGAAACTACAAAGCAATATTGATGCCAAAGTAATATTTGTCAGAGATCTGGAAAGATCTTCTTAGTGTTGAATTAATAAGATAATAACCATCTGTGCTTCTCAACGCCATAGTAGTTTTCCCTGCAACACAGCTATTTCAGAAACGAAAGACTGCCACAGAAACCAAGTTTATAGTATGTGGTTTTAAGCCTAATTCATGCAAGATTAAGAGAGCTGCAGACCATAACAAATCATCCTTCGTTGTAGAAACACTCACAGCTGCTCACACAGTGTGGAGCAATGGTAAAACTGTCCAAGAAAATCTACCTGTTTTGATCTCTGTCCCTTCGGAGCTGAGAGTGATTCCGCGCACTTGTTTAGAAAGCATTAAATAGACATTACCCATTAGCACTTCCGTCTAAACTGCAAAATCAATTTTGGTATACAAAGAAAAGGAAATTTTTTTTGGCTTCTAAAATGAATTCTTTTTCTCCCCCCTCTTCATTTAATATTTGTTTTGCTAATTCTTCTAGGTCTCTGTTGATGGTATTTACTGTTCAGTTGCTAATGTAGTTTTTGGTCTTTAAAGCTTTTAACCTTTCATCTTTGGTAATTCAAGTGGGCTTAAAAAATCTCTTTCACTTTCCACATACCCAAAAATTGATCTTCAATCAAATTCTCTTTCAAATGGCCCAAACACTTTGTTACCTGTGGTGTACTCAGAATCAGAGAGGCCCTTCTAAACTGTCTGCTTAGTGACCTGAAGGAATTAAAATGTACAATGGTGGAGCAGTTGGCTGGCTGCCCGGCTCCCAGGACCTGTTCCCTCCCGAAACTGCAAATCACGGAGCTGCAGATGCCTTCCAAAAAGCATGTGGTACCCTCTCCAGTTCAGGACATTTCTACTGGCTCCAGCTTCCACCTTTTACTTTAATTTTTTTAATTGAAATTTTTGGGGTGACATTGGTTAAGAAAATTATACAGGTTTCTGGTGTACATTTCTATCATACATCATCTGTATATTGTATCATGTGTTTACCACCCCAACTCAAGTCTCCTTCTGTCACCATTTATCCCCCTTTTACCTTCTTCTACCTCCCCCACCCCACCTTCCCTCTGGCAATCACCATACTATTGTCTGTGTCCACGACTCTTTCTTTTCTTAATTTGTTTAATCCTATCAGCCTTCTCACCTTTTAGTTGCCTTTTTATAAGTGCTGGTTAGTGTTATTTTTTTCTTTCTTCTTCTTCTGATTAGTGTTGTCTGTTTTTCCTTCCTTCCTTCCTTCCTTCCTTCCTTCCTTCCTTCCTTCCTACCTTCCTTCCTTCCTTCCCTCCTTTCTTTCTCTCTTTCTTTCTTTCTTTCTTTCTTTTCTTTTCTTTCTTTCTATCTTGCCTTCCTCCTTCTCCTTCTTTTTGAAGAAGTATCAGGGTTAAGAGGGACAGGGGCTGTTGGACTTGGATACTGAATCTGTTAAAGTCAAAGGAAGAAGGCATTTTCAATAAGTCGTATTCCCCCCCCCCCCCCGCCCTTTTGGTTGGTTTATTACTATTTAAAGAAGTCAATTGTTCACATCTAATTTTGAAAGCTTGAGTTGTCTGGGTTTTTCAAACGGTTATTCACATTTCTGAATCACCAAGGTAATATTTGCTACAAATTGTGGTAGAAATTTAACTAAGTTATTTCCCCTTGTGGCAAACAGCTTAATTGAAAGGCTCGATTATCCCCTCGGCCTTCAAAAAATCCCAGTGTACCAAGATTTAATCCAATTTAAATTCCTCTGTATGATAAATTTCAGTGATGTAAGAATACCATCCTATTTCCAATGATATCGAAGGTGTGGACATTCTTGTTTTTACCATGTCTTTCTGTTTTTAAAAAATATTTTTTCCAAAATTTTGCAACACATTTGCTCAAATATAGCGTGTTTGGGTGTTTTGGGGTTTTGGTGGTTGTTGTTGTTTTAATTATATCTATATTTTTATAAAAGGATTTTGAGGTACAGCCTAGCACATTCCATTCACTCACTGCAGTGATTAATTCCTATTGCTGCTCAGTCACTTGTTACTTTATTTTTAGGGGCAAATTTATAGCAAGTCCTGGATCACATGTACAATGGTATTTGAAGTATCTGCAGCTGCTTACATAGCAGAAGTTCCAAGCTACATTCCTGTTGTGAATCACAGGTTTGTGAAGATGGTACCACAGTAGCAAGAAAAAAGAATTTGCCTTATGGAAGTGTGCATGCACTTACACATGTACACAAATCTCCCAAGGATTCTTAGTGTGCAAAATTGAGAGCATCCTTTAAGTGTCTTATCAGGAAGAGGTCACCTTCCAAGAATGTTATTTACATCTAGTCAAGTTATTCTGCAATAAAAAAAATCTTTGATACGTCTGAAGACATATATGTATGTCTGTCTATATGTTTTATAGAAATAATTGTATCTATGCCTATATGTCGCATAGAGATACATGTGTGTCATATAGATAACCAAATCAATTACTCCCAATTTTGAAATTCTATATACATTATTCTCTATCATTGTTCATCATGGAACTGCCACTGATTGGGTAAGTTGTATGAAAGACATCCCAGTGAGGTGGTACTGTCTGTTATATGGTAATAGAGAATTCATCTAGGCCTTTCTAGTTCAATCACCCTAACCTGGGTTGCATCCATACGGACCTAAGTCACACAGACATCATTACAAGCCATAGTGTTCATAATGAAAATTAAGCATTCATACCCTGGAATTAGATTGCCTGGGACTGGATGTTGGATCTGCTATTTCCTAACTGCGTAGCCTTAGGCAAGTGCCTTCATTTAAGACTCAATTTTGTCTCATGCTGCTGTGTGGATGAAATGAAATAATGCACATAAAAATGCTCAAGGCAGTTTGGGCTCCTGATAAGCTGTCAGTAAATACAAACTATTTTTGCTATTCTGAAGAAGCAAGAAAGAGGGCTAGTGCTTGGGTAGCATGCTTGACTGAGATGAGCGGGGAGGAAGGCCACCATGAGAACAGGTGCATTGTGGAAACGAACATATGTCTCTTCAAGTAGTATCCAGCAGAACACTTAAAATTCCTTAGTGTTGGTATGATCTTTGAGGATGAAGACCTCTTGAGCAAAGATGGTCTCCATCTCAAGGAGAAAAGGAGCATTGTCTCACATGAAGGCTGGCTAAACTTAGGGGAAAAAGTACTTACCTGGACTTACTTGGAACTGATTCAATGCCTCCTGAATTCACAAGTTATACAGCTGGTATATAAAATGCCTTACTACTTTTAATCCTAAAAAATAGTTTGCATTGCCAACCAATTTAAAAGGTTTGGGGATTTTATGCTTCCCTGTTGGACCAAGAAGGTTATGTCCATTTCTGGGTCATGTCAATGTTTTTTGCAGTGGAATGATCCATGAGAGATTAGGCCGAATCTATGCCCCATTCAACAAAATATTGGATTTGCATGAAAATTTGTCTCTGTCAAGGCAAGAATCACCCAGTTCTAGATCATGGCACTAACTACAAACTCCTCACCGTTGTCATTGTGATGATACTTTTTTTCCCCGGAGACATACTTACCCTTCACTTTTATAGGTCCCTCCCAAGGCCCTGGAGAGTATCCAGCAATGTGTTTACATGTTTTTGTGAAATCTGCAAGCAAAATATTTTAACTCCAATTGGGAATGGCCGTTGTCACATTCCCACTGAAACTTCTGCTTTAACACAGACCTCTCTCTTCAGATAGTGTTGGAATGGCCATAAGCATTTGGCGGACTCTGTCCAAGGCAGTGGTTTCCAATGGCAAGGCTGGTGGGAGTGATTCTGATCTCCAGGGGACATTTGGAAATGTCTGGAGACCTTTCCAAATTTTTGGTTGTTACCGCTGGGTGCATATTATTGGCATCTAGGGAAACAAGGACAGGCATGTTGCTAAACATCCTGCAATGCACAGGACAGGCTCCCTCCTCCAAGAACTACCTAGTCCAAAAAGTCAGTAGTGCTGTGGTCGAAAAACTCCGAGCTCAGGGGAGATTAAATAGAGGATGTACTATTTAGTTTGGGTTTGGTGCATATATTTATTTGGTTTGCAGTCACTTCCCTTCTTGTGTAAAAATAATGCTCCTAAAATCCACTGCACTTACTCACCCTGTGTTGTGACACAAAAGGGCAAAGCAACGAAGAAGGCTGTTTTGTTCTACAAAAGTGGGAATGTGTCCCAAGATGTTCTAAGTTTGTGGGTAGTAGAGAAGGAGCAAGGTTTAGAAGAAGCCAAAGCTAGTCTGTGAAATTCCTCTCATCACCAGAGACCTAAAATTGTAAACAGAGGATTTGATTCTTATCCACATTGAGTACAAAAGAGACACCTCTTTCCAAAATATGCTCAAAAAAAGGAGCAAGTATGATTACGCACTTGCCATACATTTTTTCCTTTGTTCCTGGGAATTGAACAAAAGAACTTAGAATTCATTCCTGTGTTTGTGGGGGATCGCTCAGTGGCAGTAAGGTTATGGGTTTAATGCATCCCATCAATGAAAACAACAAAGAACACATTTTGATCAACCATACTAGCGGAAAGGCTGATTCAGCTTCCCAGTCTCTCTTCAGATAATAATATTACAAAAATATTGTTATATGTAGAGGTGATCAAAAATGTGGGGAAAAAGTAGTACTGCAGAGAGTTGGTGAATAAAAATATCATGTTTCTAAATTTTGCGATGTTTGTGATATTTATCAAATTTAAAACTTTTTTCTCATTCACAATAAATACCTTTGTAATTAATTGATTTATTCATTTATTCATTCATTCATTCATTCATTTATATTTGTTGTTAATCCTCACCCTAGAATATTTTTTCCATTGATTTTTTGAGAAAGTGGAAGGGAGGGAAGGAGGGAGAGAGAGAGAGAGAGAAGAACATCAACGTGAGAGAGACACATCGATTGGTAGTTTCCCACACATGCCCCAACGGGGCCTGAGGATCAAACCTGCAACCCAGGTACGTGCCCTTAATAAGGAATCGAACCTTCAGTGCTCGGGCCGACACTCCAACCACTGAGCCGCATCAGCTAGGGCTGCAACTAATGTTATATTTTCAATTCTCCTTTTCTTAAAAAAGGACCCAAAGTTGCATAAGCTTTAGACCCCACAAAACCGCTCTGGGCTCTATAGTTTATATTTCAAAAAAATCATGTTTGTGAGAAAATCCTGTGTGTGTGTAAGAAATACATGTATCTAACCTTTCCTTTTCCACTCAGCTCACCCAGACCAAGTCTTCATCAACTCTCAGACTCTTATAAGCGGCCTCTGCTAGCCTTCCTGACCCCAGACTCCACTCCCCCATGTCATCTTGCAATCCCAGTCCACTGACCTTTCAGAAAGTGCTACTGTGAACACACCACGCTCCCATGAACAAAGAGAAAGAGCTCCAGACTAGGAGATGGGGATGCTTCCTCGGCAGCCTGCACAGCCCTCTATTGGCCTCACTGCAGGGCCTTGCAACTCTCCTCCCTTCCAGTCTGTCGAGTCCTGGAAGGACAGAAGATTGATCTGTATCTTAAGTACCTGACACAGTGCCTGTCCCAGAGCTCTGGCAACAGTCTGATGCTTTCTGCAGACGTGGAAAATCATCAATGCATATATTCTTTTCAACAAACGACCTTGCTATCACAGCATCCTGCAACTCCAAGGCTACTCTTTGAAGAGTCTGCTGCATTTTGCAGTTTGGCCTTTTACAGGTACAGCTGGCTCAAGCATCTGGTCAAAGAAAAAGGAAACACAGGGCCTCCTGCTGGCTGGGTAGCAGGGGCCATTGTTTCTCGGTTGCCAACAGGACGTCCCTAAAGCAGTTCTGCCCTCCCTGCTAGTAATGACCCCCACTGCTCATTGAGCAAACAGTTGTGTGGCCCTTGGCTGTTGCCCAGACGCAGCCCTTGTTGGGATGTGCAGGGACATGCTAGGAGGGGACCAGCTCTGTGTGCCCATGTGGGCAGCAGGCAATGTGGGGAAACGCATGAGTGTTCGAGGTCGAGTCAGAGGGAAGAGGAGGAAATGACTAAGGAGGAATGAAGAAAGAGGCTTTTCAAATAATGGTGGGAAAGGGACTGTGTCTATGCAAATATTCCAGGTAAAACAAAACCGTTCGCACAGAATTCTTTTCCAGAACTACGTAAAAGGCTGAATTCCCCATACAGGTAAGGACCGCACGTCATGGGCGGGTGCCCACGCCACACACACAGTGTCCCCTGCTGGGAGAGCGAAACTTTGCTGGGGGCCAGGTTGGAGCTAACAACTGTCACACGAAGGAGCAATTAGTATATTCATGAATTCTTATATTTACCTTTTAATTCCAAAGGCTGCTTATTTGTTTTGCTAATAAAGTCAGGCCTTGATTACAAGGTATTGATGGGCATTAATAGATGTTTAAGTTTACAAGTGTGTTTAAGTTTCACAAGACTTGAGTGTTGGTTGAGGAAATTCAGGCAGCCAATGCTTTCAAATACTAACACTTTCAATAAAGGCCCAAGGCTCTACTCAGATTAACCGACAACAGTGAACAATTCTAATCCAGGGCAAACGGAAAGTGGGTTCATTCATTTGTTAATTGTGCTGCTCAACTACACATGTTAGCTTTACAAACATACTTTTAACAGATGTGTTATTTTAAACGTTTGGAAATTATCAAACAAAGATCTGTGACAAAACACAAAGCCAGCATTTTTTTTTTTTTTTCAGGAAAAGCCAGCTCTTGACCTTGCCGGCAAAATCCTCTTTATAGTGATACATTTATTCCTAAAATTGACTCTTAACATCTTCTTGAGATCCTGAAACGTACATCAACGTGCATTTATTACCCCGAATCAATGAAACCGATAAAAAATTGCAATAACTGGAGAGAGTCTCGTTTACTCTCTTTGAACTTTATTATTGCTTGACTTGACCCTCTTTCAACCTGACATTTTAACAACTTGGAGAAATATAGATTATAGAGGCTTGGCCGAAACAGCAAATGTTTTCTCAACTAATCCCCTGAGAATTAAGCCGTTTAATTTTAGTGTACAGAAAAAGTGATAAATTACTCAGGATTATACCTCAAAGGTGTAACCCTCATGCAGATGGGTGGCAAAATGATTGTGAGGGAGATACTGATGTGCAAATATGAAAGACTATTTGGACACTGACCTTCCTCACAGGTCAGGAAAGCCATGGACGCCTAAATGCCCATTTCAAACCTTTGGTTGGAGGTCATGAATCAATTCACGTCAAAGCAAGATGAAATCTGATTTTAAAAATCAAACTATTCCAGTGATTTGGTCAAAGGTCATTAGTTAGAGACGTTGAATAGCTGTGTTAAATATTATTCATCTCATGATAGGAACAACTTTAATCTCCGTTTATTATGTATGAACTATGGTAACCAGGGACCAAAGGTATAAAAATCCCAAGGCCGAAAGCACCTCTAGTGAACAGGCATGGTAAGTTATTTCTTTAATAAACTTGGTAGCCAAATACAGTAAAGCTTGAATATTCATTTGTATTCAACTCACTCCATGCAGCTCTCCGGAGCAGCAGGGAAATTCTGTGAATGGACCAAATGTCCAGTGTTGTGTAATCCTTGACAAAGTGTACACCATGCACTTTTGCCTTTAGTAAATCCACTTCAGAGCCCAAATTTGTATCATCTTATTGTTGCCATATATAGTTTGTTCATTCCTTTGAAAGGGACCCATCCAATTTCAGCTGTGTTTGGAGCTGAGTTTGAAGACAGGCTCCGAGATGTCACTCATGTGGGTAGAGTCAGGTCTCAAAGGCACACATCTTTGCCATGTGTGTACCACTTCATCACCTCTGCCATCTCCAGTGCCAGGACGGCCCGTAACATTGGTTGTTTCTTTAAAAGATTATTCTTACCGAATGCAAAATGTAACTCACTTAAAGTTAATTATCTGCATCATCAAAACCATTTTGTGACTCTAAGAACCCTCTCCCCTGTTTTAAAAATGCTGAGAGGTCGGATTGCAGGTTTAACAGTCACGGAATGTGACATTCAGCTACAAACTTTCCTTTTTATCTCCTTTATAACGCACAGTCTGATAAATTTTTGAATTCGTTGAACCATTCCGTTCCTTTCATTTTCCCATAATTAAGCTGTAAACTGATTGTCATGATCATTAAGCACCCATATAATAACTTTATACATTCAGAGAGTTTCACAATTATTTATTTTACAAAGTACATTGTTCTGTAAATCAAGTTTTATCATGTCCTATGTTAGTCTAAGAACCATGTTCAACATGATCAGATTAACAGGTGGTATATCAATTTGAGAGGCAAAGGTTGCTCTTTATTCGATATGTGTACCCGTTATTCATGTGTGTCCCTTTGACCTCTGTGCAGCCTAAACAAGTCTGTACTCTATCAGGAGCCAGAAGCATCTCAGAGTAGACCAGGAGAAGTGTCTTGGGTGCCACCGAGACAGCTTGTGAAGCCTCCCGAATAGGGTCTGGGAGCTATTGCCATTCAGGGCACTCGGCTGTCAGCACTTGCCACCTTAGTTCCTCTCTGTTAGAAACTGGCCACTTATAAAATCAAGAAAGAAGCCCAAGTGACTACAGATGCGCTCTGTGCTGAACAAGTGTATACAGGGGAGATGCCGACATTTCCAGGTGACATATATTTATATATGTAAATGTCAGAACCTCTCCTGTTTTGGCTCAAAGGCATGCCTCACTAATCCTTTCATGAGAAAACAGGTGCTGATCAATGCATTCATTCTATTCTCATACCTAGGAAGCCTTCTTCACCATTGCTGCCACGTGGGTCTCTAAACATTCTTCCTCTTCGGACTGACATCCATTCTCCATCAGGTCCCCAATCCCAATAGAATGAAGGCAGATAAGACCCTCCCTTTTCCAGCCCCTGCCTTGCCAGCTAAGAATGTAGCTACTGCAGGGTCAGGTTCATCTTGAAACCGTAGTATGAGGAACAAAGCAAGAATGCTATCTAATGTCATTGTTCCCTTATAGCACCACAGAAAGGCTTGATTGATTTAAGTGTTTGCAGCAAGAGTGTCCCCTGAAAATGCTCTCTTCTTCCTGTATGGTCTCTTTAGATACCCCCCTCCTCAGTTGTGGCTTTTTCCTTCAATCTACCAGTCCTGTTCCCTCACCCCAATCCCTCCCTTAAGAAATGCAACGCTCTCTTTCTCCAACAAGAAGAGGAGATTCCACTCCTACGTCCTTCCTGCATCCAGCGAAATCAAGCAGCACCTCCAGCCCTGGCTAAAACATCAGGTGGGTCTCTTTTGCAGATGTGGGGTTGGGGTGGGAGTGCACCCTCCTGTCGTGAGCAAGAGTGAACTTGGGGCTCTAAGTCCAGCTCAGTCTTGCCACCAGAGACAGCTGCCACCGACTCCTTTACTAGAAATGTCAACTAAGAAGAGGTAAGCACACCTCACCAAGGGGAACAATAATATTTTTCTTGGAAAAAGCACAGTCTTATGTCACATAAAGGTAAAAATATCTCTCCTGTTAACCTGTCTTTAGTCTTGCCTCTTTCAGTAAAATGAGCCTGTGTTATTAATAAAGAAATATAAAGCACGTTCTTATCACCATCATCTCTCAAATACTTTATTATGCCAAATAAGTAAGTAGATTGGTAAGTAGGTGGACAGGAGTAGACAGACAGACATAACCTTTATTTCTGCTTCTATGTCTGTGGGGTAACATTCTTTCCCTATTCTCAAAGTTTTGTTGGGTAGACCAATTGGATTAATCTTTCTTGAACACAGTTATTGATCCAGTGGTTTATTGTCTATCTATCTATCTATCTATCTATCTATCTATCTATCTATCTATCCTCTCTCTCTCTTCTCTTCTCTCTATCTCTATCTCTATCTCTCCGCTACAAAAATTGCAAGCACAATTGATCATGTAAGCATGAACTGCCAGGGTCCATCTTTCCAGAATAAGCAAAAAGTTTGCCTGGGAATAAAGCCAGCACACATAAAAACACAAATGAAAGATGAAGAGAGAGGGATAGACAGATATACAGTTGATAATTGCTTGAATCTCTGGATCCAGCCACTGAGAAGCCACAGATTCCCTTTTCTGCTGTCCTTATTCTGAGTTTGAGTTCTGACGCATGACAGACTCATGACTGGGAAGAATTATATCCAAATGCTAACAGTGACAACCAGGAAGTTTGTGTTTTCTGCTTTTTCTGTATTTGTTTTTTCTTTAAGTTTTCTTTTCTTTTTAGCAATGACTATCTTTTACCTGTGTGATAAAAACAACTCATATATATATAAATGATTGAGTAGAGCTGGGGAGCTTATAGAAGTAGATGATCCAGAGGAACACCCCATCCTGAATCAGTTCTCCCGATGGAAATGCAGCAACCCCCTGTGCCAGATTCTTCCACAACACTTCTCCAAGTTGATCCTAGCAGCTGTGTACTTACCTGCCTTATCTCTAGACAGCTGGTTCCTAGGGCAGCGGCCAGGTCTCATTCAATATTGCAATGCCAAAACCCATACTTCACGCAAGTTAGCACTCGTTCTGGTTTTGTTGGCTCTGTGACTTGAAGCCGCTCAAGATATTTATAATCTAATTGGGAAAGCAAGAAGCACAGGGAGACGGGCATTCAAAGAATCTTTGCCAAAATCGACAACTTTAGCACTTACAAGAAATAGAGTGAAGGGGGAAATCTAGTGAGGAGAATGACTCCCATTCCTTTCCAGGGCTACGTCCAGAGCTGCGCCATCCAATAGAAATACAGTTTGAGCCACACTGGATTTTTGGATGTTCCAGTAGCCATATTTTTAAAAAGAAACAGAAACAGGTAAAATGTAATAGCATATTTTATGCAACTCAGTCTATCCAAATTATCACTTCAACATATGTTTGATGACATATAGCTGTTTTGCATTCTTTATTTGTACTCTGCCTTTGAAATTGTCGTGTGTATGGTACACTCTCAGAGCATCTCAGTTCAGACGAGGCGCATTTTAAGTGCTCAATAGCCACAGGGGCTAGTGGCACCATACAGGAGAGCAGAGGTTTACACAATGAAGTCTCCCAGAATATATGGAGTTGAATCACCTGTCCTTCCACGACCCAGTATGACTGCCCCCATGCAGTTTATTGCAATCCTAAGGCCTTTTCCCCGGTGGAGACTTGGAGTTGAAAGGTAAGCAGTGATACACAGAAGCCACCTCCCGCTTCCCGAAACCCAGCGTGAAGGCTCAAGACGATGTAGCTCAGGGTTGAATCTCTATTCTCTTTTCTTTCCCAAAGAACCCAGTCTCATCAAACCACCAACGGTTCTCCACCTTTCACTATCATTTTTCCAAAAGGAAATTCTAAGAAATATAAGCCAATGAGGAATCTCTGAAGTCCAGATGAAACGATAAATCAAAAACAGAAAGATGCACCTTCAACGGTCCTTGAACATCTCACTCCAAAGTTGTCTGAAGATTAGACTTAGGAGGCAAAGATTCTTTCAAATAGAGCAATGTGATTTCACTGTCACATGGAAGAAAGAAGACTTCTTGTCAGAAATCCCTTCATTTTCACTTAGGGCCACAGGTTCGGAGCCAGAAATGGGAAAAGCTTTCCTGGCCTCCACATACGCCTGCTGACATGCGGGGCTACAGCCAAGGACGATCAGGGAACTCTTAGATGCCTTAAGAAAATCTTCAGCCCTGGCCACTTTGGCTCAGCGGTTACAGGGTCGGCCTGCGGACCAAAGAGTCCCGGGTTCGATTCTGGCCAAAGGCACGTACCTCGGTTACGGTTCATCCTCCGCCCTTGTTGGGGTCATGCAGCACACAACCAGTTGATGTGTCTCTCTCACATTGATGTTTCTCTCTCTCTCTTCCTCCCTTTCTCCCTCCTGCTCTATCTGAAGATAAACAGAAAAATATCCTCGGGTGAGGATTAAAAATAATAATAATAAATAAATAAAAGAAAATCTTCATGCTAAGGTTAGAGTTCCCATTTGGAAGGTTTATGGAAAACCATGTATGCAAAGACATCCATGTCATTAACAGCCTCCATTTGTCCCCGGCCAGATGAGGGGGCAGCCCTGCCACCTGATTTCCACCTCAGTGCACACTCATCATAGCAGCAGAAAGAGAGACCTGCCACAGCCTCAGATAAGGACTGGACCTTGTCCAGGTGAATCATGCCAAGTCCAGATATCTCTTTTAGGTAAGAGGAGGCTTTCATGAAAGGACCCAACGCATAAATCCTACCATTAATGTATCACTCTCGGGTGAATTTCAACATGGTGGACCAAGAAGTGGGAGAAGAGAGAGAATGAAGGCGTGAGAACTTGAAGCTGGTGTTTCCCATCCCAGAACCTGAGCTCCAAGTTCTGGAAGCAATCCGGAGAGCTCAGCTGTTCTCTCCCTCTGGCCACATGCAATACCATATTTAAATCAATTCAAACTGATGAGAACGTGTGATTTTTTTGTAAAGATCTCTCGAGGGGATAACATTCCCTCAGTAAATGATTCCCTGATTTCAACAACTCTCAAGAAAATGTTCCTTCACTCGGTGTGATTCAAATCCCCACCACTGTTACTGACAGCCTCTTTATGCCTGTAACACACCGGCACTGGGTTCCTACCAAGTGCAAGGCCCACGCTGAGGGAGTCTGAAGAAGAAGGAGGCAAGCTCTGGCTCCCCACACTAGCAGCTCAGTAAGGAAGATAAGCCTCGTGCATAAATAATCACAACCCAAGGTAGAAAGTGCTAAGTGCAATGAGATAACGTGCTGGGACAGATCAGAGGACAGCACTCTTTGTTCCCGGGAAGAATGGAGAACAGCTGGCCTCCACTCTTCTTGTTTGTCCTGGGTAATCTCTCTTCCTCACTTTTTATTTGCTCTTTTACATCATCTCTTCAGCCTGTCAGTACTTTGAGACATATGGAAGACACTGTACAAGTTGGGAACACATCCTATCTGATAGTAGAATGTTCTCTTTGGGAACGAGTGTGGCTTCTAGACACTGGCCAGCTGCCCAGACGGCCACTCCACCTGTCCCAGAACTGTCCTTTCTCTCGCCAATGTTGTGACCCACCTGCTGTATTAAACTGAGATCGCAGATCACAATGACTAAACAATGTATTTCTGAGCTAATTTGATGTCACATAGCATCTCTTTCCTCTCCCACCAACTCGTGTCTTCCTCTGATCTCACAGAAGCACCAGGGAGGGTTATTTGTCACACAAGACACCCCTGTGCTCACACGGCCTGGGTGTCCACGGTGCCTCCCTAGTGGGTGATAGCCCTTGAAAACAGAGAGACTTCACTGTTTCTTCTCCTTTTTGGTTTTTCTTTCTGTCAAACTATGTGGCTGTTAATGAAAAAATCCGTTTTTGTCAGAAGAAATCAGAAATATGGCTCTGAGAATTTAAGAGACTTATTCCAGATCACACAACTGCTAATGATGAAATGGGAATTGGAACTTAGCTTTTCCATATGTCTTCTTTCCACCATGTAATGTTTCCTAGGCACTCATCAGATCTCCCCATCAACACTGTGCACTCCTGCAGGACAGAGACCATGACTGATTTAGCACAGGAAATGCAAAATGTTATACTTGCTAAGTGGTTGTTTTGACTGCCCTGAGAGATTCCTAGAGACTAGTCTTTATATTATTGTATTTACCCCACCATGTCCTCCCCCCTTGAGTTGTGTGTGTGCGTGTGCGTGCCTATGTGTGTGCTTCAACCCACACGAAGAACAAAATCGACCAGATATGAGAGGTGGTGAAGAGGAAAACAGAAAGGTGAGTACAAATACCTGTTCAGGGTACAAACCCAAAACTACTAGATGTCCTAAACACATGAATGTTACTTTCTATTTCTCTTGAAATAATACTATAGAACTAGAGAGTTTCATGAAGAAACAGCACAGGTGCCCTGGCCGGGTGGCTCGGTTGGTTGGAGCATCCTCCCCTACACAGAAAAGTTTCAGATTTGATTCCTGGTCATGGCACGTAGGGGAGACAACCAATCAGTGTTTCTCTCTCACATTGCTGTCTCTCTCTCTCTCTCCCTTCCTCTCTCTCTCTAAAATCAATAAACATATCTTCGAATGCGGATTAAAAAGAAGTGGGGGGGGGAATAGCACAGGTGTTAGCACACCAGAGGAGAAGCCCACCAGGTCTGCAATCCACCCAGACCCTCACCTGGACCCTTCATATCAGAACAGGCTGCGCACAAGGACAGGACAAAAATTCGTGGAACAAATCCAGGACCAGTTTAAGCTTCAGCCCCAGTGTCAAAGTTCATGAGGAGTGGGGAAGATTTGGTACCATTCATTTGGTTTTTCATCTTCGAGGGCAAGGCTGGCCAAAGCAAAGTGTGCCTTAGGTTCCCAAGGCTGACCTAAAATGGAGGGGTCGTCTTCCTTCCTTTCTTTCTTTCTTTCTTTCTTTCTTTCTTTCTCTCTCTCTCTCTCTCTCTCTCTCTCTCTCTCTCTCTCTCTCTCTCTCTCTGTCTCTCCCTTCCTTCCTTCCTTCCTTCCTTCCTTCCTTCCTTCCTTCCTTCCTTCCTTCCTTCCTTCCTTCTTATCCTCAACTGAGGACATTTTTGCATTTATCCTAAGATAGAGCAGGAGGGAGAGAGGAAGGAAGAGAAAGAGAGAAACATCGATGTGAGAAAGACACATTGAGTGGTTGCCACCCACACCACCCCAATCGGGGCCAGGAACACACTGCAACTGAGGTACATGCCGTTAGTGGGAACCAAACCCAGGACTCTCTGGTCCACGGGCCGACGCTCTAACCACTGAGCTAAACCGGCCAGGGCGGTTTTTCTTTCTTAATTAAAGAATTCAAGAAAAAAAAAAAAAAGATATCCCACAAAAGAAAGAGTAGTGACCAACCGAGTTGATAAAATTTACAGCTAAAGCTAAACAACTGTTGTTAATGAAATGGTGAAACTTGACATATTTGTTTCAAACGATGAGGAGCGTTCATGAAATTGAAAGTGCATGATATAAAATAGTAATGATCTGAAACTGAAATTTCAGATCATTTCCACAATTTCTGGGTATTGGAAAGGTGTGTTAAAATTCTCATTTGGCCCAGGGAGAATCCATACTTTTTCATTCTTGATGTTGGTAGAGAACTATAAATATAAATATATATATATAGATATAGATATATAGAGATATATATTGATATATAGATATATATACAGATATATAAAGTTGACCTTAACCATAAAAAATAGAAATAGAATGCATAACTCTGAGTCACTAGATGGGAAAAAGAAACTGAGTTTAATGCAACAATGAGGTGAAACATTTTGTAAGAGTTGACCAGGTATTTTCACTTTCACTTCTATTCACTTGTATTAAGTTTGACACTATATATAGTTTTCATCATTTTTATTGGATTTTTTAATGTAAGGTAAAGTATAATATTAAAACTATTTTTAATGAAATAAGACAAGACATTTAAAGTAGGGAGAACACCAAACGGGTTATTCCAAAGAGGGAACGGCTTCCTCTGGTTTACGTTTATCTATTTGGAAGGAGGGCTGAGGGAGGTGCTGCCGTGGAGACTGACAACAGGTGCCAGACTCCGTCACAGGAACATAAATATATGTCTTGGTTGGGAATATACATAGATGAAAAGTTAGGTGTAAAATGAGATTCTGAAGGCATGCCTTAGTACTTAACACGATCATTAAACTCTCCGTGTAAGAAATAACCAGACTTGAAGGGAGGGAGCTGAGACCAGAGGGAAGATGGAGAGTACAGAGGAAGACTGCGAACCAGGGAGCCTGCTCAAAAAAGTAGACTATGAAGTTCCCAAGGACCAGAGATATTTGAGAACTGCAATAATACGCACTTAATTTTTATGATGCTATAATTCAAACTTCTTTTAATGAAACAACTCTATTGCCCTAAATTTCAGTGAACATCTGCTATACACACAGCCTTGGGATGTGGAGAAGGACCCGGGCAGCGTCCTGTGCGGGCGACAGCATGTGTGGAAGGGACAGCACACGGGCGGGGAAGCCATGGACTGAGCTACTCAGCAGAAGCAGGCACCCTGGCCAGAAGAGGCCAGGAGAATGGAGGTGCCCTGTCCCCTTGATTCCCTAAACCATTCAGAAGGACAGTCTTATTGAACATGGAACAAAAGATGTGAGTCAAATCTCAAAGGATTGGTTGAATGTAGAATATATATTCTCTCATCAGGAAAACTGAAGGTCAAAATTTGGACATTAGAGATTTTCTATAATAATATCAAAATTAATGTTACCAAATAAAATATAATGCTCCAAAAATACTTTTTTTTTTTTAATCCTCACCCAAGGATACTTTTTTCCATTTATCTTCAGATAGAGTGGGAGGGAGAGAGAAACATCGATGTGAGAGGGACACATCGACAGGTTGCCTCCCACATGACCTCGATCAGGGCCAGGGACGAACCACAACCGAGGTACATGCCCTTGACTGGAATCGAACCCGCAACTCTTTGGTCCACAGGCCAAAGCTCTACCACTGAGCCAAACGAGCCAGGGCCAAAAACATTTTTTAACTAAAAGAAACAATTATATTACTTTAGGTAACAAAATAAGTTTATGAAGAAAGGTAAAGAATTATAGATTTCTAGATAACTATAAAATACTGAGTTCTCAACCAGAAAAGTAAAAGAATAATAATGCTTCAAAGGTTAAAGTTAAGATATGAAACAAAAGGTCTTACTAATGAACAGATAAAATATCATCTTCTATTGGAAATAGATTTAAAACAAGCATTGCAAATCTAAAACATAGTTGATACCAACTTAAAGACTGAATGAAAAAGAAACAGAAAATCATGGAAGGATCAAAACTGATAATATAGTGGTTCATTTTTGCTATTTCCTGTTCAAAGAAATGAATGAGTCAAAAGAAGACGAATTTCTAGTTGGTGAGAGAGCAAGGCTGAATGTGCTCTAACCTGTAAAAACAGAAAAGAAGGAAAAGAGAACAGTAAGAAGAGTCCTGAGGATTCAAGTGTCGCAAACACCTCAAGATTCCCAGTCCTGCTAAGCAATTGGCTGTTCAGAATGGCTGAAGGGGGGAAATTCTCCCACCTCCACAAAGCAAGAAAATCAAAGGATCTCCCTTTCCATAGGTGTGTGAAAGGTCAAAGTTTCATCATGGAAAAAGGCTTCACATGATCCCTGCATGAATTCCATCTCACCTGCTGGCCCCAGAAGGCTGGACGGGAAAGCTCCTTTCCCTTCTCTGAGTGGTGAACTCTTCCCTTCACAGCGAGGTCACTGGGTGGTCACTTGCTCTTCATGCCACCGAATGCCCGCTTTACATGCGTCACATGTATGTGTGCAGCCTGTGCTTGTCCCTTCCCCAGAATGGAACATACCCTATATATTCAGTAAATACTGAGAGACCACTTTTTAAATGTTCTGAATGTTTTAAATAATTATTTCCTCCCACTTAAGATTTTAAAAAATCAATCAAACACATTTTTGTCAATTATATCTCAATTATAAAAAACAAAACAAGAAAACAAAACTAAAAAAAAAAAAAAATCTTCCTTTATGTAACTTACTTACATTCCTGTGAGGGGAGACCAAGAATAAAATAATAAGCATAAGTGAGTGGGTGAGGGGGAGACATTTGCTTGCTCTGGGTCATGCCCAGAGATTTCCACTCATCCCTTGGCCTCTCTGGGCCTTGATTCCTCGACACAGTAAGGAAGTTAGACAGTGACTTCCAGTGTCCGCCTTTCCCCTCCAGCCTTCCGGAACTGCCTGGCTTTTAGTCCGCAATGGTATTTGCCTGAAGACATGTCTCTCCAGCTCCCTATTTTCAGACAGAAACAAAAGAGGTGAGGTCTGGAAACGAAGCACACCAGAGAAAGGGAGCATCGACGGATGAGGATCAAGCCTAGCTCTGCACCTTTGCGTCCTTCCCTGCTTCCTCCCCCTTGCTTTGCCCTTCTCTCTGAACTGGCATTGTTCACATCCGATTCTCTCCCAGTCCTGCTCCTTCATATCCTTTGATTTATAGCTCCAGTAGAGGCCTGGAACAGATTTATCGAAAGAGAAATGGATTGCCTTAGATGTACAATGAGCAATGTCCGTCTTCTGGGCATTTCAAGCCCAGCAAATGATCCAACCAGAAAAGAAAGACCTCTACACTTCCCCAGACCCCCTTCCAAAGTGTCTAAGGAAGCGGTCGTACCAGTTCACTGTTTAGCTGTCAATGCCCATGAGCATTTCCAAAGGTTTGTCATTAAAGGCATTGGAGCCCTGGCCAGGTTGGCTTAGCAGTTAAGAGTGTCAGCCTGCAGACCAGGGAGACCCAGGTTCGGTTCCCGCTAAGGGCACGTACCTCGGTTGCAGTTTGGCCCTGGCCCTGGTTGGGGTCGTATGGGTGGCAGCCAGTCGATGTGTCCCTTTCACATTGATGTTTCTCTGTCTCTCTTCCTCCCTCTCTCTTTCCCACTCTATCTGAAGATAAATGCAAAAATGTCCTCGGATGAGGATAAACAATAATAATAATAATAATAATAATAATAATAATAATAATGGCATTGGAAACTCTCAAAACTCCCCTCACCCCTACTGTGAGCAAATAGCCTGTGTCACTTGCTGTGACCAGGGGAAAGGGGAGATGGATCACAGAGCAAACCAGCCTACTACTGTCATTCCCAGTAGCAGGCTGTGACTTACCTCTGGCTAGAAGAAAGGTGAGGCTTCACTTATATGAAATGCTTGTGTTATTTGTGGAACTCAGTTTTCACGTTCGCTCCTATCTTCCTTCGTCAAAGTATCTATTAAAGGTCCATTAATCAAGAGTTAGACACCAAGAATTAACTAGAAATATGCCGAATTAGTTATGTGACTCACGCATTCATGAGATCTAAGACTTGAAAAGGACAGGACTGTCGGTGATGCTAGAAGTGATACTGTTTTTAGAATCATTGAGTTAATGTTGAACAATACTATGATGTCACCCTATTGAGTTGAAATCAAATCATTCCCAGAGGCCATTAACTGATCCCAGTGGACACCTATTAGCCTCTTAAAATAGAAGACTGTACTGAAATGGAGATAAGAACATCGCTAATTACAGAGCTATTTTATGCAAGGTGGGGTCTTTGGAATTTGGCCTCCTAATTCTGATTTCTTCTCTGCCATCTCTACCAAAAAGCTGTAGGAAGTACACCTCTATCACACATTATAAATTGACTGTAGGTTCATACTTGAGAACGTTTTATCATTTACCTCGGGCATTAATATACATTTGGTGTTTTGCTTTGTGAACTTTCAATACAATAATATCTAAAGACATGGGAATGTCAGCACAACAGATAAGTTTGTTTCTAAGGCACATCAGATGTTCTATAATCATGATCATTTCCTTTCAAAATGGAATGCAAAAATTGCCTCTAAAGAATGCCAGAGCCAGATGTCATGTTTAAATGTCAATCTGCTGTGTAACTTCACTCCATCTAGTCAAACTCAACCTCCAATAGGAGAGAATTTTAAGGTTTGCTGTGACAGCAAAACAAAGAACCAAAACTGCTCTGAGAACTCCAAAGAGCCTTCTTCACAAAACTAATCAAACCACATTGTGTGCTTAATTCTTTATACTGTCCCTTTAGACTCAAGAACCATAGCAGGGTTTTGTTTTATTTTTGCCAATTTGTATTAGGATTTTGATGTATGGTCTTCTGCTTGTTTTAATAAAATCATGCTGCTCCATTTAAGAAATATTTGCCATGAAATAAGTGTTTCATCATGCTTTTATTTTTTTTAATCTTAAGGGTCTACTCCACGATTCCTATTATTCATACCCTTGGAATAAATTACTACAATCAGACCACATAGGGAGAAAAGTTGACTCCTGATTACAAAAGGAATCCATCCAAGAGGTCAAGTATTCATCAATGTTACTTCTTAACAACCCCACTTTTCCTGTTAGCATGCACATTCCCATCAGACCACGTTAAAACAGCGTTTTCATCGGTCACTCCTTTACTGTTGGCTTGCTGCTGAAATCTAGGGTCCCCTATGGTTAATGTGAATGGCTAACCTTACACCCATCTCCAGTGTCCCCTTGATCACTTTATCTGGCTATTATAATTTGTCATTGTCAAGCCATTGGGCCTTTGGCTTTGGTCTTATTTTTCCTGCAGGTGTCAAAAATGCAAAACCACAATTTACAAAACACAAGATGACAGGATCCATTTGCACTGGTTTGGAAATGCCAGAAGGTAACTTTATTTAAAATATTACAACCTTCTTTCCAAACTAGTTAGCATGAGTTCCAGGGTGGTCTGAAGAGTTGATTCAAAAAATAAATGCCACTACAGCAACTTACAATTCCTAAAGCCAAACATCCAGATGTGTCAATAATCTGCGCAAATTAGAAACAGATGTAAGCCCTTGTTGAAAAATAAATATAATAGAATTATTTCCTTTTGCCTCCTCATGCTTTCACACACTTGAATTTATTTCTTCCACATTTTTCTAGGTTGGTTCAGTCAGTTGGTTCATATTTTAAAACAAAATCATGTCTATTTTTCACACGGGGAGTGTAACTGTATAGCAAGTTCTCTAGAAAAAGAAAAGAACTGTCAATTTTGTGCCTTGTTTCATGCCCAGTGGAGGGAATCCAAGCACAGAACTTTCTAGAGCCAGTGGCGATCCACAATCCAGCCCAGTCTTCCGGGATACATTCTAGATGACTATCACCATGTGAAGTAATTGCCATCATGCAACCCACTCTGGTAAGAACCCGTAAGGTTACTCTGGTTAGAAGACAAAGTAAACATTTCGACTGCGGTAGAACTACATTAGCGGCAACTTCTACTTACCTTCATTTGATGTAATTAGGGAATTCTGTTGAAGTGAAGAAAAGATTTTTGTTGTTTTAAGGTTTTTTTTAGGAGTGAACTTGTTACTTCGATTCCATTTGTACATGCTGAGTGGGGGAGAAGGACATGTGGGGTTTTGTGACCGTTATTGGTGGACAGGAGACCGCAAGATAGATATCAGAGCTTCGCATTTTTTTAGAGTGTAAATACCACAGCCAACTGCCCAAAGTTGTTTATGACACCACTGACACCAATTGGAAAAGTTCTAGTGATCACAGAGCTCCACTCCCAATCCACTGGGGCCATTCTGTCTCCATCGTGTGGCATCCAGGGAGGCAAATTCAGCAGCTTGTGAGTTCTCTGAAAAATGAGTTTGAACTAAATGAGCCAGTTCCACGGTCGCCTCCTCAGTCTCAAACACCGTTCAAAGTGACAATTATCATTATAATAATCGTTATAATAACAATCACCTTCTTGAAGGAAGGAGAGCCCTATAGAATTCTGTGGTCAGTTAGTATCAATATTCAATTCTTCAGTGATCAAATGTCCTGTCATTGTTTGCCCTGGTGACTCAGCCACACCTGGGCATAGTGAAATGTCATAGTACTGACTATGTAGTGTTCAGGGCTAATCTGAATTGAATAGAAAGGCAACATTTGCATTCTGAAAAACTTAACCCTGGCTAAAATAATAAAATCAGCATGGTTTACCTTCAGTGCTGTTAATCGATTGCTTTCTCTCCCACTTCACCATGGCAAAGACAACTAGATCCTACCCAATAACCATTCTCTATTTCCTTATTAGCAAAACTACCAAGGGGGAAGACGGGTGCCCAGCTCAAAAAACTACCTTTCTTGGGCCTTTTGCAGATAGGCATATAATTAGGTAGAGCGTCAGGGAAAACTCTTCAAAGGAGGGAGACTGTCTCAATTAGCAGATCCCCTCTGCTCATTCTTTCTCTTCCTTTTTTTCTACCTGAGTCATGGATGTGATTGCTGGAGCTCCAACAACTATTTTGTGAGCTCGAGGATGAGAGCAGATAACGTGGTCCCTGATGATGTTGGGAGCTTCCGTTTACCAAACCAGCTCGCCTACCTCTGGACTTGTGATTAAAGGAGATAAAGGTAATGTCTTTATCTTATGGAGGACACCATTTCACAGTCCTTGTTAGCAGCTGCAGAATGTAATTTTTTACATACTCTCTGAGAAGTTTCCACCCCAACCCCCGCCTGGGTTCCACCCACCCAGGTACTCACCAAAGAGTCTATCACCCACTTCTACCTTGCAGAAAAGTATTCTAATTTTCCCTCCATGTCTCAGGCCTTGTCTCTGCCAAACTCTTCTCTAGTGAAAGAAAAAAAAAAAAAAAGGAATTGTTTTCATCCTTTCAAAGATGGCTTTGGTGCTTGCACTATTTTGTATTTATCTTGGAATGTATTTATAAGCCACCTCCTTTTCAAAAGATTTACATAAGGCAGTTTATCACCTAGCTAATCCGATTACTTAATATGGGTTGTTGGACTGATGGAAGAGGTCATGCTAGAAAATAAATAAAAAGTAAAAATATAGAGACAGTTGTTTTATGCCAACGATAGCTACAGGGATATAAATAGAATGTTTTCCTATCCAAGTACCCTTATAAAAACAAATAAGCAATATTTTAGAGTCTAAAAAAAAAAAAACACTTGATGAGAATGATTTAACTAGAGTGGGATTAAATAAACACAGCAAATTAAAGAAATTGTTGATTTCTTCAGGGGCCAAACTTCAGCAAATTAAAAGTTTAGAATCGTTCTCAAAATATGGTTTTCTTCTTTCGAAAACCCATTCCTTGCTGAAGTGGCTTCTTCATTGGCTCTGCTTATTGTCATTACACTATCAACAAGTTAGATGAAAGGCACTTACAAACATGTGCAATTGTGTGGGATACGCCACAGCTGCTTCTAAGCTGTTCATACTGACCCCATCTGGGAGGCTGGCTACCGAAGCAGCCCTCTTTCCCAAACTCTTCTGTCTTCTTTTCAGAGACAGTTTATACCTATCTTCTGCTGAGAAGGACACAGAGACACCGGTTTTATACAACCTTCCTCCTCAGAGCTGTTCGCTCCTTATCCCTTTGGCCTCATTAAAGCTTAACCCAAACTGAGGACTGGGCTCCAAGTGTTTCTTTGGATTTCCCTTGCAACTCTGCAACAGAGTTTCTGTCTTCACCCTTCTGCTTCCTCCACTGGGAAATGACAATCCAGGGAGAAAATGGAGGAGAGCAGGGCAGTGGGAGAAAGGAAGGAAAAAGGCTGTGCCTAAAACACAAATTTGTTGCTATTGAGTTAGAAGGATTGCATCCAAAAAGTTGTGACTCACTGTGCTGAATGACATTGCACTTCTACTATGTTCGGGGAAGTCTGGGCAATTCGGGTCTACCACTCTGTTGACATTGCATCTTTAGTTTCTCTTGTAGAACATTTGCCTAAAATAGGTGAACTCTGATGTTTTGAGAAGTTTTAATGTTTCAAAAAGATCATTCATGATCATCATCAATATTATTTCTGTTTTAAGTGATTTATCACAAATTTGCGAATCATGTACCACACATCGTCTCCACCTTGCCATATCATAGTCTTTTTTTAATGACTCTTGGATCTCAGTCTCCCTCCAGATCACTCTCTCCTGAGATCCATATGTACCAGAGGTGACAGCACAGTGATTAAGGGAACAATTTCTGGAGCCAGCCAGCTTAGAGCTGAATCCCAGCTCCTCTAGTAACTAACAACGTGACTTTGCATAAATTACCTGATCTCTCTGCCTCGGTTTCTTTAACTGTAAAATGGAAATAATACCATATTTCATCAATTCTAGGAAGGGCAATTTTAACATCTTGAATTCCAGGATATGTCTTATAATTGATAGCAATAGCTATTACTGTGGCTGTGAGGATTAAATCAGTTACACCATACAATTTACAGCAATATTTGGCACATACTGAGCTTTCAGTGAACACTAACCAGTGGATTAATGGATATATCATTTTCAATTTTTTGGCATCTCAAACACATGTTCCCTTCAAATGTGCTTTTTCCCTTACAGTCCAGTAACACAAGCCAGAAATATGGAAATTATCACTGATTCTTTCTTGTCCTTAATTCTCTGCATCCAATCACTTAAGTTCTCTTAATTTCACAGTGTAAATATCCCTTACCTTTCCTCTCCTTGCCATGCCCCTGCCACCCCGTCATCTCTTGTGCCTGGAAGAAGACAACCTCCAATCAAAACTCTGCTTTGCCTTTAGTCATTTTTCTAACGTGGAAATCAGATCACAGTCCTCCCCGCTTTGTTTCTCAGTGGCTCCCCACCATCTCCAGGACAAAGTCCAAGCTCCTTGATGTGGCATTTTGATCAGCCTCACCTTCTGCCACAGACCCTCCCCTACCTGAAGCCCCGTCTTCACAGGTCACTTGCCACACCCTGAACCCTTCCACAGATGAATGTCTCTGGGCTCTTCCCTCTGCTGGAACAGTCTTTCCCCTTTGATCTACGTACCCTTATCCTTCGAGACTCAGAAAGCTGTGGTGATCTTTCTCCTGCCTCTCCTTCCTCCGAGATACTATACAGACCTTTCTTTGACATGATTGTTAAATGAATGGAGGAATAAATGTAACAACGTGTATGGCATTGTATATACTGGGGGGAGAAAATCAAGAGAGAGAATGATATAAGAAAACAATCTAATTAAATCTTTCTCATTAGTTGCAAAAATCAGCTCCTTTCCCCGCAATATGCCTTCTTCTCATTTCCTTTTCCTAGAAAGAGCCATCTCTGGTCAGCGTGTTCTAATGCCCTCAGGCCAGGGTACTGATGCTCCTTTTTCAAATACTGACACCAGTACTCTGTATGGTCACCTAATAAATGGTTATTGTTCTTACTTCTATTGCAAGACAGCATTCTTTAATACACTCTGTTTTTATTGAAAAGGTGACAAACTATCAAAGTGCTATTAGGAATAAAAATTGCATGTGGCTGTAATAAAACAATGGGAAATTTGGACAAACACCAAAATCAAGTGCATTCCTTGATTTAGATTGCTTCTTAAACGCCTGGCACTTACTGGGAAAGGCACATTTCCACAGACTCTCCGCACAATGCCAACCCCACCCTGACTCCCGTATGTGCTCCCCAGTAAAATCCTGGGTTAATATGACAAAGGCAGTGTACCAGGAAAGTTTATTGTTAGTTACACTTAGGAATTATTGTTGTGTTATGGAAGATAGACAAAGTGCAATAAATGTTTGACACATCTTTGCCCAGATTTCACCATGATTCATTTCAATTAAAAGGTTGCTCCAAGCCCTGGCCGGTTTGGCTCAGTGCTTAGAGCGTTGGCCCTCGGACCAATGAGTCACAGGTTCAATTCTGGTCAAGGGCACATACCTCGATTGCGGTTCATCCCCGGCCCTGGTCGGGTCATGGGGGAGGCAGCCGGTCGATGTGGCTCTATCATATCGATGTTTCTCTCTGTCTCTCTCCCTCCCTCCCTCCCTCCCACTCTATCTGATAATAAGTAGACAAATATCCTTGGGTGAGGAATTAAAAAAAAAGAAAAGATTGCTCTAAGACCCGGCTGGTTTGGATCAGCAGTTAGAGCATCAGCCCATGGAGCGAAGGGTCGAGAGTTCGATTCCCAGTCAAAGGCACATAGTTGGGTTGCAGGTTCGATCCCCTGCAGTCGGGGTCATGCAGGAGGCAACCAATCAATCAACCTATGTCTCTCTCACATCGATGTTTCCTTCTCTCTCCCTCTCTCCCTTCCTCCTTTCCATTCTATCTAAAAATCAATGGAAAAATATCCTTGGGTGAGGATTAACAATAACAACATCAAAGGTTGGTCCAAGAACATACCACCAGCGAACTGGACCAAAGTCCCCTCATCAAAGGCTTGCTTAGCACTTATTGGTCAAAGGCCATTAAAGAAAGCGCCAAGAGGTTCAAATTACTGGCACTTTCCTTGCATAGGCCAAGAGCCCATAAGCAGCAGTAGAAAATCATGACAGGAAATCATATTCAGCCTTTAAAAAGTGGCAAAGGCATAATATACCCTAATTGGTTTAGAGGGGGAAAGATTACAACTAACACATCCTGCCAACTGGATCTTATCAGTCCTTCACTATGTGTATATACAGGGTGCGGCAAAAGTAGGTTTAGTTGTGAGTACGTGAAACACACAGTTTACTCTTGTGTTATTATTTATTAATTATTGTACTACTTTCCATACAAACAACTATAAACGAACCTTTGCCCCACCTTATATTCTTTTAATGAGAACGGGGCAATGACAGTTAGAGAACAGAAGTAGTTGCCCATTGGTTCTTAGGAAAAGAAAAGTGGATATTTAAATCCATACAGTAACCATCTAAAATGTAATAATGTTCTGCAGCAGTTGCCAATGATTGCATTTCCAACTGTGTTTTATCTTAGGGTCCCACACCAGGGAGAAGATAATTAAATGAGAGCCTCCCTATGGTATCATCCTCTAGATCCGTGCCTCCTAACTGCATTCTCAGCAAAGCAACACTGTAACCAAGTCCCTCTGGCAGCTTCAGCACTAAGTATCCTCACTGCTTGGAAAGAACCCAAGACCAAACCACCTCCTACCAAATCCATTCTGCAGTAAATTGCACCATATTTTATTGTACTTTAAGTTGTACTGATTACATTAGAGAAGCAAGATTTCATTTATACTCAATGCCATGTTCATCAAGTGGAGAAAATATTTCCCCTTAAAAAGATGTTGAAACAGATTCTTACAACCACTGTGTTACTTCCTGGAACATTACTAAAGCTCACCAATGTTTCCCATTCTCTTCCCATCCCTAGACATATAGGAGAAAGACCCTTGGTGAAATTGAATATGGCCATTTGACTCACTTGGGCCAATGAAGTGTAAAATGAAAGTGACATACATCACTTCTGAGCAGAAGGATTTGCAGACACAAATAGTGAGATGCAGTGGCCCCAAGATCAAAGGGCCTCGAAGGTTGGGCCACCACATGGCAAGTCAACTGAACCTTAAGTGAACTTGATGTGACAAGGAAATGTTGTATTGTCTGTCACCATAGCGTAACCTAACCTATGTGGATAATACAACTTTGGATCTTGGAAAGCAAAATTTTCTTTATAGTCTCTCAGCTAGTCATTAATAAAATGCTAAAGCTTTCAAGATTATCCAAGTCCCAGAGAGAAACTTATATCTATTTCATCTAATAAAAATCAGATTCTAGTGTTTCCATTAAAATCAGGTTGCTAGAATATATCAAAATCCCTCATAGATCACAATCTTCACTCTAATTAAGGTAGTATACGTTGTGTTGAGAAAACTGAGCCCTTGCTTCATGTGATTACAATTATGAAGCAAGTTTAAGGTTATAATCAATTTAAATCACAGTACTTCCTCAACATTATCAATTCGGTCTCTGAATCATAAAAACCAAAACTATAAGCATTTATGCAAAAATGCATGAGGCTAATTACTTAACAAATTATTTAATATCCATCATAATATTCCAAGAATATGAAGAAAATATTTTGGATCTACGAATATGAAAAGTGGGTTAACATAATCTTTTGTGTGCTTCTGTAGTCCTAAATAAAATAAAGTCATCTGAAAATAGTTGTAATTGATTATTACATTTTAGGCTTCCGGGTAATTTTTTTTTTCCTGAAAATTTCTCTTTCTCTTCGACAGTTCTAAAAATAAGCAGATGATGAGGTGAATCCATCTTCCGTGTAATACAAAGGCTACACAAATAAGATTTTATGGTGATTCATATGAATAGTGTTTATTGAGAATTTTCTGTGTTCAATTGTGCTTGCTCTGGAGATACAGTGATGAAAAAGAGAGATGTGGGCCCTGACCCCCTCAAATGTATAATCCATATACTGCTATTTTCTCTCCACATTTCGAGTTGTGAAAATAACATTGCCAAATCTTAACAGTAACATCGTAGAACTTAATTTGTTTGAAAAGTTTCATTATCTAGAACACAGCTGTAAATCAGGAAGGCACTAATAGGAGTCTGAGAATTCAAACTTATTTCGCACACAAAGAAGTTACAGAGTACTTATTCTGTGCTGCTCACTTTGCTAAATGCTTTAATACCAAATACTTTATCATAAAACCCCATAATGGGATACTAGTATTGTCCCCATTTTATAAATAATGAAATTGAAACTCAAAGAGTTTAAAGAACTTGCCTAGGGTGGAACAGCTGATGGAACCAGGATTTGAATTCAGACCTGCCCACCTCCAGAGCTCAATATCTTCACCATCCCATGCAATGTTTTGCAGACTGGCACTAAACCTCTCAGTCTCCACTTACAGAAGACTCCCTGGGGCTTTGTTACATTATGGTTACCATTGCTGCATAACAAACCACTCCAGACTCTGTGCTTCTCAAATCTGGAAAGGACACAGCAGGGTGTTTGTCTCTGTTCCATGATATCTGAGCCCTCAGCTGGGAAGACTCAACAGCTGAGGAAGAAGGATTCAGGGAAGGACTCAGCAGATGAAGGCTGGAATCATCTGGAGCTGTCTTCATTCATGTGCTTGGGTCGATGCTTGTCACCTAGGACCACAGCTGGAGCTGATGGCTGTACCACATTCACATGGCCTCACTATGTGTCTTGGGCTTTCTCATATCATGGAAGTCAGATCTCTTACATGATGGCTCAGGACTGCAAAAATAAGTGACAAAACAGGAGCTTCATGTATGCCTTGTCTGACTTAGTCTTAGAAGACACATAGTATTGCTTCTACCATGCTTATCATAAACCTGCCCAGATGTAGACCCCCATCTCTCAAGGGGGGTCAAAGTCACAGCGTAGAAGGGGATGAAGTATGGAAGATTGTTGGCGGCTATGTTTGGGGAAGGCAATCTGCCACAAGCCCTTCCCTGAAGTTTAATTGCTCCTGTGTCCTAGCCAATCCACCTTGGGAATATCCAAACATATCCCAAGCAGAGAGAATGGAACAAGCATTGTGTAAACATTGCCCAGCTTCGGTAACGACCAATGATTTGTCAATTCAAACACTAAATGTCAAAGATAGCTAATAGGGCAGGAATTAAAAATAAGAATGTCATTTTAACCATAAGACAGAAATAGAAAAAGTATGGACAGCAAATAAGAAAAGCTCACTCACTACAGCCTTCGGGGCATTTAATCCAGAGCCTACATCTCCACATAGCTCAATAACCTCCTGGGCGTCCTGTATTCTTGTGCTAAAAAAAGAAAAAAAGAGTTTCCTAATAATGACTCTACTCAACCAAATGAGGTTCAACTCTACCTAGTATAATCCACAAAGGAAGGCTGCAAAGAGTCTAATAGATTTCATAAAGATTTGCATTTGAAAAAGGTACTTTAGGAGGGTAATCACAACTCATTTCTCAGTACTCACTTCTGGATTATTACTGCTCCCATAAAAAAAGATAAAATCTTGCATGCTTGTTTTTTTTGTTTGTTTGTTTTTGGGTGAGAAAAAGAAACAAGAAACACCACAGGCTGCATTCTCAAACTAATGCCCAAATTCCACCCACAATGACCAAGCTGGCACACACTGCACCTTCCAGTAGCGATGTACCAATACATGCACACATTTGCAGGCAAACACCTGTTCTGGATATTTTATTTTGATCCTTATCTCCTAAAACTATTAAAAACAAACAAACAAAATTCCTATGACTTCGAGTTCCCAAACCAGCAAAAACCAACGGAGTAATTGGAGACAGTTCCGACATTCACATGCTGTTCACCATAAGGAAGACCAGTAGTCATACCTATTGGATTTTCCCCAGCAAATTTGCCTGCCTTAACATAATCTGCTTAGATGCATATAAAATGTCAGTTTCCATTTCTTGAGTACACACCTGCTGACAGCTGAAGAGAGCCAACTGCAGGTGAAAAGTCTGGACAGATGATGTGAAGCATTGACGTTCAAGTTGACCAAGAAAGGGCAATATCATATCATGTGATCATTAACTTAAAAAGAGACATTTGGTGGTATTCTTAAGTTTGGTGCTGATCTTTTTTAACCTCTAACTACTGTAAAGAATATCTAAAAAGAAGTCTCTTTTCCCATGGTTCCCGTTCATCCACAACTTTCATTTTTAATTCTATCAGTGACTTTCAGAAAATGTTTCTCATTGAGCAATGGAAAATGTAAGCTATTTTATAAGGTCACTGACCAGAATAAGTCCTTGAATAAACTGCAAAGTAGAAGTCTTCAGACCAGGGATAACTGATTGGATGTGAAAAAAAACTGGAATCAAAGACCACAGGGACACGTGGCAAAATGAACAAAACCAGCAATGTTGGTCTCTTTTGAGTGTTTAAGAAAAGTTTTATGAATTTTAAAAATCTCTCTGTTTCTCTCACCCACCGCCTCCATGGAAGTCTCTATGCTTTATTGTTCATTTGTTTGTTCATTATATATCTCTAAATGTAAACGTGTAATTGTTTCTTTGTGTTAGTTGCTAGCACGTGAAGGTGTGAGTGTCTGTGGGCCACTGTGTTGCCGCTAGTGAAAGAAAGAGAATGGAGAAGAGACAGAAAGTTTTGTGCAAAAAACCCAGGATCTGCTCTGGCTGGTCGGGCGTGCAGGAGGCAACCAATCGATGTGTCTCTCTCACATCGATGTTTCTCTCTCTCTCTCCCTCCCTCCCTTCTACCCTATCTAAAACTCAATGGAAATGTCCATTGGGTGAGGATGACCAAAAACAAACAAACAAACAAAAAAGACCCAGGATCTGTAGAACCCAGGCAGACAGAAAAAAATCTGGACATGATGGTAAAGGTGCAAACAGGAAAAAAAAAAAAAAGAGAGCATAAAGTCATTTTTAAATCAGTTTGTGAAAAAAGTTGTAGTGTTTTCATGACTCAACAAGCATATCTCAAGACAAATTTTGCTTTCTGCAAAAGTTCAGATTTTCTTTCAACCATCAGACAATTATTGCCATCAAATGATTGACATATTTTGTTAGTGGTGGGAATCAGAAACCTAGCTTCTACATATGTTTTTAGCTGTTAAATCTTCAGCCATGCTTTGTCCTCATGAACAGAGTGGCACATTACATCTTATTAAAATGTAAAGATCGCCCTGGCCGGTTTGGCTCAGCTGTTAGAGCGTCGGCCTGCGGTCCGGAGAGGCCCGGGTTCGGTTCCCGCTAATTGCATGTACCTCGGTTGCAGTTTGTCCCCAGCCCTGGTTGGTCGTGTGGGTGGCAGCCACTCGATGTGGCCCTTTCACATCGATGTTTCTCTCTCTCTCTCTCTTCCTCTCTTTCCCTCCCACTCTATCTGAACAAAAAATGAAAAAGTGTCCTCGGGTGAGGATAAAAAAAAATAATAATAAAAAAATAAATAAATAAATAAATAAAATGTAAAGATCTTCTGAAAAAATAGAAAAATTTCCAGTATCTTCACTAACAAATAAAAATAGAGAATGCAAAATAAGACAAATTGAAAGTTAAAGTAAGATGATAGAAACAAGTCAAAATATATCCAAATCATAATAAATATAAATGAACTGAACTATCCAATTGAAAGACAAAGATTGTCTGATTGTTTCCTCGTTTCTTTTAAAAATGTACTTCACAAGAGATACTATAAAATATGCACATATGAAAAGATCAAAGGTACAAAGAAAGAAAAACTATATAGACAAATGTTAATCAAAATGATGACAACAGTCTGGCTGATGTGGCTCAGTGGTTGAGCATCGACCCATGCACCAAGAGGTCACCGGTTCGATTCCCAGTCAGGGGCACATGCCCAGGTTGTGGGCCAAATGCCCAGTGGGGGGCATGCAGGAGGCGGCCAGTTGATGTTCTCTCTCATCGATGTTTCTATCTCTCCCTCTCACTTCCTCTCTCTCTAAAATCAATAAAGGGGAAAAAAAATGATGACAACAACAACTAGGGCCATAAAATTAACATAACACAAAATAGACTTTAAAGCAGAAAGCATTATTAAAGATAAAGTAGATCTCTCTTGCACAATAATATTTTCAAAACATAAATTAATCAGTATGGCATAATAATTCTAAATTTGTATCTACCAAATAAAATAACTTGGAAATTTATAAAACAAAAATTAATAAACTGCAAAAAATTAACACATCCATCATCACAGTAAAAGTTTTCAACATACCTGTCTCATTTACTGAAAAATCAAGCAGATGAGAATTTTAGAAGAAATATATTTCAACAACAAAATCAATGTGCTTGAACTAATAGACAAATATAGAACTCTGGACCATCTCAGTAAAGAATAAATATTTTTCTGAAACACATATGAGAAATTCACAAATATTGACCAAAATTTATTTTATAAAATCAGTTTCAACATATTTCAGAGAATGGGTAAATAGAGGCCATTTTCTCAGGCTGTGCTATAATTAGGTTAGACATTATTATTATTTTGTTGTTGTTGTTAATCCTCACCTGAGGATATTTTTTCCATTGATTTTTAGAGAGAGTGGAAGGGAAAGAGAGAAGGGGAGAGAGAAAGAAAGAGAGAGAGAGAGAAACACTGATGTGAGAAGACACAGCCGTTGGTTGCCTCCCACAGAAGTCCTGACTGGGGCCGTTGGATCCAATCTGCAACCCAGGTCCGTGCCCTTGATCGGGAATTGAACCTGCAACCCTTGGTGTGCGGGCTGACACTTTAACCACTGAGCCACACTGGCCAAGGCAAGTTACACGTTAAACACAAAAATAAATGTTAAAAACCCATGCAATTGGAAAGTCAGAACCTCCCCCCCAAAAGAAATCATATTGGACATTTTTTAAATGCTTAGAATGAAGAATAACAAAGGTATTGTTATCAAAGCAAAATCTCAAGGAGATATACATAGCTTTAATGTATTTTCAATATATAGGAAGAAAGGCAAAAAATAAATGAGTTTTAAGAAGTGTTGTACCAACTTGATAGACTACTACCAATGTCATCCACGCTCTAGTCTCCCTTCCCCTGATAACAGATGTCCAGTAAGAGCTCCATTATCCCAGGAGTCTTAGAAATAGTAATTAATGATACAGAGTGTCATGCAGCACTGAATCACAACCTGGACCTGAAGTCACACTCCAAAGCTTTCTTGGCTTGTACTCACTCTGGGAAAGAAGAAAAAAGAAGGAAAACAAGAAAAGATTTTTTTTTTTTTAATAAAGAAAGAAACAATGTGAATGGGTAGAGAACTGGAAACATGTTTTTTCTTTGATCTTTAACTGAACTATCATCAATCTCTACCAGAGTAAACCACGCATAACCATCCAGTTTATCATTTTGGAGCTGGTAAAAATGTAATGAATTATATGTCACATCAGTCATAACTAAACTCTTAACATTACTTCTATTGCCTTGTCAATTTTAAGTCTGGATTTACTAAGCGGTGTGTCTTTGGAGAAATCGTTTAAATTATCCCATTTTCCTCATTTAATTTCCTCAAAATTAAAATTGCACTGCATTTCTCAAATGTCTCCTGGTGAGGATAAGATGATAAAAATAATATATTACAGGGTCCTGTGGCTACCACCGCCAGTGGTTATTATTTCACAGTTAGTGTCTGTCTCAGAGAGGCACCTTGTAAAGGAGATATCTAGAAAACATTTGACATCAACCTGAATTAAAGGTTTTACCATATCAGAAGGGCACACAGGGTGAAATATTGATCAGCCTTGAAATCAGAAGGGGAAAAAATGAGAGTCATCAAGGCACACGTCAACACGGCCCCTCAGATCACTGTTCCGGATCCCTATTGTCTAGTAGTAATAGCTGCACAACTCTATCACAGACTGGAGAAATCAGGCTAACAAACCACAGGCCTCCCCATTGGGGTGATATTTTTGGTAGAGAAATAAAACGCTCCACCCTCCCAACACTTGCCACAGTGTGGGAAAATCTAACAATAACAAAAGGCCTTGCATTCAGGCATTGTGTCCAAGAAGACATAAACTATAAATGTTATTTGTGAAAATATGTTAGAGTCAAATAGTTGTGTTGCTGCTAACCTGAAAGAATGGGAAATATCACCATTAAGTGTTCTACTTCTAATTCTGTTTGTATGACCTTGGGCAAGTTATGGATGCTTTTGGAGGCTGTTCCCTGACATATAAAACAGGGATAAAAAATATCTACCTCACAAGTGGAGGGGAAGTTAATGAGCACTTGTGCAGAGTGGAACATGCTAAGCATCAGATGAGTGCTAGTAATTCTACCTAAAAGGAAAAAGTAACCCTGGAGCCGAGGCCTGGCTGAGGAAGATAGGCCTGAATAGGAAGCCATTGCCGGAGAGATGGCGTCCACTAAAAACATCCTAAGTGTTCAGGGTATTCCTTGAGAACTAGTAAGAAAGTGGGGAAATCAAGAAAGGAGCAGGACACGGGACTAGCTCCTCCTCCTTCCTGGTGGAAATTCAGGCCAGGCCCAGGAGACGGAGCATGTTGCCAACCCAGCGTGAAGGCAGGTCAGACCTGGGAGGATGCAGCCACGTAGGCTGCTGGTTAGGCCCCTGGTCAGAGAGCCCTGGCCTGTCTTGAGTCTTGGCTGCCAGTGAAAAGCAAATTGTTTCCCATTATATACCTCATATTTCCCAGGCAGGACCTACCTACTGAACACTACACATAAATTCCAGATGAAAGCAGGGGCATCTGTTTCCAGTAATGTAACTTTCCTAAACACTGCACACACAGATTTATAGTAACGTTGGGCAGCCATGCAAAAGGTTGCATTGTGTTCAGTAGTAGTGCTTCTAATTTCAGGAGGATTTCGGTTGAGGACCTTTGAAGTGGGAGCTTGAATCATGCATCTGTAAATTCCTCATTTTCCACAGTTATTAAAACACCCGTCAGTGCCAGGGTATCCCATTGTTCATTCACTCCTTTGGCATGCCAGCGTAGGGGTGGATGCCAACCACACAACAACCACAGAGTCACAGACAAATAGTAGGTGAGGAGGCAGGCGTCGTGAAGACGAGAGACTGCATGCCAAAGGGACACATGCTTGGGACCAGCCATACTGTCACCACTCAGAAGTCCTTTAACTCCTGTGTGTGTGTTGAAAGTCCTTCTGAGCTATGTGAGAAAACATGGAAATGAGCGGACTTCATTAAGGGATGGATTTCTACATTTAGTGAGGTTTCCATTTTAAATAATAATAAACGCGCTCATGCATACCGAGATTGGCAAACATTTTCTTATCATTCCTCATCCACTATTTTTGGCCTGGCCACACTTTATGGGGTGGGGACAGAGTACCTAGTTGGGTGTGCCAAGGTCACAGTCAGAAGGCGTATTTATAGTTTAGGAGATCAGCCCTGGTCACAGAAATATGAGGTAGAACCAGAACAACACATTTGCCTTAATTAGTTCTTTTCTTTGAAGTATAACACGCTGTATATAAAATTTGTTCCTCTATACCTGAGATTACCACTACTAATTATCATTATAATGTTTAATAGTAATTTTCCCACTCAAAGAGTTCAAAACTCTACATACATTATCTCCTTTTTCCTTCAAACTAGCTCTATGAAATAGCTGGAGGAAAGCTATTATTATTTCACTTTAACATACAAATAAACTGAGGGGAAAACCTACATATTTGAACAGGGCATAGCCAGAAACTAATAAAACTAATTTTTAGGTGTAGCTCGTGGAATCCGTTTCATTACGCCTGTAGTGATACCTGTTAACTCGCCCACATCATCTCTTTTCAGTAATAACCAGGACTAATTGCCCTGGCCTGAGCTCCAGAGGTGACCCCATGGAGGCAGCATTCACTCTAAGAAGGGTCAGCAAGCGTGCCACCTGCCACCAAAGTGGACCTATTATCAGGTAGATGGAGCAGCCTTTTAAAATCAGAACACACCTGAATTGTCTAATACAGGGTTTCTCAACACAAGCTCCATTGTCATTGTGGATAATTCTTTGGTGTGGAGGGGGCTGCCCAGTGCACTTTACGATGTTTGGAAGAATCCCTGGCTTCTGCCCACTAGAAGCCAGAGCACTGTTCCCAGCTGGGACAACCAAAAATGTCTCCAGACATTGCCAAACGTTCCCTGGGGTGGCCTAACCAGTTAAAAGCAAGTAACAATTGAACAGTGCTCTCTGCCTAGCATTGTCATAGCTTAATGCTAGAGGCTAATAAATAATGTGGTTCTTGCCTTCATGATACAGAAGATAAATAGGGAGTTTACATTCACAGAAAATCACTGGGGGTTGGGAGTTAAGAGTTAAACTACGCAAAGGAAAATCTGATATTGGAGAATCACAATGAATCAGAGCAGACTTCATGGAGTGGGTGGGCTTTGAATGAGACCTTGAAAAATGTATAGACCTTAAAACATTAAGTGATGAAAGACTCTAGGGCACTGCTGAAGGGAGAACATAAGCAAGGATCTGAATGCCAAAAGGAGCACAAGAAAAATAGGTTGCCCAACTGGTAGGTGCTGGGGAGTGGTCTCCTTGTGATGGACCAATGTCGACCAGAGGGGTGTGCCAAAACTGGTCAACCTCTGCTTAGTTGTATTTGCTTAGAAAATATGCCCTGGCCAGTTTGGGGTCAGTGGTTAGAGCATCGGCCTGAGGATCGAAGGGTCTCGAGTTTGATTCCCAGTCAAGGGCACATACCCGGGTTGTAGGTTTGAGGTTTGATTCCTGGCCCCGGTGGGGGTCGTGCAGGAGGCAACCAATTGATGTGTCTCTCTCACATCGATGTTTCTCTCTCTCTCTCTCTCTCTCTCTCTCTCTCTCTCTCTCTCTCTCTCTCTCTCTCCCCCTTCCACTCTATCTAAAAAGCAATGAAAAAAATATCCTCAGGTGAGGATTAAAAAAACAAGAAGAAAATATGGAGGGCAGGCTTTGACATGCACTGGGGAAATGAAACTAGCAGTAATAGTGAGCACAGTGGTTGGCAAAATCAATCTTCAAAAAGATCTTAAGCAACTGGATCAATGGATTGAATTTAATAAAACGTTCTTTAACTGCAATATAAGGTCTGTGTTTGCATCAAAAATAAATAAATAAATAAATAAATACCAACTGCAGGAACAGAGTATGAAGGCAACAAGCTGTAGCAAAAACAAATGTAAAAAGATCTGTGGATTTTGTCAGTACGTTTAATAGAAATCAACTACAAAATACTATTGCCCCCCTCCCTGACACCCTAAAAAAAAGTAATAAAGTCCTAAGTTCCATTAATAGACATATAATATCTAGAATGAGGGAGATGACAGCCCCTTTTGAGTATGCATTTAGAAGCCCACAGGTGGATTACTGTGTTCAGTTCTTTGAAGTTTATGGACAAATTGGAATATATTCAAAGAACAGCAAGTCCAATGAGGAAGACGTTTGGAATCATATCACATGAGAAATTTGAATTTTTAGTCAGGAGACCAGAAAATAATCTGCAAACATGAAAGCTATTTTTGCATATTTTAAACCCTTTAGTGTCAGGGATAGAATTAGGACCAGTAAGCAGAAGTTGCAAGGAATTAACTTTTGGATCAAACATGAAAAAATAACTTTCCCATGCTGAAGCTACCCAGATATATTCTTCTCAAGAGGAAGTGGGTGACCATCAGAGAACGTTCTCCAATATGAGCAAGATGACCACTGAACAAGAAACTTAGTATCTCTACAAACCTCCATTTCTTCTATCTATAATTAGAGGTAAGAACCAAGATGTGTACGAGGTACTGCAGGACAAGAAGTGGGCACCTAGAAAGTGCAATAAAGTGCATCCATCCCTTTTCATTTGTTTTCCATAACCAACTCCCCATCCCTCTCCCACAGAGCTGTAGGTAGACCAACTACTTCGTGGGGTTTCCAATATCTTTATCTTCCAGTACCTATCTTTCATTACGGGAAGGAGAATCAGGATCTACGTGTGGTTTTAGGAATTATAAGCCTAGAACTCCAGCTTCTTAATTACAAAAGTTATTAAAGAGTTGACATGGCATTTACTGCTTTCATGATATTGTAACCAAACAGTATAATCAAATTCTCGCATTTCCCAACTTAGTTTTTTTATGAAAGGCTTTTGTAACCACTTGTCTTCAGACCTGATGCATGCAGCCCACCTCCCAGACTAAGGACACCGCACCACTCACCCCCACCCCGGCCCCGCCCCGCGCCCCGCCCCGCCCCGCCCTCCCGCACACTCCCTCCCGAGCACTCCCTCCTGGCAGCTGTGTGAGCATGCGCACTGCGAGCCCACGCAGGACGATGCTGCGCGCGCACCTAGGCTGGACCTCCCAGCAGTGGGCGGGAATACCGCTTTGCTAAGACTCTATAGACCACAAACCAAGTTAACAGAAAGTCTAATGTGGAGCTTTTTTTTTTCTTAGGTCAAGAAAAGCTAAGTACTTTCTCACTTCAAAGTGAAGCCATTGTAAGCCATGGCCAGCGGCAGGAGCACGAGTAGCTTTCATAGGAGGTAACACCAACGGCCCCATGGCTTTTTCAAGTGCTTCCTTTAGGAATGTTCTGTCAAACTGTGGGAACACTTAATTAGCAAAGCTCACCATGGCTATTTTTTCAAATAGTCTCATATTAATTGGGGGGAGAGGGAGCTGGTAAAGCATAGAGGCCTGTATGTGCTAAACCAGTCTTTGTGCTTGGAAACGATATCAAGACAAGATCTCTGATTCTGGTCACTCACATCTGGAACAGAATAGCAGCAAGCAGATTGGAAGCCCCCTCGGGTTTTTAGGGAATTGTACTGCTGGTGAAACCCCAAGCAGAACCAGCAACATCATGACAGCCCAATCCCTAAAATAATCCCTGAGTCCTCAAATGTGTCCCAAGAAAAGGGGTGGGTGTGAATGCAGCCCCCAAGGAGTGTACCCTCTAATGCCTACCTTAGAAGAACTACAGAGGAGAGTGGACCAGGGAGAGCATCCCCGGGGCACAGCCACAGGACACTGAGGACAATAACCAGGGAAATCACTCCACTGTCAGGACTGTAGTCGTCACTGTTGTGGCCCAGCATGATTTAAAAATTGCTATGGCCTAATGTCTCTGGTTTGCCCCTTTTCCACCTGGAAGTTATACTGCAGTCATTATGTTCCTACTGTACCATTAAATACTGGGTATGATGGACTGGTGGGCAGTGACTTTCTGCTGGACCATGATGATCGGAAGAAGCCAGCTGCACACAGGCAGAGATCCTTAACCTTGAGCTGGAGACCATAACCGTGTTGCACTTTGGGGTGTCTCCACTGGGGAAGGATCTTATGCATGAAAGGAAAGGTGTGCATGCATATTTGGGGAGTCAGTGGAGCAGCCTAACAGAGATTGGTCGTTTTTCACTCACCCTTTGCTTTTTGTAACAGAACACTGAATTTTATTTAGCTGGGCGTGTTGCCTGTTGAACAGGTGGTAGGAAAACACTTGATGTTTTTGATTAGAATTATGCTTTAGGAAGATTACTCTAAAACAGTAGATAGTATTCATTAAAGGAGGGGGAGACTAAAAGAAAGGATTCTGGCACGAAGGCTTTTGCAGTGTGCAGAGGAGAGTTAATGAGACCTAAATACAGCTGGATGCAAGGGAAATAAAAGGAGATGAGGACACTGAAATGCACAGGTAGATGCTGTTCAATTTGGTTATGAGGCATGGGGAGCAGGAGAAAGAAAAATGTCATATATGACTCCATAGTCTCATTTAAATGTACAGTGAGTAGTCATGCCAGGAACACAAACAGAGAAAGCAGAGGGAAGAGCAGGACTGTAACAACCCAGAGAAGCTCTGGTCTGAATATCTAAGTGTGTGTTGCTGGCAAGACACCCAGGTTGGTCTCTGACACAGACTTGAAGTCATTGAGGACAGAAGGAGGTAAACTGCAGCCTGGAAAATCATCTGCCAAGGAAAATAATTAAAACAGAGAAGTAGAAAAGATTGTCACGAGAAAGCTGGTAGAAAGAAGGAAAGCCCAGGAATGTCTAACACGATCGGAAAATGTCTTCTTGGAAGTCATTTCCCTATCTCACCAGTCAAGTCCAGACAGCGGTTCTCAAGGTGTGGTCCCTGGACCTACAGCCTCAGCATCAGATGGTGTTACAGGCTGAATTGTGTCACCCCAAAATTCATATGCTGAATCCCAAACTCCCAGCATCTCAGAGTGTGACTGTATTTGGAGATAAGACCTTTAAAGAGATAATTAAGTTAAAATGAGGTAATTAGGGTGGATCCTAATCCAATTTGACTTTGTCCTGATAAAAGGAGGAAATTTGAATACACAAAGAGTCACCAAGGATGTACATACACAGGAAAAACCATGTGAAGAGGCAGTGAGAGGGCAGCTAACTCCAAGCCAAGGAGAGAGGCCTCATACAAACCAGCTCTGCCAGCACCTTCATCTTGGACTTCATCCTCCAGAACTGTGAAAAAAATAAACGTTTGTTGTTTGCGATAGCAGCCCTAGCAGACTAATATATGTGGGAACTTGCAGGAAACGTAGACACTCGGGGCCCATCCTAGACCTATGGAACCAGAAACTCTGGGAATAGGGCACAGACATCTGTATTTTAACAAAACCTCTCAGTGATTCTGATGCACTGCTAGGTTTTAGAACCCCTGGTCTAGAATATTCTAGCTCAAAAACAGAGGGGGCTGCCTTGGCCAGTCTGGCTCAGCGGTTAGAGCGTCGGCCTGCGGACCAGAGAGTCCCGGGTTCAGTTCCTGCCAAGGGCACGTACCTCCGTTGCAGTTTGTCCCTGGCCCCGGGGCCATGTGGGTGGCAACCAGTCAATGTATCTCTCTCACATCAATGTTTCTCTCTCTCTCTTCCTCCCTCTCTCCCTCCCGCTCTATCTGAAGATAAATGCAAAAATGTCCTTGGGTGAGGATTTAAAAAAAAAAAAACAGAGGAGGCTAAAATAAATTGTGTTTTCTCTTTTACTCTGGGTTGTCATTTTTTTTTTTTTTTGATCCTCACCAGAGGACATGCTTAGAGAGAGGAAGGTAGGGGGGAGGAGAGAGAGAAACATCGATGTGAGAGAAACATCAATAGGTTGGCTGCCTTCTGTGCGTGCCCTGACTTGGGATTGAACCTGAAACCCAGTTATGTACCCTGACCGGGAATCAAACCATCAACCTTTCGGTGCCTGGGATGATGTTCAACCAACTGAGTCCCTCTGTCCGGGCCTAAGTTGTCATATTCTTTATAAAGAATTCTTTAAGCAGAAATAGGCAGTAACAGTGTCTTAAATAATCAGCTTTAGTTTTCATGAAAACAAATTCAGGTAATAATATCATTCTCAACTAAAGCATTTATTACGTGTGGCTATTGGTTCCTACACCAGAAACCAGTGATTCCCAAATTTTAAGATGCTAAAGAATCACTTAGAGAGCTTATTAAAAATACAGTTTCCAAAACTTGGATTCTATTGGTCAGTGTGAAATCCAGACTTATATCTTTAAGAAACATCAAATAATTTTTTAATTTTATTTTTCAGTTACAGTTTACATTCAATATTATTATGTATTAGTTTCAGGTGTACAGCACAGAGGTTAGACAATCATATACTTTACAAACCATCCCCCCACCATAGTTCCAACATAAATAATCTTGATGTAAGCATCAATAAACCACAAGTTGTTTTTTCTCTTAGTTCATGAACAGAAAGACAAAAACTGCTTTCTAGAGGAGCTGAGATGGCTACAGAGTAAGCAAAGAAATTTGAATGGCTTAGAAAGAATCCTCAAAACACTATTTCAATTGATCTTGATCTTCTCAAAGAACTGTTTTCTCCAGGAAATAATCACTGCAGAGATTCTGTAAGACCACGCATTCACCCTGGGAATCGTGACTTCAGAGGCGGAGATTCCAGGTAACAGGTTCTGACTAATGTTTCTCCAACTCTCCCACTACTTTTGGATGTCACAACTTTTAGTTCTAGTTGCATCTGAAGAAGCCACATCAAGGCAGGTTACTACTGGTAACATCAAACAAATTTGATTTTTTTGGATCTTAATCCTAGACCACTTCCTGTTCTCCAAATAAGGAGAGTTAGTCATCTTTCTTAGTCCTCTGTTGTAATAAAACACACAATTTCACTTTTTTGTGCTACTCCAACATGTCAAATAACGCTGGGGAAAAGTGCTCCATTTTACCACAAACCAAGTTTTAAACATGTGCTCAAATATAGAAATAAGGTGTACAATACTTTTGGTTAAATAAAAGTCACTTATATTAAAGATATTTTTAAATAATCATCCACTCCCTACATGGCTATCAGTAAGTATATACGTAAAAAACAAATAAATAATTGGATGAGAACCTTTTACTAGTAACAGTTCTATTCTATTTGTTTCTCCTAAACAGTGAACTTGTTAGCTATCCTTTCTTCAGTTTTTCAGATCCAGCAGTAAAAGCACTTTAGTTAAAACATTTAGCTATTTTAAGGCAGAGATTTTCGACCAGTGTGCTGCAAGAATTTTTAAAACATGCAATACCTCACTAAAAGAAGTCAGAAGCACTGCTTTCTTTTCTCTTAGATTGTCAGATAAATAAATGGCACCCTGGCTGGTTTGGCCCGCGGACCAATGAGTCACGGGTTCGATTCTGGTCAAGGGCACGTACCTTGGTTGTGGTTTGTCCCCGAGGCAACCAGTCATTATGGCTCTACCACATCAATATTTCTCTCTGTCTCTCTCTCTCCTCCCTCCCACTCTATCTGATAATGAGTAGAAAAATATCCTCAGGTGAGGAATAAAAATTTTAAAAAATGACAACAGCCAATGCAACAACAGCCGTCTGGTGTGAATGAATCAAAATTATACCTTTTTTTTTTGGTCAGATCAGGAAAAAATATATTTCTTGATGTGCCACAAAATTTTAGTAATTAGTTTACGTGTGCCATGAGATAAAAAGGGTTGAAAATAGTTAATTTAAGGCTTTCTTTCTAGAACCACATCCCCAAAGACAAAGTTTCTGTTCAGAACTTCAAATGTTGCCCTGCCTGGTTTGGCTCAGGGGTTAGAGCTTCGGCCCACGGACCAGAGAGTCCCGGGTTCGGTCCCAGGTAAGGGCACGTTGGTTGCAGTTTGTCCCCGGCCCATGTTGGGGTCCAGTGGGTGGTTGATGTGTCTCTCTCACATCGATGTTTCTCTCTCTCTTCCTCCCTCTCTCCTTCCTGCTCTATCTGAAGATAAATGCAAAAAAAATATCCTCAGGTGAGGATAAAAATTTAAAAAACTTCCAATGTTACTGTGGCGAAACCCCTAAGATGTGAGAATGGCCCACCGATCTCCAGGGAAGCCACCCAAGTGCCTCCCTTCCCGAGAAGATCCTTCTGAGGACTGGCACCAGCTACGTCGTTGCTGTTGTTTGTGACACACCTGCATCCAGTGTGAAAACCTGACATGAAATATTAAATAGACAAAATAGACAAAAACTAACTTGAAATGTCAAGGGGTTTGGGTGAATTTGGACAAATAGCTCAAAGGATGACGAGCAAGAGGATGAAAATCACACCGGAGAAAAGAAGAGCGGAGGAGAGCTAAGATTCACCTCGTCGATGGCTTGGTTGCAAAGCTCTTCACGGAAGTGCAGCCGGCCCTTCCCACCCCACAGGTTTCACGTGTGATCGTGCTCTGTGGATAAAGGCAGAATGACGGGAAGCTGTGTTCTGAGCACCCTCCATCCGGCCTGGGTGGGAGTGTGAAGCCAAGTCTCCCAACTGATGGCTGAGACTCATGCACCCCCAGCCCCTGCTGAAGGACCTGTCACTGCTCTCCACAGTCTTGGTCCGGTTTCGGTGAGCCAGCTCTCTCACCCCAGCCGGGCGCTATGGACTTCCTAGGGACTCCTTAGGAGAGACGTTGTAGTCAAGGCCCCAACGCAGGGAAAGGAAGCTGGTGGGTGCTTCCACACCTGTTCACCCGGGCTGCTAGAGCTAAGCACTTCCAGTCTAGTTTCCATGAAGAAACGTGTTTCTCCTGTTAAGGTGACAGACTGTTCTCCCTGAGAAACAGCAACCCTGGCCTCGTCCTGCTCCATGCGCCCTCCTGGGTCTGGCCTGGTTTTCCAGTGTCTCCTACCCTCTCATGCACCCTCCGCCTGAGCCGCCCAGGGAGGGGCATAGGGTCTCACAGTATCTTCCTACTGTCAATTGCAGGGGTGAGGTGGGAATGGGGGTGGGGTGTATTTATTTCAAACCAAGAATCCCAGGCAGTCACTTTTCTTACCGTTGCAAAGCCATCACCTGACTCTGGAAGAGCAGCCGTGCAGTCCTGTGCAGGGGACTTGGCCCAGACCAGGGAGATGACCCTGCGCCCAAAGCGAGAGGAAGCAGAGGCAAGTGCACTGTTCCTGCTCGTGGGCAGAGGTGGCCCGAGAACTCCTAACATAGGACATGCTCTGTGTAAAGAAAATGGATGAAGGAAGGCTGCTAGACTAGGCGGGAGAAGAAAAAATAGAGTCAAATATTGAATAGCCTAGGTTTGAACTTTGCAGGTCCATTTTATAAACGCTTTTTTTTTTTTCAATAAATACAGTCGTGCCCTGTCTGGTTTGGCTCAGTGGTTAGAGTGTCAGCCTGCAGACCAAAGGGTTGCAGGTTTGATTCTGGTCAAGGGCACGTACCTGGATTGCAGGTTCGATCCCCAGTCCCGGGTGGGGGTCATGCAGGAGGCACCCAATCTATGTGTCTCTCTCATATCTCTCTCTCTCTCTCTCCCCCCTTCCCCTTCCACTCTTTCTAAAAAGCAGTGGAAAAAAATAAAAATAAATTAATAAATACAGTCATCGCTTCCTTTGGGGGTTTCCATATAAGAAGATTCAGGCAACCATGGATAGAAAACAGTATTTTCGAATTCCCAACCACAGATTTCCAACTGCAAATTCCCAACCTCAAAATCAAAATAATGTTTCGGTCTGCGGTGGGTCGAATCTGCAGATACGAGGGGCTGACTGCAGAGTCAAGAGCTGTACACGGGGTTGTCACCCCTAAGCCCATGTTGTTCAAGGGTCAGCTGTACATTGAAACTGAAAGTAAAGCCCTGGCTGGGTGGGTCAGTTGGTTGGAGTGTTGTCCTGGACACCAAAAGGTTTCAGGTTCGATCCCTGGTCGGGAGGCATACAGGAGGTGACCGACCCATGTTTTTCTTTCACATCTCTCTCTCTCTCTCTCTCTCTCTGTCTCTCTCTCTCTCTCTCTCTCTCAAAATCAATGAAAACATATTCTCAGGTGAAGATTAAAAACAAAAAACAAAACTGAAAGTGAAGACAGAAAGAATGAAATTGAATGGGTATGATCGTAAAAGTTCTATAAATGAATGAACTAAAAAGCAAATCTAATTGTGTTTTGTTTAAGCTATCCTATTTCATTAATTATATCAGTAAATATGTATTAAACTCCAACAATCAGGTTCACTGCTAGACAGTGAATAAGATACACACAGTCCCAGCCCACGAGGGGATTATAGTCTTAAGAGAAGGGGGCATTAAAAAATAATCATCCTAGTATTTATATAATGTTATTGAAGGAAAGTACAAGATGCAATGAGAGTATGTAACCAGAGGAATAGGTTCGAGCATGAGCAGAGTAGATCTCCCTGAGGAAGAGACATGTAAACAAATGTCTTAAAAGGTTGAAGAAGCAATAACCAGGTGGGGAGGGGGTGGGAGAGGAGCCCGTGGCAGGGGGGCTCTAAGAAGGAGGCAGCTTGGTATGTTCTAGAGATTACGCCAACGCCGACGTGACTGTGGAGGAATGAACAAGAGAGAGAAGAGCAGGAAAGGCAAATAATCAGGGCCGTTAGTACTGGAGAAGGCCTGGGTCTTTGTCTCTGAGATCAAGGGAAGCCATTCCAAGTTTCAGCAGAAGAAGGACTTCAGACCTGACTACCAGAGCTGTCATGTGGGGAAGGATTGAGCAAGACGTGGGTGGATGTGCCCTGGCCGGTTTGGCTCAGCGGTTAGAGCGTCGGCCTGTGGTCCAGAGAGACCCGGGTTCGGTTCCCGCTAAGGGCATGTACCTCGGTTGCAGTTTGTCCCCGGCCCTGGTTGGTCGTGCGGGTGGCAGCCACTCGATATGTCCCTTTCACGTCGATGTTTCTCTCTCTCTCTCTTCCTCTCTCTCCCTCCCACTCTATCTGAACAAAAAATGAAAAAATGTCCTCGGGTGAGGATAAAAAAAAAAAGACGTGGGTGGATGAAGAAAAAAACCATTAAATGCAATTCAGGTAAGAAGTAAAAAGGTGGCCTAGACAAGAAAAATAACTCTGGGAAGATTCAAGAAATACTAGATAAAAAACAATTCAGCCTGGTCGGTGTGGCGTGGCTCAGTGGATTGAGCGTCATCCCATGGACTGGGAGGTCCCGGTTCGATTCCCGGTCAAGCACATGCCTGAGTTTCGGGCTTGATCCCCGGTAAGGGGCGTGCAGGAGGCAGCCGATAGATGTTTCTCTCTCACATCAATGTTTCTGTCTCTCTCTCTCTTCCTCTCTCCCAACCAGTGTGGCTCAGTGGTTTAGTGTCAACCCATGCACCAAGAGGTCACCTGTTTGATTCCTGGTCAGGGCACATGCCCAGGTTGTGGGCCAAATCCCCAGTGAAGGGCATGAAGGAGGCAGCCAATCGATGTTCTCTCTCATCGATGTTTCTATCTCTCTCTCCCTCTCCCTCCCTCTCTAAGATCAATAAAGAAAAAAAAAATTTTTTTTAATAAATAAAAACATATTTAAAAAAAAATTCAAGTCATGTACTCCCTTGCTTTGGAACCATTCAATGACTTTCCATCACACTAGAACAAAAATCCAAACTCTTTACCATGGGTTACAAGGCCTTGGATAATTTGGCCCCTACGTCTCTCTCCAAGGTCACCAGTGCCACTCACCCCTGGGCTCCCTACCCTATGGCCACCGGTCTGCCTTTAGTTTCTTAGAACTCTCGAAGTCCTTTCCTTTTTATCTGCTGCTTTTTTTTTTTTCCTTACTGAACATCTGTCCTCTATATCTCCTCAAGGCTAGTTTCATCTCAGTCTAAATCTCATATCCTCAAGGCCATTGTTTTCCCTATCGAAAGTGCATTCTTATCATCTCTGCTCTTCTTTGTCTCGAGTATCTACTATGTCGGAAGCACTGGAAGATACATCGGTGAACAAACAGGAAAAAAAAATCCCTGCCTTTAGGGGGGATGTTAGTGGACACAGATGGCAAATGATAACAAAATATAAAAACTTAATATGTAAGTCATAAGTGAACATAGAGTAAGTTAGAAGGTCAGAAGACTGTCAGAATGTCAGAGGGGCTATGAAAAAAAAGGAAGAAAATAGGAAGTGAACAAGGAAGAATGGAGGACGTATAATTTTATTTTATTTTTTTCAATTACAGTTTACATTCAGTATTATTTTTAATTAGTTTCAGGTGTACAGCATAGTGGTTAGACAATCATATACTTTACAAATGTTCCCCCTGCCCAGTCTGAGTGGCTCAGTCGGTTGAGCGTCGTCCTGTGCACCGAAAGGTTGACAGTTCAGTTCCTGGTCAGGGCACATACTTGGGTTATGGATTTGATCCCCGGTTGGGGCATGTACAGAAGGCAAGCAATGTTTCTCTCTCATATCAATGTTTCTCTCTCTCTCTCCCCCCCCCCTTCTTCTTTGTAAGCATGTCCTTGAGTGAGGATTAAAATTAAAAAATTCAAAACAAAAACAAATGTTCCCCCTGATATTTGCAGTACCCACCTGGCACCATACATACCTATTATAATATTATTGACTATATTTCCTATGCTGTACTTTACATCCCCGTGACTATTTTGCAACTACCAATTTGTGCATTCTTAATCCCTTCACCTTTTTCACCCAGTCCCCCAAAATTTCTCCCTCTGGCAACCATCAATCTGTTCTCTATATCTATGAATCTGTTTCAGTTTTGTTTATTTATTTTGTTCTCTGGAGTCCAGATATAAGTGAAGTCACATGGTATTTGTCTTTCTCTGGCTGACTTATTTCACTTAGCTTAATACCCTCTAGTTCTATCCATGATAAGACTTCATTATTTGTTAAGGCTGAGTAATATTCCATTACATATATGTACCATAACTTTTTTATTTACTCATTAATGATGGGCACTTGGGTTGCTTCCATATCTTGGCTAGGCTAAATAATGCTGCAATGAACATACAAATGAACACCAAAAAAACAAACACTCCAATTAAAAAATGGGCACACACTTCTCCAAAGAGGACATACAGATGGCCAGTAGACATATGAAAAGATGCACAACATCACTAGTCATCAGAGAGATTCAAATGAAAACCAATGAAATATCACCTCACACCTGTCAGAATGGCTATCATTACTAGATCGACAAACAAGTGTTGGTGAGGATGTGAAAAAAAAAGGAACCCCTGTGCACTGTTGGTGGGAATGCAGGTTGGTGAAGCCACTGTGAAAAACAGTATGGAGGTTCTTCAGAATAATTAACAATGTAACTGACCCAGTGATTCCACTTCTGGGTATATATCCAGAGAAACCCAAAACACTAATTCAGAGGGGGTATAATTTTAAATAGAAAGATCAAAGTAGGCCTCATTAAATTAGATGACACTAAACAAAGACCAAGAAAGTGAGTTACCCCATGGAGACTTTTAAATTTGTTATAGCCTTTATTGTAATTTTTAATCATCATAGTTATTTCTTTGCTTGGAATGTAAGTTCTATCAGGGCAAGGACTATTGTCTGTCCTCTTCATTCTTATATCCCTAGACCTTGGTACAAATATTTTGTGTGATGAATCAATACATGAAAGGAAGCAATGATCAAAGTGCTCTCCCATCAGCTTCCATACCAATCAAGTAAAAGCAAGATGCCTGATCTGAGGCAATGTTAATGATTTTCCAGAATATTCATTATTTATTTGGCAGAAAGCCACGGTAGCTAAGGTGTGTGTCTGCTCATCATACACTCTCCCCATTTTTCTGGTAACAAACTCTCCTTTATTATGTGAATTTTCCCCCTACACACACTGGGATGAGTGCCTCTTCAGATGGCCAAAGTTCCAACTACCGTGGCTATGTGATGGGCCGTGGCACGGACGTGTGACCCAAATGGTGCCAGTCAGGGCCTTTAGGGCTTATTGATGTTATTGCCCTATACAAATGTCAGCTGCCTGTGACCTAGTTGGCCTCCATATAGGGAGATCCTGCCTAAGAATGAAGTCAACTCAGAGAAATAAGTGATAAAAGAGAAAAAAGAGACATGGCTTTATAATTGCATAACAACTCCTACAACCATTTATTCCCAAAGTCAGGTTAACTCTTTGAACTTCCCAGTTAAATAAGGCCAAAAATATATATATATTAATTTTAAGATATTTTGTTGTTGTTATTGCTTCCAACTTACTTAGAGCCTTTATTAAATATATTCACCGAACAAAACGTAAGGGGATATAATCATGAAACTGAAAAGTGTATTTTTTTTCTTTTTTAAACTATTCATCTTCTGACTAAACAAGTATTGAGTTAATAACAGCTAATGGCCTGGTGACAGTGAGACCATAATTAATTCTATACAAAGTGATGATCTCTTCATTCAATTCATGAAACATATAGTAAGCATTACTATACCCCAAGTTCTGTGCCAGGAGCTGGGTATACAGAATGTTCGCATGACAGCCAAAACCCCTTCCTTGTTTAGAAATATAAACAGCAATAAATTCATATGAGGTTATACAAACGGAGAAGCTCAGAGTGTAATGGAAGTGCAAAGTAGGGAGACCAACCTCGTCACCAGAAATCAGAGGGATGGGGTACTCAGGGCAGCCCTCAGGGGAAGGGATGACTAAGGTGACATCCGAACTATTACTGAGATTTTGTCAGAAGAAGGTAGAGGAGAGGGAGGGAAAAGAATTCTATCAGAGAGAAGGGCATCTCAGAGACCTAGAGGCAGGAGGATCCGGGGTCAGGAATGTTCACGGGTGATAATATCAGCAGAGTCTTTGAAGAATGTCTCAGTGGATGACCTGTCACACCTGATCCACATTCAAGCTTCAGCATTTGCACCTCAGTGACACTTTCCCTTTTCAAAGGTCACACTGCAATTTTAACCCACACTTTATATTTTCCCATTTTTTAAATATCTTTATTAAACAGGTACAATTAGAATAGGTTGCTTATTAATAATATGATTTGATACTCTCATTATGGATTAATACAAATGATCGTATTTCTATCAAATGCTGTAAATGTCTTAATAGTGAACTGAGTTTATAACTTTATAGAAGCAATTTCTATATAACCCTTCCTGAAGATAAGGTTTCAGCTGCAGTCTAAACTTGACAAGGGTTATGCCTTCCACCCTCTGTAAAACATTATATTCATATATTCCAATAATAAGTTTCTGTAGAGATGAAGTGGTTGTTTTGTATAATAAGATCATATATCTTCCAGCTGGAATAAAATGAGATTTTGAAAACAAAGTTATTGTGTTGTTAAATGGGACATAGAAAATACATTTCTCCTCCTCAGAACGTTTGTTATAAATTTAAACAGAAAATATTTTTATGGGAACAGCAATCATAACTTATGAACAATTCTATTTCACCGAGTTTTTTTTTTTTTTTCAATGAATCAATATTTTTGGTTGGAAAGAACATTCTTCTAACTTGATATGTTAATGATCCATAAAATATCTTTGAGTTGAAATACTGCATCACTCACGACTTTTCGTTTTGCCTAGTGAAAGCCAAATCATGTTAATTTTGTGCAAACCGCCATCTGTTTTATTATGAAAGAGCACTATTTTTCACTTGCTAAAAATATATACAAGAGAGGAAAAAAAGCCTCCAAAGGCTACACTGGTACACATTTAGCCCTACTACAAACATTCTCTGGTCCTTGAATTGAGAAAAATCACCAACCAAATTGGCAAACATTAATATTGCTGTCTGCTTTTCATAGAGAGAAGTGTTTTGTTTCTGTTGGACACATTTTCAGGAAGTGAGGTAATGCTCAATTTTCCCCTAGGAAAGTAATCCTGGGGCCTGCTCAGAACTGGCTTGATGGGGCCATTGTTTAAAGGTAGAGGGAGGTGGTGGGTGGTACGATGAAACCAAGATAAGACTTAAATCAAAGGCAATGAGTGTGAATGTTCAAAGTCATTGACGTCAATTAGACTTTTACAGAAGAAATGGCTATAGTAAGTAGCTTCAAGATTAATAAATCCTTATTGAACACAGAGGTCTTCCTTCCCCTTCTCGACATCTGGCGCTTCGTATAAAGGTTACCCTTTCCTGAGGCACTTGGAGTTGCCTTCCCCTCCAAAAAGTGGAGGTAGGGAGACAAGAGTTTTCAAATACTTCTCTGTATTGGGTGTAAAAGGCACTGAGTATTCTTCGATATCTACTGCTTATAGGCAATCAAAAAACACATTGAGTGAATTGACAGGATGTCTCCATTAATGCCCATATTTCATACTATTTATGGTCACAGCAATTTTGCCTAAGACTGAAGTTCTCATTTCTTCCCTAAAGTTGTGGTTTTTAAAGTGTGAAGGGGATGAATTACATTACTTGATGTTTCTAGCTATTTCCCACTTATCAATTAAGAAACCTTGAAGTTACTAAAGACCTGGGCTCCAGAGCTTCCTGAACTTCCCTAGTACCTGACTAAAGGATGCTACGGAAACATCCATCTAGAAGATGTTGCCCAAGTACTTAATGTTATGCCTGTACTGGGGAAGAGGGCAGCCCTGAACCCCAGCTGTGGTCGTGTTTTCCATCTGGAATCTCTCTGAATGAATAACAATAATACTGATATTTACATAACACTTTTACAGTTTACCAAATGCTTTCACAGGTTTTATTTCATTTAATCTTAATAATGGCCCCTTGAAAGTGATACTGCAGACATGATTCATTCCATACTCAAAGGAGGAAAATGAAACTTTAGAGAGAACCCTAGTAAGAAACCAGATGTAGTTCCAAGTCCGCAGACTTGAAGCAGTGACTTAAAAGAGCATGACGTCTAAACAGTGTCATCCTCCAAAAGAAAATCCAAATGAATCCACTGTTTGCCACATTATGGCCCAAGTCATTGTCACCTTTTATTTAGACTCTTGTAGTTCTGACTTGATATTTCTCCCTGCCTTCACTCTTCCCCTTCTAACATGCATAGCCAGCGTGATCTGTTTAAATCATTTGTCAGACCATGTCACTCCCCTGCTTGGTACCTTCCAATGGCTTCCTTCTCATTGCACGTAAAATCAGCTTCCTTCTCTCCGTGGACTACAAAGCCCTTCATGATCTATCTCCTGAGCACCTCCCCAACTTCAGGCGCTGTCTGCGTGAGCACACCAAACTCATTCCTCCTGAGAGCCCTTGTGTATGCTCTTCCGTCTGCCTAGAACATTCTCTCCAGGTCCAGTTCACAGGTCACTTCCTGGGCCTTCCTTGCCTACAGATGCCTTTCCAAACACTCTCTATTACCACGGTTTTATTTCTTGGTAGCATAACTATTTAAAATAATCTTACTCATTTCTTTTTTCTCTCTTCACACACTAGCTCTATGAGAACTGTTATCTTGACTATCCTGATCCTTAATCTTTATTCCTTATTTTGACGAGGATATAAATGACATCCAAGAAAAGCTTTTGAATGAATTAATAAATGGTATATGGTAGGCATTTTTTACATCTATACTACAGATCTACCTGACTATTTACTTGTATGGATACAAGTAATGAATCTTGTAAATTCCCTGCTGATGGACAACTGGGGTGTTTACAATATTTTGCTATTATAAAGCACACTGATACAAACAACTTGGTTCTTACACCTTGTGTACTTATGCAACTATTTCTGTAGGGTTAATAGGGATGCAGGTTTTGAACTTTGATAGCTACTACTAAATCAGTAATATAATTATTCTTTTAATCTTTGGTATATCAGAGCCAAAAATGTGGTTTATTTGTTTTTTTATCGAGATTTGTAGATTTTCCCCACTACATTCCTTTTGTAAATTTTTCTATCAATACCTACAATGAATGAAACAGGGCTCTCTATCTTTAAAAACAGAAGATATACCAACTTTCTATTTTACCATGTGACCAAAATTCCACAGTTAAAATTGATAACTTTTCAACCTATCATGACTAGGGATAGCACACACTTATTAAATACTATGTGAAATTTAACTTGTGAACTTTTTTTTTTTACAAGAAATCTGTAGGAGAATTTAGATATTTAGATATTGTCAGTAGACTACTGTGCCTCTCAATCTTGGGCTTCACTGGGCTGCCCAGTCACCCCTTAGTATTTAAATCACTTGGAGAGTGATTTAGACTGTAAATCTGATTTTTCTTGCTTTTATAATTAGCTCCCAAACTGACTGAAAAGTAAAAGAAACTGTGTTACTTGAAGAATTAACAAAATTGACTCCATTATCTTGCCCAATTAACTCTTCTTGTCTCTGCAGCTAAGGAGAAGGCCTCAAGGGCTTTGTCAATCAGGTTTAAATCTCTCAGGTAAATCCGAATTCTCATTTAAAGTATTCAAAAGAAAATTAAGCCTCTATATGGCCTCATGCTTGTCCTGCTGGGAGAGCTGGCACTCTCAGACTTCAATTTCTCAGTCTCTTTTCAAGAAAAGTGGTTTTAAATCTCAGAGAAATCTGGTCCTTTGTGATTAGATTGATCTCACTTGAAGAAAGTTCTCTGTAACTTGGCTGAAGTGGCCTGCCAGTGCCAAAATGACTATTGCAACACCATAACTCTTCTTCCCCTTAATGCAGCCCACTTTTGATCATGTGTTTGGCACACAAATGGATGAAACATACCATGTTGAGAGTTGGCATTTGTGATATAAATATTATTGCTCACAATGCAAATTTGTAGTTAAACAAAGTACCAATCAACTCACTGTTTGCCTCTCCAAGAAGAGGATAGGAAAAAAACAAGGTTTCAATGCTGAATATTTGGTTCCTGTCTGAGATAGATTTTTTTTTTTTAATTTCCTTAAAAAACACTTTTACTCACAAATGACTTAGTTATATAACATAAATTCACATTACTAGTAAATAATCTGGTTATTCTTTTAAACTTTCTTTGGTATATAAGAGCCAAAAATGTGGTTGGTTTGTTTATTTATTGTTTCTTCTAAATTTTTACATCCTATGATAGAAGTAGCCACCAATTTTTTTTTTTTTTATATTTTTCTTTATTGATTTTGGAGAGAGAGGGAGTGGGAGAGAGAGATAAAAACATCAATGAGAGAGGGCATCAATTGGCCGCCTCCTGCATGCCCCCATGGGGGATTTGGCCCACAACCTGATCTATCTCCTTTGACCAGGAATCAAACCAGCGACCTCTTAGTGCATAGGTTGATGCTCAACCACTGAGCCACACCAGCTGGGCCGTTCTAAATTGGTTTGGTCTTTCATGCTCATATGCCTTGAATCTCTACTGTTGAGTGACAATGAAAGTGGAAGTAAATTATGTCTTCCCAAAACTGCCCCATAGACAGGAAGGTTCACACTGGGACAATTCCAGTAGTGCAGAACTCTCCAGTGTTTAAAGACTTCCCAAAAGGATGTTGATAATTTGCCAACTGGGAAAGATGTGAGCTAATTTCCTGTTGTGTTTAAGACTAGTTGGTCATTTCAGAGCAAAACAAAAATTCAAAGAATGGAGTCCTTAGAATCTATCAATACCATCCTCTATTTTTTAAGAAAACCCAGAACTTGACTTTTTTTCTGTCATTAAAATTCTGAGCTTAGAAAATGATCCCTACTCATGGTCTAGAGAAGTTCTAGTTCGTTTTTTTAATTGTATCCCTGATACCTGAAAATTTTTTATCTTTCATTTTGAAACCTTCTAAGAATCGTTGGTGCATTCATTCATCATGAAGTTGGACCCAATGCATTTAAGATTTTTCTTGCTCTAATCTTCTTGGTATGAGTTTGTGTTCATCCACTATGCATTTCCTGTATACAAACAGCATACAAGATATTTGGACATATTTAAAAAGAGGTCTTTGAGAAACTTACCCTACCTGTTTTCCGGACAATTTTACTCATACGCATAACATGAGTATGTGACTCTTAAATTTCCTCCACTTAATCAGCTTTCCCATCTCACCTAAAAGTTGTCAAACACCTTTTTGTTTTCCTTTACCCAAAAGCCCTGATATCAGAGTTCTAAGTCTTTACTAACTGCCGGTATTATATCAGAGAGTCTTGACTCTTTCACTATTCTTGAAACACTTCAGGTTAACTTTTCAGGTAGGAAAATTACTGAGACCTTACCATTTGATCCTAGAGACACTAATCCAATGACATATTTATTTATTTACTTATTTGACGCCTTCAGGAGCTTTTTTTCTGAGCCTGTGGTGCTCACATGGCTGATAGTCCAATGAGAGAGGCAGGCAGCTCTAACAAAGCGGGACCAGTAGGAGCCAGGGCAGGAATCTCTGTACCAAAGGAGAGTGTCATAGCAGGAATGGCTTTTGGTGGAACCGGACCTGAGCTGAGGTGGGAACAAGGAGCATGCACTGGCTGACTACATGGAGAAAGTGAGGAGAAAGAGTGAAGGTGAATTCCAGACAAAGGAAACAAAAAGTATTCAACAGATATCTTTGTTAGGAACTAGAAACCCAGCAATGCCAATAGAATGCATTAGTTATGTTTGTGTCTGGGGTTACCAAGACAAAGAACACATTATAGCATAGTGACAGCTATTTCTGAACCCATCTGTTTCCAGGTGATGTTTTAGGCACTTGCAACTATTTAATTCTCAGAACAACTGATGAGTAAACAGACTCAGAGAGACCAAGTTGCTTGCCTGTGATTGCAGAGGTGATAAAAGGCACAGCCAAATTCAAAGTCAGGCCAAATGGCTCTTAACCATGAAAGGATAGTAGCCTCTCCTCTCATACCAGGCAGAAACCAAGGGTGTGTGTGTGCGTTAACAGGGAGGGGTGAATACATCAGGGAAAGTTTTTATAAAATGCTTACTGAATAATTAGTAAGACTTATCCAGATAAGGAGATGGGACAAGTGTGTACCAACAAAAGGACAGCTTTAGAGAATAAATTTCTTCTCTGAACCTCACCATCAAACTTATTATAGACATGCTACCCCCAAACTCTTACAGAAATAAGGATGCAGAGATTTTTGGATTTTACTCTAAGAACAAAAGGAACCCAGTGAAAAGTTTCAGAAGAACACAATTCAATTTGTCCTTTAAGAAATCACTGTAATTGATTAATAGCGAATGCACTGGATGGGAACAAAAGTGGGTGCAAGGAAACTAGTTGGAAAACTACTTTAGTAATCCCAATAAGCTGTGATGGTGGCTTCTCTCCGGGTGGTGGTATGGACAGGGAGTAGACAGATTTGAAAAAAATATAGGAGATAAAAAATTTAGGTGACACAAAGAAAGAAGTAAACATGGGAGGGAAAGCAAAGGAAAGCATGTCATGATGATGTGGTTCCTTATGATCCCAGTGAAGGGTGTATAATAATGTAAGTAGGTTTATGGGAGATGGGACCAGAGAGAAGAAGGCAGGCCTCATCCATGAAAAGCTTTTTCTATTAAATTAAGGAGTAGAAAGCTAAGAGATACCACTAAAGATTTTCTTTTTCTGCATAACTTGTTTTCTTAATGTAATTTTTTTAAATTTTGGGATAGCCCTGGCCAGTTGGTCAGTTGGTTGGAGCATCATCCCATACACCAAAAAAGGTTGCAGGTTCAATTCCAGGTCAGGGCACATACTTAGGTTTGGGGTTTGATTCCCAGTTAAGACGTGTACGGGAGACAACCAATGGTTGTCTCTCTCTCTCTCTCTCTCTCTCTCTCTCTCTCTCTCTCTCTCTCTCTCCCCACACACACACCTTCCTCTCTCTAAAAAAAAAAAAAAAAAAAAAAAAAAAAAAAATTCCTCAGGTGAGGATTTAAAAATAAATAAATAAATTTGGGGATAAATTTAGATTTACAGAAAAGTAGCAAAGATAATACATAGAGTTCCTGTCTACCCCTCACCCCGTTTCCCCTAATGTCAATATCTTGGTACATTGTTAAGAATTCAATAATAGTGCCTCACTACCCATTAAACTCTAGGTTTTACTCAGGTTTCACCTGGTTTTCCACTGATGTCCCTTTTCTGCTGCAGGACCCCATGCAGGACAGCACGTTATATTTGAGTAATCCTGTCTCTTTATGTACCTCTTGGCTGAGGCCGTTTTTCAGTGCTTTCTTGTTTTTTATGACCTTGACAGTTTCGAATACTGGTCAAATGTTTTATAGACTATCTCTCAATTCAGGTTCACCTGATGTTTTTCTCATAATTCAATTGGAACGTTAAAAGATTTTAAGAATGGGAAGAAGTTTTCACTTAGAAGGATCACTGTGTATTGAGAGAGAACTAGCATGCTGTCTACTAATTTAGTGATGATAATTTCTGCAATATGAGACTAGAGGTGATTTCTAAACTTTCATCTTTGTAATTATTTTATCTTGTTTCAATGCTTTATATGGAATGCAGGTCCTTTTATTTAAAAAAAAAAAACAAAGAACAATTTTTCTTTTAGAAGTAAAACTGGCACTAAGTAAATAATATGTCAACAGTGATTAATTCTGAGTGATTCGAATATGGATTATTCTCTTCTCTTGGACTTTTCTTTATCTTAAAAAATTCCAAAAGTAGAAAAAGAAAAAATAAAGGGAAAAATGATGTTAGAAAATGGGAAAGAAGCCCGGCTGGTGTGGCTCAGTGGTTGAGCGTTGACCCATGAACCAAGAGGTCACCGGTTCGATTCCTGGTCAGGACACATGCCCAGGTTGTGGGCTAAATCCCCAATAGGGGACATGCAGGAGGCAGCCAATCGATGTTCTCTCTCATTGATGTTTCTATCTCTCTCCCTCTTTCTTCCTCTCTCTAAAATCAATAAAGAAAAAAAAATGAAAATGGGAAAGAAGATGAGAAGATTGGGAAGCAGGGGTGGGGGGACAGACAGGAGACTATTGAACAAATAGTTGAGGTAAGAGATGCTGAAGGCCTGAACTCAGTGATGAAGAAATGGGAGAGATCATAAATAGAGGTCACAGGCCACAGTGACTGATTGGATACAGGGATCGGGAAGAGGGACGAGCCTCTAGTTTCTGGCTTACTAACTCTAGGTGGCAATGTCATTCATACAGCTGAGGAACCCGAAAGGGGCAGCAGGTTGGGGAGCACGGAATGAAGTTAGTGGCAGATGCACAGGCAGTGGGATGTTGCATCTGACAGACACTAGTCCGTGCACGCTGCTGTAACAAAATCCCCTCTGTTTCTTTCTAGCCTTATGGTTTTAGGTGCTATTCTTCTTATCTTTTTTATAATTCCCTGACAATTATTCAGCATCTTTTTCTGCAATTCTTGTTTGTGCCTCCTGTAGAATACAGGTATTCCATAATAGTCATTGTTTAGATTGTCCCCCCTTTCTTTCTAGATTCATGACCATGATACATTTGTTAAAACTCAGAACCAACATCAGGACATTACTATTTACTCAACTTCAAATTTTATTCAGATTTCACCTTTTTTTTTTTTTTTTCTGTTCCAGGATCCCATAGGTTTCTCCATTTCTCATGGAAAAAGCAAAGTGCAAAGATCTCACCCTACCTTTGCCACTTCCCAGAAATATGAACTTAGGTCTAAATTAAACACTCTGAAAATGCTCCTCCATTCATAAAACATGAATGATAACAGTATCAGCTCTGCCTTATTGAGAATATTTTTGTGTAAATCATAAATGTGGATTAGGGGTACCGTCTTGGTCCATTCAGGCGGTGATAACAGAAATACCACAGACGGGGTGGCTTATAAACAACAGAAACTTCTTTCTCAGAGTTTGGGAGGCTGGAAGTCCAAGATCAGGGCGCCAGCATGATCAGGGGAGGCCCCTCTTCTAGGTCCCAGACATAGAGGAAAGGGGCAGAAGAGCGCTGTGCAGCCTCTTTCATAAGGGCACTAATACCATTTTGAGGGCTCCACCCTCATGACCCAATCACCTCCCACAGGCCTCACCTCCTCACACCATCATTTTAAGGATTCGTTTTCAATATAGTCACATGCCGAATAATGATGTTTTGGTCAAAAAAGACTGTGTATATTATGGTGGTCCCATAAAATTATAATGGAGTTGAATTTCCTGTAAGAAATGAAAGGATATGTGGTTTGGGAAGAATTATTTTTTGTCTGATGGAAGCAATATCTATGGGGCTTGGCAATAGATTTGCTCTCACTCACAACTCCTCAGTTTTGAGTGCAGAGATTACACCCCAGGCAGCCACTGACCAGTTTCAGCACAGAGAATCCTCTCTCCCCAGCGCTACACACTCAGAGGGCACTACGGCCCCCCCTGATCTAGCCTGATGGTCTACGGGGTACATCACTATAAATTCATTGCTGAGGACCTAAGATCCTGTACAAGAACACAGGTCCACAGATGCAATGTCAACAAGCATTAAATGCCACTGCCACTTTAGTAAAAGCTTTCTGGGGCAGCGTGGAGCCAGCCCACCCCTGTACTTTGGAAATATTTTCAGGTTGTAAAGATATAAAGAATAGATAAGTTTTATTTCTTCCATCAGTTCAATGCCAGAGAGAGCCCTTTGTGCCAGATAGGGTCAATGGAACCAAAAGCAAATTTCCAAAGTAAAAATATTGAGAACCTTCAGTTCTATACCGCCTCCATTTATACACCCTCTTTGTTTAATGAATACCACAAAGTGTCTTAATCGGATCCCTGCTCCAACATGCAATAGGCAAAACCACACTGCCGTGAACATCCCCTGTGTTGCCCTGGCAAGGTGGCTCAGTTGGTTGAAGTGTCGTCCTGTGCATGAAAAGGTTGCAGGTTCGACTCCCAACAGGGCACATACCTAGGTTGTAGGTTCAATCCCGGTCAGGGCATGTACGGGAGGCGACAGATGAATCTTTCTCACATCGATATTTCTCTCTCTCTCTCTCTCTCTCTCTTCTTCTCTCGATAAAATCAATAAAAAACATCCTCAGGTGAGGATTAAAAAATAAAATCCCCTATGTTCCTTTGTCCCTCCATCTTGATTTCTTATTCCTACTTGTTGGTTCTCAGATCACCTTTCACTCCCTCCTGACAGTCACTATTAGGGTGATTGACACCTCACCCAGCCAGTTTCTTCTAGATATTTCCAATCACTCCAGTCCACATTCCTGTTCACGGAGCAGCATTGACAGCTTCAATATTCTATTTCTGACTCTGTCAGAAGGTAGCAGGAGAGGGCTGGTGGGACTACTATAAAGACTACAGTAGTGTACAGGCCATCACATTCACTCCCTGGTCACTCACTGACTCACCCAGAGCAACTTCCAGTCCTGCGAGTTTCTTTCATGGTAGTGCCCTATACAGGTGCACCATAGTTTACCTTTTATAGCATCTTTTTACTGTATCTTTTCTTGTTTGGATATGTTTAGATAACAATATTTACCATTGCACTACCGTTGCCTACAGTAATATGCTGTACAAGTCTGTAGTTAAGAAGCAATAGGCTGTACCATATACCGATGTGTGTGGTGGGCTGTACCATCTAGGTTTGTGCAGGTGCAGCCTGTGATGGTCACACAACGATGAAATCGATTTCTCAGAACCTATCCCCATCTTTAAGTGATGCATGATTGTATATGATTTAGGGGGGACACATGCAAAGCATAGCAGGTACCCTGAAACTTTAAAATATCTAACGCTGCACCAGCATGACGGGTGCTATTTTGTAATTTGATGCTGACTATAATTTACCACGAATAGAAATAGAACTAAGATGTGGGTGACTGACAAGATCCGATCATCAAAACATTATGCATTGTTGGCTTAGAAATGTATTTTTGAAGAATGTTGATATTTAAATATGGGTGTTTCTAATATTCTGGCAATTTCGTTCAAACAAAATACTGATGCCAAACTGATGATCCAACACGAAAGGTGCTAAGATGTCCAATCTCCTCTTTCTGATCCCGATCAGCTCCTCTCTGCAAACCAGTCCGTCCTGGGAACAAACAGCTCAGCCTTTCCTGTTATTCACCACCAAGCAAACCTACCTTTTCTCTCATGCTCCCTCAGATGGCTTCAACATGTGGGTTTCAAAAAACCCACTTAGTGAGACACAAAGTAATAGAGGAGCCGTGCGAAAGGTCCACAAAAACTTTATCTCCTGAAACATCCCCCTGAACAACAAATTTAGCAAAGTTTTACACAAGCTGTTAACAGATGTGACAGCAAGATGTGCTCACAGCAATGAAGTGGGGTATCCATCAGAAGAAACCCATTTAATATCTGCAGTTAACTGCCGGACCAGCCTCCCCGCCAGCTGCCCTCACTCAGCCCTTGACGGCAGGATAGCTCCTGTTCGGTGCCTCTGTAACAAACACAACAACAGCAGCTAACATTTCAGGCCGGATTTATAGCCCGCCTCTAGCAAGGGTATGAAATTCATGCCACTCGGTTTATGTTCTAATTCCACTTGAGGCTTCTTTGGTTCTATTTTCTTATTTTGCCTTTGCCTCCTTCTTTTGTCCTTTCTAAAAATTTTTATTTATTGATTTTTACAGAGAGGAGAGAGAGAGAGAGGGATTTGTTGTTCCACTTATATATGCGTTCAGTGGTTCATTCTTATATGTGTCCTGACCGGGGATCGAACCCACAACCTTGGAATATGGGGATGAGGCGCTAACCAACTAAGCTACCCAGCCAGGGCCACCTCATTTTTCTTAAACCTAATTTTTACTTGTTTTGATCTTGTAATATATGTGCATTCATAAAGTACCCTTGTAAACTACTTTTTTATGATATGCATCTTTGCAAACTATCTTCATAGTTCCTTTTAGGAACAAGATAAATAAATATAAATCAACTGCCTCTCTGTTCACTTTTCAAGATTCAGCATTCATCTTCCCCGACACATGAGCTCTACATAGAATTCCCAGCATCCTCTCTGCCTGTCCCACCACTCCAAATATTGTATATTTGTCTTAGTATTATGGACCTTTCACCTTCATAGATGTTATCTTGTTTAATCAGTCTACCCTCAACCCCTGCCCAGAAAAGTGAAATTATTTGTCTAAGTACATTCAGGTAGTAATTCAGAGTCTGTATTTGAACCCTAATTTATTTGATTCGAAATCTTACGGTCTTTCCACCACTCCACCCAGCTCTGATCTCTGCAGGTTTGGCATCTAACAGGATTGAAACACCACCGCGCCTCTCACTGCCAAGTATTCCCATGGCCACGTTAGCTGGTGTAAGCCTGGGTAACACTTCTTCCTCATGGCTCCTTGTCTCCATAGATCTTCTGTCTCCACTTTTCAACTTCCTCCCATCATAGGCAGAATAAAACACTTTGACAAAATAAAATTTATCCTTGACATTCTGTGGAATATTCCACTCCCATGATCAGGCTAATTTCTAACCTACCACTATCAGTTTAAACTTAAAGAATGATTATCAAGTATTTCACTCTAAACCTCAACTCTCAATTTTCTCCTGAGTTGTCAGATCTCTGTGATCTGACATTTCATTCTTATTCTAAACTCCAGGTCCCAGTTCCTAAATTAATCTCCCTTCAACTATTCTGTTTCTATCAGTGAGGTAATATCTCCCTTCGCCAGGTATAAACACTTAGAGTCTTCTTTTATGTGGACAAAATGGAATTACAGAGTTTAACGTTGACTCCTGCTTCAAAACATGTTTTAGACTAGTCATTTCAGCCACTTTCCTCCACATTCGTAAAAAATTGACTTCCGGAATATTATTATAAAAAAGAGTGAAGGACTGATACATACAAAGGGGATGAGCCTTGAAAACATTATGCTAAATGAAAGAAGCCAGACACAAAATGTCACAAATCATATGATTTCATTTTTATAAAATACCTAGAATCAATCAGTCCATAGAGACAGAATGCAGACTGGTGGTGGTCAGAGGCAGGAAGAAGGAGAGAAACTGCTTTGAGTAGGTAAGGAGTTTCATTTTGGAATGATGGAAATGTTTTAGAGCCAACCAGAGAGAGGTGATAGTTGTACAACATTGTGAATGTACTAAATGCCACTGAATTGTTCACTTTAAAACGGTTAATTTTATGCTATGTGAATTTCACCTCAATAGATTACTTTTTTAGAAAACAGACTTCTCACAAATCCATCAGCCTTCCAATATCTCCCTATTCCATTCCATTGTATCCCTTGCTGGCAGATTTATCTTCCTAGAATACCACTTTCATTAGGATCCCACTATGATTTCCCTTTCTTTCATCAAGGTTAAACTTATCTGCCTTCAATGATCAGGTCCTCAAACTTGTTTTCCATAAATACCACTACACACCAATGCTTATCTCCTCAACAGATTTCAGATGTGGCCACTCAGGCTCATCTCTCAGCCCAGGAGTCTCAATATCCACCGAAAATCCTTCAATGACCATCTTCAAGCTTCCTTCATCTTGTTCTAGCTTCTCTATGCATCACTAATATCTCCCTTCTTTCAACTCTTTATATTTCAAACAGTTCTGAAGAATGTAGTGCTTTCATTTGATATTACCTAACCAGATCATAAGTTCCTTTTAAGGCAAAATGTCATGTCAGAGACCTCATTGATCTTCACACTGTCTACTTCACTTTGGGGAATATAAGAATAACTTAATAAATGCTTCATCGATTACTCATTAACTACTTACACAGGAAATTTAATCATCTATTTCTCCCACTCCTTCTGCTAAGCTATAGTATACTCTTTGTTTAGAACAATCCCCAACCTGTTCTGTGACATCTCTTTCAGTTTCTTCATTTAGCAAGAAATGGTTCCTCTAATTTAGGAAAGATTGACTATATGCCATCAAACAAAGAAACACCATTAATACACACAGTCCCAGGATCTACGGGGTACGATAACCATGACCATTTACATTAGTCATTTTTCTTCATAAGGAATTCCTGAAGCCACATTTCTTATACTTTTTGTGTTCTGTAGAAAGAACAGCTAGTCATAAGTGGAAAGACAGATATCTATAGAATGGTACTTGGGAAAAACACCTCAGTAAAAAACAAACAAAACCAAAAATAAATCATTACTTGAAAACACTAAATCTTTTGTCCAACCAACTAGTCTTTTATAGTCCCGTTCACCCTCCCTTGTCCCACATATTTATCATGTGGCATAATGGGAAAAGCATTACTGTGCTGAAGCTTTTATAAGAGGTTATGCTTGGGGAAACGGGGGACATATGGAAATCAGTTAAAATGGGAGTTCAAATCATGAAGCTAGAGTAAAGAAAGTAGTTTTTCCTCTAGACTTGGGATATCCCAGTGATTAATATTTTTATAAGCCCAATGAGAATAAAGACGAGCATAAAAGTTCTTCCAGTTTCAAGTAGCGTTCTTTTCTGAAAAGCCAGAGTGCTATGCCAGAGAACACGGCTGCAAGAGGTGAAATGGGAGGGGGAGCCACTTACAAACATATCAGCACCCAATAGACATAGATCCAAACACAGCTGGAATCTGATAAGCATTAAAATTAAAGAGATTACAATTATTTCTAATAACAGAAATTTGCCATTTTCATTCTATCCCGATGACATCACGGTGTTTAGATAATACATACTGGTAAAGTCCATACACTTTGTTGTTTTATACATTTATATGTGTGTCTTTTTTCCCATGATTGAGGTTCTTTTATGTCATATTTTCATGAGCAATTCCAGTTTGGCTTCAGAACAACATTTTTTCACCCACGTGAGAAATCCTGCCAAACCTTCAAGGTTTTGCAATATTCTTTTGTAGTATTCATTTTATCAGTGAATCAAGCAAATATTAATTTTCTTCTAACGAGAGAAGTATGCTTTCTTGTCAAGCACCCAAGTTACGTATGATATAATATGAACTATTAACACATTCTGTATGTTCTCCAAAGACTTCAGTAGAGATACCATGGGAGGTGTTAGCTTCAAGGAGAGGTGTATGTGTGGAATTAAGGGGCTGAATGTGGTTCAGAGCCCTTAAGCCTTTTCATGAACAAATACATAATTTAAGACTCTTGCTATCTTTTTTCCTAACCAGTTCATATGATCAATCACTTCATTTTTCACAACCCCAGGACTCCTAAGATGCAATGCTTCTTAGATATCCTGCAGTGGGACCCTTTATTCAACATAGACTACCTTTACCATGAAAAACCATACAGGTTTGAAAGCAGAGATGACCTGGTCTCATTTCAGGACATTAGCCCCAGGAACTAAAAAGTGCCTTTATTTCTTGAGGTTTAAATACATTTAAAAGTCACCATGGCAGCAGTTTGAAGGTGAAGAAAGAGGAGAGAATAAAGAGGACTGTGGAAGAAATAGAAGACAAGGTCAGAGAAGGAGGAATTTCGTCTCTAGGACACACGTGAGGCTTGAGATAGCACACTCAAGTTTTATTTCTCTCCAAAACTCCTGGGTGGAATTACATTTATGGAAATCCCAGCTTGGATGTGCCCGCTTGGAAAGTCAAAGTAACTTAAAATCTAGGATTGTTTCAGTTTTAAATACCAGCAATATCAAACCAACTAGAAACCAGAAAAAAAGATAATGAGATTCATTGGGGAAAACCACAACCGACACCATGTGTGACACAACTTGGTCTCACCAAGGAAAGGATTCTGCCACAGTTTAGACTAACAAAGCCACATTCTAAAAGTTTCCCAGTCCTTTAATTAAAAGAAGCCCACTGAGATGATAGAAGTATGCCTTTGCATAATGAGTCATCTCATAGCATATAATTATAAGCCTGTAACTCATTATCAATTTAAATCATATAGAATCTGGAATGCACTGATAGATACTAAGGCTGGCAAAGGACTGAGGCTTCACACTAGTAACTAGTAAGTGTGTGTGTGTGTGTGTCTGTGTGTCTCCCAACCATGAATATGCCGTATTGACAAAAGAGGCCATATGGAGCATTCATTTTCTGAGGTTCCTTGTTCTATCAGGACATAGTGGTTATTTGATCAAGCCATTATACATATTTCTATTTGCCAATAAGGAAATCAAGATGAATAATAAAAGTTTTCTCAAGGCCACACATAGACACATGTAGTTTCCCCGTAGAAACTGAGCTCAGTCTTGGATAGGAAAAGCATTTGTCAGACCCATTTACCCATTCACTGCAAAATTCCTAGTAAGCACATCTCACCAAGTAGAGAATTAAGCAAGTATTGTACATCCAGCCCTAAGTAACCTAGCCCTACACGTTCATAGGGAAATCTGTCTCAAAAATGGAAAAGTGGGGGAGTTACTGAGTAGCATCAATCATCTTAACTGGTAATTCTAGACATGAAACTCTTTGTATAGCAATCAGTAGGGGAAATGGTGATGGAAGGAAACTTGACTTCGGGTGGTAAACACACAATACAATATACAGCTGATGTATTATAGAACTGTACATCTGAAACCTATATAATTTTATTAACCAATGTTACCTCAATAAATGCAATTTTAAAAATTAAAAAAAAAAAAAAGAATCAGTGGGGAAACCTGAAAGCAATTGCAATTTCTTCTCTTCATGGTGACCAGTACTGTATGAATTACTGTCACTCACTTCCTAAGAGTTACACATTGTCCCAGGAAAGGATAGGATAGTGAGCATGACTGGGGGTAGACTAGCATCCTTTTTTATATAAAAATAGAATCCAACCTAATACTATTTTAGATGCTTTGTTTGCACATAGGAAACTTGTTTTATTTAATACTTCTCAGTAGTCAATGAATTCATAGCATAACACTCTGGAGAGATTATAAATTCTACTTGGTAGATGAGGAAAAAAAGAAAAATGACCTGTCTTTGGTCATAATGTGAATCAATAGTAAACTCTGTTCAAATAAAAAAGTATCATTTGCACCCGTCTGGTGTGGCTCAGTGGACTGAGCATTGTCCATGGACTGAGAAGTCCCGGATCAATTCCCTGTCAGGGCACATGTCCGGGTTTCAGGCTCAATCCCCAGTAGGGGGCATGCAGGAGGCAGCTGATTGATGTATCTCTTTCACATCAATGTTTCTATCACTCTTGCCCTTCCCATCTCTCTAAAAAACCAATGAAAACATTTATTTTTTTTAAGTATCATTCGGGGGCAAGGGGGAGATAAACCAAAGAACTTATATGCATATATGCATAACCCGTGGACACAAACAATAGTGCAGTGAAGGCCTGTGAGGCAGCGGGAGTGGAGTGCAGGAGGTCAGTGGGGAAAAAGGTGGGGGGACATCTGTAATACATCCAACAATAAAGATAAATTGAAAACAAAGTATCACTTATTTTTATTCCACTCTTTTCAAAGTCTAAAATCATGGTCATAATCTCTTAGCTATTAGGGTCAAACATTTTTCCGTAACACTGGTTGCCCTATAGTGTCAGTTTTTCACAGTTCAGATTCTTATAAAGGACTCCATGCTATCACATGAAGATAAGCAGATAGACAACATGTAAAGGATCTACTTACCTCCATGCTGAGGGGCAGTTGGATAACCATTTAACAAATATTTGTTGATTTGAATTCACGATGGTGGATTTACACCAATACAAGTTTGCTAAACATATTTACAGATGTAAGCCCAAAACTGTAAAAAGAATTAGGGGGAAGAGAAAGTGTATCAATGAATAGAAGATTTTAACAGATTTTTGGGAGATAGCAGATGTGGCAATGGTAACCAGTAAAACTAATCGGTTTTCTTAAAAATGTTTAAGAATATTTAGAATCATAAAATAAAAACAGGGTACTATGGAAAGTGAAAACTAAAAAATATGACAAAGATCTAAGAAATTAAAAGATAATCATTACTCTTTTGATTCAGCAATTCCACTCATAGAATAATAATATATCTAAAAGAAATGAAAATATATGTTTGCACCAAAATTTGTACTTGAAAGTTCATAGCAGTAATACTTTTTAAAAAATAATGTAAACAACCCAAATGTACATCATCTGATGAATGGATAAACAAAATGTGATATGTCCATACAACAGAATATTATTCAACCAGAAATAGAAATGAGGTACTGATACATGCTACAATGCGGATGAACCTTGAAGATATTATGCTAGGTGAAAGAAGCCAGACACAAAAAGCCATATATTACATAATTCCATTTATATGACTATCTAGAAATGGTACATCCATAAAGACAGAAAGGAAGTAAGTGTGTGCCAGGAGCTGGGGAGAGGGGGAAATGTGGAGGGACTGCAAATGGGGCACAGAGTTTCCTTGGGGGATGATGTAAATATTATAAAATTCCATGGTTGTAATAGTTGCCAAACTCTGTGAATATACTAAAAGCCATTGAATTGAACACTTCAAATGGGTTAACTGTATGGTATGTGAGTCATATATCTCAATAAAGATTTAGACAGATATAAAATCATCAAGCAAATATTCAAGAGACTATTCCAGAGCTGAAGAATCAAAAAATGCCCTCACCTAAATATGTCATTGGGAAATTTCCAAAACCCAAGGATAACAGAAAGATTCTAAAATCTTACATATTCTCTTCTACAAAGGAATGAGGTCATCTTGTGGTAGGACGTGTCATCAGCAGCACTGGACATTGAAAGACAGTTGACCATTGCTTTCACTGCTCAGAGGGAAAATGATTTTTAATACAGAAGTCTCTATCCAACCAAATTATAAATCAAATAAAAATCAAGGAGAACTAAGAAAATGTCCCTTCCATGCGTCCTTTATTAGGAAGTTTCCTAAGGATGCGTCCTGGAAAATGTGGATGAGAAACCAAGAAGTAAGAAGTTACAAGATTTAGAAAGAAGCAAACTCAACTAAGTAGAACAGAACAGAGAAGTCCCAAAATGCCAGCTCTGTAACTGCCTTGTGAGGGACAGAAGTCTCCTAGAACGTCTTTGAGAACATTCCCTTTATTCCAGGAACTAGATACAACCTTTGAGAAACAAAAACAACTAAACATGGGATAAAGGTAGTTAAAGATGTGAGTTTTAAAAGTTCTCATCTTCCATAACAGGCATTTCCCATAATAGGCATTTTCCTATAACAGGAAATCATTAGAACATGTTAAAAATTAAAAGGAAATAGAGAACTAAGTATATTTTTTAGTGAAATGAAGGTAACCATCAGAAGAACTTAAAATTTTTAACTCAAAAACAGTCAAAAATTAAATGTGGCTCCCTGTAGTGGCAAGAGTAGAGGTAAAGAAAGGTGGAGAAATTGGCTATTATTTTATTATTATAAGCCTTTCAACAGAATTTTATTTTTTAGCCATAATTATGTATTTTATCTTCATAAAATTTTTTGAACATTTAAAAATGAAGTATATTCACTTACTGATCACATACCACATCTGAAGTACTATGTTACAGTACAAAGAGAAATATAAAATTGAATAATTTATAGTTTCCATGGAGTAAAACCAAATATACACACCAACTATGGCCCTTGATAAATCAAACTAAATGTTATGAGATGTTACTCCTCCCCAAAAAGATGCAGTGAGTGATTAATTCTGCCTAAAAATAAAGCAAAGTTGTGTAAAAGTGGTAGCATTTGAACTAAACCCTAAGTATTGGTAGGATTTTGATGGATGGAGAAAGGAAAAGTATATTCTGCTTTGCCCTAAAACGCATTCCACAAGAGGACAATCATTTTTAGACATTCCTAGCCAAAAGCCAATTACACCTTCCAGGAAGGAGCTGTTATTTTTGAAATACTCATCTGAAGAGGAGAAGAAATATTCAGAATATTTCATGTTAAGCTCAGACTTACCTGTACCAGAAAATATTTTCTGAGCTTATGAGTCACTTAGTTACTTAAAGAATAAAATCCAGAAAGAAATAAGATTATTGTGTGTCAGTGCCCATGAAGATTAAAGTCATTTACCTAGAACAGTTTCTGTTGACTTAAATATGCTTTAAGTTGACTCCTCTAATTCTGTAAGAAAAATAGCAGAGATTATTTCATGGAAAAATGGTCACATTGAATCACAGTTTGGGTGTTTTTTGCTTTTTATTTTTTTTTTTAATTAGTGTATATTTTGGTCATTTTTAACTCCAAACATACATGTATTGAAAGCTTAGCTTTATAACCAAAGCTATTACTATCTATGCCAACAAACTTGATTTAACTGTTTTATTTAGCATTGATTTTTTTAAAAGAAATGAGTGTGTGTTTTTTCTACCCTAGTCAATTTGGAGTCAAAATAGGTGATCTATGCTAAAACTTAATGAGTTTTGCTATAAAGCTACTTGGGGGGGGTGGGAAATCCCAAGAGCTTTTTGATTAAAACAAGTTTATTTTTGTTGTCAAATATTTTTAAAGTAATTATTCTACTTTTTAATACCTGTGTGCTTTTATTACATAAATATACAAAAAAAAAAAAAAAATATATATATATATATATATATATATATATATATATATATGCATGCCATGAGGATGAGAAGGGGAATTTGAATATTTTTAAAGCTTAAAGAAGAAATTTAAAGTTAATAATAATTTTTAAAATATCATATAAAGTTTTATTAAAATCTCCTCTGTCTCCTGTTTGTTCTTCTACTTTACCTGCTTAACCTGAACTGCTTTCACATATCGACCTCACTTACGCAGGCAGAGATAAGACTAGTGGGAAAGAAAAAAATGTACCTGAATATTTCAAGTCGACAAATACTTACTGAGTGCCTATTTTGTACAAAGAACTATGCTAGGTACTCTAGAGAATACAATAGTACGATACCTGATCTCTGTTCTCAACGTTGTACAGAGAGATTAAATGAACGCGAAATTGCAAAACAATGCCACATAAGAACAAGTGCCAATGGGAGGGACACAGACAGCAACTCAGACTTCCAGAGACGGAAGCGCTTAGAATGAGCTGCAGTGCAGTGACCGGATGGCCTCCACGATGGCGTGGGCCTGGAGGGCTGAGTTTAAAGGGTTGGGTGGGTAGAGAAGAGAAGCAAGCTCAGGCCACACAAAGACCACATGAGCACAGCTGCAACAGAAAGGTTATATTGCATTTGAAGTTCTAACTTGACCAAACCGAGGCAAACTCTCAGGGAAGAGAGGGATACGTTTGGCGTGTGAGGAGCCGGTTTGTAAGCATTCTTGAAAGCATGATGTTGGCAATAGGAAAGCACTGAAAGGCGAGGTGGAGAATGACACAGCGAAACCAGCTTTCGGGTAGATGAATACTGCAACCCGGTTCAGAATGAACATTAGGAGAAGCACAAGATAAAATAGTATTCATCTTTCCGGATGTGAGGTGATGGAATTATGCTGGTAGAAGAAAAAAATAGAAAAGAAAGAACAGATATGGAAAAAAAAAAATCGAAGAATGAATCAACAGGATTGTTTGTTGACTAATATGAGACAGCTCTTGGGTATATATGTAAATATAAACTTCCGATCTCAACGTGTTTAAAACTGAGCTCGGAATCTCCCCCCACCCAGACCTGTTCTTACTTCTGGTTCTTTATCTCAGTAAATGCTATCTTCATTCATTCAGTTGCCCAAACCAAAAAACGAGATGGAGGACGGTGCCAATCCTTCACTCTTTCCTACTCTTTCCTATCCCCAAACAAACACCAAGTCCTAATATTCCTGTTATTTCTCACATCTACCCTTCTCTCCTACTTTCTGCTGTTTTTCCCCTGGTCCAGGCCACCATCAGCTCTTTATCACAAGACTCCTAAACGATCTCCCTGTTGTCCATCCCAATGTTCCCCATTACATTCTTTTTTTTTTTTTTATCCTCACCCGAGGACATTTTTCCATTTTTTGTTCAGATAGAGTGGGAGGGAGAGAGAGGAAGAGAGAGACAGAAACATCGACATGAAAGGTACACATCGAGTGGCTGCCTCCCGCACGACTCAACCAGGGCCAGGGACAAACTGCAACCGAGATGCGTGCCCGTAGTGGGAACTGAACCCGGGACTTTCTGGAACACGGGCCAACGCTCTAACCGCTGAGCCAAACCGGCCAGGGCTACATTCTTAAAATTGTCTCCTGAATTATCTTTCTAAAATGTAAACCTAATCTGATAACAGTGCTATTTAAATGTAACCCGTTCACACAAGCAAATAAAATGTAGCTGCTTTATTTTCTTTCATCTTCATCATGGGTCTTCGTTCTATAAAATAATAGAAGAGAGTGGGAAGTATTTAAACTCGATAATTGATAACATTTTTATTTCTTCTGTTTTAAGTCTCTTTCATGTAGCTCAGACTTCCCCAGAATTTTGTTCTTGTTTTAAGTCTCATTCATGTAGCTCAGACTTCCCCAGAATTTTGTTCTAACTCACAGGCTTCTTCTCTCTCATCTTTTCAACAGTCTTATCAATCTTATAGTCTCTGGGAACCTTCTTGCCACAAGTCAGTAAGATGAGAATCCCGCTGGTAATAGTTCCTCCATAGGAGTTCCCTCTTCACTCATCAATCCATTAAATCCACTAATTCTTTTCTTTGTGTAAAATTTGGCCTATTTGGAAATATCAAAATCTAGTCTGTTCCCTGTCCATGTTCAACTTATGTAACTGATGTCTATTGATGACCAGTGAACCCAGTCCATCCGCCCTGTACAGGCTCTGAAACGGTACCTGGGAGCAACAGTAAGGTGCCCTCAGAGAATTTTGAACAAGAACATTAAGATTATCCTGTGAATACTAGATTTTTTTTTTGTCCTGAAGATTTTTCCTTTTTTCTGAAAAAAGTAATACATTTATTGTAAAACGAAATCCTATATTGAAAAATCACACATATGGAGGCATAGTAGCTATTATTTTTATCTATCCATCACTCTTTTCCCCTCCTCCTTACATTAATAGACACTACCAACTTTATAAAAGGGTTTTATGGACTCAGTTGGGAGTCTGATCACTTCCTGGACACAGCAATTAGTTCAAGGATGATCACATGAACCAAACAGAACTACTGAGAGTCTTCCCAGGATTTCTTTGCTGGGGATGCCAAAAAAAGAATCTCTTGTTTCTCAAGTCACTAAATCAAAGGTTGCCTGTGGGCAGGTCAACTTTCTCCCCATCCTCTTCACCATGAAGAGAGCCAAAATGGGGCTGGCTTCAGAGCGCTCTTGGGTATATATGTAAATATAACTATAAACTTCCGATCTCCACATGTCTAAAACTGAGCTCAGGATCTCAGACAGGGTAGACAAATAGGGAGCCCTGACATCATTCAGATCTCTAGTCCTAATCATTGCTAATGTCGATGAGAACCTTGCCCTTTCAATTACATTTCTCAATACATTTCCTTTTTTGTGTAAGCTTAAGTGGGCGTCTATCAGTACAACCAAGGGTCTTGACAGTTCAGGAGGTAAGCAAGGCTATACAAATTCAGAATGCTGATAATAATCATGGGCTTTGGAATCAGACAGACCAGGGTTCAAAATTTAACTCTTTCACTCATTGTCATGTGACCTTGAATAAATAACTTAATTCTCACCTTTCCCAAGTCTCAAATGGGAAGAAGTAACACTTACTTTGAATAATTTGTGGGGATTCCTTGATATAATAGATATGCCAGTCAATAACACCAATCAATGTCCAGTAAAGATTTGTTTTTGAAGTTGACATGATTATTATCATTCGTGTCATAATCTAAGAGAGTAAAATTGCTTTCAGGCTAGAACAAGGCTTGACCATACGCTTAGGTATTAACATATCTAAAGAAATATTATGTTTATTAGAAAGCGGTTTAACCAGAGAGCCATATAGTTGTGAGTACACGAAACACTGTTTATTCCTGTATTAGTTATTAATTATTGTATTATTTTCTATACGAACAACTGTAGACCTGCTTCTGCCCCACCTTGTACTGTGGCTGGTCCCCGGCAGGACGACATGAATATGGAGTCCTCTTCGAAGATAAACGCATCTGAATTGCTCTCAGGGAGCGCCACTAATCCTTTGGTTCACAGAAACTATTCCCTTGCTCTGATTCCACATTAACCAGTGTCTTTTGATGTAGTTCGCTGGACAGTATCTCTGAGAGAGCTTAGTGGGGGCTAATGAAGCTGGAATCCCTTCTGCTGCTGCCTTTGCAGCTGGTTTTCAAGGTTGTCCTTTCTCTTTGGCTGCTTGTCACCAAAGAAGATGATGTCCAGGGTCCTTAGCCTCTGAGGCTGGATTGCCTACAGGGGCCAGGCAGGTAACGTAAATGAGAAGCAGGCTAAGTGGGAGACAGGTGAAGGGGACCTATGGAAACACACACAAAAAAAGCATGCCTTACCTTCTCAGTCCCAGCCCACTGTTGCCTGTGGAAATACAGACTCAATACTGACAGATTGCCTGGTTTCAAAAAGAACCTGGAAGTGTAGATTTATAAAATAAATAATTATAGAAATCTATTTATAAAAGAAGGCTTTTTAAAAAAAATTTTGAATGCTATCTAAACCAAACAATACCTACTAGACTGAATATAATACTCTGAATGTGGGTAACAGTCAATAACTTCACTGCCACATTTTTTGCTCTTCCTCTACCACTGGGTAAGCATATATTCCTTTGAGACTCTCCAGATAAAACTTTATGATAGAATACCTAGGGAAGGACCACATGATGCAGAAGGGTATTTAATAAGAGCTCTTCATAATTTTAAATATCAATTTTTTAAAGGGGCAGGAGAGAATAATAAAGAACTGATCATAGTGGTATACTAGCCATAGTTATAAGACAGGTTAAACATCCTCGCTCTGTTAATCATGATGGCTTTGTTCTGATTAAAGAAAGCCCATTCTGATGTGGCTGATGTTGTACACCTTGGGAGTTACCTCAGAAATGCTGTCCATTCTCCTTATCTGAAAACAAGGAAAAACTGCTCAACATCATGGATCGACTAACAGCCTTGGAGGCCGGGAGGTAGACAACCCTTTGTAACCCCCAGCCCACATTACCTCCCCAGCCTATAATCTGTAACTGCTTTACCCATTGTTATTCCTCATGACTATAATCTGTAACCATTTTACCCACCGTTATTCTTTTTGTTGGCCTACCTGCCCTTCCCCACATAGCTACCCAATATACAGACCGGCTATCTGAGGGAGTGCAGAGCAGATTTTTGCAGGATGACCTGGCTGTTCGCCCATGTTGCCGGCAATATTGGACTATATACGATTCAACCTTGTCTCTGCTTAATTGGCTCAAGTAGTGACAGGCAGCCCAGACCCATTCATTGTCCCATTTCATTTTGAAATAGACATAAGCCTCCACTATCTTGCAAACTCCACCAAAATAACAGTAAAAGGATTTGGTAAGGCATAAACTCCAAAGGACAAAGAGAATGGGAGATACGATGACAGCTACTGAATTTTAGAAACTAAAGAAGAGAAAGATTAGTGGTGAATGACTTAGCATATCTCAGAGAGCAAATAGTGGGGAAAGCCAAGAACTAATCAGATTATACCACAGAATTCCCCAACCCTTGGAAATTAACAACCTTGAGTAATCTAAAACTGGGCTGAAAGTAGGGCTCAAAACCAAGAGGGCTGCTTGGAAGTGTGATTAAGCAGCAATTAAAACTCTCATATTCCTATCCCACTCCAGAAGAAAACCAAAGGCTCTCTGGAGAGAGTGAAGAGAAGGCCTATGGATCAGAGGACACCAAGGTGAGTCACGGGCACTGGGGCCATTCTGAAAATTAAGGGATTAAGTGAAAGTGTACAAACTGAGTGTTGAGAAATTAAGCCTTCTTCTGCCACCGACTCTCAAAATGCTGACAGCCAGAAGTATGGTCCTCAGGAGAGATGACTCCTGAGAAGTGTCTTCCCTGGTCGCATGTCGCCAGGCTTAGGTAAAAGCATTGGAGGTGCCAACACTGCGGGTTCCCCAATAAAAGTCCTATGAAACATATACCTGGCAAGGCCCACCTCCATGCTAAGGAACTCCTAACAACTTTTTAGGATTCCACTCTTAAATATGAGAAGACAACCAAGGATCACCAGACATTTGAGAAGGTATCTAGGACAGCATGAGGGAAAGAAACAACGCAAAGGAAAAGGAGACAACAAAATGAGAAAAACTTTACCAAAAAGTACCATTAACATCCTCCCAGAGGTGGATTAACAACAAAAATTCAGAAAATAAAAAGACTTTGAAATTTAAAAAATTAAATAGCAGAAATGAAAAACTCAATAGAAGATTAAAACACCATGTTGAGAAAAATATCCCTGAAAGAAAAGCAAAAACACGAGTGATGGAAAATTGGAAGATTAAATCCAAATTAGAGGATTCTTTCAGTAAACTCATCGTCCAAATAGTGAAAGTTCCAAAATGAAAGAACAGAGAAAATGGATGAAATGAAATCAGCAATAAAACGATTTAAGAAAATTATCCAGAACTAAAAGGCATGAATTCCCTGATTAAATGGTCCTCTGAGTCCAGTGGACAAAAATAGCTGCACACCAAGATATATCATGCTGAAATTACAGAACACAGGGGCCAGAAAAAAAGACGATCATACAATTTTCCAGAGAGAAAAACAAAAAACAAAAAAACAGGTTTCATATCAAAGACCAAAGATCAGAATGGCATTTAACTTCCTAGCAAAAACATTGGAGAAAACAGTAAAGTCATACATTCAAAATTCTGCAGAAAAATGATTCCCAATCTCAAAATCCATTCACAAGAAAACCACTAACTGCATATGGGGTAGGATAAATACATATTCAGATGCACAAAGTGTCAGACTATTTCTCTGCCTTGCACTGATGTACGGAAAGCAAGGGGAGGAAATGCTGTCAAAATGAGGCAACAGAATGAGTAAATGTAAAACCTGGTGTCCACAGGAAAAGAAAGCAAAAAAATCCCCCCCAAATGGCAGTGGAAAACAAAACTTATGTAGCAAAGGAAAAGCACCAATAATACACTACATGGCTCATTCATGTCATTTGTATGCAATGTATTGTATTATGTCTCTAACTGCATTATGGGAAGGCTGAATTTTAATCTGACCAGAATAACAACATAACTCTATTTAAAGAGAGAAGGATGGGAAACATGGATGAATATAGCAGGGGGTGGAAAGTGTGTGTGAAGAGCTAAATCCTCATCTTTCAGTAGATGATCAATAGATGATTCCTAAAATTAAGTTAAAAAAAAAAACAGAGATAAGAATATAAACATACTACTTAGAAACAAGGAGGTAAATGCCACACCCCACAAATCAGCTAATAAAGTTGAGAGTAGTTGCCTCAGAAGAAAGAAAAATAAAAAGGACCAGAGCCCTGGCTGGTGTGTTCAGTGGTTAGAGCATCTGCCTGCTGCACCAAATGTCCTGGGTTTGATTCCTGGTCAAGGGCACATACCTGGGTTGCAGGTTCGATCCCCAGCTTCAGTTGGGGTTGTGCAGGAGGCAACAAATCAATGTGTCTCTCTCATCGATGTCTCTCTCTCTCTCTCTCTCTCTCTCTCTCTCTCTCTCTCTCGCTCTCTCCTCCTTCCTCCCTCTCTTCCACTCTCTCTAAAAATGAATGGAAAAACCATCCTCCGGTGAGGATTAGCAAAAGGAAAAAGGACCAGAGGAGGAGAATGTGGCAGGGGAGAAGGGGTGAATAGTGAGGGGATGAAAGAAAAATGATAATTTTCAAACAAATCTTATAACACTTTTTTTAATCTCTGAGTTTTATGCATCTATGATTTTATTAAACATAAAAACCAAATTAAAATAATTTTAAACAATGTTATTTTAAATTACTCCTAGTTAATGAGAAAATAAATTGAGAGAAAAATTAACACCCCACACCATGTGTAACATACAGTAGGAACTTACATGGATTTTGGTACTTAAATATATTTATGGATAAATAAATCAATTAAAGATAAATGTTCTTTATTTTAATTAATAGTAAAGATAAATGAATTAATTAAAGATCCAATCAATAAATGAATCAAATAAATTTATGGATAAATAAATAATTAATAAAATAAACAATGTTACAAAAATACCATCCAGCTGTTTTAACTCTCAACCTTTCTTATCTGTTTATGTACAAATTCCTATCTTCAATTCAGTCACTAATCATACCTGGCATAGAGTAGGTATTAAACAGTGTTTTGTTTTGTTTTTAAATGAACACACAAATAAATGTTATAAAAGAATTTATTCTCATCAGTCACCAAATTTAGAGTAAAAAGATACTTTCACTTTCCTATCAGATCTCTTTTTCACTTGTCATTATCTGGTACCATTCTGCTTTCCATTTCTTTCCTGCATTCTTCTTGCTGTTACATAATGACAAAAATCTTACTTTAAATGTCCTTAGCACATCATTAGTGCCTTTGCATTAAAAAAAGAAAACCTTTAAGAAATGACTAACAATTTCTAATCCAAGTTACCAGTTTCTCCCACACCCAGGAAAAAGATGAAACGAATGTCTCATAATAGACTCTAGAGAGAAAGAAAAGACATTCACTTGGACTGATCTGATGCATCAGTCTGAGAAATGAGGCTGACTGACCTCAGCAGAGCGAGGTGGGTAGAGCAGGTGGGCTGAGAATCACGAGAGAAAAACTAGGTGCACTAGTGACTATCCTCACCCTGGGTCCCTCGCCTAGTTTCCCCACTAGGACTGGAGTGCTATAAATTTCCAGAACACCAGACACACCCAGGTTCCAATGCAAGTACAAAAACATATTCTATCGCCAGATCCAAATTATTTTTGTATCATCTACCATTTGAGATTATGTCCTGTTCTTTCCTTTTCCCTCAGAGCAATAATCAACTGTGTAGTCATTAACTGCAAAAAAAAAAAAAAAAAACGCGATTCAGGGATTGACCAGAAATGCTGTGGGGTCACAGTGGACTAGGGAATAGAACACGGTCAGGTATCACATCCCCAACTCAGTCAGTGACTCATGCAAGAGAGTGAGTAACTGCTTACCTCAATTTCAGCTGTCAGGTGAGAACAACATGTCCTTCCTTCTTCTTAGCATGCTGTGAAAACTGAAAAGATAACATCTTAAAATACTGAAATACTTGGGAAAAAATGATACCATAGAAACATGATCTTATCACCACACTCCAATGTAGCATATATTTATTTTTTGCGTAGACAGTACAAACAAAATTCTTCCATTTGCAGACACAAAAATTTGAAAAGCAAGTCTCTGCAACCTGCTTTGTGAGCAGAATTTTTACCAAGAGCTTTAGAGAATACGTAGGCATTTCTACCCTCGGTATTATGCATTATTTGATTTCAATAAATGTTACACATATTCAAGTGAGAGGAAACCCTGGTCAATAACTGTAACCAAGGTTTAGAATTGAGTCTATGTTGCCTGAGGTTTGGAAGAAATAGAAGAGTATCATTTTAGGCTACTTTTTATTTCAATTTTATTGTGAACTTTCAAAGCTACTGATACCTTTTACACATAACATTAAAAATAACTTATTAAAGGACAAATATGACAACCTGGTCTTTATTTTGAACAATAAGGGATGTAACTGGCTATTAGGAGTATACATAGGAGATTAACATTTTAACTTCCAAAGTGTAAGTCCATATCTATTGATCCCAAGGCCAGGAAGAATTCCATACCTGTGTTGTAGAGAGCTAACTACACATTAGGTCAGAATATAAAATGTATTTCAATTTATGTGCAACTCTAATTGTTAGTAGTTTCTAGAGCACTGTATTGAAAGAAATGCTGAGACCACTTCTGGTTCCTGTGATAGAGTGTTATGATCAACGAACAATGTCTAATAATAGGCATTCTTTGTTCCATCTCTGATATAGAGCACAATCGTCCCTTAACATAGGGACACTTTCATTATTAGTTATTACTGCTTCACTTAGATGGCATTAGTATTTATTTGTCATGGAGAACCTGCTAATTACCACCCCACGCTTTTGACATTTTCCAAACAGAATCATCTCATTATTTCTCACAATAATCCTCTTTCTGGTGTATAATCTACTATTCCCAAGTAAGCAAATGAGCAAAGATGCTAAGCAACGTTCCCAAGGTCAACAGCTGGGAAGTTGGGATAGAGGCAAACTCTAGTCTACTGACTCCCAAGTCACTGTGCTTTACTCTACTCAAAATCCAGGAATTCGGAAAGGACTAGAAAGGACCTTACTCAATGGTACTTTTCTGTAGTGAGATGACTTTAAAGTTTGTCTAAAAACTGTTGGCTGGATGGTTCCCCAACCTCACTACTTCGAATAGCTTTTCTCTACAAAGCCCTTTCAAAACATCCCTCTTTAATTGCTTTCTTCCCCCTCTACATACAAATATGCACAGGTCCCCTCTTTTCTATATTAACTTCATCTCCACATGTATTATATATTAAAACTTCTTGGTTCACCCAGTTTCTTAAGCTCTGCCTCTGCCGAGGGGCTGCAAAGCAGGATGGTCAGTAGTCCCACGCTGTCTCTGCAAGCTCAGAGTCCTTAGAACATTAGCATCCGCTGATGGTTCAGGCTTCCCAGCACCTCACTGGGGCATGACCCTCCTTGTGTTAGTTTGCTAGGGTTGCCATAACAAAGTACCACACACTGGGTAGCTTAAAATAACAGAATTGCCCTGGACAGTGAGACTCAGTTGGTTGAGCATCAGCCCAAACACCAAAAGATTGCAGGTTCGATCCCTGGTCAGGGCACATATGGGAGGCAACTGATCAATGATTCTTTCTCCCTCTCTCAATCCCTTTGTCTCTTTCTTTCTCTCTCTCTCTCTCCCTTCCTTTCTCTCTAAAAAAAAATCAATACAAAACATTTTAAAAAACGGAAATTCATTCTCTCACAGCTTTGGAGGCTAGAAGTCCAAAGTTAAGGTGTCCATAGAGTCATGCTCTCTCCGAAGGCTCTAGGGGAGGATCCTTCCGTGTTTCTTCTTAGCTTCTGGTGGTTGTCGAGTGTCCTTGGTGTTCTTTGGTTTGCAACTGCATCACTCCCCTCTCTGCCTCCATGATCACATAGCCTCTTCCCTCTGAGTGTGTGTGTGTGTGTGTGTGTGCGTGTGTGTGTGTGTGTGTGTTCACATGGCATTCTCCTCTATGTGTGTATGTCTCTTTCATCGTAACTTGATTATGTCTGCAAAGACCCTATTTCCAAATAAGGTCATATCTGCAGGTCCCAGGAGTTGGACTTGGACACAATTCAACCTATAACAACCTGGAATTCTTTATTGGATACAATTCATATATCCTCTATTTACTAATACCATTGATAAGAGACTCTGGGAACCACACAAACATAAACTCACACACGTACATTTTGGCCTCCACCTGAAAGACTGACCAGTTAGACCTAAAATTAAGGAGGGGGTGACTTTTTAAAAATTCTGATCATAGTATTTTTGTTTTGTTTTTTAATATTAATAACCACGTAGCCTGAAATGATATAGTTATTTGAAGTTTAAGAATTATACCCACAACATTTTGTTGAAATTCATCATGTCTGTAGTTACAATCCATTACATCTACCTGCCTTACCTTAGTATAACTGAGACAAGGACCCTACCTGAAAATATATCAGAAAGGCTCTTTTTCTCTTTTTTACAACTCACATAAATGTTAAAGACATCTAAGCTTTCTGGTACAATTCTCCTCATACAAAGATGAAGCTTGATTCACCACTCAGGCTTGCGTTTGAGTTGTCTTTCTAGAAGCCTGATGGATTTTCACTAATCCTCCACATGGCCTTTCCTGGTTGGCCGGGCTCAGGGGTGTGGTCTCAGGCCATACACCAGAGTAGAGCTGACCGACCTGTGTGTGACCTCATCTGTACCATTCTCTCAGCAACTGACTTATTCAGGCTTGAATTAGATTCTGTCTCCTTAAGGTTACACGTGAAACCGATTCTCATTCAAAAGCACTTTCAGTATATAACACAAGTGACGTATTTCCTTTGAAGTACATCAGTATGAATATTACTATCAAGACTTGTTTTTTGAAGCGTTCCCTAGTGCTAAGTCAGGTCACTGGGTTTACATGCTGGTCTGAAGTTCAATCAAGCCATTACATGCTCTGCTTTCCTTTACTGCAAGATGCTGTTCAGAGAGCATGAGCGTTCTGTGGGGTGGAAACAAAAAGTCGTGTTGTGGTCGGGATGGAAAACATCATTCCCCTTGAGTATGTTTTCTAGAGACTCTATCTTCCTGATATAAAATAAGTCTTTCTAAGATTAAGAGTATCTCAGAAAATAAATTTGGTGTTTGTTTGGTTTTGTTTTGTGGGGTTTTGTTTTGTTTTTTTGACATTTATAGCAAACAGATCAATAAGTGCCATAGACTAAAAACGGTGCTTATTCCCTGGATTTAAGTTTTCTTCCAAATCAGTGACAACTTGGAATATAGATTACAGCTGGGAACCACCCAAGAGCTCATATTCTGGGAGGAAATACTGATCAAAGTCATTAATTATGCTTCCATTGTCTAGATTTTAATTCCATTATTTTATCTCTAGAACAGACTGCTTCAGTATTAAACCTGGCTCTACCACTAACAACCAGTATGGATCTTGGATAATTAACGACTTGCTGCCTCAGCTTCCTCACCTGTAAAATGGGATGATAATAGTATCTTAAAGGGCTAATTGAAGATTTTAAAAGTTAATGAATGTAAAATGCTCAGATCAGTGCCTAGCAAATAGCTCTCATGTTAGCCATCTCCAATGAAGGCAGAGGTGTTTGTTTTGTTTTGTTTTGTTCGCAGCTTAATAGATAGCACTGAGAACACTGCCCTGTACATAATAGGCACTCAATTAATTTGCGTTTTTTAAAAACTTAATGGATCCCTGGCCGGGTAGCTCAATTGGTTAGAGCGTGTTCCTGATACACCAAGGTTCGGGGTCAATCCCTGTTCAGGGCACATACAAGAGTCAACCAATGAACACATAAATAAGTGGAACAACAAGTTTATGTTTCTCTCTCTCTCTCTCTCTCTCTCTCTCTCTCTGTCTCTGTCTTTCTGTCTCTCTCTCCCCCTGTCTATCTCTCTCTCCTTTTCTCTCTCTCTCAAAAAAAATACTTAATGGATATTTTACCTTTATTAAAGTTACTAGTACTTAACATTGGATGCTAAAGTCGAAAGAGCCTAAGTACATAAAATATTCAACCTTCCACATCACAAGAGGAACCTGATTTTCACTATAAACATTTATTTTACCAACCCTTGAATATGAGATCATAACCAAACACATTGTTATCCATCACAGTAAATGTATGAACAAGACTTTATGTTGGGAATTTTCACATTTTCTTCTCTTACGCCTATTTACGTATGCATAACTGCCTTGCTCCAGAAAAGACTTCAGACAACTTTATAAATATTTTACTTTCAGTTTTGTATTTTCCTTTCAACCTGTATTTTTCTTTCAGTTCTACATAAATGATATGGAGACATTCTCCTACTTCACAGGGAAATCTATTCTTTTGTTCTTGCTTTTCTGAGAGCCAACATTTGTGAACACTAATGAGTGGGGACATTTAATATTTAAAAACAGAATGAGTGGCATATTTGGTGCCATTTGATTGAAAAATGTGAATCAGGAATGGCATTAACAGGTCACATGCTCCTGAATGATAGAACAGCCTTTGTATAGATCAGAACGAGAAAAGCTAACTCTAGCCCTGGTTGGTTTGGCTCAGCGGTTAGACCGTCGGCCCGCAGTCCAGAGAGTTCCGGGTTCGGTTCCCACTAAGGGCACGTACCTCGGTTGCAGTTTGTCCCCGGCCCCAGTTGGGGTCATGTGGGTGACAGCCAGTCAATGTGTCTCTCTCTCTCTTCCTCCCTCTCTCCCTTTCGCTCTATCTGAAGATGAATGCAAAAATGTCCTCGGGTGAGGATAAAAAAAAAAAAAGCTAACTCTATAGGTGAAAAAAAAATGTAACTTTTTTTTTTTAGTTTTGCACTTGTCAAGATGTGAATCAGAAAATCTACAGCACACTGAAAAACTGGTTAGTGTGGAAGGTTCTTTCAATGGTGAGAGGAGATTACATTCTATCTACGCTAAATCACTCAGTGTTAAGTGACCTAGAACAATACCACAAGGGATGAGGTCATTCCTACATAGCACATGTAATGTAGGAAAATTCTGTGGCCTATGTCTGCTTCACACAATGTCAGAAATTACCAGATAAATGGAAATTTAGCATGACCCTGGAGATGAATTGGATTCCTCACCTTTTCTTCTGGCGTCATGACACGGTCTAGGCCAGCCAGGCTGCACTGTACCACCCTTCCTCTGTCTCCCTCAGCCCCTTCCTCAGTGGGATGACGCTTGTCCAGCGCCTCTGTTTCTGACCCCTCTCTTCTGTTTCTTCCTCCTGAGCTATAAAGTGAAGAATCGAAATGTTTACTCAACTGCAGAAAAATATGGCAAACACTGATCTAGATATAGTCAATAGAAGACCAACAGGTATTCATTCACATTTTGCAGTTAGGTAAAAATAACAACAACAAAAAATATATATATATATTTTTGAGATGTATTCTTTGTTTCAGCCTTCTTGCACTGCACTCAATTATGAGGAAAAACACTAAAAACTCTAGGCTAGACGGTCAAAATTTAAAGAGAGCTTATGTTTATTCTCAGTCTCAGAGAATACACACAAAATTCAAGAGACATTTTCCAATAACTCATTCATTGTTCAATATTCAAAAGCTCTTATTGTTCTGCCTTTGAAAATGTTTTGTGGTGTCATGGTGTCTTCCCTACAGTTATTTCCCTGCCAGGATTTTTGCACTACCAAACCCTTCTACAGAGTTTAAAATGTCCTTTCCAAACAGGAGGCCATTTGGTGTTTTAGAGATAATATTTTAGAAGGTTAATAGCAACTGTGTAGAGGATATATTATGACAAAGGGGAAGTCAGGAGAGACGTGACTCAAAGATGACCCCAGTGTTTCTAGACCTGGTCCATGGTGTTGCCATTAACTGAGATGGAGAGCCCAGAGGGAGGGAAAATGGGGCTAGAAGTAAGGAACGGTGTGTTATACCTTGGCACATGTTGAGTTTGAGACACCTGAAAGGTGTTCTTGCAGACATTTCCAGGAAGCTGCTGGAAATTTGGGTCTGAAGTTCAGGGTAAGTCTGAACGTATAGACTTTGGAACCATTAAACATAGGTTAAGTATAAACTTAAACCCTGGCAAGAGTATACTAAGCAAAAAGGTGGCCAAAGACTGATCTTTGGAGAACATTGAGGAGTCCAGGCAGGGCACTAAAAATAGCCAGAGAAGAAAGAGAACACAATTTGCCACAGAATCCAAGTTCAGCTGTTTCAAGAAGATGGTCGGCAGTGCAGAATGGTGCAGACACCAAGCAGTGAGAGTGCATCAGAAGGCCATTTGGCCCTGGCTGGTTTGGCTCAGTGGTTAGAGCATTGGCCCAAAGACCTAAGGGTCTCGGGTTTGATTCCCAGTTAAGGGCACATGCCTGGGTTGCAGGTTCGATACCTGGCCCCTGTTAGGGTTGTGCAGGAGGCAACCAATCGATGTGTCTCTCTCACATCAATGTTTCTCTCTCTCTCTTTTTCCCTCCCTCCCTTTCATTCAATCTAAAAATCAATGAAAACATACCCTCAAGTGACAAAAAAAAAAAAGGAAGGCAATTTTGGTGGGTAGGAGCTAACTGTAACCCACTGAAAAAGCAATTTCAGTAGATGGTAAAGTCAGAAGCCAGATTTTACTGCATTGAGAGGGAAAGGGAAAGTAAAAATGTAAAAACAACTCAGTAGTCATTTCTAAACCTTTGTCTCAACTACTTTTTTTCTGAGATTTATTTCAGAGAGTTTGTCTTACTATATAGAAATAGCCATCTCAAGCAGATATTTAAATATATATTAATCTAGCAAGTGTGTTAAATATAAACAAGGCAGGTACAAGAAATCAATATGATGGAAAAGATAAGACTGAAAGTAGGAACCTTAGAAAAACTCAGTGTTAACATAGGCACATAAAAGAAGAAAGGGGCCATTTTTTAAAATCTCATTTCAACGTCATTGCCGTTTATTATGTGTTTATGTTCACTATATAGTCTGGCACCACATTAAGTTAAGAATTGCTAAGAAAATAAATAATTCTGACCTTCAGTCTTATTCACAGATTAAAAATGTTCTGATATACCATATCTTGTGATACTGTATTGATAGGTACATAATAAAATATGAGCAAACCAATACATGAACTTTTCATATGACTCATTAGACGAATTCCTTAGCATAGAAATCTAACTTTAAAAAGGAAGGATGGAGGGAATGGATAAATAAACTGTGGTACATCTAGACAATAAAATATTGTTCAGCTCTAAAAAGCAATGACGTGAATGAACAAACAGACATGAAGGAAACTTAAACGCACATAACTATGGGAAGGATGCCAATCTGAAAAGTCATATTCTCTGATTCCAATTATTTGACACCCTGGAAAAGGCAACACTATGGAAGCAATGAAAAGATCTGTGGTTGCCAGGGGTTACTAGCAGGGAGGGGAGAATAGGCGGAGCATATAGGTTTTTAAGGCAGTGAAAATACTTTGTGTGACACTATAATGGTCGATAGGCATTATTCTACATTTTTCCAAACCCATAGAATGAACAACACCAAGAGTAAATCCTAATGCAAACTATGGATTTCGGGTCACCGTGATGCATCAATGTAAGTTCATCAGCTGTAACAAATCACCACTCTGGTGAGGGATGTTGGTGATGGGGGAGGCTATGGACATGAGGGGGCAGAGAGTACATGGGAAATCTGGGTCCTTTCCTCTGAATTGCGCTGTGAACCTAAAACTACTGAGAAAACAATAGTCTTTGAGGTGGGGGGAATGGAAGGAAGGAAGGTGGCACTTAGAAATAAAAACCTAAAAAGGTGGTCAACAATGTACACAGACATTAGGTTGGGGAAAGCAGGAGAGGAGTAGGAGCAGGGAGGAGAGGATCAATGTGGAAAAAGCGGGCAGGGGGGGGGATATCTGTAATACTTTCAACAATAAAAATAAATAAATAATAAATTAAAAGGTGGTTGAACTATCATATCAAAATATAATTATTCAGGAACAGAATAGAGAGCCCAGAAATAAACCCACACCTTTATGGTCAATTGGTATTTGACAAAGGAGGCAAGAACAAACAGTGGGGTAAAGATAGTCTATTCAATAAATGTTGTTGGGGAAATTGGACAGACATGTGCAAAAAAATGAAACTAGACCACCTTCTTACACTATACACAAGAATAAACTTAAATGGATTAAAGACTTAAGTGCTAGACTTGAAATCATAAAAATCCTAGAAGAAAATACAGGCAGTAAAATCTCAAACATTTCTCGTAGCAATGTTTTTTCTGATGTATCTCCTCAGGCAAGGGAAACAAAAGAAAAAATAAGCAAATGGAACTATATCAAACTAAACAACTTTTGCACAGCAAAGGAAACCATCAACCACTGAATGGGAGAACATATTTGCCAGTGATACATTTGATAAGGGGTTAACAGCCAAAATTTATAAAAAACTTATACAACTCAACACCAAAAAAAAAATAATAATTCAATAAAAAATGGGCAAAGAACCTAAATAGACATTTCTCCAAAGAGGACATACAGATGGCCAATAAGCATATGAAAAGATGCTCAATGTCACTAATCATCAGAGAGATGCAAATTAAAACCACAATAATATATCACCTCACACCAGTCAGAATGACTATCATCAATAAATGAACAAACACCAAGTGTTGGCAAGGATGTGGAGAAAAGGGACCCCTGGAGCACTGTTGGTGGGAATGCAGACTGGTGCAGCCACTGTGGAAAACGGTATGGAGTTACCTCAAAAAATTAAAAATGGAACTGCCTTATGACCTCGTGATTCCGCTTCTGGGAATTTATCCTAAGAAACCCAAAACACTAATTCAAAAGAATACATTCACCCCTATGTTCATTGCAGTATTATTTATAATAGCCAAGATTTGGAAGCACCCAAGTGCCCATCAGTAGATGAGTGGATAAAAAAGCTATGGTACATTTACACAGTGGAATACTAATCAGTGGTTTAAAAAAAAAAGGCAATCTTACATTTTGTGACAGCACGGATGGACCTGGAGAGTATTATGCTAAGTGAAATAAGCCAGTCAGAGAAAGACAAATACCATATGATTTCACCTATATGTAGACTCTAATGAACAAAATAGGCTGGCACATAAAATAGGAACAGACTCATAGATACAAAGAACAGACTGACAACTATCAGAGTGGAGGGGTGTTGGGAGGCTGGGTGAAAAAGGTAAAGGGAGCCCTGGCTGGTTTGGCTCAGCGGTTAGAGCGTCAGCCCAAGGACCAATGAGTTGCGGGTTCGATTCCAGTCAAGGGCACGTACCTTGGTTGCGGTTTGTCCCCAGCCCTGGTTGGGTGGTGCAGGAGGCAACCAGTTGATGTGTCTCTATCACATCAATGTTTCTCTCTGTCTCTCTCTCTCTCTCTCTTTCCATCCCACTCTATCTAATGATAAATTAGAAAAATATCCTCAAGTGAGGAATTTAAAAAAAAAAAGTGAAGGGATTAAGCAAAAAAAAAAAAAAAAAAAAAAAACCCTCATAGACACAGACAACATATGATAGTTTTTACCAGAGGGAAGAGGGGTGGGGAGAAGTAGAAGAGAGAAAAGTGGAGCTGAATGGTGACGGAAGGAGACTTGACTTGGGTGATGAACACACAATACAATACACAGATGATGCATTATAGAATTGAACACCTAAAACCTATATAATTTTATTAAACAATGTAACCTCAATAAATTTATATATATATAATCATTCAATTGATTTATTAGCAAAGATGTTTCTTTCATCCCCCCCCCCAACTCTGTTTTAACCACAGAGCTAACCACAAGGGACAGAGGAGCATGAAAAACATAACACAGTCTTTAACCTTAAACTACCAGGCACTTTTCTATATTCTATATCTGTATTTTCTTTTTTCCATCCTCATCCAAGGACATTTTTTCATTTTTTGTTCAGATAGAATGGGAGGGAGAGAAAGGGAGGGAGGGGGAGAGAGAGAGAGAGAGAGAGAGAGAGAGAGAGAGAGATAAACATCTACGTGAAAGGGACACATCAAGTGGCTGCCTCCCGCACGACCCAACCAGGGCCGGGGACAAACTGCAACCCATACGTGCCCTTAGCGGGAACCGAAACTGGGTCTCTCCGGACCGCAGGCCAACGCTCCAACTGCTGAGCCAAGCCAGCCAGGGCTGTATTTTCTTTTTAATTCTGATACTAACCCTGTGAGTTGGGCACAGGAGCAGACCAGGTTCTAGGAGGCCTGACGCATATGCAATTTGAGGAGCACACTTTAAGGAAAAGTATACTGTTAACCACTGCAATATAGTGCATCCTAAAGCTTATTTCTTTCAAAGGATTCACAGTCTGGGCAGGAAGAGAGACTGAGAAGGAAGAGAGACCAAGTAAACAGCTAACATGTGCTTTGGAAGAGATTTATTCAACCGCAAATATTTATGAGCATCTACTCTGTTCAAGGCATTGTTTTAGGTACTTGGGCTAAACAAAAACTCTTGCCCTTATGAGGGTTCCATTCTAACATGGAGGTAAAAAACAAATGTAATGAATAAAGAAATTATATAGTATATTAGGAGCTGATGGGTGTTTTTTTTTTTTAAAGGACTGAAGCATAAGAAGGTCAGGTGTTGAAGGGGGGTGGAAAACAGGTCATAGCTTTAAGTAGCATAATCAGGGTAGGTCTCATTATAAGGTGATATTTAAGCAAAGACTGAAGGGCCAAATGTAACTGCATGGATATCTGGGGAAAGAGGGTTCCAGGTTGAGGAAACAGGTAGGACATGTCTCATATGCTTAAGAAACAGCAAGTAGGTGGTGAGTTGGTGAATGAGTGATGAGAGACTAGCCGGAGATACAGTGTGAGAAATTAAAGGGTAGGGGGAGTTATAAAACATGTAAAGAATTTGTTTTCACTCTAAGACATTGGTTGAAATATTTTGAGCTAAGGAGTGGCAAGATCTAATTTATAATTTTAAAGTATTGTCCTGGCCACTGTGCTGAGTTTTTGATAGCTCAGACCAGAATGGTAACAAGGCAGGTGGTGAGACATGTTCAGATCTTACAATAACTTTTAATGTAAAGCCAACAAAATTTGGATTGTGATGATCAGGTGTGAAATAAAGAGGGGAGTTGAGGATGACTTCAAGGATTTTGAACTAAGATACTGGAAAGATGAAATTACCTTCAAATGAGAAGGATAAGGACACAGAGCACATTGGGAGGGGAGGTGGGAAATCATTCATTTGGAGACACGTTATGTTTGAGATGTCTGCAAGGTATCTAAGTAGAGATGTCAGCTAGGCACTTGAGTAAATGGGTCTGAAATTCAGAGATGCCGATACTAATGGAGCATCAAGGAAGAGAGGAAGAGAGTGCCTTCCCCGGCCTGCCCTGGAGACAGCAGTGAAAGGTGCCTGGCTGGAGAATTCCCAGCCTGAAATTCTGAAACTAGTTGTTAATAATGGGGAATATGTTAAATACAAAATCACATGTTGCTCAAAAATGAGAGATGTGAGCCCAGCCGATGTGGCTCAGTTAGTTGAGCACAGCACCATGCACCAGGAGATTGCAGGTTCGATTCCCAGTCAGGGCACATGCCCGGGTTGTGGGCCTGATCCCCAGTGGGGGCGTGCAGGAAGCAGTCAATGGATGTGTCTCTCTCATCGATGTTTCTCTCTCTCTCTCTCCCTCTCCCTTCCTCTCTCTGAAATCAATAAAAACATATTGTTTTAAAAAATGGAAGTTGTAAGTGAAGGCAGGGGACAAGAGTCCTGAGAAGAGAAAAAGTGAGTGGCCGTTTTCATCCTTGACTTTGTCATCCCTTGGTCGAACAAAGGACGGACATACACATTGCTGACACACGGAACTCGTCTCCCACCCTTAGACTCTCCACCACATCTCCCTTCCCTCCTCACTAGCCAAGTCCTTCCCTTCAGCAAGTGAAGTAGAGGTTCCACAACCCAGGACTCAGGAATCCTGGCCTGCTCCCTTGCGGGGAAGATACATAAACCTCTCACTAAGACAAGATGCCAAGTTCAAAGGCAAGAGATATTAAACTAATAACTTGCAATGATGAGAACTATAAATAATCTCCAACATAAGGGAGGCTGGAGGATTTCAGGATTCTCACCCGACTTCTTTATACATTTTCTCTTGCACACCCTACACTTACTGGCAACAAACCTGAAAAACAGGCTTCGTGACATTTGTCCTTCAGTTCTTTCTCCCATATGTTTGCTGTATGAAAGCACACTGGTATCCTTGGTTACTTTTGCAATTTTCAAGAGACCCTCAAATAGAACACAATAAGCTGATAAGTGGATACAGCTTCAAGTAAATAGCTGTTTGTCCCTATGGTTTCTTCTCCGAAATTCAAAGCAAACATCCCATTTATTCAACCAACATTTATCATTCGTTTTCTAGGTTGTGGGAACTGTGCTAGGCCCTAGAAGGAAGATTCAAAGATGAACCGGACATATTCTTGACCCTGAGGACCTTCCAGGGCGGAGAACTACCCTTTCTCCAGCTGCCCACCTGCTGTGGCTGCCTTTTCTCAGGTCCTAAATCTTCACCCTGGCTCAGCAGGTTTCCAGGCATAAAGAAATCATGCCTGTCGCTAGGCCATTCTATCTACTGTAAAGCAGCAATCTCAACCAGAGATGATTTTGCCCCCCACCCCCACCCCGTGAGGCACTGGGCAATGTCTGGGGGCATTTGGGGCTTTCCCAAATGGGGCAGTGGGTTGGAGGTGCCACCAGCATCTCGTGGGGAGAGTCAAGGATGCTGCTAAACATTCTACGTTGCACAGGACGATCTCCATGCCCCTCAAAAAATCATGCAGCCCAAATGCCAACAGTGCTAAGATTAAGAAACCTATTATAGATGGTCTTCATTTTAGCTCTTTGTCCTTATAATATATGCCAGTTAGTCATCCGTTGTGTTGTCTTAGCAACAAGAGCACTAACAAAGCATGGTGCCTGTCGTTGACTAAGCTATGTGAAGTAGGGGAAAAAATGAAGGAAGTTTATCTTCCTCCTGTATCTTGCTATAGTCAGCGGGAGGCCTTGCTGAGACTCATTCTACAAAACTGCGGCCGGAGAAAGAAAAGAATCCGGTCCAACAGTGACGTGGAAAACATATATCTTTTGTTTTTCCCGATATTTTTCACCATGTTCTTCATAGGCAGTATTCATTGCTGTCTTTGAGTTTTTTCTCGCGTTCACTTTGCTGCATGGCAATTTCTTCTTCCTGCTCGTTTTCACCTAACCAGAGTCACCTGCTCCCTCAAGAGCCATTCAAACACTGACTCATTCATTTATTCCAGCTACTCCAGGCCTCAGCAGTAAAGCCCCCTCCAGCCTAACGCCCCATCAAAACACACTCCTGCCGCTACTGCGTCCCTCCTTGGAGAACTAACCCCATCTCTTCGAACTAAAGTGTTACAGTTCTTTGTGACTCTCCAACTAAATTACAAGGTCCTTGAGGTCCAATTCCAATTAGAAGAATATGAGTATTTTTTTTCTTAATCTTGTTTGACCGAAAGTTCCACAATCATATAGCACAGATGAATGGAGAAAAGCGATACTACATTTCAGAATAATTATTGTTACGAAAATGTTATCTTTGGAGAAAAAAAAAAAAAACATTGATCTAGAAATCTCCAAAGTCAGCTAAGGTAACTTCACATGTCAGGGTCTGAAAATCTTTTTTACTTAGGCAAGACAGGAGGAAGAAAGAAACATTCCTGCTTCTAGGCTGGTAGGTAGAATTTTAAAAGTTTTATTTAAAATGTGGGCAATTTAACAGATCCATTTACGGTAGGAGGAGTGGGTTGTGAGAAAACAATACATTTTTCTATTGTTTGCACAAAAAAGAACTCTGCTCTGACTTTATTAAAAGTAGTGACTCACCATTGCTCATACCGAGAGAAAAGCAAGATAAGTCTGTGTGTCACACATCATTTCCTTTCTGTCCAGATGAGCACAGAAGCTCTTCATTTTGGCTGAGCCAACCAAGAACATCCAAATTTACAGCATTATTACCAGCCATTCATTATCTTATCATTGTAAAACCAGGCCAAAGCCAAAAAGACACTTCTATTCTTTTGCTCTTTCAACATGAAAACTCATGGGTGCAGGGATCTGGGAGACAGACCGCTGCAGAGAGGTGGCCCTGGGACTCAGGCTGTGTTGGAGTGAAACCACACTCGGCAGGAATTGTATATCAGTTACTTCCTTGCTATGAGAACTTGAGCAAGTCATTCACCTTTCTTAACCCATGCTCTTGACAATTCACAGAAGCTTATCAAGGATTGAATGAGATAATGTATGTTAAGTGCTTAACAAAATGCCTGGTATCTAACAGGTGCACAGAAAATAGTCCCTTTGCTTTAAATGCACCTGCTTTTGCCTTCAAACTTACATGTCCTTACCATCATTTCATCCATTTCCCTCTGGCTCTCCAGAAATAGAACCCCTTTCAGTGTGTTAACAATATCCTCTGTCTCTCATCCTCAGGACACATTGGGCTTCCTTTTCATTGCCCATGTATTTCTTAAAATACACCTTGGGAGAGATGACATGTTTAAAATGCAGCAGAGCAACCTGTTCAGAAACTCTGAGGTCTGAGCAAAGTGAGAACATGATGAGTGAACATGAATTATGCACTGAATCGCACAAGAATCCCGAAACAGGAAAATTGACTCTGTTGGGTGCGGTTCTACAATCATATAATGTGGTTTTCAGTTTAAAATATCGACTATAAAACACATCTCGAAGTGAGTTTTGGTTTGGCTATAACCACAGCAAAAAGAAAGCCCACTCACACTAAGAATGACCTTTACACCTGTTTGGGTTTCTTAGTAACTTATTTAAACAGATTGTCTATACAAGATGGAGTTTTATGGCTGGTATCAGTCCAAAGGTGGAGAGAACACGAACAAAGAGTGTTTAGCCATGTTTTTTAGTGCATTTAGTTCTTGTGAAAAGTAACAGCAGATGGATTCCTGGAATTTTCTTTCTTTCTTTTTTGGGTAAAATAAGTACACAACAAGTAGAAACTATAAAACGAATGTAATTATTCTTCCGATTGTCCCAACAGGGAAAATAATCTTTATAAAGTATTCACTCCAGTTGTCAAACAAAAAATAAAAGCTCCTACCAAACAATTTCCTTTTATCCCAAAGTCCCATTTGCTCTGCCTGCTAGTGGCTCGGCCTGATGGGCCTTTTCACACAAGCAGAAGCATACGACACACGGCAGAATATGGGACAGTCGACTGCCAATCAGTAAACACGAACAGACGCCAGAATGTAGGTTCTGTCACAGAAAAGAAGCAACCACATTGGGAGACTGGAAGCAATGACTATTTCATCCTCCTTGAGAAATGTGCATATTAATTAGCTGTGCAGTAAAGGTGAATTATTTTTGTCCCATGCAGGTTTCAGGAAATCAGAAGTGGATTCAGAAAGACCTGGGAGTTGGAAGGAGGGGACAGATGGCAGATAAGGCTGTCTGTCCTCCGGGTAGGAGCTGTCAAAAGCAAAAAGCTCTCACGGATCCACTGCTGCCTGCTAGGAAAGAGTAAAGCAAGATCCAGAAAAATACCTGAGCCCCTGCTGCTTCTCTGCAGAACCTTCTGGGGAGGAGGGGATTAAGTCAGCGCTGCTGGCATCTTGTTTGGTTTGCCTTTGTGTGCATCTGTTTCCCCTGAAGTGGAAGTTATCAAAGTACCACAAGCTTGTCAGGTCTCAGAAACTTCCTATCTGTCCTGGACAAGGAAGTAGGAAGACTATCACACGGGGACCTGGTTTTGGAAAATATGCAGAACAAAGAAAAGAATGAAAAAAAAAAAACTGAAAGGATCAGACACGCTTTATGATGTTTATCCAAATTAAATCTCTTAACATTGATGTTTACCATCATTAATTCTTACGTAGTCACATTTAGGGGAACAACATTATCCATCAATGGCTGCTGCTGGCTTTATACAAGTGAGTTACTGTCTCCTATAGCAGGTCTGCAGCACACTGTACTGAGGCTTAAATCGGTTCTTCAAAACCCACTGGCCAAATGGAAGCCAGAGGATAGTCCTGACAGAGAATCAAGGACCAAAGAAGGAAATCGGAAAAGAGTCCGTTTAAAAAGGTTGCGAGCTCGGCCGGTGTGGCTCAGTTGGTTGAGCATCGACCCATGCACCAAGAGGTCGTTGGGTTCGATTCCTGATCAGGGCACACGTCCAGGTTGTGGGCCAAATCCCCAGTGGGGGCATGCAGGAGGCGGCCAATCAATGTTCTCTCTCATCGCTATTTCCATCTCTCTTTCCCTCTCCCTTCCTCTCTCTCTAAAATCAATGAAGAAAAAAAAAAAGTGCTTGAATCCAGAGGGAGGAGACAGAACAAGGGCTGGAAAAACCTGTGATTTCTTTACCTTTGTGTTTTGGACGGGGACATTCCTTTTTAATGCCTGTTGTCTATGAAATTGGCACCCTTGGCTAACATTTCCAGAACCGCCAGGTGAGGATTCCATGCAAATGGCTTCCTCTTGGGCCCAGTCACTCCATCCATGCCGTGGTCTGGCTGAACAGGAGGAAAGCAACCCAAGTATCGGCATGAAAATAGGACAACCTGGCCTCCCACTTTGCTTTAACGATTTCCATATCCAGTAGGACAAGTTTTCTCGAGACAGGCCTGCAACCACAGGCACATGTCTCGCCCTGTTGAGACTCCATAGAAGCTAAAGCAGCCTGAACTCCCCAGGGTAGAGTCAGGCACAAAAACCTACACCCACATGCAAAAGCAAGGGAAGCCAAAGTGGGCAAAATTTTCCACCCATTTGCTTCCAAAGCACATATTACTCAGGGCACGGGCGGTGGGGAGAGCTCTGTGTGCAGACACATGCTCAAACCTTTCCATTTGCTTTTCTGTTTGCCTGCTCCGTGCACGCCATTGGGAATCTAAACAAGATGAGGGGCCGAAAGCATCACTTTGGAAACTTCCGGGAATGAAAATCTCCCTCCTCTTTAAAAAAAAAAAAAATCCCTACTCTTCTCTTGGCTAAGGTTTCCCTTTGATGGCATTGCTTGTCTGTCCCTGTTTTCCCAAGTCCACTGTCTTCCCCATATTTGAGCTAATCATTGACACGGGTAATCCTCCATCTCTTGTTGTCCACACTGAGAGTTTCTCTTCCCATATTGGTTGGTGAGTTCTAGGACATTGCCACTGTCCAGTTCTGTGTATCACACTGTAACTCTTGCCTGGGTCATGAGAGCCAGGCTGAAGAGGGGGTCTCTGGTTAGCTGCTCTCTCATTCACTCAGGCAACAGACACATCGTGTTGTAACTAACCACATGGGGTTAAGACCAAGAACAGAAATGGTTTCAAATCCCAGGTCCAGTATTTCCCTAGCCATGTGACTGTGAGCAAATCATGAACATCTCTAAACCTCGGTGTCTTCACAAAATATGGACAGAATGTGTTGATGTGGGAATTAAATAAGGTATCGTATGCAAAGCGGTTCATACACTGTCTGACGTGGTGAGCTGAGTAATGTTAGCTGTTCCTAGCATCATCACAAGCATCACTGTTAAGCTATCCAGTTGTCATGCCAGACAATGGGAAATAAAGATGAATAAGGTTCTAACTCCAAGGAGCTCACAGTCTACCCTTAGACACAGAGATGAAAAAAAATAACCATGTAGCAATAATTTCAACCTGACCATCTGCCCCAATTTTTCTGAATTCCTTACATTAAAAAACTATGGAACCTTGACTTTGAATCAGACAATGAATTGAAGCTAAATATTTTTTACTCAACACGCTCATCAAACCCCTGTGAACTTAATCTACAAGGTTTCCTTAAAGAGGTTTTGCCATTATTTTATATTCTTAATTCCCCTGACTATTATAGTTTTGTTTTTTCATGCATAGATACTACTACAGAAAAATGAAAAGCCGTGGAAAACCTAAGAAGCTCAATCTCCTGATTCAAATAAAAACATGAAAAATCAGAACAGCAGATTCAAGAACCCTTGTCCCCCAAGTACAAATGAACACATTCCCAATCCCATTAAACCTAGGCAGCTTCTAAAAACCTGCTATCAGTGGCCAACATTGCTGGCTCTCAGAATTGTTAATCATGTTAGCAAATGAATCATTCACTAAAGAGATCAGGGCTGGTATTCTGACACAAATACCAAGATACAGAATACAAAACTGAATCATATCTGCCATTTTTAGGTAACTCTGACAGTTGAGCTTGAAGTACCAAGTTTTGACAAAATACTGAATTTCTCTATTCTGTGCCTTAAGTTTTATAGCACAATAACAGGGCTATGCTTTTGTTGCAATTTAGCTGGAAACAAAAAAATATGTATTTAATTTTTTTTTCACATCTACATGCTCCAAATTTTTGTAGAAGTCTTTATGACTGTTACTTTGATGTATATGCCAAACAGGATAAACCCACGAAAAGCAACATTGCTAATGAACACAAGGAACTTTATGTAATTGTAATAGCCAGTTTGGCTAGTTTTATGGGAGTGTGTACATTTAATTTTGAATTGAGCAATATCCAATTTGGCAATGAGTCTTTCTGCTTGTTTGTTTTAATTACTAACAACCAGAGAAAAACTATCCACAGAAGCCAAAAGAATTAAAATCAGAAATACACTCTACTATTTGTAGACTGCCATGAAGACACCCAAATGATGTCACTTATTCAGGAGTTGTAAATGTCAAGAGGGGCAAAGTTGAAACTGCGTTAAGTGAGGAAAACATATACAGATAGATGTTAAGCTTTTTGAAGGATAAAGACTGTGACAGAAGTCCCAATAATAATCATTCATTCAATAATAACGTGTGCTCATGGGCCAGACCCTATTCTAGGTCTGAGGAAACCACAATGAACAAGTAAACAAAGTCCTCTCTTCTCAGAGCTTACACTCTAATGAGTAACGCACACAATAAACAAATAGCCAAACCATTCAAAGTGTAGTTTCGGGTAGTGCTGAGTGACATGAAGATGTCAGAGAATGGCTCTCTGAGGAGTGGACCTTTGAATAGAGATCTGAATGCCACTGAGAGAGTGGGGGTGTGCAGCCGGGCTGGAATCTGCAAGAAGAACATTCCAAGCAGAGGGAACAGCAAGAGTAAAGGTCCTGAGGCAGGAATACAGTAAAACTGTTCAAGGAACAGCAAGAGGCCAGTGAGGATGGAGCATAGTGAGCCAGAGCAAGGGAGGGGGAAGATAGATCAAAGGTCCTGGCAGGAACAAGATCACATGGGGCTCTGTGGGGTGTGGAGAGGTAAGATCTGACTTCTGCTTGCATGGCATCACTCTGGCCGCTATGTGTGTATAGAGTCTGAAGAATAAAAGCCATGCCCTGGCCAGTTTGGCTCAGCGGTTAGAGCGTCGGACTGCAGTCCAGAGAGATCCGGGTTCGGTTCCCGCTAAAGACATGTACCTCGGTTGCAGTTTGTCCCCGGCCCTGGTTGGTCGTGCGGAGGCAGCCACTCGATGTGTCCCTTTCACGTCAATGTTTCTCTCTCTCTCTTCCTCTCTCTCCCTCCCACTCTATCTGAACAAAAAATGGAAAAATGTCCTCCGGTGAGGATAAAAAAAAAAGAATAGAAGCCATGAGCCCAGTGAGGAGCTGTGAAAGGAGCTGAGCCAGAGATAACGGCGGCTCAGACCTCGGTGCTCCGGAGGGAGCAATATAAAGGCGCCAGAGGCAAGAATATAAAGGCTGAGCCACCAAGTTTCGCAGTAGATGAAGTTTGGGAATGATTCTTTTCCCTAAAACCATGTTCATTGATGGTTGTATCTACCATACCTAAAAAAATACTCAAAACATTTGTTAAATGAACTAACCCCTCTGAGCATCAGAAAACAAATTCTAGTTCCCCTCATTACCTTCCTTCTAACAGCACTGCTTCAGTCTCACACTGAGATGCGTGGTGGTCAGCAAGACAACAACGAGGATTGAAATACTCTGGAGTCAGAGCTAGGCTCTAAGAGCCCAGGGTGAGAATATATGGAGGTGTAAGTGGAATAAAAGATGCCCAGCCCTGGCCGGTTTGGCTCAGCGGTTAGAGTGTCAGACCACAGACCAAAGAGCTGCAGGTTCAATTCTGATCAAGGGAATACCTTGGCTGCGATTCAATCCCCGGCCCCGGTTGGGGTCATGTGGGTGGCAGCCACTCCATGAGTCTCTCTCACATCGATGTTTCTCTCTCTCTCTTCCTCCCTCTCTCCCTCCTGCTCTATCTGAAGATAAATGCAAAAATGTCCTCGGGTGAGGATTAAAAATAAAAATTTTTTAAAAGCCCTGTCCAGTTTGGCTCAGTGGTAGAACATTGGCCCGAGGACCAATGAGTGCCGGGTTCAATTCCAACCAAGGGCACGTACCTCGATTGTGGTTGGTCCCTGGACTTGGTCGGAGTCGTGTAGGAAGCAACCAGTCGATGTGTCTCTCTCACGCCGATACTTCTCTCTCTCTCTCCCTGTCTCTCCCACTCTCTCTACCTGAAGATGAATAGAAAAATATTCTCGAGTGAGGATTAGAAAAAAATTAAAAATAAAAAAGATGTCCTACCTCCAGGGCCCCAATTTTTACTTAGATTTTATTTAATATGTTTCCCATTGCCTACTGGGTAGAATTTACTTTCCTTGGCTTGGTATTTAAAATTATCCATGATCGCCCTGGCCAGTTTGGCTCAGAGGTTAGAGCATTGACCCACAGACCAAAGAGTCACGGGTCTGATTCCCAGTCAAGGGCATGTACGTTGGTTGCAGGTTCAATCCCTGGCCCCAGTCAGTGTTGAGTGGGAGTCAACCTATCGTTGTGTCTCTTTCACATCGAAGCTTCTCTCTCTCTCCCTCCCTCCCACTCTATCTAAAAAAATCAATGGAAAAATATCTTAGAGTGAGGATAGATAAATAAATAAATAAATAAATAAATAAATAAATAAATAAATAAATAAATAAAATTATCCATGATCTATCTCCCATCCCTCTTATGTCCAAATATTCCCCTTCATATGCCCTGTATTCCAGGCAAACTGAATTGTTCATGCTTAAGCCCTGTATTTTTCTTTTCCTGCTTCCATATATTTTCCCAGGCTGGGAATTTCCTGCCCAATCACATTTTATTCATCTTTCACAAAATCCCGCTCAATCTTCCTAAACTTTTCCTCAACAATCTGCCCTCACTTCAAACTTCTCCATTGAAGCTGAACTCCTAAAAACCACCACCCTAAAAACTGTAGGGGGAATCTACCCCTTTGCCAGTCATCTTGTTCTGTGTGTACTTTGAGGGCAAAGAAGAGCCTCGCACAGGTCATCTGCTAACATGTGTCGGGAAAAGCCCAGACATAGGTTCTTCTCTTCTTACTATCTCTGTCATAGCACAAAGGGTTTGGATCAACACTTCATTAAACCCCATTTCTTGATGCAAAAGTTAGAACAAAACAAGCTATAAGAACAACCACAGACTAATTTTATAGCCCTTCTAAAGTAATGGGTCTTAGCATAAGTCCAGACATGCAGGTTTACACCTAGCGACATCTTCTTTCCAAAACAACAAACACATTTATGATCTTTATAAGTGACTTGACCTCATTTTTCTCATCAGTGAAAATAGGGTAATCATTATAGCTACTCCACAGGGTTGTTTTGTGGATTAAGTTAGTTAACACTGATAATAGTGTCTAGCATACGCGTTTAATGTTGTCATCTACATCAGGTCTCTTCTGGAAGGTGAGGGAGCCATGTAACTGATGACTCACAGCAGTTGATACAGATGAACAGTCATCTATTTGGTAGCCAGATATTATCCAGCCCCAAAGGAGAGTGGAAACCACCTAAACTTTGTCTTGCATCTGCACCCCCCCTTAGATCTCAGCCAGTGATGGACTTGGACACATCACACAGGTCTGTGAACCAAGCTGTATTCCAATAAGCCCAAATGTCTACCTTACTTAGGGCTACTGTCATATAAGTGAGCACTGCTAATGGGAGTGTTCAGTAACTCATAAAACTCTCTCTCTCTCTCTTAATCAATCTATCAAAGCAGGGCAGGGAAGATCAAAGGGAAAAGCTAATGCTATGGCTTCTATGGTGAATGGTTCTAATCAGCCTGTGGCACTTCTGGCAGAAGGTCTACGACCAGAAGACTCTCACCACACTCTCCTTCCTTTACATTTCATTCTCATTTCTCCCCTCCACCATTACATTTCTATACTCTCAAATTCTATAGAGTACACCATCTTCCAAAAGATATGTTTAAGCCACAAGATAAGAGGTGTGCTCCCACGTTTGAGTCATTTGAACTACCTTGCAACAGGGAGGTAGCTCACCTTCACTAAGGGAATATATAATAGTGCCTGCTTTCATTCTCTTGCTTTTCCACTTAACCTCCTCCCGTACCTCGGGCTCTGAGTGTTCTTCATTCTATGGAATAATTCGTAATGCCCGTACTTCAAACCCCTCCTGTTTTGATGATGATGACAATGATGACGATGATGATGATGACGACGATGATGATGATATTGAATACTTACTATGAGCCTGAGACTGTGCTCAGGGACTGATAAATGTAACTCCTCACAACAAACCAATTAATATTATTATCCTCGTGAAACTCACAAGGAAATTGATGCTTAGAAAGGTTATGTAACTTGGCGAAGTCACATAGTTAGGAAGTAACAGAGCCATAACTTAAACCTAAAACAATCAAGCTCCAGAGCTCACAACTTCAACCACTTTGATTACTTTCTCTCCTTGGGATGACCCATTTTTACTCACATCTAGAGCCCAACCTGCCTACTGGCATTTGAATGTTGCATGTTTCTCAATGGGCACATTTGGCACACCAAGTAAATTCTCTTGAATCTAACCAGACAAAGCCCACCTCCTGACTTTTCCATTAGGGAAGATGGACCAGACAATCAAGCAGAATTAGAATTTGATATAGAATATTATTTATAGTTGTTATATGTATTTATTCCTGGGCTACATTATATTGAAGCTTGGCTAACTCCACACTTCTTTGCCCGCATCTCTGCTATAAAGGGAAGAAAAAAAAAAGAAGAGAAAAAAATATATATAGAGAGAGAGAGACACTTTCCTAGTTCCTTTCCAGACAAGAGTGAATGTATGACACAGTTCTGACCAATAAGAAATAGGTAGGAAGTCTATAGGTCAGAGGTGAACAAGCTTCTAAAAAACATTTATTTTCTCAACAAGAACAACAAAAAGGAAATAAGATCAGCAACATTTACCCATTCTCCTGTCTAGAATACAGATATGATGCCAGGAAACAATGCAGCAATCTTGAGACAATGAGTCAGCATGCCAATACACTAATGATGATGAAGCAGAAAGTTAGAAAGAGTCTTGGACTTTGAAGACATTGTTGAACATTTGTTAGCCCACTTGTATGTGAGATAATTAAATACTTTATTCTTTAAGCCAGTTAGTCAGTGTACCTGCAGCATAAAGCATTCCCTACTGGCACAACAGTAACAATAAATGGCTATTACTACATATTATGGGCTCAATTATTCTAAGAAATCCTTTGTTAGCTTCTAAATATACCAAGTTAAACCCTCTAGGAATGGTCATGTGGGTTCTGGGCTAGGAGGAACCTAACATCCTCACTGTAAAGACGGCAGTGCCTTGGGAGGGTGAATCCTGGCAATGAGCCCACAAGGAAGACAACCTGTTGAATTGTATATGATACACCAAATGGAGCAAAATACAAATCCAAACAAAGTTGGTCACTTCTATGAACTCAAGCCAGACAAAACCATCACATGGGGACAAACAAACCAACTGCAGTAGTATCCAGGACTCGGAGGCGAGTCCTGGGTTCTGATCCCCGTCGTGTTGCCGTAAACATTGTCGTTAAAGCTCTCTGGGCTGCAGTACCCCCATCTGTGGAATGAGACAAGGAACCAGATAACTTCTTGAGGCAAAGGCAGCTCTACAACACTATAATTCTTTGAATCTATATATTTTCCCGTGTGAAGTGAAAACATATGACTTGGGGGTCAGTAAACTTTCCTTTTGCTTACAAAGAACATGGAAATACAACCTTACACCTCTACCTTCTAGATACATTGAGTACAAAGGTAAATATTTCGTAGCAAATTATGTGATCGGAATTATAGCAGAAGGATCTGCTGCCAATCTGTATCACTATTCAAAGTTCAACCAAATCATAAAGCAGGATCCGTATGTACCTCCTTTAACGCGCTTGGTGACACAGAGCAACCAAGGACTTCAGTTGCTCCATATCTAGGGACTCACAGAGAAGACCCATCTGAACGAGAAGTTATATAACTAATCAAATCTGCCCAAAGGCCAGATCATAAAGTGAGTGAAATCTTCCTTTGCTCCTTCTGCCATGTTACCCATCCACTCCTATTCGAGATCTACCCACGCATCCCTTCTCCCCACCAAAATTAATTTCATCTCACTTTTTCTCATATATCACTGCCCTGTGCTTTCCAATGTGATATGATTAGATTACCAAATAAACTAATCCTGTGTCATTACATCAAAAGGAGAATTCTAGCCTCACAGAGAATGTTAACTCAAGAAAAAAAAAAAATGATAGGATTTACCTGAGTGACAAATACAAAAAAAAAAAGATTTAAAAATACTGAAATTCTAAAATACAGTCATTCAATTATTTCATATTCTTTCTTCATATAAAATAACACAATTCGGCTTACTAAGTAGTTCTTGAAGACTTTCTATGTTGAAAGTTGTTTGCTAGACTCTACAAGGAACTTACAGATGAATGAAATGTTGTCTGCTTTCAAGAAGCTGACAATTTGCCCTGGCAGGTGTGACTCTGTGGTTAGAGCACAGGCCTGAGGACCTAAGGGTCATGGGTTCTACTCCTGGTCAAGGGCACGTACCTAGGTTGCAGGTTTGATCCCCAGTCCTGGTCAGGGTCTTTCGAGAGGCAACCAATCGATGTGTCTCTCTCAATTGATACCTCGCTCTGTCTCTCCCTCCCTCCCTTCCACTCTATTTTTTAAAAAATCAATGGCAAAATATCCTCAGTGACGATTAACAACAACAAAAAGCAAAATACTTCATTGGTAGTTTGAATGAGCTGGTGAGGATGCCATAGCAAGATTAACTCAAGGAAACGGATTCTGCCCTGCCTTCCTTACGGCTGCCTTCTTGCCTTTCCCAGCCCACATAACCAAGGTAATAAGGAGAGAGAAAGTGGAACCCAAAGTCAGGAACACCAGTGACAGGTACAGAGCCAGAATGTGCACCTGCCGATCTCGATGACATCCTTTCTGTCACCTCCTAACCCTACCAGCGAGAGAAACTTCCCAGGAACTAGGGTCCCAAAAATCTCCACTGCAAGAGCAAGTCCTCCACTCACAGAGTCCTTTGCCCTCGACACCCCGCTCTGACCCTCCTAGAGCCCTTCCCAGGCAGTATGCCGTCGTCTGCTCCTGACACGCTTCCTCCCAGTGCCTCGGTGTCTGCTTTGATCAAAAAGAACATCATGTTTTAAATGGTGCTGACGCTCGGGCAGCGAGCAACCAAGGAACTATAAAGATCTGTTTAGAATCATAACCACTTTGCAGGCACACGGCCACTAGGACTTTATGACCATTAATTAGTTTATCCTCTCTGAATCCCTCTAAGGCATCCCTTATTATCTCCATTTGACAAATAGAGCAAGACTAAAACACAGAGAAATTGACTAATTGACTGGGTTGCAATAAGGGGAGGAAGACGGCCACAGACTATTAAAAGCAAGTACTGTAATGAAACTTGAAGATCCCGAATGCATGCCGGACTTTCTGCAACGTATTCGTATCCATGCTTTTTCAACTGGAAGCAGATTATTGGGGCTTCTCTGATTTACTCACCTTCACTTTCCAATCCAGAATACCAGGGCCTACTGAGATCAAGGACTCGCTCAAGGTCATGTTGGAGGAGGTTACGCTCCAACCCAAGTCTCCTGGCCCCGGATTCAGCACTCTGTCTTCACAGGGGAAACCCAGATCCAGAGACATGAAGTCACACAGCTTGCTGATGACAGCGCTGCTCCAGAGTCCCAGGACAAGTACAAGAACAGGTACTTGCAAAGGCCCCTGGCCAAGAGTGCATCCACCCAGAAGAAGGGGTGCCATCTGTCCACAGGGCTGCTGCTACCCAGAGAGGACACCTTCTTCTAACGTGCACGGAGACACCACATAGACCAACAGCAGCTCTGAGTTCGGGTCTCTTGACTCCTTTTCTTAAATAGGAAAGACAAGTTGCCTTTGGGAAATGGAAAAAGAAAAACCAAGAACGATATGTGGTTTCTAGGTTCTGTGGCATTATTGCATACCAAGAAGGCAATGCAACCAGATTGCCTGGCTAAAAAAGTGCCAGGATACTTTGTTCTGCTTATAATATAACATTCTAAATGCAGCACACTTGATTCAACTCCATGTTAATTAAATATGTTTTGAAGCTTTTAAAGCACGTTTTGGAAGATGTGTGCAATTGTTTTAGGTTTTGCACAAAGGAGGATGCCCGAATATGTCTCCTAAAATGTAAGGGGATGCAGCCTCCTCCCCTACCCTGCCCTGACTGTGATCGATCCTCCACCCAGCTAAGGCAGGAGGTGGGAAGATTGCACAGAAACCTATACCAATCCACCATGGAGGTAAAACTACCAGAAGAGAGACTTTATTTTCCATCTTGGCTCGAGGCCTAGCTACTGTCTCTTTTCGAAAACAGGTCCATGCTGCAGCTGCCTAGCAGCCTCTAATGCAGTGGTTGCATAAGGTCGCCTGGCATCCAGACCATCCCCTTTCCAGTGCAGCCACTACCAGGCTGGTAGCAACATTGTGGTGAGTGAACAGTAGGAGCTGTTTCAACATGGGAAGTGAGAGTGCGCGAAGAGGAGAAATGAATCTGATGTTTCTAACTTGGCCAACTGCGTGCACGGCAATATCAATAACCAAAAGGGAGAAAGGGGGAAGAGGAGAATTTCGAAGTGAAGTAAAGGAATTCTGCTTTGGAAATATTGACAGTCAGCTAGAAATGAAAGTCTGAAGCTCAGAAACATGCAGGGTAGAGCCAGAGGCGCAAATGTCATCATGGTCCTTCAGGACAGGGGACATGAGGCTTCCTTCTCTCTGCCTTTGCATCATCTATGGACCACGGAGCCCAGTACATTTGCCGGAAGGAGGGAAGGAAGGGGAAGGAACAGGAAGACCACTTCCAACCATTTCAGTGATCTATTATTACATCACAAACCATCATAATGATTTAGTATTTCTCACGATTCTAAGAGCTGACTAGGTGACTTTTCTGCTTCAGGTGCGGTGACCAGGCCACTAGAATGGTTGGAACATGTAAGATGACCTCATTGCACCTGGCTATCAAGGGATAGTGGGATAGTGGCTGCCATCAGAGAGCACAGCTGGGCTGTCAGCCAGGTGACCTCATTTCTCCTCCACGGACCTTTCCCTGTGGCGGCTTGGGCGTCTCCACTGTTGGCAGCTGGGTTCTAAGGAAGAGGCTTCCAAGGGAATAAGCCCCAATGTGCAAATGCTGATCGAGCTTCCACTTGCATTGTGTGTGCTAATGTCACGTTGGCCAAAGCTAGTTAAATAGCCAAGCTTAAATCAGAGTGGAGGAAAGTACACAAGGGCATGAATACTAGGAGGCATGGTTCACTGGGGGCCACCAAAGCGACAGCCAGCCACACCTTCTGAAGGAATTAAGGGCTCTCCATTTCCCAATAATATCACGATTAGACTTTTTAAGGTAGGATTCAAAATCTGATCCAATCTCATCACTCATGTTCTCACATGAGCTTTCAGCTCTGGATAGACTTGAGTTCTTAGGATCCTAGATTTTGTGATTGGAAAGAATCCTAAAGTTCACTCATTGCGCGCGCACACACACACACACACACACACTCCTCAGTCCCATCTCTGAGACTTCTCTCAGCATGTCTGTCTTCTTTTGCGCCTTCGAAACCCCAGCCTTTTATTGTCTGTATCCTGCTCCAAGACTCACACCTTTAACCACACTGCTCTTTAAAGAAACTTTATATGCTCAGGTCTTCTGACTTCACACAGAAGTCATTTTGTTCTTTGGAAATAAGTAAAGGGAATTAGGAGTAAAAGAAAGGCAGGTTGCGATGCAGCTCTGGCTCTGTCACCGGCCAGACCGAGGACTGAACCCAGGCTCTGCCACCGGCTAGCCCATGACACGGCACTTGTGATTTCTCCAGACCTCAAGTTTCTTATGTGTAAAGGGAGGATTATAATAATAGATACAGACAATGTTATTGGAACGACTAAATGCTACAGTGGATGTAAAGTCTTTAACGTGATACCTAAGACAAGGTGAGCACTCAACGCACATTAGTTCTTACTACCCAAAGGACATCATTGAAGAAGTCAATGCTATGTGGACAAAGAGGTCACAACAGGGCTCTCTCATGGAGAGACCAAGTGCTCAATGCAAACAGACTGAAAAATAAGGATTGATTGGTTCAACAAATGGAACATCAAGGTACGTAACAAGCTAATGTCGGAGTTCAAAGAACTTTGTTGCAAGTCAAGTTTTGTTTGCTTCGGTTGTTTTCTATTGTTCCTGTTTTTCAGTTCCACTCAGCTTTTCTCCTGGTGTCATTCTGAGGCTCCCCACGGTGGCAAGATGGTTTCCGCAGTATCACTTTCATGACGTCTCATTTGTAAATCCTCTGAGGAAAGAATGTGAGTCTCTCAGAAGTCTCAGCCAGGGAATCATTGCATCTAGTTGGCTCCTTTGGACAAAAGCTCATGGCTGAGCCAATCACTGCAGGCCGAGGAACCCTGTGGTTAGACCTGGGCCCCGGACCCCGCTCCCGAACCCTGTTCTGAGTGCCTGGGCTGAAAGTGCCAGTATGTGGCACCCAGAGAGCATCAGACTACTACTACCAGAAGAATAATTCTGGGCAAGCAGCGGCAACAAAATGCTCCCACAATACTGCAGACTCACAAAAGAGTTCAACGAATTATGGAATATACATACAGGAATCTGGAAAAATAATACTTTTAAATAAAAATCGGAATGATGTGGGAAAATTTAACTATATGTTCAATGAAAGGAGCTGGACATAAATACACACCCACGGTAAAATCCTTCAATGCTAACAATGAAAGAAAGTATCGCAAGAGTATGTCACTTTCCAAAGTTCACTTTACGCCACTTTGCTTTTATGAAAATAGTAGGTGTTTTCACTAACCAAAAAAAATCCAAAGAGGATTTTCGCTTTTACGAAAAAAAGCGAAAAGCAAAAGCGGCATTTAAGCATTTGTTTCTCAGTGAGCCCTTACAGGGGCAGCGGCACCCCAAGCAGCCCAGCTCCTTCCCTGGGACGTACACTCAGCATCTCCGCCTCAGCCCCACAGCTTTGAAGTGTGTCTGCGAGTGTCTGTGATGTATCTTGATTTACTGTGCGCGTCCCTTAGCAAGATGTGGCCTAGGTCATTCACGGTATGCCATTTCGGTTTCGGAAAGGTTTCCTAAGAACACTCCGCTTTCAGATAGTGGGATTTGAAACCTGTCCACAGCTAGCCCGGCTGAGCTAGAAAAGAGAAGAAAAACAGAACACGGTGAGGGAGAACACAGGAATTTATAAGAACACAACATAATTAGTTAATCACCACAGAAGTAAACACAGCGCCCGTTTAGAGGGAAGTCAGTTTTCTTTTGCCCAGCTGTATTTTTAACATTGTCATAGTAAAAAAAATAATCCTAGACATGCCTGAAGCATGTATCTGCCTCTTTTTTTATTTTCTCATTTTCCAAGAGGAAACTCATGGAAGACATCAAATTCCTATGTCAGAAATAGCCTCCAGGTTTTTATTAAAAGTAAAAGCCATGCACCATTTCTACAGGAAAGTTCAACACTGTATGTTGACGTATTAAGCAGTAAAGACATAGGGAGATTAAGAAAGAATTGAGGATGCCCCTGGACCTGTGACTGTCACCTTCTGCTTCTGAAACCTTTAAAGACTCCTCACATTCACACATTATATATATATATATATATATATATATATATATATATATATATATATGAAGTGAGTGCGATATATGTGTGTATAAATATATATACACATACCCATCACTAGATAATAAAAGAAGAGATTTTTTGATAATTTGTATTTTATTAATTATATCCACATCTTTACTCCTGAAAAATAACCATACAAAGTATGTGCCTCATATACGTGGAGGCCCCCAGACCCTTACCAGTGTCCACACTAGTGGGTGAAGCTGGTAAAGCCTATACGAGTCCCACAAATCAGGGAAAAGATTTTTATAAAACATATGCATTGAACGTTCCTAAAAACTATCTTTAGAAACCTCCCTCCCCCTGATTTCCCACTGAAAGCACTTGGCAATGCTTTCTCTCTGCCTCCACACTCCTGGCAGGTGCCTGCTCCTGGGGGGCTGGCCCGGGTCCATGACAGTGTGTCTCTCTGTACTGTCATGAGGCACAGCCTCTCTGGAATGCTCATGAACAGAAGTCTTCCACCTCGTCACACTTGACTTTCTTTTGGTTCCTCTCTCATGACCACTTTCCTCAGTTACAATTTCTCAACTCCTCCAGGTACGCAGGACTCCCCTGCCATTTCAAGGCTTATACTGGGTCCTAGCTATTGTCAGGTTGATCAGGGACCTATGCCTTCTTATCTCCTCTGTGCCCTGCCAAGGTGGAGCCCAACACTCTCCATACTTAGTAGTATTGCTCATCAGCCAATGGCAAAGGTCTTCCAAGACTGGGAGGGGAGGTCTCCGTCTTCTCTGGCCACGCTATCTTTTAGTAGTGGTACTCTGAAGGCAAGGCTCTACCCCTTCCATTTCTTTTCTATAGAAACCCAAGGGTTACTCTAACCACGGAAATTTCAAGCCAAGTAAAGAAAAGATAGCAACACCTTGAAGAAGATGCTATTTTAGACTCTTGTCTAAGTCAGCCATCACATCTTACTTTAGAGATTTCTTGACTCTGTGTGGAGTTTGGAGGTCGTTTATTTCTTTCTTCCAGCAATTTTCCTGGATGGACTTCTTCATGACAACCCTAAATTCCCACCATATCTGGCTGCTGAATCTCTGACTCCCATCTAACCCAAATTCAAGAAAAATCTTCTTCCTTTTCTTTTTAAAATTGTTTTTTCTTTATTGATTTTAAAGAGAGATAGAAACATCGATGAGAGAGAACACTGATTGGCCGCCTCCTGCATGCCCCCCACTGGGGATCAGGCCCACAACCTGGGCATGTGTCCTGACCAAGTATCCAACCAGCGACCTCTTGGTGCATGGGTCGACACTCAACTGCTGAGTCATACCGGCTGGGCACAATCTTCTTTCTTGATTTGAATTGGAATTATTTGTATCCCCCACAGACAGTGTGTCAGTTAATATTTTATCCATACTAGAACACTTTAATTTTTTAGAACACTTTAATTTTTTTTTTTTTAATCCTCACCGGAGGACATTTTTGCATGTATCTTCAGATAGAGCGGGAGGGAGAGAGGGGGGAAGAGAGAGAGAGAGAAACATCAATGTGAGAGAGACACATCGAGTGGTTGCCACCCACACAACCTCAACCGGGCCGGGGACAAACTGCAACCAAGGTACGTGCCCTGAGCGGGAACCGAACCCGGGTCTCTCTGGTCCGCGGGCCAACGCTCTAACTGCTGAGCCAAACTGGCCAGGGCGATACTAGAACACTTTAAAGTGCAAGAAAGGACTTTTAATAATTCAGCTGAGTCACAAACTAGAAGCATAAACTAGACCTGTCCTGAGCCAACAGTGACATATGATCCCTACTAATAGGCCCTGACATGGAGCTTTGTCCATATAGATGCTCAGTAAATATTACTTCACTGATTGGGTCTATTGTGCTGTGTCATTTTCTCGGTGCTCAGTTAATGCCACAGTGTATTTTAAAGTTCCATTTTTTTGGCCTTTTATTTTCTACTGTTTTGTTATTCCAGTTACATGCAGCAAGATAAGATAGCAGGTTCTTTTCTGATCGAAAACTGCCCCCATCAAACCTTTTTCTAAAAAGATATCTTTAAACATATCACATGTTGCCCTGGCCAGTTTTGCTCAGTGGTTAGAGCTTCAGCCCGTGGACCATAGAGTCCTGGGTTCGGTTCCAGCTAAGGGCACGTACCTCGGTTGCAGTTTGTCCCCGGCCCCGGTTGGGGTCGTGTGGGTGGCAACCACTCGATGTGTCTCTCTCACGTTGATGTTTCTCTCTCTCACTTCCTCTTTCTCTCCCTCCCATTCTATCTGAAGATAAATGCCACACAGAAAAAGTGTCCTCGGGTGAGGATAAAAAAAAAAAAAAACATATCACATTTTGTGGTAGTAAACTACAAGAACTCATTCATTCATTCAGCAAGCATATATTGAGCACTTATAATACACTAAGCCCTCTGAAAGGAAAGAGGATACACCATGAACACGACGGACATGTAGTCCCTGCCCTCCCACACCTTGCAGTAGAGCTCCACTGTAGGGAACCTGCAGGTAAGCAGATGATGACAGCAGAGCCTGGGTAGTGCTCTGCTGAGGAAATACAGTATGCACTAGGATCTCCCATAACTCTTCCTCCCCAGTGCCCCACATACACTTCCACCTCAAGCCACAAGTGTCATCATCCATTACTCCTCACTCTTTCTTCTCCTATTCTCATCACAGAATCTAATAAATCACTAAGTTCATTCATTTTTACTTCCTAAATATCTCTCAAGTCTCTTGAGGTGTCTTCTTACCACTATCTTTTTCCCTAGAAAAGGAATTTGAAGCTGAATCATTTTTAATCATTCCAAAACTTTCAGAATCTGATTGTAGATTATTACAGTAATCTGTGCTCCAGAAGATGGTAGTCAGAATAGGAAAGTGAGATGAAAGATGAAGAGAGGTGAACAGTGTCATGGAATTTTTAGGGAGTTGAATCGAAAGACCCTAATTATTTACTAGAGAGGATGGTGGGAGTAGAGATGGAGAGTAAAGAGGTGAGGATGACACCCAGATTTCTAGCCTGAACCCCTTGGTGGATGGTGGGGAACACAGAAGAAGGAACATGCTTGCTGTAAAACAAAACAATTGATGACTCGGTCTTTTGAGCATCTTGTTTATTTGAGTGCCTTTGGCCATCCAAGTGCAGAAAACAGTTGGAAACACTGTTCTGAGGTTCCAGAAAAAGACGTCATTTGTAACTAGATGACATTGAAGACTTGGAAATAGATGCTCAGGGAGAAGGACAAGTAAAAGGGAAAAGGGCATTAGAAAGAACCCTGAAGAAAACCAATGTGAAAGAGAAATCACAAGGAAGACTGAGAAGTGAAGAGAGTTAGGTAGAAAGCCTGCAGAGTAAGCTGTCATGGAAACCAAAGGAAGAGTTTCCAGGAGAAAATAGTCCAAGTGCCCATCAGTAGAGGAACAGATAAAAAAGCTGTGGTACATTTACAGAGTGGAATACTATGCAGCTGTTAAAAAGAAGGATCTGTTGCCTGGCCGGTGTGGCTCTGTTAGAGTGTCATCCCAAACACCAAGAAGTCACCAGCTGGGGTGCATGCCTGGGTTGCAGTCTCTATGCCCAGTAGGAGACATGCAGGGAGGTGAGGGGAGGGAGATCAATGTTTCCCTCTCATTGATATTTCTCTCTCCCTCTCCCTTACTCTCTCTCTAAAAAAAATCAATAACAACATATCTATTAAAGAACAAAAACAAAAAGGAACTCTTACAATTTGTGACAACATGGATGGACCTAGAGATTATTATTTTAAGTTAAATAAGCCAGTCAAAATAGAACCAGAGGCATAAAAACATGGAACAGACTGACAGATGTCAGAAGGGAAGGGGTTAGGGGGACTGGATGAAGAAGGTGAAGAGATCAGCCAGGGAACATATTTGCGTACCTGTGGACACAGACAACAGTGTGGCAAAGGCAGAGGGGGAGCGGCTGTGTGGAGGTGGGCAGAAGGGGGAAATGGAGAGACATCTATAATAGTGTCAACAATAAAAATAATTTTTTTTTTTAAGTTTTCAGGCCCTGGCCGGTTTGGCTCAGCGGTTGGAGCATAGGCCCTCAGACCAGAGAGTCCCGGGTTTCGGTTCTTGCTAAAGGCACGTACCTCGGTTGCAGTTTGTCCCTGGCCCTGGTTGGGGTTGTGTGAGTGGCAACCAGTCGATGTGTCTCTCTCACATTGATGTTTCTCTCTCTCTTCCTCCCTCTCTCCCTCCTGCTCTATCTGAAGATAAATGCAAAAAATGTCCTCGAGTGAGGATAAAAATAAATAAATAAATAAATAAATAAATAAATAAATAAATAAATAAATAATTTAAAAGTTTTCAGGGGTGCCCTGGCCGGTTTGGTTCAGCAGTTAGAGCGTCGGTCCATGGACCAATGAGTCGCAGGTTCAATTCTACCAAGGGCACGTACTTTGGCTCACGGTTCATCCCCAGCCCTGGTCAAGGTCATGCGGGAGGCAACTTGTTGGTGTGTCCCTCTCACATGAATGTCTCTCTCTCCCTCCCTCCCTCCCACTCTACCTGAAGATAAATAGAAAAATATCCTCCAGTGAGGAATAAAAAAATAAAAAGTTTTCGGGGGAAACTGATCTACAGGGACAATGCTGCCGAGCAATCGAATAATGCAAGATGTGAACACTAGACTCAGCACTGTTCATCACCTGAGGTCAGTTTTTCAAAATCAAGTTATTGAATGCCTACTAGGTGCAGGGCCTTTTCTGAAGAACGTAGAAATTTCCAGATCCAAGCTGTTGCTCTCCAGGGGCCGATCATCTAGTTTACAAGCAAAAGTGCAAAGGCACAGGAAATAGTCCTTCCCTCCTCTGTGGCCAAAAATGAAATAAAATAACCTGTAAATACTACAGCACATAATGAGCCAAATGAGTGATACAACTATATCAAGTTCTCTGGAATGAATACTATGGATCAGGAAGGTTGTGTTTTTCCTGGAATCTGCATTTTAAGATTATTAACACCTTGGAGCACTTCCAGACAAAATAGCCAAGATGGAGAATGATTTAGAAACCATTTTAATATAAAAAAATAAATGAAGAATCAGGGTTAAATTTGCATTAGTCAAGATAGCTATGATAGCATTCATGAAATAATTGAGGGTCTTTGATATAGAAGGAAGATATTTCTTTTGTATTGTTCCTAAGGACAGCTCAAAGACAAATAAGATACAGGGAGGCAGAAATGAGAGAGAGAGAGAGAGAGAGAGAGAGAGAGAGAGAGATTAAAAGAAAAAGAAAAGAAAGGCCTGGCTGATATGGTTCAGTGGATTGAGTGTCGTCCATGGACTGAGAGGTCCTGGTTAGATTCCTGGTCAGGGCACAAGCCTGGTTGCAGGCTCGATCCCCAGTGGGAGGCGTGCAAGAGACAGCCGATGGATGTTTCTCTCTCACATCGATGTTTCTATCTCTCTCTCCCTTCCTCCTTCTCTCTAAAAAGTCAATTTAAAAAATTAAAGAAAGAAAGAAATTCTTATCAATAATAGTTGTCCAAAAATGCCGTGAGTTGCCACGTGCGTTCCCAACCTTGGACATGTTCAAACAAAGATCACAGAGGGTGGGTTGAGAGTAGAAAGTTGGATTCAACAGCCTACAAGATGCTTTCAAACTCTAAGTTTCTGTGACTCCATTTCAAAGATGGTTACTTCTTTCCAAGGTGGTCAGAAAAAGTCTTCCTGGAAGAATTGGGACGCCCAGTCTAGGCTTGGGAGATGGTTAGGATTTTGATGGGTAAGCAAGAGCCTGGAAGGGCATCTCCTGTCGAAGGACTTGCTGGAGCTGAATTTATATGAGGCTGGGAAGTCATTAGAACCAAAAGACAAAAGCTTACGATGCCTTGGTGAGAAATCTGAACAAAATCTTTTTTCAGACAAGGAGCTATCGAAGATGTTTGTGCAACGGAATACAATTCAGCTCAGCAGAGCTTTAAGGAAGGTTGTTCTGGCGTGTACTTAGGACAAATTAGAAATGAATGAGTTTGAAAAAAAGGGATTATCAGGAGGAGTAAGAAAATAAGAACCCGCCCTGACCAGTTTGGCTCAGCGGTTAGAGCGTCAGCCCACAGACCAAAGGGTCCCTCGGGTTTGATTCCAGGTCGAAGGCACATATATAGGTTGCAGGTTCAATCCCCAGTCCCGGTTGGGCTCATGCAGGAGGCAGCCAATCGATGTGTCTCTCTCACATTGATCTCTCTCTCCCTCCCTCCCTTCCACTCTATCTAAAAATCAGTAGAAAAATATCTTCGGGTGAGGATTAACAAAAAAAAGAAAGAAAATAAGAACCCAAATTCAGGGAGTGGTAATAAAATAAAGGTTAGAGTAAGGGAAGCTTTGGGGGAAGACGTATCCACAGGACTCAGTGACTGGTTACATTGAGAAAGACGCAAGAGACAAAAATCAATGAGTGAAAAGGTTTGAGTCGGCTGGCGAGGGGTGGTGTGAGAAGCAGCGCCTTTAAAACAACAGGGTCAGGGAGTGTAATGTGAGACACAAGTCACGATCCCAACATGGGAAGCCAGGTGAAGGAGAACCCAGGCCAAGACGACATCACCACGCCGGATAGTGTCTCACTCGCACCCAGTGGAATATTACCAGCTACTATCTCAGAGGAAATTGGGTTCCTTGATTTTCCAAATGAGCCAAGCTGTTGTGCTGGCAGCCAACACACATGACAGGCACTTAGCCAAGCATAAAGCAACAGGTTTAAAACATGTTAGTGTGTAGATAAACCATCTCCAGCCTTAGCAACCAGCTAAGGGGAATTCACAAAAACAAATGAAAAAGAAACCTCCCGGACTCCAGAGCCGTGGACTCTTTATACTCTGTCTTATATAAAAACACGTGTAAGTCTATTGTCACTCTCCTCCTTGCCGGGAAATAGGGCAGAGAAGGATACTTTAAAGCAAAGGCATTTTTTGAGGTAGTTAGTACTTGAGATAATATCGGGGTAAAAACTCCTCAACATAACTTAGGCTCAGTGTACGCAGAAAAAGTAAATATAGATGCAGAGCTGGTGAATTTGAACAATGTAGAGAACCAGACTGGATCGTTCAGGCTCCTAAGGCTGCCTTTTTCTCAACAATGGTTGCTTTTATTTTGTTTCGTTTTGTTTTGCTTGGATTATCTGGACAATTACCTCAACTCTCCATTTCACTCAGGTTCTATAGACATAGTCCTCTGAGTGTTCTATTTTTATCACGTTCCAATAAGGACTGAACACAATAGAGCTCGTTGAAATGAGTCTCCCCGAAAGGATTAGACCAGTTAAAAGGATGTTTCCTGCACACCTTATATTTTCCATGATGCAGAAAAATGAGCAGTCCTCTGCCCTTGGTCTGCCCTCTCCATTACCAACACTTTCCTCCTTGGAAGCAAGAGTAAAGCAGGCTACACCATTTCGGCAAATAGTCGTGTTAGTAAGGGCAAAATGGAGCACAACCATCTGGAAAGTGCACCTAATCGACCAAGTCATACAGCCCCCAGTTCATAGCTCTGGAAGCTCCCTGGAAGGCCGAATTGGGTGTCCCCTGCAATGGCCTTCCCTAAGCAGAGATGAAATTCAGTGACCCTACTGTCTGGGGCCAGCTCAAAGACTGCAGCGCAGGGCTGTGTTGGAGACACTTGTACAGTGAGCTCTGGGTACCATGGGGTCCAGTGGCTGGAAATGCTGGAAGCTCCGAAGGGAGTTTTCTTTCTTAGCCCTCATTTGGTCTGGGACTTTGGGCTTTGGTTTTCCTCTCCGTGTAAAAACCACTCTTCCTTTTAAGTGAGCTGGAGACAAACAGCACGGGTGCTTTGTGAAATAGTACTTTGCAGAAGGGCAGCATTTCTTTTCATTTGCAGGCAGAGAAATGGTGGTGCAAAGGGACGGAAGGCTTCCAGCAGCTAAGGAGAGGAGGCACGGTGCGGAAGGGGCACTGCCCTCCCAGGCTCCGTCCCAAGGCCTGGACTCCCCCATAGCCAGCCCCAGGGAGCCGAGGGGCTACTCAGAGGGCATGCTCTGTACCTGCCTTACCGCCAGAGGGTGAACCCGCATGCAGCTGAACATTCACACAAATTACTTTAAGATCTTTTTTTTTTTTTTTTTAATTAATCTTCACCCAAGGATACTTTTCCATTTATTTGCAGACAGAGTGGGAGGGAGGGAGAGAGAAACATCGACATGAGAGAGACACACCAACCAGCTGCCCCCTGCATGCCCCCGACCAGGGCTGGGGACGTGCCCTTGACCAGAATCGAACCCGAGACTCTGGTCCGTGGGCCAATGTTTTAACCACTGAGCCAGACCAGCCAGGGCTACTTTAAGATCTTGAAGTCCCAGGAGTGGGGACACTGAGGCACTCTAGGCTTGCTGGTCTCCCAGGGAGAGGACTTTGCATGACGGGTCATACATCCAGTGCCACTCCAGGACTGAGGGCTGGCAATGTGAGTGGGAAGGCAGGCACTGAGTTCTCATAGCCATCACCCTGTTTTTATTTAGAGTGAATTTTAAAATAAATAAAACTATCAAAGGTTTCTAAAGATGCTTTTATGTAAGATCAAGGAATCATCAGTAGTCCATATTAGTAACCATTATGATTGTGTTATTGTTATGATTACTATGTTGGGTTTGTAGAGCTGATTGAGGTCTAGGTTAAAACCTTCCGGAGCCACAGATTTTATCCTGAAAGAGAACTTCAAAAAAATTCCTTATGAAATGGTGCCCAGATTCCATTTAAAGATATATAAACTTCAGAGAAACGGCTGGTCCGGGAAGGAATCAGTCCATTTATGACGGCAACATACTTTACAAAAGCTCTCAGAGGGGGCTGACGGGGCAAGCAAAGAAAGAGCTTTCTTAAGTAAATATCAAATCAATTAAAGGAACAGATCCATGGAAATAAATCATTTACAGAAACAGGTCCTACCTGTGGTTTCTAATACAGCATACACTGAATGCTACACCTCAAGTAACTAAATAAAAATGGATTCCAGAGTGATTCAGTCTCCACACACGGTGAGAGGCGACCTGCTAAAGCAAACGCTGCAAAACAAAGGTTTTCAAGATATAAAAATTCATAAACCTTTCTTATCAGAAAAGAGGCTGAATGAATATTACGGTGTTCTTATAGCATGTTTGCTTTAGCATTTGTCGTGTAGTTTCTCTGCGCAAAGGTAAGGTCTGGTATGCAGTGCAATTATTTTCCCACCTACTTCTGTCACAAGGTCTACTTAAAGGGCAATTTCTTTCTTCAGTTCTTTAAATGCTTCCAAGAGATATCTTAAGGTCAAGAAACTCCAACAATGTGCAAATATCTTTCAGGAGTAGTCGATTTCCCCCTAGTACCATTAGGGGAAACTTTATTGTAGTGAGACTAAAATAAGTTAATGGAGGGTCATGTTTCTATTTACTCTGGGACCGTATTAGTAATCAGAACCAGGAGGAAGCAGGGCCCCACAGCGAAGGCACTCTGCTCTCCCAGTCAGGCTGCCTGCGTTCTCTCGTCTGAATTCCAGAGGATGTTCAATGACATTTCACAAAATTAATCTGAAATACATATACTTATATATCTCTGTAGGCATGTATACAGATATATAGATGGTGTCTAAACTTTTCAGGTTGGCAAAGGCTTGATTATAAGATAATTTGAATTAGTTAGTGATGCAACGTTTTCATGAGCTTTGGAAGTAGAGGGGTTTTCGTGTTCTGTACAAATCAGTCATTATAAGATGGAGTTTGATGGCATTTTTCTCCTCAAATATCCTCTTAGTAACTGAAGTCCAGTAAACAGATTAATACTCTATCCAAACAAATTAGACAAATTCCTCTGGTGATATTTAGCCTTATACTGGTATAGTCAACAAATATTTATTGGGTGCCTGTCATGTACCTGACACTACGCAGGGCCCTGGGGAGACCAAGGGAACAATACAGACTGGTCCTCGTAAAGGGATAGCAAAAAAGTATCTGTGTGGTAATGAAGCAGTTCTGTATCCTGATTGTGGTGGTCACAATAACTTATGTATGGGATAAGTTTTCATAAAACTACACTTGTGTGCACATACACACGCACGTATACACACAAGTGTATGTAAACTGGTGAAACCCCGGTAAGGTCTGTAAGTCTAGACAATAATCCTGTAGTAATATCAGTTTCCTGGCTTTGATATGTGTTATAGTTACATATGAATGTAATTCTTTAGGCAAGCTGGCTGAAGAGTACACAGAACTTTTTACTATCTTTTCAACTTCTTGTGACCATAAAATTATTTCAAAATAAAATGTTCATTTTTTTATTTTTTTGCATTTATCTTCAGATAGAGCAGGAGGGATAGGGAGGAAGAGAGAAAGAGAAACATCGATGTGAGAGAGACACATCAAGTGGTCACCACCCACATGACCCCAACCGGGGCCAGGGACAAGCTGCAACCGCGTTACATGCCCTTAGCGGGAACCGAACCCGGGACTCTCTGGTCTGTGGGCCGGCTCTCTAACCGCTGAGCCAAGCCGGCCAGGGCAAAACGTTTAATTTTTTTTTTTAAAGACAAGTTTTTGTCATGGAGGTTGCAGTATGGTAGGAGAGAGAGAACTAACAAGGAGACAAAGAAGGCATCACAGATTACTCTGTGTAATGGAAGAATATTTTTTAACAAGTGCTATGATATGAAGTAATAAAGGAGGCCCATCAGAAAGGGCAGTCCGAGAGGATCTCTGAGGATGCACCATTCAAGCTGAGGAGGGAGCAGCCAGGCTGACAGAGACGACTAGCAAACACATTAAACGAACTTGGCTGGTTTAACTCGTCAGAATGACCTTCAAAACTGTGAGTTTGTTAAGGCAAAGCATACAATGGTAGCCAGCTTTTACTAGGATAACGTTATATTGTGGGAATGTTGCTTACATTTTTAAGTAGAATCAGATTAATAGACTAAACTTTATAGAAGAATCACGCATTTGTAATTCATAATTTTTTTTAATCCTCACCCAAGTCTATTTTTTCCATTGATGTTTTTTTTTAGAGAGGGTAGAAGGGAGAGAGGGAGGGGGAGAGAGAGAGGAAGAAAGAGAGAGAGAAAAACATCACTGTGGGAGAGACGCGTCGATTAGTTGCCTCCTGCACAACCCAGACGGGGGCCAGGATCAAACCAGCAACCCAGGCATGTGCCCTTGATCGGGAATCGAACCTGAGACCCTTTGGTGTGCGGGCCGCTGCTCTAACCACAGAGCTACACTGGCCAGGGCTATGAATCATAATTTAAATGTATAGTTAATAAATTTAATTTCAGTATATTGACTATTAATTTTTATATATTTAAAGTAAATTTGAATAATCTTTTTTCTGCGTAAAAACTACCCTAGAAAAAACCTCTTATATTTATAGCTTGAGTACCAAACCACCGAAAAGATTTCCGTGAGGTAGCAGTCCCTAAGAGCCCTGGAAAAAAGTTGTGACATATGGATACAGTGGAACAAACCAACTTTTGCCTGTGTATTAAAGGAAGTGGTTTGTCCTGAGGATATCTGTGGAACTAATATGTTCAATTTAAAATGTTATCTTAGCCCTGGCCAGTTTGGCTCAGCAGTTGGAGCGTTGGCCTATGGACCAGAGAGTCCCGGGTTCGGTTCCCACTAGGGGCACGTACCAAAAAAATAAATAAATAAAATGTTATCTTAAGCCAGGCCAGTGTGGCTCAGTGGTTGAGCATCGACCCATGCACCAAAAGGTTGCCGGTTCCATTCCCGGTCAGGGCACATGCCCAGGTTGTGGGCCCGATCCCCAGTGGGGGGCATGCAGGAGGCGGCCAATTGATGTTCTCTCTCATCGATGTTTCTATCTCTTTCTCCCTCTCCTTTCCTCTCTCTCTAAAATCAATAAAAAGAAAAAATAAATAAAATAAAATGTTATCTTAAAAAAAAACAATAACAAAAAAAACCCTTACCAAGGATCACCTCGACGTCATCACAGTTTCTCCTAAGCGCATGAATTAGCTCCTTCCTCTGGATTTCTTGATGCCATATGCATATGTTTTAACACATCACTTCTTACACTGAAGTGTAAGTTTTTTTACAAATCTATTTTCCCACCAAACCATAGGTTCCTACTAGGCTAGGGGCCGTTTCCTATTCATTTTTATATCCTAATGACTATAACATTCTGAACATCTTAAACTGGATGAAAAGCTGCGATAGATGTATTTCATGGCCTTGAGATTAATTCAAAGATTTTCTTCCCACCAGCCTGTTCAAAAATTCAGACACCAACCTAATTGGCTTCATGCCTTAGCTTCCTAGATTCATCCAGTCCTATTTGGATCTCTGACCTGGTTTCAAATTGTTTACACTGGCCCTGAGCTGGCACTAACTGCCCTAGGACACAGCTTCTGACATTTTCCCACTGGCTCCACCCACCTCAACCACAGGACTAAGTCTGTCAAGGAAAAGCATCAGACACTCAGAGACTGGGAGAATGTCTGGAGGTAACAGTGACCCAATAAGTAAGTCTTTAAAGATTAAAGTCTTTTAATAATCATCTAACATTTCTCGAATATCTATGCTGTTCAAGGTATTCTCCTTAGAACAAGGATATTAAAAACTAGTAAGATGTGGCCCCTCCAGTCAAGACAAGAAGTTAGTGAACAATGGAAGTGCTTTTACAGAGTTTTATACAAAGTGCCATAGGATTACATAAGACAAGAACACATTCCAAATTAGACAGAAAAGGTTCTCATAGCCTGCAGTCCTGTTAAATTTGGATGGCTAGATCAACATAGCTTTGTGACTGCTTCAATGTCAAGAAGTAAAAGAAGTCTACAAAAACTTAGGGAATAAGTATTGGATGAAGCCATTCACTGAGACTGGGCATATAGAAGGGTCTTGAGTTAAATTCTCCAGTCAATGGCACGTACCTAGGTTGCAGGTTCCATCCCTGGTCAGGGCACATGTGGAAGGCAACCAATCAATGTGTCTCTCTCACATCCATCTCTCTCTCTCTCTCTCTCTCTCTCTCTCTCTCTCCCCCCCCTCCCTTCCCCTCCCTTCTTCCCTTCCACTCTCTCTAAAAGTCAATGGAAAAAATATCCTCAGGTGAGGATTTACCAAAAAAAATTTTTAAAGAATAAATTAATTGCCCCAAAGATAACATGAACACTGAGAAGAGAAGAAAGCAAAAGTGGTACTCTGGGGCTCATCGACATTGAAGGGCTGGGCAGAGGAAGAGAAAACCATTAAGGAACCAAGAAGAGCAACATGAAATTTTAAAAAAATCTTTTAAAGCCAGGAGCCCTGGCAAGTGTGGCTCAGTTGGGGCATCATCCCATGCAGTACCGAAAGGTTGCCGGTTCAATTCCTAGTCAGGGCATATGCCGGAGCTGAGGGCTCAATCCCTGGTATGGGGTGTGCAGGAGGTAGCCAATCGATGTTTCCTTTTCTCTTCGCTGTTTCTCTCCCTCTCCCTTCTTCTCTCTCTAAATATATACATATATTTAAGCCAGGAGACAGTAGTTGTGGTGGACATTGTTGATTTCCTAACAAGTATCAATTTCCTGTTCTCCTTCATATAATCCCTCCCTTCATGAAGTCCATGGGCCTCTAGGGAAGTTGAATATTTCTAGTTTCAAGGGCTGACCTAACTAGTCCAAGTATAATCCCACCCCCTTGGCTGGGGGCTATAAAGGGCAAGTAACCCAATGAGAGTCAAGAAAAGTTTGATGAAATGGGTGACAAAAGTTACAAGCTTCCAATTATAAGATAAGTTCTGGGGTTGTAATATACAATATGCTAACTATAGTTAACAATATTGAATTGTATATTTGAAAGTTGCTAAGAATCTGTCTTAAAAGTTCTCATCACAAGAAAAAAAATTGTAACTATGTGAGATGATGGATGTTACCTAAACTTATCTTGGTTATCATTTTGCAATATGTACATATATAAATCATTATGTTGTACACATTAAATGTATACATTGTTGTATATTAACTATATTTTAATGAAACCAGAAAAAGATACGTAAGAAAGAAAGAAGGGCTTGATGAGACTCCGGATATATTCTTCACTGTTCTCTTAGAAGAACTTCAGGAAGCAATGATTTCCCTTCCTCTAGATGTCATCCTAAGTGACTTTCAGGCCCAGCCCTGCTGCAGACCACTTTCCCTGCCAGCCTGAGAAAGAAGCCCACGAAAGAAAGAAAACCAAGCCAGGAGAACCGCAGAGATACAGAGCTGAATCAAACCCTGATGACCTGCTCTACCTCTAGACTTTCCATGTAACCTATGAAGTTTCTTATCGCTTACACCTATTTGGGTTGAGTTTTCTGTTACTTTTTTCTGAAGCAGAACTGAAACGGTTGTGTCACAGAAACCATAAAATGTGAGAACTTCTGCAGGAAGTGATCAAGGGTGTTGAGTGATGCCTAGAGGCCAGGTGATGGGCCTGAAATGCATCCAAAGAATTTGATCAGCAGAAGGTCTTGAAGGGAGCAGTTTTAGTGGCAATAGCTGTGATGGGGAGAGCCCAGTGGGTGAGAATGTTAAGCGAGCTAGCAGAGATTCCTTTTCAATCTGACCACAGTTTAAAGAGAACACTGCAATGGGAAACCATTACTATAAAGGCATGTAGTGTTGAAGAAGGTTTCTGTTTGTTTATTTTGAAGATGAGACCTAATTAGTGGATAAGTCAACAGGTGGAGCTCCAAGTTTCGTACCATTACCATGTTCTCACCTCCCCCAAATTCTTGGGGAATCTCAGTGGAGAGAGGTGTTCAGTGGTTCAAAACTAGAATAGCTCCTCATCCTGGATTCAGCTGTATAAACTTCAGAGAAGTCAAAAGGAGTACCTTAGTATTTCACATTCCAATCTTTATACAAGACCCCACAAAATGCAGAATGAGTCTACTAAAGCAATTCATCAGAAAAAAATGGAAACTCTTGAGAAAACATGTACAAGAAAGTTCATTGCTGCATTTTTTGTAACTGAAATATTGGGAAGGAAATATAAATAATTTAGTAATAGAGAATGGTAAAACTAAAAAAAAAAAAAAAAAAATGCATTAAAGCACTATTTACAATAGCTAAGATCTGGAAACAGCCCAAGTGCCCATCAGTAGATGAGTGGATAAAAAAGCTATGGTACATTTACACAATGGAATACCATGCAGCTGTAAAAAAGGAGCTCTTACCCTTTGCTACAGCATAGATGGACAGGGAGACTATTATGCTAAGCGAAATAAGCCAGCTAGAGAATGACAAATATCACAAATTATATGCAGAATCTAAGGAACAAGATAAACTGACTAACAAAATAGGTCCAGAGGTATGGATGCATGGAACAGAATAACAGATCTCAGAGAGGAGGGGCGTGGAGAGGACCAGAAGAGATTAGCCAAAGAACAGATACGTATATATGCATAACGCATGGACACAGACAATAGTGTGGGAAAGGCCTGGGGTGGGGCAGGGGTTGGGTGGAGGGGAGCACAAAGGGGGAAAATGGGGGACATCTGTAATACTGTCAACAATAATAAATTAATTAATTAATTAAATAAGATGCATTAAGTAGTATTCTATTGACTACTTACTCTGCAGCATTTAAAAAGAATGAGCTGGATCTTTATGTACTGATGTGGAAAAATCCAAGTGAAAACATTAGATTATGAAACAATATGTGTGATACGATCCCACATACAAAATTCAAAACAGATAGAATTGTTTATACTTATGCAGAAAAGAAAGGTCAAGAAAATATATAACAAAGTGGTTACTTCTGAGATGGGAGTAAGATATGGGGTTCAGGGCAAGGAGGAGCATCTTAGGAAAAGGCAATTTCATATGTATTTTATATTTTTTTCAATATATATTTATTGACTTTTTTTTTTTTTTTTTTTTTTTTTAGAAAGAGAGGAAGGGAGAAAGAGATAGAAACATCGATGTGAGAGAGAAATATTGATTGATCAGCTGCCTCCTGCACGCCCCTACTGGGGACCGAGCCCGAAACCTGGGCATGTGCCCTGACCAGGAATCCAACCGGGACCTCTCAGTCCATGGGACAACGCTCAATCCATTCAGCCACACCAGCCAGGCTGTATTTTATACTTTTATGTAAGTTGAATTTTTACAAAAATAATATTTTTATTTATTTTGTTGCATTATAAATTTTTTTTAAATAAGCACTTGAAAAAAAGTGAGACAGTGGAAAAGCAGGAACTAAACTTGTACCAGCCAGCATATCACATTTTCCCTCACACAGGGAAAAGAAAAGACCACAGACTGATCATTTCAATGCCTTTTTCTCACATTATTAATGCCAAGTGGATATGGTTTTGTGTGCTACTTTGGGGGAGCATAATGAGCTGGTGGATGTACGTAAAATCATTGGCGCCAAGTCAAGTTTATCTATAACTCCATACTCACCATCTGGTTAAATTTGGCATTATTTATTTTCAAATTGTAAGGCTGCTCAAATGAAATTGACTGCTGCTTGGTGAAGATTCCCACATGAGCACATTTGCATGTGTGAAATATACACTGTGAGGCTGACTAGGGAACCCAAAAGGCTCAATTTGATCCTAAGACAAATCTCATCAGTGGGCCAAGCAATTCCACTGAATTCTCTGATAACTTGGACACTCAACTAGGAAGTGAAAGAAGAGTAAGCCACACGAATGGGAGCACTACCCACTGTGATTTCTTAATCAAAGTCATCTGCAGAGATGGCTCCAATGTGCAGAGAACAATCAAACATCTAGAGAAATGAGATAAGGAATCCAATGCTCAGAGACAGAATTCACATTCTATGCAAACATGCAACCATTTTGTAAATATATTGTCAACAAACTTTCTATTTCTATGTAACTATAGTTATTGTTGCAAATCTAACATATCTTAAAAACCTTTTAATTAAATTAGGCCAATAATGCCCTTTAGTCATAGGTCTATCAATGGCTTACCAAGTAATTAACCCATGCACAGTGATTAGTTATCAGTCCCTAATTACAAAGGCCAAATGTTATATTCCCTCCATATAGTTAGTTCAACAAAATGTCTCACAGAGATAAAACTTCCCTAATGCCTGAAACAGGCAATTCAAGACATACCCACATGTGAATCTATGTCACTTTGAGTCTAGAACAGAGTAGCAAATGCATCTGATTTGGCCCTAAATTTGGAGGAAAAAATGTTTGCCTTTTTTTATTGTTATAACATCATATTAGTTTAGGTGTACAACTAATAATGTAATATTGCTAAACAATCACCACAATGCAAATGTTCTTTAATCACTAAAACAAGAGGGGGAAAAATGGCCAAGAGAGTGAAAAACTAGGTAAGATTAGTTTATCTATGGTCAAGTCAGGCCTGTGAATACTGTCTTCATCAAAATAAGACATAAAACTCAGAAAATGTGCATCAAATAATTTTGGTATATAATGATCTATAATCATTGTACAAAATTATATAAACAAAGACATCTAGCAGAAAAATGTATACCTAGTCAACAATCAAACATGTAATGAGCACATACCACATATATAACTGGTCATACAACTGTAAACAGAACAGGTAAGACATCTGGCCTTCAGGACCTTCCAAACTTTGAAAACTGACAAATATTATCAAAGAAAATCCAGTCTCCTGACTTAACACCGGATAGCTTTTATTTTCCATTTTTAGGATTACTTCTACAAAGATATAAACAGATCAAATTTTTGTTTTATTTTTATTAGACGCTAAATAGAATTAATTTTAAACTCCTCCCCCAAATAAATTCTTTATACACACAGAGTTTAGTAAAATACAAGCATACAGCTCTCTGATAATTCTATAGCATCTTTAATTCTATAAAAATAGAGAATACACTTGGTTCCACGAGATTAGACAGAACCAAATCAATTTTTTTAAATACAAAATTCAGATGATAATTTCAATAATCTGTCTATAAAAGTTCTTTATAAAGTGGTTCTGTGATTTTTACACTGTCGCTGTTACCAAGTAGATGACATTTTTATTATTTTCTTTATTTTACTTTGGAAGTATATTTCTTATATTTATTTACTTATTATCATTTAAATTCTCAATTTTTAATACTAGAGAAGTCTCTTTCTTCTCACATTAGTTACTGCAGGATAAAATGCCATCATTGATTATAAACACTTTACATTTTAGCTCCATAAAACCAGATTTTACTGAAGGAATGCAGGGAGAAAGGCAATGTCATATATTCTATTCTCTCCACAAGATCTGTACTTGGTGAATTTCTCTTTAAAATATTCTATTAATGCTGAATATTAACTATAGGTTGTAATTTGATATGCACAACTTTGTAACAGTTGGCATAACAGTCAGAAACTGTCTCCAAAGAAACCAACCAATGGTCCAAGAACAGGAACAAAAAAACATGGGCTGAAATTAATGCTAAGATACTTTCTTTGTAATACTTCCAAACATTAGCATGAGGAGGTGACCCAAGGAGAGACAGATGGACAAAAATTTATCCTTTATTTAAGGGATAGAAAATCTGAGGGGCAAAGTCCTGACCAGAGATACACAACTTGATGGGTACATGAATGGGACAAGAGCTCAGTTCTCTGTAATCCAGCACCTGCCACAACAAGATGTAGGAAAAGTGTAAAAAATAGAGAAGGGTTAAGTCAACACACACACACACACACACACACACACCAGCCAGTCTTCTGTGTTTCTTCCCCTGTGCTGTCCAGAATGTATGCCTTTCCCACTACTTCTATCTAAAGTGACTATTTTTCATTTATTCTCTTTTTAGTATTTGTCTATAGGGTTAGCCAGAGTGTACTTATCTCAATCTCTGTTTGATTTTTTTTTTATAATTATGAACCTAAGAACTGCTTTTTAATGTAGAAGTAACAAGTAACATTAATTCTTAAATGTAGCTCAGTGATTTAGGGTTGATTGATTGTATTCCATTATGTTCTGTGTTTTTTTTAAAAAAAGTAAAATTAAACAATACGATTAAGACACTAAAATTACTTTAGACAAAGCAGGAACTCATCATAATTTTTCAACCTTTTCTGAGCAATTTCCAATGTAATATTTCACTAATTTCTTCTCAGCATTTTTTCCACTTGTTATAATTCAGTAATGGGTTGGGTTCTAAGAAAAACAGAAAGGAAACATGGCCCGTATAAAGTAGAATCACAATTTAAATTTTAAACTCTGAAACGGAATGTCCTGTGAGGGTGATTTTTTTGCCCCCCTCAAAGCAGGGCTCCTTTTGATGTCATGGGAGAGTTCAGCACGTGGGGGTGTAGGGGTGAGGAAGAAAGGGAGCAAAGATGGATAGTAACTAGAAATTGGTATCAAGTTCCAAAACTGGGATGCTGAATTGTTCTTACAGCCCTAAAATTATATTCTGAAATGTAAGAGCCTGCTGATTCTGAGCACACTTGAAAGAGAAAAGGCCAGGTCCCCAGACCCCGAAGGGCTTTCATTGATAATCAGAAGGAAGGTCTAAAGGCGATCAAACCAAAAATCCTGAAATGTTGAATCATGCGATTTTTTTTTTTTATGTAAGAAACTACTTTCTGCATAAACAACACTGAGGAAAACAATAAAATTAGGAAGATAGAATACTGTGATGATCCAATTTTTAAAAAAGCGAATAGTGTCCAAATAAAAATGTTTGTGCTTCACACACAGTTTGACTTTTAGCTGTGGATAGTACATAATACTAAATGCTAGTGTTTTCTCTTCTGTCAATCAAAGGTAAAGAGTAGAAACATATGCTTGGCCTTTTTCTTTTCATTTTTGAGCGTTTAGGGAATCATACAGTTTGCTCTAGGTTGATCCAAACACTAACGTCATGGGGCAAATTGGGCGTAACAGGCCCGAGATCAAAGGCAGGCCCTATCTCAGGCCCGTCGATCTTTCCTCCCTGTGATTCCCTTCCTCTTGGACCCAGAGAGAGCCTAGCAGGGCAGAGGGGAAGTCGACTCTCAATCAGGCTCTCAAGGAGCCCTGGCTGTTGTAAGGATCTCTTCCTCTTCATTGCGTCTCTTTCTCTGCCCAAATGACCGGATCTGCTGGAGCTAAAGGGTCATACAACCAAAGACCTATGGTGGACACGTCACTTGCAGGTTGGAGTCAGGCTAGCCCAGCGACAGAATGCAGCCTGGAGGACGTGTGCAAAAAGAATGCAGGCTGTGGATTTAATCCGCAGGCAGCTGGACACGAGGCCAAGAGTTTTCAAAAACACTAAGAATTCAAAAGCATCATTGGGTGTCCCCCACTAATAAGAAGGCATGATAGTGACTGTGCATTAAGCTATTGAGAGAGAAAGAGAGAACGAGTGACTAAATCACACTAAACCATTTGAGGCTGTCTTAAATAACAGGTTAGTAATGAGACAGGTATGTCTAGATCTTAGCTGCACAGTGTCGTCATATAGGGAAGTTACAGCAAACTAGGCCAGCAGAGTATTTCCGTCTTCTCTAATTAAGCAATTTCAGCCTTCTGCCTTGTCCCTTGGAGGGGGGGAAAAAGAAAGGAAGAAAAAGAGGGAGTGAAAGGAGAAACAAAATAATGGAGTTATACCAGTTATATCCATTCCAGAACCTGTTCGATGTTTTATAATGTAATATTTCATAAAAATAAATACATCAGACAATAATTTGAATACTAAAGATGACCTGGGGGCCACCACGTAACCCTACACCCTTCAGAAATAGTCTGGCACTCTGCACTCAGATTTTTTTTTTATTCAAAAAACCCCTAATTCTACGTCTTTATCTTAATGGGTTTCATAGAGCCAACGTAGCTAAAAAAAATTTGTTTTAACTATATGATTTTTTTTGTAAAAGATCAGGGGATACTGGGGGAAAATTGAACTTTGGGAGGAGATTTTTTTTAAGTTTCTATCATAAATTTACTTCTCCAAGGCTGTCAAATATATCATTATAGGTGTGCCTCAAAAGTCTTCTTTTATCTAATATAAATAAATGGAAAATATTTGAACTCTTAGGATTGCATATGATGCTGGATATTTCAAAACAGAGATTTTGAAAGAGGGGAAGAAAGTCATCGGTAATACCCCAAAGCAACCACAGACAGACAGTAAGTACATCATAAAGGCCAGTCACTGTCCTCCATTATCACATTTAATCTTTACGGTAACCTGTAGGACAGGCATTAATTTTCATACGTTATCACACTTAATCTTTACAATAAGTTGTAGAGCAGGCATTAATTTTCCTGCTCTACAGGTGAGGAAACAGGAGCTTATAAAGATTAACTACCTTGTGCAAGTCAATCCCATTAGTAAGTCAACTGAACTCAAGCCTTTGAGACTCCGGGGCTGTGTGTACGTTCTTAGCCACTGCTCTCTACTTCCTCATACCACCAGGTTCCAGGAAAGAAAGACACACTTGCTCAGAGATGCACCTTGTGACGTGCAGGTTCTCCTAGAGTCATGGACTCTCGGAGTGTGCGCTCCTAGCCTCTATTTTAATTCCCTCGACATCCCAGATGCTATTTCTATTAAATATCTAGGGGCGTTTAATAGGAGAGAAAAAGAAAAAGGAAAAAAGAGGTCTGGATTATCACACAGCATTTCTTTGTGATATTCTCTTTACGTGTATACTTATCTGGGGGAGGGGGACAAGTATAACCAAGTCAGAGTCCCATATAGTAATATAAAACCAGCTCTCCAGCTATAAATAAATCAGTTCTAGGGCAAATAGGAGCCTTATATTCATGGAATTATGCTTTTATAGTTGCTTCCAGACATGGAGGAAAAATTATGATGCTGATGAGCCCACAGCGGAGGAAATATTGGAAATGGGTCAATAAAATAGTGATGTTTGTCTCATTTGCATACAGAGACTTTAAGACTACACTTCAAAATTTATGAACCCAGATTATTCAATCTTGGAAAGGCAAGCAAGTCAACCTCAATTGGGAAAAAAGAGTTCCATAAATTGTGTATTGTGAATTCTATTTTCAAGGACTCTGAGGGCAACAGTCAGAAGCATAAAGTAAAATACGAATTAGGGCCCTGGCCGGTTTGGCTCAGCAGTTAGAGCGTCGGCCTGTGGACCGAAGAGTCCTGGGTTCAGTTCCCACTAAGGGCATGTACCTCGGTTGCAGTTTGTCCCCTGCCCGGTTGGGGTCATGTGGGTGGCAACCACTCAATGTGTCTCTCTCACATCCATGTTTCTCTCTCTCTCTTCCCCCCTCTCTCCCTCCCGCTCTATCTGAAGATAAATGCAAAAATGTCCTAGAGTGAGGATTTAAACAAATATATATATATATATATATATATATATATATATATATATATATATATATGAATTAGGGGTGCTGGTGATTAAAGATGGTAAACTAAACACATACATTTATCATCTCTCTCCCTGAAACTCCCTAAAATGACAGTAAAGAGACTTGTTAGGAGCACCACTCACACCTGCTGGCTTAGTTCAGCGGTTAGAGCATTGGTCCATAGGGTTTGATCCCCGGCCCTGGTGGGGTCGTGCGGGAGGCAACCAATCAATGTGTCTCTCTCACATCAATGTTTCTCTCTCTCTCTCTCTCTCTCTCTCTCTCTCTCTCTCTCTCTCTCTCCCCCTCCACTCTAACTAAAAAAAAAATCAATGGAAAAATATCCTCAGGTGAGGATTTAAATAAATAAATAAAGTTATTGTTTACTAAAAAATGTTTATAGTGGAAAATATTAAAAAGTATAAAGAAAAGAAACTATCTGTAATTACAAAAAAGGAAGAAAAAAGAAATATATTCACTTGTGCGCTTTTCCTCTGTACTCAAAGGGAAAGAAATCATTACCCAATCAATTTAGTTAACAATTTAAGAAAACTTGAAACTAAATAATAACCAGAATGATTCCTAATACCTAACCCTGTCTGGATCATCTAGTTTCCACATCAGAGGGACAGTTCAGGAAGAATAAGAGGAAGATGGACTTTTATGAGGCCCTTATCAATATCTTAGGAAGTATAGGTACATGATTGCAACCACATGCTAAATGGCACGGTAGACTCAGAAGGCAAGGAAGACGTCACCTGTAGGTCTCTCTCCTGGGCCTGAGCTCTAGGCCTTACTGTTTGTAACAGAAACTGTGCTGGGTTTCTTTACCCCTTTAGGATCGTAAGAGAGACCGATGGCAACCCATCCAGTCCCGCGGGATACTGTCACAGTCCAGGGCACAGCTGGACCCTTTCAGACAACTCTCACTGAAGATGAGTTCTGTCTCATAAATTACAACACAAGGGGAAACCAACCACCGTGAAAGGGATACGCCAGATCCCAGCAAAGACAGGATTTGCAGTACAGAAACTAGGAACAACAGAGCAATTTGAAAGCGTCTTTAAAATAAGTTTGATTTAAACGTGCAGAGCCCTGACCGGTTTGGCTCAGCGGTTAGAGCGTCGGCCTGCGGTACAGAGAGACCCGGGTTCGGTTCCTGCTAGGGGCATGTACCTCGGTTGCAGTTTGTCCGCGGCCCTGGTTGGTTGTGCGGGTGGCAGCCACTCGATGTGTCCCTTTCACGTCGATGTTTCTCTCTCTCTTCCTCTCTCTCCCTCCCACTGAACAAAAAATGAAAAAATGTCCTCAGGTGAGGATAAAAAAATAAAAATAAATAAATAAATAAATAAGTGCAGAGCTGCCCTGGCCTGTTTGGCTGAGCAGTTAGAGCGTCAGCCCACAGACCAAAGGGTCATGGCTCGATTCCGGTCAGAGGCAGGTACCTCGGTTGCGGTTCAGTCTCTGGCCCTGGTTGGGGTCATGCAGGAGACAACCAATTGATGTGTCTCTCTTGCATCGATGTTTCTCTCTCCCTCCCTCCCATTCTATCTGAAGATAAATGGAAAAGTATCCTCAGGTGAGGATTTTTTAAAAATAAAATAAATGTGCAGAGCTAAAGAAAGAATAGGATCCATGGCAAAGACAAGACCTTTTTTTAAAAAAGTATATCCATATTTGAAAATGAAATACCAGAAATGAAAATACAGTCACTGAGAAATTCAAGCAACTGAAGAATACTTCCCTGAGCACCGTTTTTGTGAGTACAGCCCCATGCTAGGGTCTGGTACAAAGTACAGTTTATAGCCCTGGCCAGTTTGGCTCAGCAGTTGGAGCGTCGGCCTGCGGACCAGAGAGACCCGGGTTCGGTTCCCACTAAGGGCACATACAAAAAAAAAAAAAATATATATATATATATATATATATATATATATATATATATATAAAGTACAGTTTCTAGAACTTGGCTGCATTCACCTTTAAAGAGTCTTTTACAGATTCTTCCAACTTGAACCCTTCAGTAGAGTTCCTTTTTTTTTTTAATTGTTGAATGCACACACTGAGCTGGGGGGGAGGGTGGAAAGGGGGTAGTAAAGTGAAGGATGGTCTCTGCCCTTGAGGAAATTACTGTCTGTGAGAAACATACAAACATAGAATGTAGGCGAAGTATAAAAGCTGCAGTTGTAACAGCTACCATGGGCCCAGCTCTACACACGTGCCCACCGACTTGCATTCTCTGATCCTCACAAGAACCTGTAAGATTAGTATTATTATCCCCGTTTACCAAGGAGAGAATGCGTGGGTCCTTAAGACATGATAACAACTTTCCCAAGATCAAAGAGATAGTAGATTTTAGAGTTAGATTTCCAATTCAGCACCTTCCTTCTTTTTTGCTACACTTGGTCGATTTTGTGCAAAATGCTTTTGGAGCACAGAGGAAGAAGGAGCGATCCGCCTCATAAAAGTCTCCACCTTCCTCTTAATTTGATCTTTCTCTTCCCCATTCCATAGTAAGACAATTACCACCCAAAGTACAATGTTTTGGCTAAGGTGTCACTGAGTTACAAGGCGTGGTTCCAACTTGGAAGGAGCTTCTATTTTAGTTAGACAGAATGGTGGGGAAAAGTAATGTATTAATATCACAAATTATGTAAATACTGTATAAGGATAATATATTTTTAAACGATAGCTACAGAGAAGAACACGGAGGCCTCAAATGGTCCAAAAAAGCCTGGCGGAAAGGAAAGAAGGTTGAGGACGACTAAGCTTTGAAGAAAAGTGAAGGCCTCAGAAGGAAAGGAAGGTTGTGGAGAGTTGACCCAAAGGGTTGAAAAACTCAACGCGTGAGTTCCCATTCAGAATGGCACTTTTTCTTTCTTTTTTTTTTTTTTTTGTATATTAAATGTTTTCATTTTACAAATTGTGGACTTTAATATATGCACAAAACAACATCATTGCACTATTCATAATATAATTATGAATTTTAAAGAATAACTTCACTGCTTAATAGACACTGTGATCCTAAGTGGTACACAAGCCTAAAATTGCAGGAAAGATGCTCTGTTTTGTTTGTTTTTTTAATTATTATTAAATGTACTGGGGTGACATTGGTTAATAAAATGATATGAGTTTCGGGTGTACAATTCTACAATGTATCATCCGTATGTTGTGGTGTGTGTTCACCACCCCAAGTCAAGTCTCCTTCCACCACAGTGTATCCCCCCATACCTTCTACCTGCCCCTGCCCCCCTTTCCCTCTGATATCACCATGCTGTTGTTTGTTTATGAGTTTTGGGGGGTTTTGTTTCTTGTGTTTTGGGTTTTTTGCTTAATCCCTTCACCTATTTTACCCAGCCCCCCAACCACCCTCCCCTCTGACAGCTGTCAGTCTATTCTCTGTATCTATGAGTCTGTTTCTGTTTTGTTTATTTTGTTCATGAGACTCCACATATAAGTGAAATCATATACTTGTCTTTTTCTGACTGACTCATTTCACTTAGCATGGCAATTTTTCAGTCCTGGGTCTTCTATTTACCAACTATTTGAAAGCTATTATTAACCTCTGAACTTTGTGTCAATTTCTTTATCTTTCCAACGGGAATAAAAATGCCTGATTCACAGGATTTTGTCCGAAGTAAATGAGCTAATTTCTGTAGCATGCTCAGTGCCCTGCACACCTCAAAGAGTCCACAAATGTCAGACTTACACATGTACATTATTCCATTTAAAGCTGAGAAACTTGAGGAAAATGTAATTATAGCCTTCTAGTAATATGAAGGATTTTAAAAGAAAAGATGATAACTGTTTTCCATGTTCACAAAGGAGATAACCAGAAAAAGCAGGGGGAGGGATTTAAACTGTTGTGTGATTGTGGTCGATGACAGCCGTTTTGGAGGTGGGAACACATCACACATTTCAGAGTTGGACCTCAGTGTTTATGCTGGGGGGGGGGACATAAAAAGAGAAGAGATTTGTTATCTCTTTGGACACATTTTAGCAAAAACTTTATGAAGCAGAGGGATAGACTCCTTGTAGTACTAAGATGATAGGATTCTGTGAATATATAAGCTAGTATTTGCCAATAAAAACTTCCTCCTGTGTGGCCCTTTTTATCCAATAATGATTTCCTGCTCTACTTTGTCTGCCAAATGTATCCAAAATGTAATCAGTGAGCAGATTCATAAGTCAAATTGCAAGCTTTAGAAATAAATGGCTCTGATCCTTTGTAGCAGAATTTTAAAACCAGCCAATGTTTAAGGTTTGTTGGAGGTTTAGACTCAGCTGTAGTTTTGTTTTAACCTTTTCCCCTTTCAACGCCTCAGCAACGAGCAGCAAGAAACTTCTTTTCTCATTAGAATCATATTCCCAGTTTTATCTTGAGTCGAAGTAAAATGTTATAATCCTAGGCTTCCAGCACATCAACCAAATCTACACTCACCTGCAACCTAGCTCTCGAAGATCCTTTCCACCAGGAAAAAGCAATTTGGCTCTCTTCAGACCTGCATCAAGAGCACCAGCTGCCCCTCGGCCGGTGTGGCTCAGTGGTTGAGCATCCATCCATGCACCAAGAGGTCGCCAGTTCGATTCCCGGTCAGGGCACATGTCCAGGTTGTGGGCCCGATCCCCAGTGGGGAGCATGCAGGAGGCAGCCAGTCGATGTTCTCTCTCATCGATGTTTCTATCTCTCTCTCCCCCTCCCTTCTTCTCTCTCTAAAAATCAATAAAGAAAAAAAAACATTTTTTAAAAAAGAGCACCAGCTGTCTTAGACCCAGACAGCAGCCATGGTGATTGCCAGAGGGAAGGGGGTGGAGGGAGGTAGAAGAGGGTAAAGGGGGATTCATGTGGGATTCATGGTGATGGAAGGAGAATTGACTTGGGCTGGTGAACACACAATATACAGATGACGTATTATAGTTGTAGACCTGAAACTTTTATAATTGTATCAGCCAATGTCACTCCAATAAATTCAATAGAAAAGTTTGAAAAAGAGCACCAGCTGAGCACTTTCAGAAACTCCGAAGTGGAGACGAGTTACACTGGCAGAATCCATCCCACCAGCTGAGGAGAGGAAGAGCCAACGTCAGGAACGGCGGGCATTGAACTTCCAGGCGCTATGTTCTCTCTGTAACTAATTTGCCTGGGACCTAACCCTTGTCACTTTGAATTCCCAGCTTCCTAAACCTAAGTTGGCATCCTGATAGCAGCCTCCCGGGTCTGCCTCTCTTCTTCTTCCTTCTCTTCTTTTTTTTTTTTAATTTTTTTCCCTTTATTGATTTTTAGAGAGAGAGGAAGGGAAAGGGAAAGAGAAATAGAAACATCGATGAGAGAGAACATCAATTGGCCGCCTCCTGCATGCCCCCCACTGCGGATGGGTCCCACAACCTGGGCATATGTACTGGTCGGGAATCGAACCAGCGACCTCTTGGTGCATGGGTCGACGCTCAACCACTGAGCCACACGGGCCGGGCTCCTTCCTTCTCTTCTGAACCCTGGTTCTAATCCGTGGCTCCCTTTGCCAGCCTTGGTGTCTCCCCAGCATCCCGGACCCTGAGCTTTCCGTGGCTGTGAAGAAAGCCTCCAAGCCAGCCCTCTGCAAGCGCAGGGCCAGTGTGGGCACAGCTCCTGGGACACGCTCTCCGCGGTTCACAGTGGAGGTGCGCAGTCCTCCACCAGGAATAAAAGGAGGTAAATGTCCTGTTTTCACCTTGTTTAACCAGCATTTCCTGATCTAGGCTGAACGGCTATTTGGTCATCAAAATGTCTGCCTCTCCTGTATTAATCTCTTAAACCTAATAGCGGGGTAGGATTCACACGGGGCTCGGACCTGGGTTCCAACACATCCCCCGTCTCCGACTTTGATCACGGTACCTAACCCCTCTCGGCCACTGTTCCCGTATCAGGAACTCGGTGCTAACATGAGTTCATACTAGCGTCGCCTTGGGGTTGCTGTGAGAATAAGATGCTTCCTTGACACATGATAAACTCTGTTTTTTGTTTTTGGTGGGTTTTTTTTAATCCTCACCTGAGGACATTTTTGCATTTATCTTCAGATAGAGAGGGAGGGAGAGAGGGAGAGAAACATCGACATGAGAGAGACACATCGACTGGCTGCCACCCACACGACCCCAACCAGGGCCGGGGACAAACTGCAACCGAGGTACGTGCCCTTAGCGGGACCCGAACCCAGGACTCTCTGGACCGCAGGCCGGCGCTCTAACCGCTGAGCCAAACAGGCCAGGGCAAAAAGCTCTGTTTTTAATTATTTCTCCTCGTTTCCACCACAACCCTTCTAGATAATGCTCCCCTCCCTTATTACCGTATTCGACCTCAGCCAGCCTCCCAACTTTAGGTCTTTTTTCTGTGCCAGTGATTTCTGCATACTGTTGTCAGAGAATCACTCCAAAGTCCTGCTTTTGTCAGTCCCCTGTGCTCTGGCATCTTTAAACAAAAAAAAGTGGATGAAATGAAGTCCAAACTCCTTAGAGTGCCTATAAACATCCCCCATACCCTGCGATCCTCCTCCCTGGGCTTGCCCCCAGGGTCCCTGGTTACCGGGGAGTCTCCCCCATCCGCCTGCCTCCCAGGCACGGCTGTCCATGCACAGCATCAATCGTTCATTTGGTATCGGTCCCGTGGAAAACATGTTCCTTAAAGTTCACCTCTTCGGTAAAGCTTTCCTGAGCCACGTGGTCCATACCCATGGCTCCCTACTCCCTACTTCCTGTGGTCTGTTCCACACAATTTAGCCTTTAATTATATTGCTGTCTTCCACGGTCCACTAATTATTTCCTGTATCTCAGTTTCATCTTCTCAAGTAGGTTGTAAACAACTTGAAGGCCGGGACCACATCGTACACTTTTCTGCTTAATAACCCCAGACATGCACAGGAGTTAAGCACTTAATTCATCTTTGTCAATTAACTGAAAGTTCGTCTGACCAGACCGTCAAGGAGAGATCACAGGACTCATGCATAATTGGTGGACACAGCCTGGAAGACCTTCAGGTAACACACTTGTTGTGTTTATATTTTGACTGAACCTAATTTACCTGCTGCCTGTATATCCTCATGCTTTCCCAGATTCTCGATGTATAGATTCAGAGGTTGAACACACTGATATTCCATGTTCCAAATCCCCGGTGACTTGTTTCTAAACAGTGAGGAGGGGTAAGGAGTCCAACTCAGCTCTCTTTGGGGAGTTGTTCTTCTGTCTTGGGACGTTTATGCAAATGAGGCAGCGAGTTGGTGGGAGACTTAATTACTCTCTAGTGAAAACCCAGCCGGCTTGTTACCATCTGTTTCTTCAAGAAGAGCCAGCCACCACACAGTAACCCTCTGTAAAGTCACAATCCCAGGGGTAAAGTACTTTGGGATCCTTAAATGAAAGGAAGCCTACAGGTCCAAGACACTATTATTATTGTCATAAATAATGGTGCTTTGTATTTTATCAAAGGAGCTCAGAGTGGTTTGCAAACATTAACTAATTAATCTTAAAAAAAAAAAAAAAAAAAAACAATCCTGTGAAGTAGGTAAAAGGGAGATATTATTATCCCCATTATGTGGCTAGGGAGACTGAGACACATATGAATTCATTGACTTACTCAAAGTCACATGTCAGGTCTCCCGACACCCAGTTTGAATCAACCACACTGTTTCTTGTGATATGTGAAATAAGAAAAGTATAAGCTATGATATACAAATCAACCTTGGGAAAGTAAACAGCATCTAACCTTACAATAAATGTCATGTAATAGAACAGCAGACGTGGGAACAACACCTTGAGGGAGAGATGTGTGGGTAGGACAGTTTAATAAATACAATCCTTTCATCAAAACGTTCCAAAAGGAACTAGTGGCTCTTGAAGGAATCTGATATTTAATCACTGCTCTTCTGATAGTTTAAAACAAAGGGCTATAATCCACCAAGTTTTAAACAGAAACGAGTCTAACAAGTTCTATACTTTATTTTTGAACTCTGTTTCCTTATGTTTCAGCGTTCTCAAGAACATTTGAAACGTTCATACGTGTGATGCAAATGTCACTTGTAAGATATAAATATGACTCTTTGGATACTTCGCATTCTTCCTGACTCAAAGTCATAGTTTAATATTAATGTAATTCAGAAAATTGACAAGGAGCTGGGTCTCCAAGGAAACAAGTGCAGGAGGGGGAGAAAGATTTTAGCCTGTGATTTGTTTAATAATTAGACATTCTGCCATTTTGTCACCATCCACCTCACCCATGAATATGCCAGCAAAGTGTACAGTGTCCACAACAGGGGCACTGAAGAACCAGTGAATCCTGACCAGGTCACACCATGCCTGTTTCAATTTCAGGAACTTCACGTCATCAATCTTCATATTGCTTTGGTATATATATATCCTCACCTGAGGACATTTTTTCATTTTTTGTTCAGATAGAGTGGAAGGGAGAGAGAGGAAGAGAGAGAGAGAGAGAAACATCGACGTGAGAGGGACACATTGAGTGGCTGCCACCCGCACAACCAACCAGGGCCGGGGACAAACTGCAACCGAAGTACATGCCCTTAGCAGGAACCAAACCCGGGTCTCTCTGTACCGCAGGCCGACACTCTAACCGCTGAGCCAAACTGGCCAGGGCACTTTGGTATATTTTTTAATATTTTTTTAATTGATTTTTTTTAGAGAGAGCGGAAGGGAGAGAGAGATAGAAACATTGATATGCAAGAGAAACATCGATTGGCTGCCTCTTGCACGCTCCCTACTGAGGATCGAACCTGCAACCCCAGCATGTGCCCTGACCGGGAATCAAACCAGGACCTCTCAGTCCATGGGACGACGCTTAATCCTCTGCGCCACACCAGCCAGGCCCTTTGGTATTTTTTGGTTGTTGTTGTTAATCCTCACCTGAGGATATTTTTTCCATTGATTTTTAGAGAGAGTGGGAGGGGGTTGGGGGGCAGAGAGAGAGACATCGATGTGAGAGAGACACATCCACTGGTTACCTCCCACACGAGCAGCAACAGGGGCAAGGGATTGAACCTGAAACCCAGGTGTGTGCCCTTTACTGGGGATTGAACCCGAGACACTTGGGTGCATGGGCCGATGCTGTAACCGCTGAGCCACACTGGTCAGGGCTAGTCCTTTGGTTTTCTATTTCAAAATTGCCCTACCTATAATTGTCCATAATATTGCATTTCTCAGTATCTGCCTTCACAGCATTGGTATAAAATGGTACAGTAATCCAAACGATTCTCTGTGGAGTCACCATCAGGAACTGAGGTCATATGAAAAGCCCTGATAAGCCATCAGACACCTTTTTGAAGCTGAGGCATTGCACAACAGAATTTTCTAGCAACAGTATTCAGCTTCCATTCAAGAAAAAGTTTTCAGTCATTTGTTCTGGCTTATCCATTATGTCCACAGTGAGGCTTTTTTTGTGGTGCTTATCACCACAGTACCCGTGTGCTCAGGAAGAGATATGACAAAATGACAGCCAATCTGAGAAGCTCTGTGGGTCCTGTACCCCCCGAGTCTAGGTTAAGGATGACAACCTATGAACTTTGACCCTGTCACTGACCTATCAGATAACCATGGGCAATTTCCTTACTTGATTGTGCTTACATTTAGTTTACATTAAAAAAAAAAAAAAATCAAAACAATACTTTTACCAATGGAAAAAAAATGTTAGGCATTTGTAGGCCTAACTTATTTTCAGTGCCTGAAAGTCTTTATACAATGGAGGCCCTAGGTGATAATGAAACGAAATACAAAGAATGATGACTTTTAAAAAAGAAAAAAATATATAGAATATTAGTACCAACAGTACTCCCGCACCTTCAGCAGCCTGCCACTATTCCCACAGCACACTGTCTCCAGCCAACGCTAGAAAAGCATTTCATTTCAGAACATTTCCAACCTACAAACATTTTATACATTTAAATCTATTAAGGGAACTGGCGGAATCTATTGCTTCAAAGAATCCTTTTTTTTTTTTTTAAATGACAGCATTTCACTTTGAAAATAAAATCATTACCAAGGGCTTATCGGAGCTAATTCCTACTCTTTGCTGATAAAAAAAAAAAAAAAAAAAAGTAACCTATCAGGATTTAAGCATTTCTTCAAACCCAGCAACCTGTTGAACAACTTCTTAATGTGCCCATCAGTCATCTGGCGATAAGAAGAGTTTGCATTCATAATAGCTAGTTGCTAAAATAAATATGAGTTACTATAACTAATTCAATCAACAATGGGACCTCAGAGGTCAGCAAAGAAATAATCAAACAGTGAGCCTGAATAGGTTGTAATTTTTCTGATTAACAAATGTTCTCCTTGTCATATGATGTTAAGAGCTGCTTAGAGCGCTCAGGTAAATTTGGAATGTATGTATTTACATTGCAAGGGTCTGTGTGCACTCTCCCAGTGAGAAATCCATGAGCCTTTAAGTTTGCAAACATCAAGTTTTGCTTTCAGAAAACATGTCCCTATATGGCTTTCATTTTTAACAGGCTCAAAACACCACGTTCGTAGAATCCAACAGAGAGCAAATAAAATAGCAACCCCACTTTTTCAGGAATACATGTGTGATAGACCTCTCAAGATTATTTTATAGACTGCGTGATGTATTAAGACTTCAATATAATTCTAATCAAAGAATTTTATGGAGGGAAAGAGAGAGATTTGAATCCTGAGCCAGACATTCATGCAGCCTGCCCCCACAACCCCAAATAACCAGTGTCGGTGGAGAGGGGAAGGTAGCGTTGCTCTGTCACACATTTATGATCTGACCACAATGGAAGATCTAGACTTCTATTGCTTTGAGCCCTCCCCTCCATGCCTGCCTTCTCAACCATTTCGTGTCCCCAAGAGGGATGACAGCTGTACCTAATGGAGTCCAGGGACTCCATTAGAACAGTTAGAAAAAAACTTTGGGGGGAGGGGATAAAGTGAGTTTTTAACAAAATCAAAAAATTGGGGAGGCAAGCAGAATGCAAACTGGAAGTATCAGTGATGAACTGGGTGAGAATAGTGTCTTCCTTTAGTTTAGAAACGTAAGTCCATGGCTATCCCAAATTTCAAAGACTTGAAACAGTCGGTATGTTTAACCTTTATTTTGGCCATACTAATTTACCCTTGGATTTTGAGGACTGAATAAAAAAAAGAATGAATGGAATGAATGGACTGAATGAGTGATTGATTTCATGTATTAGTGCCTGGGGCATGGTGGTAGGTTCGTTCCCACGGAGAAATTCAGGGGGACCCAGAGCCTCATCTCTTAGGGCCACCAGCGCATTTTAAGCATCTAAGAATGAAGGGGATTAGAGTCTCAGAAATACAGAGAGCTGAAAAATTTTGTCACGTGGCATTTATAAAGGAAGCCACTGACACAAAATGACTGTTAAATGCCGAGCTATGAAAGCATAAGTGTCATTAGACAGCCAGGTTCTTCTCTGGAAACTTGATTTTAATAGGTTTTTGATTGTCACTTCTCCTCTTGTTTCTTCATTATTCACACCTTGAAGGGACTCACTTTCAAAAGAATTTGCTTAAACTTCCCCCTCAACATCCAACTTGCAAATACACCTGCAGTTGAATTCTCAGGATGTGCGGTCATGAGTGCCATCCTTTGCATGCAAAAGAATCCGAGCTTACAAGTCTGCGCATGGCAACCAGGCGACCAGGTGACTGATTCCTGCAGCAGGGAAAGGAGTGAAAGAATTGAGGCCATCCATTAACTCCCCAAGCTACAAGTCCACTTGGAGTCACTTCTGAATTATACCTCCTAGAATCTAAATGTTAGGCCTGAACTCTAAATAAGCAGGCTGAATTTAGATCTCAATGTTATGGGGGGGAAAAAAAAAAACCTGTCCACAAGTGCAACTATTTTCTGATGTTTTGAAAACCATGTTCTGACTCTATATAATTATGGATTATGGAATTTATATTTGTATTTATTTTTTCTATAACAGATCAGAATGATGAGTTCTGAGTCTGTGCATATCTAGTCAAGGTTTTGATTATTCACCAAATATTTTTTGAATGCCTAGTATGTGCCTGTCTTGCATCAGGAGCAGAAAGAAATAAAAAGGAAACACTGAGTTCATGGAGAGGGTTGAATTGTAAGATATCTATTAATAACTAAATCTACGCAGCAGATTCAGCCTAGTCAGATGAAAAGCTACCATCGTTTACATTTTATTTTAAGCTATTTATTATTTAAGTTTTATTTGAAATTGGCATCAACTCACTAAATTATAGTAATGTAGTTAGTCATTTTAAGCATTGGATGTCATTCAGACTAACTTTATCACTGACTATACCAATTTGATTACTAATTTTTAACTAATCTAACAAGTATAACAGTGGATTATATAACATTATAATATCTTCCCTGGTATCTGGCAGCACATCTATGCATGCGTTTTTGTTGTTGTTGTTGTTTAAAGGTAAAGACATATCCCCCACCCCCACCCCCATCTTGCTAATTGGTAAAAAATGCACTTTGAATGTTTATCTTCCACTGTACAGGCCTAAACTATACTCCTGATATTTCCTAATTGCAGCCATTTCCATGGTTGAAATTTTTTTTTCTCGTTCTGCACTTAATTCCTTCTTTGATTCCCTGCATCTCCCTGTCCAGATACCAGCCTGGAGCGTCTTTAATCTGATTCTTAGTTTTTCTCCTCTATCCAGTCCATCCCCCAAACATCTTAAAATCTACTTTCACATAGTTGCCATTTTATATCACAGCAATAAAATACCTTTGGTCCTTAGTGCCCAATAATAGCTTTTCAATTATAAGGGAGATTGAAGGCGGAAAACGAAGGCAAAGTGTAGTCATTCGTCACGTCATCCCACAGAGAGAAATACTTTCGTCTTTAAAGAACACAAAAGAAGTTTCGTTGGCATTTAAAAAGATTGGGAAAGAGAATGTTGGGCAGTCGTGTTTTAGCATATTCTTACAGTGCTCCCAGGGCCTGCCTCTATTGTCAGACTTATCGCCCCCTGTTGTCATGTATATTTCTCTATCGCCCAGATTGAGAGCTCTCTGAGGGCAGGAACTGCGGCTAGTGTCAGGTCAGGCTCCAAGTAGATGACTGATAAATGTTTGGTTAGCGAGTAAATGAATTCCTTTGTGTTTGATTACACTAGACGATTGCTCCCAGGCACAGTCCTGCTCCACCCCTCTGCTCTCCATATACAATCCCATCTCACTTCATTCTGCAGTATGCAACCCTCTGGATTTTACAGCTTCAGCCTTTACTCTTTGAATCCCGGATCTCCTGGCCATCAAGGCTGGGGGCAGACGCCTTAGGTAAAGCTTGACCTGAGCTGCTCACCACATCACGTGGGTGGCAAATCTTGATCTCATCGTCCTTTCGATATCCAAGATAGTCTTAAAAATTTGCATGTCCCACTAAATGACCTTTAAGATTCCTAACAATTCTAGGATTGTAAGATAAAAGGTCTGTTAGTTTTCATGGAAATACCTGCTTTTAATACAAATGTAGTAGCAACTCCTAGGGCCTGCATGTTCCCTCTGTGTGTTAACCATGAAAAGCATTTTTTTAAATATAGAATATAAATATAAAAGTATGCTTTGTCCACAGCCTACCCAGTTCCTTCGGCAGAATTCCGCAAAATGTGTGTCACCCGCTGCAGAGATTGCTCTAGCCCTGATGTATTTGGAAGGCAGCTCTGCTCACCACTACACCACCAACGCCCCTGATGTATTTGTATTGATTTGGTTCTGGTGGTAATTTGTCCTAAAATGTGTGAAGGAAGCAGGTATTTTATGATAAATTGTTGTGTACTGCATGCTGTGTGTGGAATTCAGAGGGAAACCCAGATTCAGTGATTAACAATGCCGAAAAAGCAAGTAACTAGCCATCGTTTAGATAATAGTGGTGCTATTTCTCTCTCTTTTTTTTTCTTTGCTTTAATTTTAGAGAGAGAGAAAGGGAGAGGGAGAGAGAGAGATGGAAACATGGATGAGAGAGAACATTGATTGGCCGCCTCCTGCATGCCCCCCACTGGGGATTTGGCCCACAACCTGGGCATGTGCCCTGATCAGGAATCAAACTGGTGACCTTTTGGTGCATGGGTCGATGCTCAACCACTGCGCCACACTGGCAGGGCGGTGCTATTTCTCTTTTGTGGCCTTTTAGACTTTTGTTGCCCTAAAATTCCATTTTATTGGGGACCCATTTTCCACTTGGTCTTTCTTGACCAGGTTGTTTTTTTCCCTACTTTAAACAGGTTCTAAATAAAATTCTGTATTTAAAAATGATAATAATAATAATAATAATAAATCAATATAAAAGTAAAAATGCATAGATAAGCACGAAAGGCACGCTCAGACTAAGCAAAGCCTGGGGGTTCCGTCTCCCCTCCCCTCCGTCTCCACCAGTGCGAACATCTGTCTTCACCCTTTGCTTACCCTGGAAGAGATTTATGTTTCAGCTACCTGTCTGGATGTCAGAATCACTTAGACACTTAATAGAATTCAAGTTCCTGGGCCTCCTGCTGTCATCCTTAGCTCTTGTCCACCCCAAACTCTGAGTCAGTGAGGCTGAAATAGCAGGAATGGAGATGTTTAACTAGGTCCTCTGATGATGACACCCTGCCAGATGCAGGAACTAGGGACCCAGGGCAAGATTCTCTAAAAAAGTAAGGCTCTTCCTCCTCCAGGGACACAACCTGCGAGTAAGCAGGTTTCCAGGGTCTGATTTAACTCTTGGCTACTAACTCAAAGTGGTTTTCCGTAGGAGATATATCACGAAGGCTCTGAAGTTTAGATGTGTATCATGTTGGTGATGGAGAAACACTGTAGAATTTCATGCAGGGGAGCAACATGATTAGATTTAGAAAGATCATCCATCTCCCGGTAACGTAGACAGTTGGGGGAGCGAGTCTGCAGAAGGATGAGACAGAGAGCAAGTTAGAGGGAGAACAAAGAGGCAATGGTTCAAGCTAGAGCTGATGAGGGTTTCCCTCATACTTCTAGTCAAACCAAACTCCCTCTTGTTCTTCATTTAAAAGCCACAATTTCCTGTTGTATGGTTTTTCTTGTGTGTGTGTGTGTGTGTGTGTGTGTTTCTGTTCTTATAGCCAGGACCGTTCCCACCCAACCCTGCCAATTCCACACATGCAAATTCAGCCCAAATTATATCTGTCCTGTGGGTTTTCCCTAAAACACCAAGGGGAAGATCTCTTCCTACTCTAATCCCTATAACAATTTATTATCTCTCCTAAGACACATAGCATTTTTTCCTTGGTAATATGCTTCTTAATACATGTGCACTCTCTCTTCCACGACCACAAACTGACAGAGAAAGGAGAAATTTAGGCATCAGATGGGTCTAATATAAATCTCACATACATGACTAACTAGCTGATTTATGGTATTTCACTTACTCCAAGGAGTTTCAGTTTCCTCATATATAAAAATAGGACAAGTAAGACCTATTTTACAAGGTCTTTTTGAAGAATATAAACAAAATAATAAATACAGGCAGCCAGCATAGAAGCTGACCCAAAGGAGGTGCTCAATAAATGGTAGCTATTAATACTATCGATACATTCATCATTTCTTTAATTCTGTATCCATGACTCATCTGCCTTGGACTCTGCCATTTCACCTTGCACAATGCTTAGTTCGAAGCCAGAATTCAGTATATATTTGATGAATAAATAACAGTAGCTAACATTTTTGAGCCCTTAATAAGTGTAAGGCACAGTTCTAAGGTCATTCATTATCTCTTTAAAGCCTCACAATAACCTTATAAGGCAAGTACTATTACTATCTTCACTTACAGCCAAGTAAGGTGCTGCTTAACTTCTTCAGGGATCAACAGCTAACAAAAGGGGAGAATGACTCACAGTCCACAAACAGGCTTTTCCTTGGAAGGCTCGTCTATTGGTGAGGTAGACTATGGCCAAAGTCATGCAATTTGAAAGAGAAGAATACCTAACCAGATTGTAACTAGAGATACGGTCTTTTAAAGAGGTAATTAAGGTAAATGAGGTTATTAGGGTGACCTCTAACCCACTATGATTGATGTCCTTATAAGAAGAGATTAATATGCAGATATGCACAGAGGGAAGACGGTATTATTGTGAATATGGCCATCTACAAGACCAGGTTAACGTGAATGAGGCCATCTACAAGAAGCAAGGCATTAATTAACCCTGCTGACACCTTAATCTTGGACTTGTAGCCTCCCTAATTGTCAGAAAATAAATTTCTGTTGTTTGTGACACTTCCTTACGGCAGCCCCAGCAAACTAATACAGTGGCTTATTTGATGGTCATCCTCAATCATATATATCAAATGCAAAGAGTGTTTTCAGGTGTTTTTCATTTCTAAACCACTGCTTTAAGCCCGTGAATTCTCTACATTCTCTTAATTTATCTACCAAGGTTAACAGCAAGCAATATGAGACAGCTGATGAGAGGTGGGGTTGTGGTCTCTAGCCTTGACACAGATTCTATATGTTATCTCTTCAGTGGAAAAAAAAAAAACAACACAGCTATCCTGCCTGTTCCCTGATCTGCGGTTGGTGGTGAAACTTCACAACACCAGATACTTCCTGAATTATTTTGTTCTTATTTTTTCTTTCTTAAACTGGCTTCTCTTCTAGTGGTGGCTAGCCATCTAGGACCAGTTATGACTTTCAAAATTCATCATCAAAATTAAAATGTTCTGTTCTTTGAAAAACATGTTAGAAGAATGAAACGAAAAAGTACTGATTGAGAAAATTTCTCAAAGCATATATCGGATAAAGGACTTGTATCTACACTATATTAAGAACTGAATACCATAGTAAGAAAACAAATGATCCAATTTTTTAAATAGGAAAAAGACATGAACAGACACTTCACCAATGAAGATACCCAATGGCAAACAAGCACATGAAAATATGCTAACATCACTAACCATTCGGGAAATGTAAATGAAAGCCACAATCAAATACCAGTTCACATCTCATAGAATGGCTACATTGAAAAGATTGACCAAACAGGTGTTGACAAGGAGATGGAGTAACTGGAATTCTCATTCACTACTGGTGAGAAGATAAAATGATGTAACCACTCTGAAAAACAGTTTAGCAATTTCATAAAAAGTTTAAGATGCGGCCCTGGCCGGTGTGGCTCAGTGGTTAGAGCATCGGCCTGCACATCAAAGGGTCTAGGGTTCGAGTCCCTGTCAAGGGCACATACCTGGATTGCAGGTTCGGGGCACATGTGGGAGGCAACCAATCGATGCGCCTCTCTCATATCAATGTTTCTGTCTCCCTCTCTTGCCTCCTTCCTCCCTCCCTTCCACTATCTCTAAAAATCAATGGAAAAAATATCCTAGGGTGAGGATTAACAACAACAAAAAAGTTTAAGATGAGTTTACCATATGATTCAGCCATTTCACATCTACATATTTAACCAGGAGGGAAAATAAGCTTACATTGATGCAAAGACTTCTACCCAAATGTTCATAGCAGCTTTACTTATAATAGACCAAAACTAGAACCAAACAAATGTCTATCAACAGGTGCATGAATAAACAGACTGTGCTCTATCCATACAATGGGATACTACTCAGCAATAAAAGCAATGAAATATTGATACATGAAACATAAATGAATCTCAGAATAATTATATAGCATATACTCAAAATAATTAAAAGAATCGAGACACAATGAGTTCATACGGTATGATTCCATTTATTATAAAACTCTTAAAAATGAAAACTAAATCACACTGACAGAAAGCAGATCTGTGGTTCCCTGGGAGAAGGGTGGGGGCAAGAGGGTCAGAGGAAGGAATGTTAAAGGGGCATGAAACTTTCGGGGTGATGGATGTGTTCACTATTTTGATTGTGGAAATAGTTTTACAGGTATATACTCATGTCAAAACTTATCAATTATGTGCTTTAAATATCTGCAGTTTTTGTGTATCAATTCTGCCTCGATAAAGCTGCTTGAAAGAACCCATCACAGTATAAACAAGATGTATGTGGGACCTCGTTATTGGTTGGGCCATCCAGAGAATAGTCTGGAATCATTCTAGAAGGAGCCTGTGGTAGAGGAGAGATAGAAAGATGGTTCTCTGGCACACAATTTTATGAATGTGGAGCCAAGACTGTTGTAAGGGAAGCCCACGGAATGACACAACTACGACCATTAACTGTGACTCATTTGCAAATGACATGATACTGTAAGTAGAAAATTCTATAAAGACTCTACCAAAAATCTACTAGAACTCATAAATCAATTCAGTAAAATAGCAGGATACAAAATTAATATTCAGAAATCAATGGCATTTTTATACACCAATAATGAACTAGCAGAAAGAGGAACTAAGAAAACAATGTCATTTGCAACTGTAACAAGAAAAATAAGGTACCTAGGAATAAATTTAACCAAGGAGGTAAAAGACTTCAGAAAATTATAGGATACCAAAGAAAGAAACTGAAGAAGATACAAATAAATGGAAGCATGCACCGTGTTCATGGATAGGTTAATTCATGGATAGTGAATTAACATCATTAAAATGTCTACACTCACTACTCAGAGCAATCTATAGATTCAATGCAATTCCTATTAAAGTATCAATGGCATATCTCACAGAACTAGAACAAATATTCCAAAAATGTATATGTAACCACAAAAGACCCTGAATAGCCTCAGCAATCGTGAGAAAGAAGAACAAAGTTGGAGGTATTATGGTACCTGATATCAAACTATACTACAAGGCTATAGTAATCAAAACTGCATGAAAACAGGCATATAGATCCATGGAATAGAACAGAGAGCCCAGAAATAAATCCACACCTTTATGGCTAATTAATATATGACAAAGGAGACAAAAACATACAATGAGCTAAAGACAGCTTGTTCAATGAATGTTGTTGGGAAAATTGTACAAATACAAGCAAAAAATAAATAAAACTAGACCACCTCCTTACACTATACACAAGAATACACTCAAAGTGAATTAAAGACTTAAAGGTTAGACTCAAAACCATAAAAATCCTAGAAAAAAACACAGGCAGTAAAATCTCGGACATTTCTCACAGCAATATTTTTCCTGATATTTGTCCTCAGGCAAGGGGAAAAAAAGAAAAAGAAACAAATGGGACAACAGCAAACTAAAAAGCTTTTGCACAGCAAAGGAAATCATCAACAAAATGAAAAGACAACCCATTGAATGGAAGAACATATTCACCAATGTTACATCTGGTAAGGGGCTAATAGCCAACATTTATAAAGAAGTTATACAGCTCAACACAAAATAAACAAATAATTCAATTTAAAAATGGGCAAAGCCTGGCTGGTGTGGCTCAGTGGTTGAACATCAACCTATGCACCAAGAGGTCGCTGGTTCAATTCCCAGTGAGAGCATATGCCCGGGTTGCAGGCTCGATCCCTGGTAGGGAACGTGCAGGAAGCAGCCGATCTATGTTGATGCTTCTCTCTCTCATCAATGTTTCTATCTCTCTCTTCCTCTCCCTTCCTCTCTGTCTAAAAAAAAGGGGGGGGGGCGGGCAAAGACTTGAATAGACCTTTCTTCAAAGAGCACATACAGATGGCCAATAGACATATGAAAAGATGTTCAACGTCACTAATCACCAGAGAAATGCAAATTAAAACCACAATGATATATCACCTCATGCCTATCAGAAAGTCTATCATCAACAAATCAACAAACATCAAGTGTTGGAGAGAATGTGGAGAAAAGGCATCCTTCGTGCACTGATGGTGGGAATGCAGATTGGTGCAGCCACTATGGGAAACAGTATGGAGTTTCCTCAAAAAATTAAGCCCTGGCCAGTTTGGATCAGCAGTTAGAGTGTCAGCCCCAGGACCAAAGGGTCGCGGGTTCAATTCTCAGTCAAGGGCATGTACCTGGGTTGCAGGTTTGATCCCCGACCCCGATGGGAGTCGTGCAGGAGGCAACCAATTGATGTGTCTCTCTCACATGGATGTTTCTCTCTGTCTCTCTCCCTCCTTCCCTTCTACTCTATCTGAAAACCAATGGGGAAAAAATTAAAAATGGAACTGACTTATGACCCAGTGATTCCACTCTGGGAACATATTTGAAGAAACCAGAAACACTAATTCTAAGGAATATATGCGTCCCTATGTTCATTGCAGCGTTATTTACAATAGCCAAGATTTGGAAACAGTAGAAGTGGCCATCAGTAGATGAGTGGAGAAAAAAAGCTGTGGTACATTTACACAACAGAACACTACTCGGCTGTGAAAGAAAGAAAGGAAGGAAGGAAAGAAGGAAGGAAGGAAGGAAGGAAGGAAGGAAGGAAGGAAGGAAGGAAGGAAGGAAGGAAGGAAGAGAAAGAGAGAGAGAGAGAGAGAGAGAGAGAGAGAGAGAGAGAGAGAGAGAGAAAGAAAGAAAGGAAAGAAAGAAAGGAAAGAAAGAAAGGAAGGAAGGAAGGAAGGAAGGAAGGAAGGAAGGAAGGAAGGAAGGAAGGAAGGAAGGAAGGAAGGAAGGAATCTTGCACACCCGGTGTGGCTCAGTGGATTGAGCATCATCTCATGGACTGAAAGGTCCCAGTTTGGTGATGGGTCAGGGCACATGCCCAGATTGCAGGCTCCATCCCCAGTGGAGGTCATGCAGGAGGCAGCCAATCAATGTTTTTCTCTCACATCAATGTTTCTATCTCTCTCCCTTCCTCTCTCTCTAAAAAAATCAATAAAAACATTTAAAAAAAGAAAGAAAGAAAGAAAGAAAGAAAGAAAGAAAGAAAGAAAGAAAGAAAGAAAGAAAGAAAGAAAGAAAGAAACCTTACCTTTTGTGACAGCATGGATGGACCTGGAGATTATTATGCTAAATGAAATAAGTCAGTCAGAGCAAGACAAGTACCACATGGTTTCACTCATATGTGGAATCTAATGAACAAAATAAACTGACAAACAAAATAGAAACAGATTCATAGACACAAATAACAGACTGACAGCTGTCAGAGGGGAGGGGTGTTGGTGGGCTGGTGAAAAAGGTGAAGGGATTAAGCAAAAAAAACCAAACAAACACAGACACACAACTGAGTGGTGATTGCGAGAGGGAAAGTGGGTTGGGGGTGGGGGAAGACAGCCCCGAGGGGATAAATGGAAAGAGACTTGACTGCATGTGAGCACGTAATTCAGTGTGCAGCTGATGTGATACTGAGTTGTACACTTGAAACCTGTATGGTTTTATTAACCTATGTCACCCCAATAAATTCAATAAACAAAAGTGTAGTCCATGGAACTGTCACTGGCCTGATGATATCAATACAGATATTGAGAATAAACATTCAGTAACTTCTATAACAGTTTCACAGACTAATTTTATATCTATCACATCTAATAGTAAAAGGTTTGGGCTGGTACTTGGTATACTTTATTTCATTTTTCTAGTAAATATTTAACATTTTTTTGAAAATTGTTTTTTATTAATATTCCATTCCTCTCATTTTTATCATATTTTTTTGAACTGTCAGTCCGCAGTACAGGGATGGGGCAAACGTAGGTTTACAGTTGCTCACATGGAAAATAATACCATTATTGATAAGTAATAATGCAAGAATAAACTCTGCTTCACCTACTCCCAACTGTAGATCGGACATTTATTTTATTTTATTTTATTTTCAATTTCAATTTTAATTTAGATCGGACATTTTTACAAGTGGCCCTTCATCACAGATAAATTCAGAAGCACTGGTCTCAAGTGCTTCTAAACAGTCTCACACCCAAAATATATGCTTGTGGAGAAAAAGGTTAAAAACGTTGTTGTGAAACTATTTTAATACATCATGAAAAACGGTTAATGACATGGAGAGGTTATCACGACCTATGTAGAAAAACAGCAGATTGTAGAAGAGAATGTAAAGTATAACCCTTGAGTTTGCAAAATGGATTTTTGAGTGGCAGGATATAGACAGGTCCTCTCGGACTGGTGTAGAGACCAGGTTAGTCTCTGAAGACTAAACGCTGGAACTGTAGACATTTTTATGTTTCTTCTTTCAGCTTAACTATATTTTCTACAATGAACATGTAATATTTTGAAATGTAAAAATGTAATAAATAGTATCACTGTTGTTTTCTTTTTCTTTTTGGAAGGTTATAGGCTTATTGTAAGGAAGAATTAAGACCACATTTTGTTTTGTTCGTTGTCTGCATTGTTCCATTCAGTTTAGATTATGAGATCACCATTAACTTTTCCATAAAGGAAAGGAATAATGCCTTTTTAAAATCAAGTTTACGTTGCTTTAATTCAACAGAATATTTTCATATATTTTACAAAAAAAATATCTGAAAAATTTGCAGCTGAATCTCCACTTCTGGATCATAAATGGTGTTCACTTCACACAGGCAAGTTCTAAATAATTAAGCAGTATTGAATAATGAAAACAATAGAGAGAGAATCTATACTTACGAGTGGCAATGCTAACAGTCAAATTTCCATAATAACCAACATTTTATTGTGGGCTGTGTGCAGATGATTTGAACATAACATTTATGTCTGAAATAAAACTTTTCGATTGTTTTTCACTGAGAGAAAAAATGGCTGGAGAAAGAAAACATCTAATTTTAATGTAACACTAAATCCAAAGGCAGTACAGCTGTTTGGTTGTGGTTGTTTAGCTCAGCTGTTTTATTCTGAGAAAAGCGCAGCTGTCTTTTGATGTCTGTTATTCAAGACTGTTCTTCAGAGTGAAATGGATGCGCTCCGAGACCACTGCGTTCAGCTTCCTCTCTTGCCACAGTGCCATTTCTCCGTGTGGTTCTTTACGTTTCAACATCCACTAATGCAAGTTCCTTCCCTTGTACCTTGTCTCTCCCTGCAGAATTCTGCTCCCACGAGCAGCACGGTTGGTGGAAGGGTAGATCAGTACTTTTTTTTTTTTAAGGACAATGTTTGAGAAGCTATTCAGATTTAAAATTCTATTTGGATGAGTCCTGGCCAGTTGCCTGAGGCTTAATGGGTCCAGGTTTGATTCCTGGTCAAGGGCACGTACCTGGGTTGCAGGTTCTAGCCAGGGCCCCTGTGGGGGTCGTGCAGGAGGCAACCAATCGATGTGTCTCTGTCACATCGATGTTTCTCTGTCTCTGCCTCTCCCTTCCTCCCTCCCACTCTGTCTAAAAATCTATGGAAAAATATCCTTGGGTGAGGATTAACAAAACAAAAGAAACTTATACCTGGATGATATTAAGAAAAAAAAAAATTCTTTTTTTTTAATCCTCCCCTGAGGACATTTTTCCATTTTTTGTATAGAGTGGGAGGGAGAGAGAGGAAGAGAGAGAGAGAGAGAGAAACATCGACGTGAAAGGGACACATCAAGTGGCTGCCTCCCGCACGACCAGCCAGGGCCGGGGACAAACTGCAACTGAGGTACGTGCCCCTAGCGGGAACCGAACCGGGGACTCTCTGGACCGCAGGCCGACGCTCCAACCGCTGAGCCAAACGGGCCAGGGCAATATTAAGAAATTATTAATTGTGAGATACAAAATGATGTTGTGGTTATCTTGTCATAATCTTTAACTGCTGCATGCTGAAATAATTACAAATGAAATAATGCCATGTCTCAGATTTGCTTCAAAGTAATGAAGGGGATTATTCCCTCCGAGGGAGAGAGACAGCGGAAACGGTGGGAGTGTGTAAATTAAGGTTGGCTGTGAGCTGATAATGGTGGGAAAAGGTGGGAGTGTGTAAATTAAGGTTGGCTGTGAGCTGATAATGGTGAAAACTGGATAGAAGGTGAGGGAGTGTTCATTACATTGTTCTCTCCACTTTTACATTTGTTGGAAATTTTCCATAATAAAAAGGTTCATTTGATACATTAAATAGACAAAAATATAAGCATTAAATTAAATTAAAGGACCCCCTCAGCTCCACATCTTCAGATCTGCTCCATGAGAACACTCACCCACGTGCACACATTTCTGTGGAGGGATGTTTCCTTTGACATCGTTTGGAGTAACAAATCACTGGAAAGTGCATTCATGTTCCACAGTGGAGAACGGTTAAGATGAACTGTAACCCATTCCACTGTCTGTTTTTATGCCCTCTTCCCCAGTGTAGAGAGAGTTAATATAGGGCAATGTTAATGGAAGATACTGCCTACAAGGACCCTAACTGACAGTCCGAGGAGGAAATCCCGCCTGAATGAAGTCTAGCGGATCATCGAGTGAGAGCCTCTCAGCACGATGCTAAGCCCCTACAAGGGCAGTCAGTTATCTCCTTGGTAATCATAGGGATAACTATGCCAACAGTCCTGATGACTCAGAGCAAGAGAGTGCTGACGAACACAAAGTGGTGTCGGCGTTTCCTGCCTCAGGAAGTCTCTCAGAAGAGGAGGAGGACTGTGGCAGGTAGACAAGATCAAAGACTGGGAACATCCCCCACTTTCCCGTTATTCTTGCCTGCTTTTAGGTATAATCTCCAGGAATGTACTTGTCATTCTGTTCCTACAGTGGCGGGTATTACTGGGCTTGGGTGAGGTTTATTTTCAAGTCCGTGGACAAAGCCCTCCCGCAAGGCCCCCCCAAGCTCTGGGGGCTATTCCTCCGTAGGGCAGCTCTGATCCTCCACTATTTCTCCAAGGCACGTTCAGGATCCGTGCTTCTCCCTAAAGAGATTAAATCCACTTACCATCTTCTTATCAGGGCTCACCTGCTGCTCCCAGCCGGCCCAGGCACGCTGCACCCTGGACCGAGTCCTGCCCCAAAGGGAGACTGGGAAGCCCTCTAGAAGAGCTGAACGTGACCTCATATCCAGTTTCCCTAATTCCTTGACTCAGACAGGCTACCCTATGCTTAGAGTGAGTCTCCTGACTCTTGAGACAGGGATGCTATTGTGGAGTCAAGAAGCTGAAATGAGAACACCCCTCCCCAGGTCTTACCCGCCGTGTTTCCATGAGGAGAGACAAGTTCACCTTCCTGAGCACTATTTTCCTCGTGGACAAAACTGGTGTAATAATGAGCACATGGTGGGATTTACAGTAAGGGAGGTAATGCGCGCTCAAGGACCTAGTGCACTACCCTGGCACATAATAGATGTTCGCTGTGCGACACACTGCCTGGTGTTCAACACAGTCCTGGGCTGTGACCAACACACTTACAATATTGTGTCTGATCACCTGACCCCAGATTCATTTCGGCTGACACTTTCCAAGAACTGACCCCTTCCTGTCTCAGCGATGCTCAGTGCTCTGGTCAGGGTACTGCGCTGTCTCGGATCCACGGCTGCCTATAACCACGCCTGATGGCTACACCTCACAAAGCACTTCTAGAGATGCAGTTATGAGAAACGAACTTGATTTTCAAAAAGAACAGCAGTGTGGCTTTCCTCTTTGTTAATCCTTTTCCAGGGAGACCTTCATTTAGCTCTTGCTGGTCACTGACCCACGTCTGTCTGCCCAGGAAATAAGCCCCTGCCCGGGTCTAGCTGTCACCAGGCGAGGATCAGATTGTTCATAACGGCCACATCCAGGATTCACCTCCAGCCCTGGCGGGTGTGGTTCAGTCGGTTGGCGGGTCGTCCTGTACACCTAAAGGTCGCTGGTTCAATTCCCGATCAGGGCACACACCTAGGTTGCAGGTTTGATCTCCAGTCCGGGCACCTATGAGAGGCAACCAATCAATGTTACTCTCATACACCTCTCCCCCACCTCTAAAATCAGTAAAACATATCCTCAGTTGAGGATTAAAAAGAAAATTTACCTCCAGAACAAGGGGCAGGTCCTTGATTCCTTGATTTACCTCTGTATGACCGAAGGGTCCCTCCAGAGGGAGTATCTCCAAATATAAGAAACAATCAGCTCCAGAAATAAATTCAGGCCTTTAACTCTTAAAAGGAAAAAGTCACCTGGTAGTCTGTTAGTCTGTTAACTTTTGATGTAATAGTTGACATGGTAGGATTTAGGTCCACCATTTGGTTATTTGTTTTTAGTTTGTCCCCACTGTTTTTTGTTTTTATTGTCTCGCTTTGTTTTGTTTTGCTTTGTTGTTATTGTTGTTGTTCCTCTGTTCCTACTTTCCTGCCTTCTTTTTAATTATTTGAAAACAACTTTTTAGAACTCTATTTTAATGTACCTAGTGTTCTTTTGTTTTGTTATGTTTATTGATTTTAGAGACAGAGGAAGGGAGAGGGAGAGAGAGATAGAAACATCGATGAGAGAGAACATCGATTGGCTGCCTCCTGCATGCCCCCCACTGGGGATCGGGCCCACAACCTGGGCATGTGCCCTGACCAGGAATCAAACTGGCGACCTCTTGGTGCATGGGTCGATGCTCAACCACTGAGCCACACTGGCCGGGTGTACCTAGTGTTTTTTAATTTTGCTGCTGTTGTTGTTTTTGTTTGGTTGTTTGTTTGTTTTAGCTATACCTCTATTTTCTTACTGGTTGCTCTAGGGACCACAGTATACATCTTTACCTTTTCATAGTCTAGAGTTAATATTCCCCCACCCAAGGAAATTCATATCTTTTATTCCTGTTTTATTGTAATTTATTCTCTAAAATTTATTTGTTTTTTTGAATTCCCACACATTTTGATTTCTAACTTAATTTCTTTTTTATCTTTATTGTTGAAAGTGTTACAGATTTCCCCCCTTTTCCCCCTAGAGTTAATATTGTACTACTTCATGTAAAATGTAGAAACGGACTTAAAAGTCATATAAGTCCGTTTACCACCCCCTTGCTTTGTTATAATTGTCAAATGTATTACATCTATTCATAAGCCCCACAAGAAAAGGTGATCATTTTTGCTTTAGACACATGAAATTTAAAGAAATTAGCAGGGAAGCCTGGCCAGTGTGGCTCAGTGGATTGAGCATGCTTTTCTTTAAAAGCAAAGTTCCCTACCCCTTTAGCCACATAGAAAACTAGCAGTACATATCATGTTTTCATTTCAGTGTCTCTGTAGGTAGACATAGGACAAGATACTAATGTAATTCACAGTGGTACAGTGATGATGAATTATTGATTATTTTCAAAGAGTTGTGACTTCTTAGATAAAATTTCCTATGTAAACACGAAGTGTATTATTTTCTATGCTCATTTTAGGGTCAAAAAGAAATAAATAACACTCTATTTTTTAAAAATCTTTTCAACTACATAGGCAATTGATATACTTAGCAAAGTAAGTTTATTTAAGTCCAGAAAATTTCAAAGGTGGCCTTGAACTCTATTATGTAGAGTCCAGTATATCCATTTTTTAGCAGAGCAATGCTGTCAAATATTGCAATTTGGAATATTTTAACTTTAAAATGCTCTTCTATTGATTGCATGACAACAGCTTTTTAATAACTTTTGGTGAGAACTCATGGCCAGTGTCTTTATTTTTTAATTAGCATCAGATCACTCTTTCTTAGTCTAACACAACGAAGATTTCTTTTATCTTTATGAGGTATTTTTACATATTTCTTTATTTAGTCAACATCTATTTATGGAGCATTTACTATGTGCCAAGCCCAAAATTTAGGAAGAGAAAAAAACGATTTTTCATCTGTGCCTTTTAAAAAGATAACATCTTGTCTATTTCTGTACTTTATAAACCATAGACCCCAATCCAGCAGGCCCTTTAAGAAAGTTGTTTTGTTCAATGTCATTTCATTATAACACTGACGGGGGGGGGGGGGGGTGGTGGCGGTGGAATTGATTCCCAGGGCCGGGGTCACTGTCTGTGTGGCATCTGCATATCCCCCCATGTTTGCGAGGGTTTTCTCTGGGTCCTTCAGTTTCCTCCCACATCCCAACGATGTCATGTTAGGTGAAACGGCGTGTCCAACTTGCCCCAGTATGAGTGTGGGTGTGATGCACCCTGAGATAAAAGGGCATCCTGTCCACGGTGGGTACCCACCTTGTGCCCTGAGCTGCCGGGATAGGCTTTGGCCACTCACGACAGTGAACTGGAATAAGAGGGTTGGACAATAAGGATCTTACTTGTTTTTATTCACCTTCCTTTAACGTCAGCACATTTATGGGGCATTCAATAGCTCACATTTATTTCAATGTTTCCTATCAGAAGGGTTTGGGGTCCGTATTTAGAAGTTTGGTGATGTCTTTGAGATGAGAAATACACTGCAGGAACTTAACTCTTGTTTACATCAATTAGCCTAGGGTAAAACTGGTTTCGGTGTACCTCGTTTCACTTCAAGTCTCAGTTTCCAAACAACATATCCATGACTCTGAGGACTTACTGCATTAGTACCCAAGGCAGTGCCCACCTCCTACACCTCCACCTTTTCAGTTTTCTCTTGTACTCTATGCTGATCAGAAACAGCCTGCTCTCACACAAACTGCCCAAGGTGGGCACGATGCTAGGGCAGGTACAGACTTGACCACGGCAAATTATCCAGCAGTTTCCAAGAGAACTCTGGGGTTTGCGTTGAACTCTTTGTGAGCTTATTGTCCTCCTTCCCCTCCTCTTCCTCCTTCTGCTCTTATTTATTTCTATCAAAAGTATGCATGCATGTGGTTTGAAAGGGTAAATACCTCTACAAGGCTTTTTCATGTAAAATCAATCATCCCACCTTCCTTCTGCTATTACCCTATCCCTAGAGACATCCACATTCAACTACGTTAGCCCGCCTTCAGTGTTTACCCCATATTTCCACATAACATGTAGCATCGTCCTCTCTTCAGTTGTACAACTTTTTGTTTACATAGAATAATTGTGTGTCCGTGTATGTGTGTGATTTTTTTGTTGGGTTGATTTTCTATATATATACATAAATCTCTAAAACCCCAAATAGTCACCAGTGGTCTAAATCAGGGGTCACTTTTTCTGTAAAAGAGACAGATTGGAAATATTTTAGGCTTTGCGGGTCACTTGCAGTTTCTGCTGCACATTTGTTTCCAACCCTTTAAAACGTGTAAAAACCCCTCATGGCTCACAGGCAGGAAGGCTTCAGGCCTTAGGTTAGTTCTGGACTTTGGGCTACAGTTTGCCAATTCCGTTCTAAATCTTCTTGAGAGACATTCAGATGTATCAGGTATTCTATCAATTTCATATTGAAGAAGATTCTTCTGTTTTTAACTTGTTCTAACCTGAACTGGTTGCCCTTGATGCTTCGTGTACAGTCTTCCTTTGCTCTGCTCTGACCGTTATCCTGAAAATTCAGCTTCAGCTCTCATCTGTGCAGGGTTCCAGCTCCATTACGCCATCTTCCTTCCTTCCTTCCTTCCTTCCTTCCTTCCTTCCTTCCTTCCTTCCTTCCTTCCTTCCTTCCTTCCTTCCTTCCTTCCTTCCTGTCCCTCTCTCCCTCCCTCCCTCCCTCCCTCCCTCCTTCCTTCCTTCCTTCTTCCTTCCTTCCTTCCTTCCTTCCTTCCTTCCTTCCTTCCTTCCTTCCTTCCTTCCTTCCTGTCCCTCTCTCCCTCCCTCCTTCCTTCCTTCCTTCCTTCTTCCTTCCTTCCTTCCTTCCTTCCTCCTCACCTGAGAATATTTTTTCCATTGATTTTTAGAGAGAGTGGAAGGGAGGGAGGGAAGGGGAGAAAGAGAAACATCAATGTGAGAGAGACACACTGATTGGTTGTCCGCACGCGCCCCGACTGGGGCTGGGGATTGAACCTGCAACCCAGGTATATGCCCTTGACTGGGAATCAAACCCGAGACCGCTGATACACGGCTGACACTCTAACCGCTGAGTCACACGGGCCACGGCTCTCTTTCTTGAATTACTCCCTCATTTTGGTGAAGTGCAGGCTTCAGTAGCTTTCCAAGAGGTAAAAAAAGAAATATTTTGAGACCTTGCTTGTCAAAAAAATGTCTTATTCTTTCCTCATTTGATTGATATACTGTGGCTAGGTATAAAATCACAGATTAAAAGTCATTTTTCTTTAGAATCCTAAAGGCATTTCTCCATTGTCTTCTAGAGTTCAGTGTCACTGATGGAAATCCGAAGCAATTCAACTTCCTTTATGTGTGACTCTTTTTTTCTCTCTGGGAGTTTTAGGAGCTTCTTTTTGGTCCCAGGGCTTGAAATTTCATACTGACATGGTTCTATTTACAGTGTTTTGTTAGAGGATCCCACAGCCTTTTACTTTTCTTTTATTATTATTTTTTTAATGTTTTTATTGATTTTTTAGAGAGATAGATAGAAACATTGATGTGAGAGAGATACATCGATTCGCTGCCTCCTGCACACCCCCCACTGGGGATTGAGCCCAAAACCCAGGCATGTGCCCTGACCGGGAATCGAACCCGGATCTCTCAGTCCATGGGACGACGCTCGATCCACTGAGCCACAGTGGCTAGGCTCAGCCTTTTACTTTAAAAATGTATGTCCTTTGGTTTGAAGAAATTCTATAAATTATTTTCTTAATTTCTCTTTGTATCCTCATTTTTTCTATTCTCCTTTCTGGGACTTCTGTTTAAATAATGGACTCTTCAACTGCACTCTAATTTACGTTTCTTCTCTTGCACATCTCTGTTGAGTTCTGATTCTTTCATTTCTGCTCTCATACTTTCAATTTTACCTTTTTGGTTTTTGCATGTTTAAAACATCCTGTTTGTCTCATAGCTGTAATATCTTTCCTATCTCTCTGAAGCTATCAATAATAGCTTTTAAAAAAATATTTTACCCACCTTGCATAGTCTTTTTTCTCCAGGTTGCTCTTCTGTTTTGTTTCATTTTAGATGGTTTCCTCAGATACTCGGTCATTCTTGGTTATCCGTTAGTATTTAATAAAGGGACCAAAGATTGGAAGCTCAGAATACACGTGTGAGGCTACTAGGCCATAGTATTGGAGAACTTGGGGTTTTCAGTATATTCAGATCTTTCCTATTGGAATGGTCCATTCTGAAGACTTTTCCAGCCTCCTGCCTGGAAGATAAAGGCTTGGTTCCAGCGTCCTAGGAACCAAATGGGGAAATCAGAGGAATGGTTCCAGCAACTAATATGCACGTTCATTCTACCCTTCGATTTTCTGTTTGGCACTCCTGTCCTCAATGGAACCCGTTTCCTACTAATTTAGAGACCCTATATCTTTATCCTTTCCAAAGAATAAGCATATATATCTTTATTCTTCTGAGGGGTGGGGACTAGCTGATGATTCCCTGTTCACAGTGTACATATGTTGGAGTGGGTTGTCGGGGCAGGGGTTGGGGAGGGTGAAGGAAGACTAGGGAATTAAAAACTTCTTAGACAAACTTTTAAATACTGTAGTTTAGCTATATGTCTTGAAGTCCATGATGCCACAAATTCCTGAGATCTTTTGGGATTTCTGTGGGAGTTAGAATTAGGTTAGTTCCTGGTTTTCTCCACTACTATTCTAGGATTCTGCTTTTTCAGTTCCGCTGTTTGTTGCCTCTTCTAGTTAGCTCTTTCCAGCTCCCACAAGTTTGTTTCTATTTTTCTGTTCTCACAGATTTATGCCCGGGGGGGGGGGGGGGGGGGGCTTAATTTCAGTGGGGTTTTAGGAGGCTGCAAAATTAGATGCATGTAATCTACCATTTTTACCTAGAAGTTTTCCATTCAATTCCTTTCACGTATATCGTCATTCAAATGTCTTTGATTATTTCCAAATTGCGTTAACCTTTTACCTTTATATTCAGGAATATTTCCATTTCACAACAGTGTGGTGGGGGTGGAGGTGGAAGAGGGCAGAGAGGGGATAAATGGTGATGGAAAAAATAAAATAAAATAAAATAAAATAAAATAAAATAAAATAAATATTAGAATTTCTATAGCCCTGAGAGTAATAGATAAAAAAAGATTACTGGCTTACAAAAAAAATTCTGACTTTTCATGTAACACACTCTTCCAATCACACACAGCTCTCAGGTGATTATTTTTAATAGTCACTGTGAAAATAAGTATTAAATAATTATCAGGTTTTGTCACCTGAACTCTGGCATAAGTAAAAAAAAGTTTCCTATTGATTAACAACTGCAGTGAAGAATTTAACCAAAGACAGAATTTGGTTAACTTCAAAGTAGAGACCAGATTCAGTAATGGAGAATAAAGCCCTTCTTTGTTATGTTATGGCCCACAAGTTAATCCAAAGAGCTCTGGTGGGCTTAGTTGCAGATAAGAAAAGGAATCTAACTAGATTTTGAAGAACATTTTTATGTAGGCAGGCCAGGTCATGCTTATCTAAGGATTCTCTAATTGAACGCCATGAAGTGATACACATACCACAAACCGCAACAGCAAGAATTAAAATGACAAAATGAAGCAAAACAAAAAACAAGATAATTTGGGATTGGGGATGAGGAGAATAAAATTTAACTGAACAAAACTCAGAGCATGACTTACCTAAAATCAAACCACACAATTGCATTCTAGTCAATTGGAACCTGGTATATTATCAATTTTTGTCTAGTTGGAATAGCTTGTTTATATGAGACTGGTCAGAATATGTTTGAAACCAAATATTCGTTTAATGCACATGCTAATGATCAGCAATTAAATTACTTGCAGCTTTGAAGAGTATTAGTCATAACTGTCTAAATAATTTCCCCTCAAAAACACCCTAATAATGTTTAAAAATTCACGAGGCATTACCTGTTTGCTCACCTTATATATAATGTTTCACAGTCTCACACCTTATCAGCAACCCAACACTATAGCAACAATGCAAAATGAAGACAAAATTTGGCGAGAATTAGATTGATTCAATTCCTACAGGGCTTAAGCCATTTCATACAGCACCATAAAGTTACTTTTTGAAATCTGCTTTATCAATCAACAAGAGCAGAGATACAAAGGCAATCTAAGAAGTGATGTTTCTTCCAAGGAGTTGACAATCTGAGGAAGAAAAACACATTATGGTAGAAGTCAGAAAATAATTCACATGCTAAATAGTCAGTCTCCATATACAAGAGAAGTTCCATTCAGTATGGTTAATAAAGACTGAGGGTCTGAAGTGAGCTTTAGAAGACAAGGATTTGCCCAGCCTGTGTGGCTCAGTGGTTGAACATCGACCCATGTACCAAGAGATCACCGGTTCAAATTTCTTGGTCAGGGCACAGGCCCAGGTTGTGGGCCAACCCCCCAGTGGGGGGCATGCAGGAGGCAGCCAATCGATGTTCTCGCTCATGGATGTTTCTAACTCTCTCCCTCTCCTTTCCTCTCTCTCTAAAAATCAATAAAGGGGAAAAAAAACTTTTTTAAAAGAAGACAAGGATTTGAAGAGGTAGCTGGCAAGAAAGGAGAAAGGGTAGCCTACAAGAGAGGGAAAGTAAACTGGAAACATTTGTTCTCTGTAACCAGGGTAAAATGGTATTTTTAAGTTTTAGGAAGCTGAATACAATTAATTGCTGGGAACCAAAGAAAGAGTGGAGGTTTCCATTCACAAGAAAATGTCTTAATTCATACAATTATCAATTACAACTGAATACTGATGAACCCCTGATTTTTTATTGTACATATGAAGTTGTTGCTTCAAAAAATCCTATAGCTGCCCGGCGGGTGTGGCTCAGTGGATTGAGCATCGTCCCATGGACTGAGAGGTCCCGGTTGATTCCCAGTCAGGGTATGTGCCTGGGTTTTGGGCTCGGTTCCCAATGGGAACGCGTGCAGGAGGCAGCTGATTGATGCTTCTCTCACATTGATGTCTCTCTTTCCCTTCCTCTCTAAAAAATCAGTAAAAACATATTTTTAAAAAAATCCTAGAGCCTATTTCAATTTCTAGAAATAAACTTAAAAGCCAGAAAAAATTATCAAGTTTTTCCCCCAATGAGAAATTCTGGCTAGGGAATGGTTTGTATCATCTTGTGCTAGATATAACTTGAACGACAGGGGAGAATGAGGACTCAAAATGAGGCTGGATAAACTTATGATGCCACATTACATAACCAAATATCACTTTAACTCCAACATCAGAGATTTTCCCGTTTATTGAAAATATTAAAGAAATTTCCCTTTGCTTTTCTAAAAATAAAAGTTATTCTAAAAGCTTTAGATTTATGGAACTACTGCAGATAAAATGGAATTCCTGTATACCCCTCCCCGTTCTCTAATATAGTTTAATTAGTATGATACATTTGTTACAATCAATAAACCCATATTAAAACATTAAATTCCACACTTTATCCAGATTTTCTATTTTTCCCTAAAGTCTCATTTATGTCCCAGAATCCCATCAGTTTATGTGACATGTAGTTGTCGTGTTTCCTTAGGCTTCTCTTGCTTGACAACTTCTCAGATTTCCCTTGTTTTTCATGACATTGACAATTTTGAGTACTGGGTAGGTTTTTTTTTTTTAAAGAGAGGGAGAGAAACATTGACTGGTCATCTCCCACAGGCACCCCGTCAGGGGATCGAACCTGAAACCCAGACGTGTGCCCTGACCAGAAATCCAACCTGTGACCTTTCAGTGCATGGGACAACGCTCCAACCAACCAAGCCATACCGGCCAGGGCCTGGGTAGGTCTTCGGTAGAATGTCCCTCAACTGGGATTTGTCCGATGTGTTTCTCGTGATTCGACAGGGGTTACATGTTTTTAGGAGGAAGACCACAAAGTTCCATTTTCATCACATCCAATCAAATCAAGGGTACTAACCAGAAAGTAAAAAAAATCAGCATTCATGAATTATGCCTCCCTTTATACCTGTAATTATATTTTTAAAAGAAATTCTTCTTTTGTCGTAAACAAAGGTAGACATTGGTTCAATGTGGAAACTGGTTTTTTATCAACAGCCCTGATAAATAGACCCTTTAAACAGTTTTGGAAATGAATTTGCTATATGTTTTGCTATTGTAGGTGGAGAAGGAAGGCACAACATGAATCTTTTAGGCACTTTTTATTTTCCAAAAAAAAAAATTGTCATTAATATATAAACATCTCATTCTCTCAAAAAAATTCTACAACTATACAGCTGTTTGCTCCATTATTTGCATAGGAAATGACCACAATACAAAAATAAGAGGGAAAAAGAAGCAAAACAGCAACCGATTTTTAGCTTTTTATGTAGGTATGTTTCCACGTATAAACATTTTGAAGCCTCTTACAAAATATTTACACCACTTGTCATCTATTTACACATTTTAAGAGCAACGTGTCTAACAAACAAAACTATAATTTATCAAGTTATGAAAATTTTCTAAAAAAACTTACTATATTACCACAAAATAAATAAAAATAAACAATATTTTAAAAACAAAATTAAAATTTCATTTCAATTAAGACCCCTTTTGGCATTTTGCTTATGTATTCTGCCCTTTGGTTATAGCATCAGCATCACATTACTATTTTATATTGCATATATGTAGCATTTGCTTCCTTAAGTTTTCAACATGTCATTTGGAATTAAAGGTAGACATTGAGTCAGTATGAACAATACATTAACTAAACTGCACTGTAATTTAGGTAAAATTACTGTGTCACTGTATATTACATGCAAAATCCACATCAACTGGCATTTAACCAACAGTCCTGCACGAGCAAATAATCTCAGTATATGAAAACTGCATCATAAATTCAACATTTTCATATACGAAAACTGCATCATAAATTCAACATTGTCATGTGAAAACTACGTAAGTCCTTCTTAAAAATGATACTGTTTAGCTTATTTTTAAGAGGTTTAATTTTTATATATTGTAACTATCTTTAAGCTCTTGAGTTCATAATTCATATAAAAATGTCTTTCTTATTTAAAATAAACAGTCCTATCTTAATCAGTGCACTAAATCTGCTTTTTAAGTTCATTTGAATGATTATCATTTCTTTCCCCCAAAGAATGAATTTGGTAAGGTTTAAGAGGTATCTTACCACAAATTCTAACTGTAAATGTAGTCATGGTTATTTTCAAATTACTTATGATTTCTCCCCAAAAGAATCTTAGAAAACTTGTAATAAACCTATAAAGCTGATTTGCATATTTACAAAATTTTGAATAGCAAATATAGGCAACTCATATAAAAAAACAAAAAAACAAAATAAACACTTATTTGTTCAATGGCTATTTGTGAATTGCCAGGTACACTGCGCACCTCTAAGGAATCATTCTATCATTGAAAAACTACTTTGATGTCAAGTAAAATCTTGACATACAATCCAACTTTTCTTCCCGTGCCTGCCAACTGACTTGCTTACTCAGCACTGTCACATTAAGTGACGGCGCTTAGGCAAAAACACCGCACACAGACCTTTCCCCTCACTCCCACCCCTACCCACGCCGAGATGTGGTTGTGTGTCATGAGATGAAATCTGCTTGAGTAAAGCCCTATACATTACAGCAAGCATTCCAGATTCTTAAAAGGACCAAACACTTTGGTATTAATACAATGTACTCCCTGTTTTCTCAAATATACAAAATATACATTTCCAGTTTTTTGTTTTTTCGTTTTATATATATATATAGTGAAGTTTGTGATTTAAAACTTTGCCACGAGCTGCAGACCCAGGGTGAACCGCACGGCCCGGCCGGCCCGGCGCCGGCTCAGTTCTGGTGCCTCTTCATGTGCAGGGCCAGGTGGTCGGAGCGCGAGAAGCTGCGGCTGCACACCCCGCACTGGAACGGCTTGGCCCCGGTGTGCTTCCGGTAGTGGCGCGTCAGCTCGTCGGAGCGCGCGAACCTCCAGTCGCAGCCTGCCCAACTGCACTTGTATGGCTTCTCCCCTGTGGCAATGAAAGAAGGGGAGAGGTGAGGTGCCCCGTCAGTAAGACAGACATCGTAGATACCGCCTGAAACGCAATTGATTTTTAAATCATGGTCCAAGAGAAGGCAAGTTCATAAATTTTGTTACGGACGAATTTCCCTCAAAGTCTTCCAGTGAAGGGAGTCACTGCCTCCTAGAAAGCTGCTTCGCCTGATTATACGAAAAAAGTATCTTGTGTACCACTGAAGAATGAAACATTTCCGTTTGAAATGTGCAAGATGAATCAGTGCTCCTGTATATACAATTCCATAAAATGGCTAGGGAGCTTGGGTGGCTCTGTCATTGCTGTGCGAATACAATGTCTACATCAACGACCCCAAATTAAATGAGTGTGAGGTTGATGGGACAAGATGGACAAGAAAGGAAAAAATTAAGGGAGGTACTGAAGAGGGAGCTTCAGTTCACCAATGCAATGAATTTAAGGTCCCACAATTGGAATCCTTTACTTTAAACTGGTCCTAGATGTTTCTAAATTAGCCAGACTAAAACTTCTGGCTCATACAATAGTTCCCTTGAACACATAGCCTCCAAAATGGAGTAACAGGGCTCTTTGAAATTCATACCCAGTACATACACATTCAAGCAGAACAAAGAAAATTTTCAAGTTCAACGGTGTTAAACATCTATGCATTTGATATTTAATAAGTTCCTCAACCAGATCAGAAAGTCTGGTACTGATAATTTCACTTTCGTGAAGAGCCATGAAACAACCATAATAATTTTAACATTTGCTTATTCATGCATTCTTTTTTCTTTGTAAAGCACTGCCCAGTTTTAGAAATGATTTGCCAAGTTTGTACTATATGCTAGGCATTGCCCTGAACACTTGGGATACAACAATCAGCAAGACAAAAATGCCTGGCCTCATGGAGCTTCCATGTGTAATATATACTTTAAAAGTCCCTAATCAGCCTGGCCGGTGAGGCTCAGTGGTTGAACAATGACCATGCCCCAAGAGGTCGCCGGCTGGTTGGATTACTGGTCAGGGCACATGCCCAAATTGTGGGCCCAATCCCCAGTGGGGGGCATGCAGGAGGCGGCCAACTGATGTTCTCTCTCATTGATGTTTCTCTCTCTCTCTCCCTCTTCCTTCCTCCTCCTCTAAAAAAAAAGTCCCTAATCATTCAATCTACCTGTTCTTTCACAGCTCTCTTCATTTCAATAGTGAATTGATAACTGAGCTGCTGCACCACTGCAATGCCCCACCACATTTTGTATTATTCTTAATGTTGTCTAAAGTTTGCTAATCTTTTAAAACTACTTAATATTTATAATGCAGTCTTAACTCCCAGCTTTAGAAATAATTCATCTTATTTGAGATCATGTAGTCCCCTCACTAGAACCCAAAACCTAAAAATCTCTCACTGAGCATTAACAAATAGTTCCTATATGTATAATTGTTATAATTTTCTATGAATGTTAGTTTAAGATGAGAGTTGGTGAGATAAATTTGCATATTAAAGTACTGTTGGTTTACAGCTGAGGTTTTCTTTAAAATAATTTTTTCTTTATTGATTTTTGAGAGGAAGGGAGAGGGAGAGAGAACATCGACTGGCTGCCTTCCATACGCACCCCCCCACCCCGCGCGCGCGTGCGCGCACGCGCGCACACACACACACACACACACGGGATGATTTGGCCCACAACCTGGGCATGTGCCCTGACTGGGAATCAAACCGGCGACACCTTTTAAAACTGAATAGCCAAGCTCTGAAATTTCTTTTAAAATGTTTTCTTCTAAAGGAGAAAAAACCTGAGTTGCCTTAAACATCTGTCACCATGAAACTCAACAACCTTTCTGCCTGATTTAGTAGTATCATATTCAGGAAGTTGTAAGATTACTCAACTGTGTCCAAATTTTAAAAGACATTGCCCACATCAACTGAGATTTCTACAGCTTGTGTTTAATATAGTTTCGCTATTCTGATAACCAGTCTGACTTTCAAACAAAATTCCGTAAGGACAAAGAAGAAAGGGCCAGAATGGCTCTGTGAAATGTGTACCAATTACTTCCCATGATATTTCTCTTTCAGCTCCTTATGGTATGCATCCCCCAAGCCCCTTCCTGTCTCCTCTCCTCTTGGCTCTGACCAAGACACAGTTATTTTTATTTTTAAAATTCCCTTTTTGGTTCCTATCACTCTGTTTGTAAAACAGACATCACAATTCCTGAACTGTTTTTTCTTCTCATAGTAAACTCTAAGATTTTAAGCTAATACACTCAAACCTTTTAAGTAATAAACTATTTTTCTTCCACTTATATTCACATCTAATATGTTTAATACCCAGATATGTTTTAATACCAGCAGTAAAGGGAGCGATCACTCTTGTAGATGTAAATCAAATAGAAAAAAAAAATCAACTTTTTTGCACACAAACATTTGTTTTTGTTTCTTGTGAAAAAGTAAATTCTCAAAAACAAACATGTTGGTTAAATACTTTACTGTCATTTAATGGAAAGTTATTTCTGATGTCTGAAAGCAAGAAAAAATATTCCTGAAGTGCTCCAATTTTAAAAATCATTCCTAGTCTTTTGAACTGAATAATTAAATAGCAAGAAAACTGAATTTTCAGAGTTTAAGAAACAAGGGACACTAGACTCTGTTCACTGTTTTTATTGGCTATAAAGCAATAAACTGCACCAATATTTTTTAAAGTTTACTTTACTGATTGGTTGAAAAATGGTAGCCATTAAAGTTCCTAAAACATTTGGGGTTTTGCTCCCAATTTATGCACATCTATAGGTTGTTCAGCCAAGAATACTACTAGTGTCTGGGACATTAGTTACAGGACCAAGTCTTTACTATAAAAGCAAGGACAACAGTTCCCCACTTGGGGCAATTTCTATGGGATTTGTTCAAGTGTCAACACTGCTCAAGTAAAACATTGTAGAGGAAGCTAGTACCCAATTTCTGGCCAAATAGCCGATTTATGCCTTTCTTCCTCAGCCAGAAACACTATGCACAGTACTTCTGGGAAACCAAACTGACTTCCTTTAAGTTATTTCAACAGGATAGAGCTTTCAAAAGTTTAATTGGATTTTTACAGAATCCTTTTCCAATACCACCAATTTAAAATATTTAGTTAAGCTCTTTTCAACATCAACAGTATTTTTAAGTTCTCATGCTGTTAATGTGAAACTTTCCAAAGGCAGAAAGAAAAAAGTGACAAGTTTGTATGTACAGCATGGAAAACAAGCTTCCACTTTATCTCTCAAATAAAGTATTCATTTTCGCATTCAATTTTAAAATTACTAGGACCATTTTGCTAGGAATCCCAAATCTTTTTTTTTTAAATGTTTAAGTTAAACATACATAGTATCCATACTGATAAAGTCAAAGTCAATCAATATAGTCTATAAAAATGTTAAGCAAAACCATTTCCAATGAAAGAAAGGCGCAGGCACAAACATCCGTTGAGCATATTCCGGAGTCAGGTACGTCTCATTATTTCACTTAACCCTCACAATAACTCCACGAGTTAGAAGTGAAACGATGAGCTCCACTTTAAGAACCCTAGCCTGCCACTTACCCTTAATGTCCTACTTAAATCTTCCATTAGTAAACATTAATACACTCTATATAAATGATTTAAGGAACACATAGACATTGTTCAAATTTATTTAAAGATTCCAAAGCCACTTGTGAAGGTCAGTTAAGGAACAGCTACAGCTTAATGGACTCGGAGCAGGCCCTGACCCAGACTGTTGAAGCACAGGGTCCTCAGTGGAGACCCACCTTTCAGGACCTGTGGGGTACTGAAAACTGATCTGTGCTGGTGTTAACAACCCCCAAATATTATCTAGTAATGATTCCCTTTTACCCCTAGTGAATTTCAGTGGGTTAGGAGAACATATTTGTGAAGTATCGGAAAAATCTTTAGTGATGAACTAAAATTATCTCTTTTTTTTTCCCTGTGATGAACAGATAAAAAATTAGTTTTGGACCAAGCACAATAGAATGGGAGGTTTCTCTGCTCTGCTGAACATATTCAATAGATTCATACCAAGGCCTTTCCCTAGAATGTTCTACATAGATTCTTCTAACAAAAGAAAAATATCATAAATGAAAATATTTTTCTTATTTTATGTGACTTGTTAAAAGTTTATTACAGCAAATTTATATACTGGTTTCCTTTCTGAAGCCTAAAATCAGCGACATCTGATAAAGGCTAAAAACCATCAGAATTAAAGCCAATGTTCAGTAAATAAGAGTATAATCTGTACTAAATGACTTGCAAAATACAACAAATAAGATTTGGTCTCTAGCTTCAAAGAACTTAAAATCCATATCCTATTCTGAGACCCAAAGCAATTGTTAAAATGAAATAAATCATTTCAATATTAGTACTTATTTAAGAGTCTTGAAACTCAGAGAGCTCTTATTTCAGGAGGAAAATATTTTTATGCAATTCAATAATAATTAGATCGCCCCATCATTAGACATTTATGGAATTTAGAGTCAGAAACAGTAATCTCAAAATTAAAGAAATTCATGAATATCAGATATCTAAAAAGGAAGATAAAGTAGGAATATTTGGACTCATTAATTCATATTTTTATGTATTAATGCCAGCAATTTTCTATTTTAAAAATCTTTTTTTTTTTTGGTGTGTCCCCCTAGTGGGAACCGAACCCGGGACTCTGGTCTGCAGGCCGATGCTCCAACCGCTGAGCCAAACCGGCCAGGGCTTTAAAAAAATCTTTTTATTAAAGCTCATTGTAATACATTTCCTACACTTGGAACAGAAGAAGGGTAGGCAGGTCATTTCAAAGATTAGTATGATTAGTATTTATAAAATGCACCTAATATTTACTAGTTATAGTATCTCTATCAATAATGTATCCATTTAAGCAAATGGATTACTTTAAAGGATATATTAAGTAAGAAAATCCCTTCTTTCTCCCTGTTAGTCAATTTATATTTATCTCTTTCTTTAAGATCTGATTCACCCTTTACCTCTTCAGAAAACCTCTGAACAGTCCAGGAGAGATCACTTCTCTGCATCACCAGCATCACTTAAATTCCTTTTGAATAACTGATTTGCACTTGCACATATATTGCTGTACAAAGGCTTCAAATAGCTGTATTTTGCCTCCTTAACTGGCTTTGAAAGTTCCTCAATGACAGAGAAGTCTTCTACTCCAACTGTGAATGCCACATTTCTCCTAGTGCTTCTTTAGTACAACCACATGTTTGGCCCAAGTCTGACCAACTTGGTTATTTTCATTAATGAAGGTCATGTAAGAGTCAGGAAAACACCTAGTGTGGTCTACTGGATTGTCCTTTTTCTATGACACCTGCAACAGGGCTTTGCGTGGTTCTATTCTGCCTAGGACCACTGAGGATTATCTGACTAAATGTGCATTTATGTGAGAATCATGCTTTTTGCCTCTTCAGGAGGCCATGTTCAGAGTCAGTTATTATTTATACTATAGTTGTACAGGGATAAATAAACTATGTAAACAAGTTTTCTTTTACAGTATTGACTGCATTTGATGAAAACTAAGAAGTAAGTTCTGGAGACCCCACTGCTGGTCAAAGGCAGTAAGGGGACGTCTCCTGGGAACAAAGAAGAGTGATGTGCCAAATCTAAAGGGTGTTGGGGGGTGGGGGGATATGCTGTCAAGGTTACAGTCTATATCCCAGCAGAATTCATCTCTAGGCTCCTGCTACTGCTCCTGAGGGTTCTCCACAAAAACAATGGAAAACACCCTCTATCATCAACAGTGTTAATGAAATTAAATACCAATTGTTGAGTCTAAAGACAACACACCAATTCACTGTCTCATAATAAGAGCCCAAACTAAATTTTTTTTTAAGTATTGAAATATTTTACCTTTTCTTTAAAAAAAAGAAAAATTCCATGTTTTCATTTTTCTAACACTGAATAGTACTAAATATTCTTTCTTTTATTTCCATCACCATTTATTCCCCCCTACCCTCTTACACCTCCATCTACCCCTCTCCCTCCACAATTGCCACACTGTTGTCTGTGTCCAAGAGTTTTTTGTTTTCTTTTTTGCTCAATCCCTCTACCCACCCCCCAACACCCCACCCCTACCAGAGCTGTCTACTTGCTCTCTCTAAGTCTATTTCTATTTTGCTTGTTAGTTCAGTTTATTCATTAAATTCTACATATGCGTGAAATCATATGGCTTGTCTTTCTCTGGCTTATTCCTTTCTTTTAATTTGCATTTAATGTGGTTACCTTGACCAGGAGGATTCCTCCCAACTCAAAGGTTTGCATTTAGTCAAAAAGAAATTTATTCTTCTGGCTCAATGTTTTTTAATGAAAGTTATCTCCAGTGCACTTCTAAAACAGTAAGCTACCCTTAATTAGAATTGTTAGAGATCCTTGAATACAAATAATACAGGCTGACAGAATAAGAATGCTGCTACAGAGATACTTTTACTAAAGTAGGACATTACTTTGTTTCTAATCTTTCACCAGAAAAGATGTAGGTCATCAAGTAAACAGCTACTACATTCTATAGAACTAAAAATATCTGCCAAAGTAAAAAATACTGGGTGATTAAATTATTGCTCTAAAAAAATTACGTTTCTCTACCTTTACAGCTGATTGTTTCTATATCAACTTCACAATTCTATTTAATCGACTTAGGAACTCTCTTCCCCACTAGTTTATAAGAAAAGGAGAGAGATTCTCTGCAAGATCAGTAAAATATGTTTGCTTAATCAAATTATACTTCTTAGCCTTTGACAAGCTTTATCATCACAGAACAAAATTTCCTATGTAAATGTTTTTCAGATGAAAGAACAAGTCCTAGAAGCAAAATTTAATCTTCCCAGTGAGTCATTAAAAAGAAATTGTTTCTAAACTTTCAAACTCATAAACACCTTTCCAGAGGTCTGAAACCAGCAAGTCGCTTAAACCATTACTTCAATATATAAAATAAAAGCTGCAAATGAAAATAACTTAAGAATGTTCAACTAGTAACATCTAACACTACAGATTACATATATTTTTTTTTCCTGCATAGTTTTGAAATATAGGCTCAAAAAATCATTGGGCACTAAATTTCATCCTGGCAAAACTTTTAACCTTTACTAGTAGTAACATAGGTTACACATTTAACAACAGTGATCCCTAGATCCAAACTGTATCATTCATCTCTATTAAATCTATATATAATTATATATATATATATATATACTCTTATGCTGACTTTAGCTCTAATTAATTTTCTAAGTGAAATCCTTTATATTTTTAAGTCTTTCCCTCTTTTCCAAAGTTCCACAAAAAAAGAAGTAACTCATTTTCAGAACATTTTCAATATTTCTTTTAGTGGGGAAGTGCCAGGAATAAAAATCTTTATTGTCAACACTGTCAATACTTTTAAATAAAAAGTTAGCCCTGGCCAGTCTGGTTCAAAGGGTTTCAGGTGATTCCCAGTCAAGGGCACATACCTGTGTTTGATCCTCAGCCCCAGTTGGGGTCGTGCAGGAGGCAACCAAATGATGTGTCTCTCTCACATCGATGTCTCTCTCTCTCTCTCTGTCTCTCTCTGTCTCTCTCTCTCTCTCTCTCTCCCCCTCCCTCCCTCCCCCTCCCTCTAAAAATCAATGGAAAAATATTCTCGAATGATAATTATATAGAAATTTATACCTAAGGATTTTTTAGTATCCAAACTGAAACTAAAATCACTTCTTAGCAACAAATCTCAAGCAGAGATTATGTATTTTAAAGCACACATAGTAACATCTTAATATAAATGTCATTAGGAAATAGTGTCCTACATAATCAAGTAAGGCAGAACATGGGAATTGACCACCTTCCAAACCAGGCTTGGGCTAAAACTCTTTCTAAGGCTTCCTATGGAATCCCAAGCACAACTCACAGGGAAATGCAGCACTAACAGTATAGTGTTTTACTCAGAGTCCATTTTGTGTTCCTATGTTATTTGTCGGTTTCCATTTTCTTTTGTGGGGTTGTTTCCAATTGTCCATTTCGTGTCAACCCTTACAGCAAGCCATTTTGGGATGCTTTAGTGCACCCGTAACAGCTCGTGCAGAGTCTGGGTCTAAGGGATACTCGAGCCAAGTGTGTGTGCTGCTCAAAGAGTTTCTCCGTAACAACTGCTCATTTTCTGCCCTGTTCCAGATAACCACGACTGATAAATGATCTAAAAATGTTACTATACCCTTATTTCCCAACTGCTTTAGCATGTTCTCTGGGGTTAAGTGCACATTCACGCATGTGACTACAACCATTCAATTTCAAACATCTGTATTGTGTTCACTATTTACTTTTTCAGAACCTTTTCTTTGGAAAGTGGTTTTTACAAATGTGGAAACACAAGTTTTAAAGAACCATTCAGTGTAAAAGAAATATTTTAACTTATGGTATTCACAGGCATACAAAAAAACAGTACCAGTGGTAAGAAAAAAATTTCAATTTCTTGCAAATTTTACTTAGTATATATAGTCTGGGTTATTTTAAATCTTCACTGTGAAATTAAAGATAGTCAGGTGTATGAACAGAAACAACTATATTATTGGTTGCAACAGGTTTTTCTATTTGATTCATGAATTGGTTTAACAGGCACATTAATTTGTAAGGGCAAATGGTATGTGAATCTTTTTTTTTTTAAGGTACTTGGGAGCAACTTTTAAATGGTGGTAATGAGTATAGCCCCTTGTATACATCATGAGGCATACACAAATTTCAGTAATGTTGACATTTAAATGCTGTTAAAAGTACAAATATTTTGATTTGAAAATTTAACATTTCTTGACACTGTTGCCTAGAGGCAACCACAATGTCTAACCAGAGGTATGACATTACAAGTAACACACACACTACCCACATACCCCTATAATAAGGGGTACCTCTATAGGTCTATATGTATGCTATCGTGTATATAAAGACGTAACATGTTTTTAGTTGAAATACAATTATTTCCTAGAACAGAGTCAGATATTTTGTCTAACCACACAAAGGTAGAACTTTGTATTAATTGTATATTCTTTCTGATTTAAAAAAAACCCAAAAGGGTATAAACTTAGAAATAGTTGACTGCTAAAATGCTTTGAGACTTCTGGTTCAAGAAAATATCTTCTACTCTTTCATCCAAAATTGTTTTTAAAAAGTCTTGGTTTGAAAAGACTACTTACTTCCTTATGTTCAATTTGCAAGTCAAGTTAAGAAGCATTTACAATCTAAAAATTCAGAATAAGCAATTAAATAGAACTCAGGTGTAGGTTGTTTTAATTGCTTAAATCATTTTTAAAGCATAAGGTAACTTGACATTTTAAAACATTTACAGTTACATTCCAAAGAAATGCTAGGGCGCTTCACATTCTGCCTGTAAAATGGCAATCATTTAAAAAATAACTAATATATCATCAAATAGAAGATCAATATTCCCATATAGATTGTTTTTTAAATTCTCTAATAAATTAGGCAAGGGGAACAGAAAGAAAACCAAAAAAGCTATTAAATGAGAGAAGCACTTTAGAAATGCCTGGGCCTTGAAAGGAAGAAGGAAAAAAAAAACAAAAACAAGCCTTTGTTGGCTTCAGATACATTCATTAAAAAACACCAGGCAGGGTGGGGAGGATGCAACGAGAGAGGTAATTTTTAAAAGCATTGTCTAGAAACTAGAAATGAGGAGAAAACAACCTCAATGCTCTATGATTACCCAAGAACGGGTTTAGCCAGATGAACAAGTCTGTTACGAACCCTCCCCAAGGCATCTGAAAGACTATCAAACAAAACTTTATTAAACTGTATTAAATGGTCTCACTCATTATATGTTGATGGCCATACACTCATGATCAGGTGAAAAAAGTTGATGCATGGGATCCAAATTAGGCCTGAGTCCTCTTTTCAGTTTGTTTTTATTAGTACAAGCATTGTTAAGACAACCCACTATTAAATTTCTTTGCCAACAGGTCAAGTTCCAGAATTGCAGGTATAAGCACTTAGAGCACTAAACCCAGACTTACAGGGGTTGCAAGGCCATTTAGATAGGCTCTGGCTACAATCCCTGCAATAGCACTTGATTACATCGCTATATGCAATCGCACCCCACTTTTATTAGGAGACTTTAACCTCATGAAAAACATGTTCCCTCCTATCTCTTCTTTCAAGGACTTTCAAAGAAGAAAAACAACAGTCCGAATGTTTCGAAGTTCCTTCTACTTCCCCTTATTCAAAATTCAGGTAAAAACCCGTTTTCAATGTTTCCTTCCTTAACATATATTCTACAAAAGAATATTTTAGTATTTAGTATATGGAATGTGTTCTTGGCCTTGTCATTTGTATTTTGAAAACTTTAGATTGAATGTGTTCTGCGAGAAATGGGTGTTTGTTCAACCATAAATATAATTTCTACTTTGGGCTACTTACGTAGGATCTTTCCCTTCATGAAATCAACGTGTCTATATCTAAGAACGGCAGGCCAAAACAACCCATTCATTTCATTGATAAATACACGAGATGTCTTTTCTTTACAAGCAGTTTCTCAGAAAGCCCCGGAATCGACCACGCTGTTGCCAGCACTAGGTCTTAGTAAGTAGTGCTGATCATGGGGATAGCAAGCAGTACCTAACAGGCATACAAAATGTCTGCAGCCATATTCCTCTTAGTGCTGTGTCTCAGCCCTGACCTTCGTTCAAAGGCTTTTACTTTTTAATGCAGCAGTTAGAGATAACTACTTCATTTATCAAACCTCAATTTCCATAGTAACATCTAGCCTGGGGAGATTCAAGTCCTCACACTAATCCAACAACCCATTCAAAGGAACTGTTGAATACTTTGGTTTCCATAGCAATGATGGAATAAAACATTTTGCTAGGTCATTGCTTTCATTAGCAAACTTATTCTTTGAACTTTAGGTAAGGCTGTGTTTAATGAGAGAAAATAAAACATTCATTTCATATAAGTTCTTTCCTTTAGGGCTGTCCTTTTAACCAAAATCACAAATAGTGAATATCTATATGTTTGAAAATATTTGGGGTATTTGGAGGTTTTGAAAGCATGCCATCTGGTTGCATCGTAAAATGGGTTCTGATATAAAGTTTTAAAATTAAAAAGTATTTAAAAGTGATTGGATACATCTGACAAAATGTTTATAAAATCAAAGGGGCTAAATTTAAAAGCACATTTTGAAAAACGATAAAATATAAGCATTTTAGTCTCTCAAATGCATCAAATGTGGGTTAGGGCAGGGTGTAGAAAAACTTTTAAACCACCACCCCATCTCTGTCTGATTTTAATATTCTGCAATTTCGGCCCTTCCTTTCATCAAGCACAGAAAACATGCTAAACACTGATATTTTAGTTAAAGGTAAAACTAAAAACAACGTATTAAGCAGTTACGCTTTACATGCTAAACGGAAAAGTTTTTAGTGTTGAATATAGCTATATAGAAGCCAAATGATTTGTTAAAGAAAAAAAATGAGTTACATTTTTTCCCTTCATGATAAGAAATAGCAGTGCCATTACAAGTTTTAAAATCCATCAGTAAACATCATTGTTTACATTTTTGGGTAATTAATTCTATGTGAGGTGACAGGGCAATGCCTTAGTGAGGGAACATCAGCCTTCCTGGAACCAGACTTTTTCACTGAACTGAATTTTGAGCCAAGCCAGGGCTGAAAAGGTAGGCCATTAAAAAATAAAAGTTGACAGAAGAAAGAAGAGATCAAACAAGTGTTGGCTTTTAAAAGGATGAATACCACTTACACTATTTACACAACTCACAGAATTAACAAGAAAATTACATACCAGTATGAGTCCTCAGGTGAGCTTTTAAATGAGAAGACTTCGTATAAACTTTTGTGCAGCCTAAAATAAAGCAGGAGAGGAACAGCTTGTCATTTTGGAGATCCTTTGAAATCTTTACATTTGATGATTCAGTGTTTAAAATCTGGCTTTAAAGAAGAAATCTCTCATGCTAGATATCTGAAGCTTCAGTTTTAAAAAGCACTCCCCTATTACCTTATTAAAGGTATTAAAGTGATTTGCTTTATGTATGTATCACTTTAGCAGAAAGAGGATAATTAAGCCAAGCTACAAATGGGAAATGTGTTTATATTCCAGTAGGTGCTTTATAGTAGTAACACATACTTCAGTGATTTAAAATTTTTAATGGCTCCAGAGCTGACAATGTTAATCAACCATTATCCAAGACGACGGCCATTTTCTGTACTTCTACATTTCTTGTTTTTTCATTTGGTATGTCATGCCATATCATGTACCACAGTCAGTACATTATACTCTGTATTATTCATAAACTAGCTTATGCCAGCAACTTACAGATATATTCATTACCGTCATCAATTCATATATTGGGCCACGTATCTCATTCAAGAATGAACAAACAAATATGCTCGTATGCTATCAGAACTATCCTTAAATCTATTCTACAGACAGTCTTGTCTTATAGGAGCCTACTCAACCCCTACTTTATTACCACACCACCTTTTCTCATACCTTACTTAAGCAATCTCTTTTCAGGGTACTTAATTTAGAATTAAAAGCTCCAATTTATGATTGGAGATTGTTATGTTAAACAAAATAACTCTGGTATAACTAAAAATTCTAATTTTATTTAATATTAAAGAAAAAAAAGTCTATGTAACTTTTTTTCAGCATATTCTAGCTTTTTTATTTTTATTTTTTACATTAAATAAGCAATGGACAACTAAACGGTAGGTACCAGGGTAAGGCCCTGAGACTGGGACATGAAAAGAACAAAGATGATTTTTATTGTCAGGTACTATTTTCCTATGTAAATTTAAAACCTGAGTTTGGAAAAAGGCACACACAAATATTAAAATGTGATGCTTCAACCAGGTAAGATCACATACCAGGGTAATCGCAGTAGTGGATGCGTCGTTTCTCCAAATCGGGGTTACTCCTTCTGTTGTATCTGACAGGTTGGATGTTTTGCGAATTAACTGGTAGGGTGGCAGGTAAATTTGGATTGTGAATTGCCAGTTTAGAAGCAATTGTAGCAGCATAGGATGGAGGTGGGGTTAAATTCTGGAGCATCTCTGCTTGTCTATCTGGACTTCCAGGCTCTGAGCTTGGTGGTGAGGGGGGAAAGTAAGTGGCCTGTTGTGGAAGAAACTGACTTGGCATTGTGTATGTGCAAGGGGGCATGCCCTGAAATTGTTTCATCGTAGTCTGCGGAACAGCAGAGGTGTGTGTGTTAAGGCCTGCCATGGCGGCTGACATAGAAACATTAAGAGTGTCCATTACTGCTGTCTGGTTTGTAGAACTGGGCATCTCTAGATCCGGTGTATTCAGTAGCTGGTACAGGTGGCCCTGCGGGGGGACAGAAAGATGAAGATCTGGTGTAGGAAGTTCTTGTTTGATGAAAATATTGTTCACCTCTGGAGCTGCGGTCTGGTGTGAGCTGAATATACTGGTGAACTCAGGGAGGGCCTGGGTTGGGGCCGGAGGAGGGGCAGTCGTTTCACTCTGGTGGCTGAAAATGGTAACAGGTTCTGTCTTGATGTGTGTTACGCAGGGTCTCTGGGATTTGTAGAGGCCAGTTCTCAGGTGAGTGATTTCAGGGAGGAAGACGTTCATGTTGATACTGTAAGGTAACCCTTCACTGTCAGTGAAGAACTGGTCTACGACTGAGGCACTGTCTCGTCTATACTTTTTATGCTCTGGAATTATAGAAACTGGAGGAAGCTGAGGTGTCAGATACTTCTCCATTTCACATCTTGTCTATAAAAAAAAGAGAGAGATACAAACATGCATAATCCACCTAATTCATCATCTCAGGAAGGACAAACAAACAGTGCTCACTAAAAATTCCCCAACAATCCCTGTGAAAAGTAGTTGGGCAAACTCCTTCTAAGTGTTGCTTATAAATATATCAGGTTTATTTGTCAATTGTGTAATAACTGGTTCACTAAAACGTTACGAAACTCTGTAAAACATGTATTTGATAAAATTGCTCCCACAATCTAATGCGGACAAAAAGTGAATGAAGCAAAACAAGAAAAAGAGGAAGCAAACACAAAACATATTCCTTTCTGATGCAAAAATATAGTACACCTTCTTATCACTCATATACAAGCAGGATTCCCTGCCCCATTACATAGCTAAGTTTGCAACTGAAGTACAGTACTGTAATATTGCCAAACTACCTCAATTCTGTTCATGTCATACAGGTCTTTAATGTGCATGTGTTTTTGTAACTAAGCAAACCTTAAATATAATATTGCAAAGATGTGAGGTTTTCTTTTCTTGGATAGATATTACTGAAATATCTAATATAAAACCTATTTCTTGCCTATTTTGTTGCCTTTTTTGGTTTACAGTAATGGAAACCTAAATATAATGTTTTGATCAAAACACAGTATCCACTGAAAGAACAAGTTCACATTCAACATTTGATCTAAATGTTGATTTTAATCAGCAGATTCTGTAATTGGTTAATATGATAATGAAATGTTCCTATTCATATCCCTATCTAAAACAGATCTTTAATTACCTAGGGGAAAATCACTCCCTTGGTAGAGTGGTGCTAAGGAGCCCGTGGGTGGGGAGAGGCTGCTGTATCGCTAGAACAGTCATCAGCAAAACATTTATCATGTACTCCTCAGTGGGACAATGCTACATTCCCCCTGACTCTGTAAAAAGTCCAGTCATACCTTATACACTTGGTGTCTCCTAGCAAAAAACTGATAAACTGAAATAACCAAATCGTTTTCAAATGGTGATTTTAAGGATATAATCCAGCTACCATTGTAACAAGTCAATCTTTCTACAGCTATCTTCTCTCCCAGTATAACATAAACGTAACTCCTCTTTTAACACCAAAAAGTAAATTTAAAAAGAAAAAATATACACCCCAACTAGATGGCTCATAGAACGATTAACTGCGACATCTCAGTCGGTGAATAATGCAGTCATTTTTTGGTACTACTTAATTTCAAAAACGTTTCATATCGGACCTCGTATCATTCACTGAGGATGCAGCCTCGGTTTCCCGGATAAACACGTTTTAAAAATAAAAATTAACGCTCTAATCATGAGTCATATCTCTGGCAAATGCCACTGTCCTTTCATATCACGGCGACACTCGCAGACCCACCGGAGTAGGAGCAATATACCAAAGGGCTATTAAATGAAGCGTCTTGAAATAAACCGAACTAAACCCTTTGGTTCACTTCGCTCCTGTGGTGGTTAGTGGTTTCTGATTTTAGCTCTTCCAGCTGTTTGCATGTGGGTATGTTTCCAATTTTTTTTTTTTCCTTGGGACAGGCTAAAAGTCCCGGGAAGTTTTTTCTGGGCTATATGACTCCCCTGCGTGGGCGAAAGAAACAGGCGGTTGCTCTAATTCGGCTGCCGGGCAAGTGTAAAAGCCAACTGCCAGCTTCCAGCGGGCTCCGGGAGGAAATTTACGCGCCCGTGAAGAAAACAACACCCCGGCTTTCTTCTTCGGGACAAAAATAAATAAATAAGCAGTCCAATACAACCTCTGCTTTTCCGGCCTCCCAAACGCAGCTCCACGATCGCGTTTACAGCGGGGTGAGCCAACAGATAAGCAAACAGGGCCCCGAAGGGGCGGCCCTCCCAGCACCCCGACCTGCGTGCCCCCGTATCACCAGACGACGTGGGACAGGGGAGAGACCCCAGGCCGTTGCACTGAGAGGAGGGGGGATCAAGGCGCAAGGCGGAATTTAAGTTGGGCGAGAGGTACGAGGTTTGGCCCTCCAAACCTAAGAGAACAGAGGTGCGCGCGAGCGAGCTCTCTGCTTAACCTTTCCCGGACGGACCCGCCAGGGCGGATTCATCTAGGACCCCCCCACCCCCCCCCCTTCAGATCGGCCCCCTTTCTCCCGGCGAAATGCCGGTGCCCCGGCCAGGAGGGCAGGGCGGGGCTGCCACCCCAGCTCCGGCTCCCGGTGAGCCCCACGCACGCCCAGCCTGGAGCGGCCCCTGTCGCCCGCGCGTCGCAGCGGCGAGACACGCCCGAGCCCCGGGAGGAGGGAAGCCGCTCTTCCTACCTGGACCAGCTCCTCGGGGGGCAGCCGCGGGCCCGCAGCGGGGGGCGGCGCTGGCTGCGGGGGCTGAGGTGGCGCGGGGGGCGCCTGCGGGTGGTGGTGCGGGTGCTTCAGCTCCTCGCCGAAGAGCGCCGCGTCGCGGGCCGGGTTCGCGGTGCCCAGCACAGGCTTGAGCTGCGCGAACACGGGCTCGTCCTGCGGGGCCGGCGGCTGGGGCACGGGTCCCAGGCGGGCACTCATGGATAGCACCCGCGTAGCCATGGTCACTCGGGGGGGTGCGGCTCCGGTCGCTCCGCACGGATCAAGCGCGCTTCCCACTTCGGGCACGCTGGCTCGGGCCGGCGAGCTCCACGCGGGGCCGCGGGCGGAGGAGGGGAGGCTCCGGGCGGACCCCTCAGTCGACAGTAGGCGCGGTTTTCGAAGGCGCGGACGAAAAGCAAAACTCTTCCGCTCCGCCACGCGTAAACGCCAACGTCCTCCGGGCGGCCACTTTCTCCCGCCCCGCCCCGCCGCGCTCTCTCACTTGCCGGAGTCCGCTCCCGCCACCGCCGGCCTCCGCGAGCGAGCTGCGAACGCGCGTACCTGCCCTGCGACTACTGACACTTGACGCCCGCGTCTATTTTACCCAACTCCGAGTGGGCGTGGCCCGCCAGCCAGACTGGCAGCGGTGTGGCGAATCCCGACGCCCCGAGGCCGGCTGGGCTGGAACGGCTAGCCTATGAGAAGGAAGAAGTGCGCCCGGAGTCCCGCCTCCGTCGCGCTGACCGCACCCCTCTCGGGCCACGAGCTTCGCGCTCAGGGCGGCCGCGCAGTTTGTACACAACTTCTCTGACAGAGTGGGCTGGCGGAGCCGGGGGTGGAGGGAAGGAGAGAAGCGGGTGGAATCTAGGAAGAGAGGGAATTAGGGTGGAGACGTGGAGGGAGATCTCTTCGGACTGTTCTCTGCCAGAATAGGAAGAAAGAGAGTTTTGCACGTCTTAGGTGTTGTGCAAGGACCTGAAACTCAACAGTTGAAAGAAACCCAGAAGGCAGCTAGGAGGGGGCGCTAAGGTTTTGAAAGACTTGTATAATGAGTGTATATTTTTAAATACACAAAATGTACTTTTCTTTAGCGGAAAACTAGGAGCAGTGTGATAAATTCAAAAGCAGATCTTGTCTCTTGTTTCTTTATCAATGAATATATCCAGTTAGCAAAGCACATTCGGAATGTGCTGAATAAAAGATTTAATGGCAGGTATTTTTAAAGCCACGCAAAAAAGCTTGTTGTTTTCCCACAGTATTTAAATGGTTAGAAATTTTCACACACATTTCTACCTCGTATCCGTATATGGAGGGAAGGATGGCCCATATGAATTTTGAGGTTTTTAATACACTGTTGATTCAAGCTTAAGCTTGGAATCTAATTTAAGCACTAACGAGTAGATCAAATGTATTTAAATAGACATTACATCTTTGATTTATTTTTGATAGCACTTTATGTTAAAAAATAGAGTTTAATATTTACAAAGCAGAAACGTAGCACATTTACCCAACACCGTGGCACCTTTTCCTACGAAAAGACAATGAAAGAAGCCACAAACATTAGACAGGCAGCAGTTCTGAAAACTGGGATCCAGATTTGTAGGAAAATAGTAGCCAAACATGTTACTGTCCATTTACTGTTATAATGGAAAGGTGAATTTTTGCTATCAATCACTGAAGGAAACCACTTCCCTTAATCCTTAGTGTTCTTGTACATGATTTTATCTGGCTTATTTGGAAGCCGGAACAATAAATTGGAATAAAAATGCTTGAAATATTACTACATATGCATATACGTTGACAGCACACTGTACCAATAGACAGTTTTACATATACAACAGCCTACTCAACGCTTCACAGTAAAACATCTTAAAACAAAAACAAGTTGTAGAAAAACGTGCACTTCAAAGAGTAAATCAAAGGTATGGATCTCATTTTGGGGTGTAGATTTTAAAAATTAATATACACATTAAGTACTTGAGGAATTTATTATTAGAAAACAAAATTATGCTGGGAAACTTTTTTCCTTTTCATTTCCTTTTGCTGTTTGTGATCACAGCTTTCAGAAAATGCTTGACTATTTTCATGTTACCAAAGTATTATTTTATGTGTTTTTGCAAAAATTTTTTCAAAGAAAACCACATATTATTCACCTTCACCTCTTAAAAGCTATCCTGATATTCTCTATTATTGATTCCAATTATATAATTAAATAACTCAGAAACAGCTTATACAATTGGTATGGGATTTAATATAACTTTTTAAAAAACTGATCTTCAAAAGATTTTCAGTTATCTAATGCTGATGACATGATCAAACCTGAGTGTGATATAGATAACTCTTAATAGAACTTATGTATTCTTTTTATCTTTAATCTAAATCTAATTTAGAAGTTACATACTTTGTACCTATTTACATTTTAATTTGCATTTTAGCCTATCTAGACCTTTCCTTTTGTCTTTCTTTTTACCAGTGTTAGTGGTCTGTTATTTCAACCTAAGTTTTCCACTGCAATAAAATCCAGTTATTTTACCAGAAATGTTTCTATATATTACACTATTTTTAAACATGTTTTTATTTACAAAAGCTTTCCCAATGCAAACAAACAAAAAACCCAGCTATTTGATAACTATTTAATAAGATATTTTTATAGTCCTGTTCATTTTTTCACATTTCCACTTTTATTAGTGAATATAGATATGAACCTAGCTATTGGTTGGGCTTGCAGCACATTTACAATAGAAAAGCTAAATACAATTTTTTTTTTCTCAAATAGGATAGCATTTATTTAAATTTCATTTCGGACATAAGGAATCATGAACTAGGGCTGCCACTTTAAAGTAATGGTTTCTCTGAAATGCCCAGCTCTGCAATCTCACAGAAAATAACTAGCTCACACTGTACAATAGTGCGGAAATTGGAAAGGAATCCTTTTTTGTGACATTTGCCATGTGATTCTGAACACATAAAGAACATGTTCAGCCAAGCTTACTTGCTGTTGCTGTTAACACAAATGCTGCAGCTGCAAACCTGCTTCACCGACTTAGCAAAAAGGGTTAAAACTTGATAAATATTTTTCAAATGTTCCAGGTTCTACACTGGCCTGATGCCAGACAGTGTGAATGGACAGATCCTCAATTACTTTGAACTTTCTAGTTCTTTGCATTCCTTCCTGCTTAGCAGTGCTGTACCATTAGGGAAGATAGGAGAAAACAAAAAACAAATGTCAGGTTTCAGAAATCAATTAGTGGCCTGGCAGAGGTGTGTTAACTGAACTGTGCCAAAACAGAATTCTGAGGAAAAGAAATAAAAAAGTTGAGTAGTCAAGTTAGGTAGGAGGGTAAACGTAGAAGCAGTGTGCATACTTAAGTCCTTAGTCACTGGGCAACACAGATTTAGTCTTAGAATAAACCCTAAGTGTCACTATCTTTACGGGAATAAATACGCCTGAATGTGTGGGGGCTGAACAGGCATTCAACGGTGGGGGAGGGAGAGGTTGAAGTAGGCTGTGGAAAAAAAAAGGGGGGATAAATAGCTTCTGAATGATGAGATGAGAGAAATATGGAGCTATCACTAGGGCAATGTCCACAGGAAGACAACGGCAAGAGAAATATCTGTTCAGTTGTTTGGAAAAAACGTCAGGGAGAGCTTGAAATTAAGGAATCCAGAGCATTTTAGATAACATTTTATTCACTTTGACTGGAAAATATTAATGGAATAGCCCGTTTCTGTAATATCACAATCAAAATTTTGAGTGATATTGGGCCACAGGAAAAGCACAAGAATGAGTAAAAAAAAAACTTTATAAGGGAGTACACTCTTCTCTAGGGTGATATTATTCAATTTAAAGTGACTTTTGTGATACTTATTGCTTGTCCACCTAAGTGTTAGAATCAGTATCAATAGAAACATGAAATACAATTATTGTTCTCTAAAACATTTCACCTTTTTGTTGTTGTTGTTAATCCTCACCTGAGGATATTTTCCCATTGGTTTTTAGATAGAGTAAGTGGGGGGAAGAGAGAGAGAAACATCAATGTGAGAGAGACACATTGGTTGGTAGCCTCCCACACAACCCTCATGGGGGCGGGGGATCGAACATGCAACCCAGGTATGTGCCCTTGACCAGGAATAGAACCTGAGACCCTTCGGTCCACAGGCTGACACTCTAACTGCTGAGTCAAACCGGCCAGGGCACATTTCATGTTTTTAATCTTTTTATTTTTTTTATTAATGGCAATTGCTTTAAGTCACACATCCAAAAAAAAGTCAGTGAGAAAAGAATATAATAAATAGAAGCTTCAATGAGATTAGTCAAAAATGCAAACCATTTTTACTCAAAAGATTGAGACGTGAGAAAAGAAGCTCTCTTCTTTCCTTTTGTGATTAAAAAAAAATGTAATTTCAATAGGATTATATACTTATTTTTTGTATACATTAAGATGATGTCTTGCCCTGTCCAGTTTGGCTCAGCGGTAGAGCATCGGCCCATGGACCAAGGAGTCACAGGTTCAGTTCCGGCCAAGGGCACGTACATCTGTTGCAGTTTGTCCCCGGCCCTGGTCGGGCCATGTGAGAAGCAACCAGTCCATGTGTCCCTATCACATGGATGTTTCTCTATCTCCCTTTCTCTCCCTATCTCTCCCTCCAACTCTATCTGAAGATAGAAAAATACCCTCGAGTGAGGATTAAAAATAAAAAAAAGATGATGTCTTAAGAAAAAAATCTTTTTTTATCTCCCACTCCAGTTCTTACATTAAATTTTATATTTAAGTTTGGATTTAAGTGTATTTATGCACTATCTCATAAAACTTCCAATGTGCACTTATTCTTACATGTACTGTAATTTATCTAACTTATTTTTAAAACTCTAGCAATATACAATAAAAAAAAGTAGAACTTTACCTTTCAGGGGAACTGGGATTGCTTTTTTCCACCGTGTTGGTATAATAATGAGACAAAAATGATATAAATACAAATGCCTTGAGCCAAGTTATAGGTCAGGCATACTGTAGCTTAAACCGTACAGTACTGGAATTCTGACTCAAACATCATAGGAAAGGTTAAGAGGAAAATCCTGAACTGAAGCAATTGCACCAAACAACCTTTTAGAATATTAAGGAGTCCACATCATCAGCATCACAATGAGCAGTGTCATCATGTGAGCAGCAGACAAAAGCACTGATGGTGCTAGGCTGGGAGCAAGCTGAAACGAACAAGGGGATGCCCTTTTGGAGGCTGATTTGTAATGAGATGTGTAAAAATAGTGCTAATGCCAATGCTGGCTCTTCATGCCTTAACTTCTTTCCACTGGTGACAGTTGTGTAAACTTGTATAACACGTGAGGAGGACAATTGAACAATGAGTACGAAGAAGGCTGAAAATGTAAATGACCTTTAAAGCAATAGATAAATTCCCCTCTAGGAAACATATACATAAACTGGAAATAACCCAGGTGTTCAACAGTAGGAAAGTAGTTAAATAATACATGTATGCAATGGTTACTGTTTCGCCACCAAAAATCTTATTATTAAAGAATATTTAGCCCTGGCCAGTTTGGCTCAGCAGTTAGAGCATCGGCCCGTGAACCAAAGAGTTGCGGGTTCGATTCCAGTCAAGGGCACGTACCTCAGTTGCAGTTCAGTTCCCGTCCCTGGTCAGGTCGTGAGAGAAACACATAGATGTTTCTCTCTCCCTCTCCCTCTCCCCCTCCTTCTCACTCTATCTGAAGATAAATGGAAAAATATCCTCAGGTGAGGATTAAAAAAAAATTTAGTCACATGGGGAAAATACTCATGGTGTGTTAAGTAAAAAAAGTTTAGGTTTTATAAACATACACAAATAAAGATAAAGAAAATACAAAACGTATATATTTCGGTGGCTATCACTGGATGGACATATAATAGGTATTTTTATATTGCTTTGCACTTTTCAATATTATCTCAGTCTTCCACAATTGCCATTTGCAATCAGAATACAGTTGTCCCTCAGTGTCAGAGGGGACTGGTTCCAGGAATGCCTGTGGACACCTAAATCAGAGGATGCTCAAGTCCCTTTTGTAAAATGGCATAGTATCACAAGATCTCACTTGTTTGTGGAATATAATTAACAAAATCAGCTGACAAACAAAATAGATCCAGAGACACCAGACTGACAAACCTCAGAGGGAAGGGGCGTGGATGGGGCTGGGAAGAGAAAAAACAAAAAACTTATATGCATATATGCATAACCAATGACACAGACAACAGTGCAGGGAAGGGGGAAGGGGAAGCTGGGAGGAAAGATCAGTGGGGATTAGGAGGGGGGACATCTGTAATACTTTCAACAATAAAGATACATTTTTTAAAATGGCACAGTAGCCTGGCTCGTGTGCCTCAGTGGTTGAGCGTTGACCCATGCACCAAGAGGTTGCCGGTTTGATTCCAGTCAGGGCACATGCCCAGGTTGTGGGCTCGATCACCAGTGGGGAGCATGCAGGAGGTGGCCAATTGATGTTCTCTCTCATCAGTGTTTCTCTCTCTCTCCCCCTCTTCCTTCTTCTCTCTCTATAAATCAATAAAGAAAAATATATATATATATTTAATAAAAATAAATAAATAAATAAAATGGAATAGTATTTGCATGTAGGCTACAACATTATACCCCTACACATCACTTCATTTGCATGGAGCATGGATTCAACATAGTGCTCAGCATGTGGCAAATTCAATTTTTGGAACTTTCTGAGGGTTTTGTTTACTGAATATTTTTTTTTGTCTTTATTGATTTTTAGAGAGAGAGGAAGGGAGAGGGAGAGACAGATAGAAACATCGATGAGAGAGAACATTGATTGGCGACCTCCCGCATGCCTCCCACTGGGGATTGGGCCCACAACCTGGGCATGTGCCCTGACCAGGAATCGAACCGGTGACCTCTTGGTGCATGGGTCGACGCTCAACCACTGAGCCACGCTGGCCGGGCTTTTGAATATTTTTTATCTGTGGTTATTTGAATACGCAGGTGAGAGACCTGAAGATTTGGAGGGCCAACTGTAAATATTTTTAATAAAAGCAAATAAATATTACTTGTATGTGCCTGGCCGGTGTGGCTCAGTGGTTGAGCATTGACCCATGCACCAAGAGGTCACCGGTTCGATTCCTGGTCAGGGCACATGCCCAGGTTGTGGGCCCAATCCCCAGTGGGGGGCATGCAGGAGGCAGCCAATTCCATGTTCTCGCTCATCGATGTTTCTATCTCTCTCCTTTCCTCTCTCTCTAAAATCAATAAAGAAACAAAAATTTAAAAAGAAAAACAAAAACTTACCTGTATGCAGTTCAAGGTTCATTGAAATTGTGGGTGATGATCAAATAATTTTCCATTTGAAACCAGCAAGTATAGCCACAACTTGCCAACACCTTATGTTGGGTAAATTTGTAAACTTTCTTTTCTTTTATTTCAATATTTATTTATTGCTTTCAAGAGAGAAAAACATCAATTTCTTGTTTCACTGATTTATGCATCCGTTGGTTGATTCTTGTATGTGCCCTGATCGGGGATCAAACCCACAACCTCAGTGTATTGGGATGCTGCTCTAACCAACTGAGCCACCGGCCAGGATTTGTAAACTTTCTTAATCTAGTCACTAGATTTTCAGGATTCACTGCAGAGTAAACAAGGTGAAGAGAGATTACAAAAGTTAAAGTTGGAAAGGGACAATCTGTGGAATGCTTTAAATATAAACATGAATATACCTTGATTCATTTCTTAAGTCATCAGTGAGACTTCTTCTATAATGATTTTTTTCTTAAAATTATTTTGGTTATCTCTTTATTTTGTTGCTTTGTTTTCCTCTACTAAGCGAATTAGGTTATTTACATTGTTTTGACAAAATGCATAGACTCTTAAAGCTAGATAAAGTTTATATGCATCTGTAAAGAGCTGTTTGCATTGTTTGTTTGTTTTAAATTCCAAAACAATCACAGAGAAGATATAGAATGAAATAGTTTCTAAGGGGATATCCACATTATCTTCTTCCTAAGAGCCTATTCTTCCTGCACCCAATATTCCCAAAATTGTTCAAAAGTAATTCTCAAACTTGATTACTGGGAATTGTAAAATAAAATGGGGGGGGGGGGTGTCCAGGAACTTGGTACTTAAAATGTTTTCTATAAACAATTCAATAGTGAGCTGCTTTCTGAATTAAGGCCCCCTTCCCCCTCACCACCCCCACCCCATCATCACCGGAACACACACACACCAGTCACTGTTCTAAATCATCCCGTACACTGGTGCCTGCAAACATTTATGTGCTGAGCACTGCTGCAGGCCTTAGAAATACCCAAATGAATAAGATGCAGTCCCTGCCCTAAGCTTTGTCTGATAGGAACCCACTCCTCAAATCCGTCTCATTGCTTCCCTCAGTAAGTAGTTTGGAGTCCATACTCTTTGGCCTGCAGCTTTGTCTGACTCCAGCCAATCTTGCCAACCTGAAATCTCACTGTGCCTCCTTCCACTTCCCTCAGGACCCTTAGGCTCTATCCATAGGGGTTATTTATTTCCAGAAGGCCCCTGCCATTCCCTCCGACAATAATGCCTTTCTTTGACCACACATACACCGTATACCACAAACCCAAGTGAAATCCCACCTCTCCCCCAAGGTCACGCCATATCTCCCAGTAAGAATTACCCTCTTGGTTTCTTTTCCTCCCCATGAGCTATGGATCCCAGGAAAGCCCTTCTTACCATCTGCCCCAAGTCTGTCTCTCCCAGCAAACCCTGTGTCTCCGCAGGGCACCAAGGGCCTTCTTGTCTTTGTGCTCCTCGTGATGTCTCCTTCACAGGGTCCCACACAAAATAGGCAATTGCTGTTTGGTGAACTCAATTTTATTCATTATAGACACAAAAGGTAAAAGTAAGAATAAAAGTTTGATAGAATGCCATCTAAAAATGTAGAAGAAATAAGAGTTAGAAAAATCACTCTTTTATAATCATCATGGTATTAATTGATTCAGGCAAGAGTCGATGGAAGCTAAAATGATGGGGAAAGCCCTGGCCAGTTTGGCTCAGTGGTTGGAGTGTCAGCCCGCGGACCAGAGAGGCCTGGGTTCGGTTCCCACTAAGGGCACGTACCTGGGTTGCAGTTTGTCCCCGGCCCTGGTTGGGGTTGTGTGGGTGGCAAACACTCGATGTGTCTCTCTCACATCGATGTTTCTCTCTCTCTCTCTCCCTCTCTCTCTCCCTCCCACTCTATCTGAAGATAAATGCAAAAATGTCCTCGGATGAAGATAAAAAAATAATTAATTAATTAATTTAATTAAATGATTGGGTAAAACTCAAATGCAGAATAGGATATTTACACAGTCTCAAAGTATTTCCCCATGGGTGAGGTATTAATTACAATGGGAAAAATGGTTACCAATGGAAAAACTTGGCAGACCCGACTTTATGCAAATAATCAAAATTAACATCCTTATAAATAGGACTAACTGACATTGTGTCTTCCTTTCTGATGTGATGACCTGAGAAGGATACAACATTATCATGTATTCCTACCAAAAATGCATACTCTAAATCCAACCGTGAGGAAAGATCAGACAAACTCAAATTGAGGAAGTTTCTACAAACAACTGGCCCGCACTCTTCAAAAATGTAAATGTCATGAAAGACAAAGAAAGGCTCAGCAATTGTTCCTTTTTCAAGAAACAAATAATCCTGGCTTGATCTAGATGGGAAGGTGGGGGGTGGAAAGGATTGCCACAATGAACATAATTCAGCAAAATTTAAGTATGGACTGTAAATAAAATGTTCATACACTTTGAAATTCCACTTTTAGGAATTTATTCCTCAAAATCACTTAAATGTGTGCAAAGATAGATGATAGACAGACGTGCCAGAATATTTATGGCAACATTATTTGTAATGAACGTTATTGGGGTAATTAGCAAAATTTGAGTATAGACAATGCTACATTTCTGAACTTAATAATGTACCTGTGGTTATATAAGAGAATATCCTGTTTCTAGGATGTATACCCTAAATAATATTTATGGGTAAAGGGTCACGATGTTTGCAACTAATCCTAGAATTAATCAAGGCAAAAAGAAGTGTGTGTGTGTGTGTGTGTGTGTGTGTGTACACAGAGACAGAGAGAGCAGACATAGCAAAATGTTAGTGATTGGTGAATCTGGGTAAAAAGTATAATGAGAAAATTGTTTATTTGAGCTGGGATAGGACAAGGAGACAGATGATTCCCCCAAAATAGAGAAGCGAGGGAGCCCCTAGGGACATGTAATTTTCAGTCCACTGTGCCTCCCTCCACCTCAATACACAGAAAGGTCAGATATGAAAGGGAAGCAGATTCACCCATCCTGGACCCAGCAATTCTTTTAGACTTCTAGCCTATGGAAATTCGCACACAAGGTTTGAATGTTTGCTTCTAATCTAGGGGAACTCAAACTCCAGCGCAGAACTACCAGAACAAATGAACAGTGAAAATGGGGCAAAAAATTCTCTGCCCGGCCTGTGCGGCTCAGTGGTTGAGCATCGACCCATGCACCAAGAGGTCGTCGGTTTGATTCCCGGTCAGGACACATGCCTGGGTTGTGGGCTCAATCCCCAGTGGGGGGCATGCAGGAGGCAGCCAGTTGATGTTCTCTCTCATCAATGTTTCTATCTCTTTCTCTCTCTCCCCTCTTCTCTCTCTAAAGTCAATTAAGAAAAAAAAAGAAAATGTATTCTAGATTACAATTTCAAAATATTTTTTAAAAAATTAAATTTCCAAATAGCCTTGGCTGGTTGCTCCGTGGTTAGAGCACTGGCCTGTGGAACACTGAGTCATGGGTTCGATTCCGATCGAGGGCCCATACCTAGGTTGCGGTTTGTCCCTGGCCCCGGTTGGGGTCGTACAGGAGGCAACCAGTTGATGTTTCCCTCTCACATCGTTTCTCTCTCTCTCTCTCTCTCTCTCTCTCTCTCTCTCTCTCTCTCTCTCTTTCCCTCCCTCCCATGCTATCTGAAGATAAATAGAAAAATGTCCTCAGGTGAGGATTGAAAAAAAATTTTTTTTTAAATTTCCAAATAAATAATGCTTTTAAAATTCCAAGAAGATTGAGAGGGTTCCCTGAGGACATAAGAGTGGATAAAAATGACCCACACTTGAGGAGTTAACTATTTTTTCCCTGTTAATAAACTGTGTGTTTTTATTTTTTTTAATTTTTAAATTTTTTTTCCTCACTCGAGGACATTTTTTTTTTCATGTATCTTCAGATAGAGCAGGAGGGAGAGAGAGAGAGAAACATCGATGTGAGAGAGACACATCGAGTGGCTGTCATCCACACGACCCCAACCGGGGCCGGGGACAAAGTGCAACCGAGGTGCGTGTCCTTAGCGGGAACCGAACCCAGGGCTCTCTGGTCTGCGGGCCGACACTCTAACTGCTGAGCCAAACCGGCCAGGGCGAAATGTTCTATAATTAAAAAAAATGTTTTTGAGGAAAGTGCAGTAGAAGCAGAAGTAATAATAAGCACAACTTGAACAATCAAGGAAATATCAATTTTATTTTACTGTAGTTTAGATTAGGCTTTGGCTTTCAAATTTGAAAAAGAAACAAATAACCAAAAAACTGCTGTAAAGCCGCGGCCCCTCTTCAGGAGGCCTGTGCACGTCACAAGCCAAGCACTGTGACTGCTCTGAGAACACAGAGCTCGGGCAGCGTGAAATGAAGACCGACACTGGGGAATACGTCGACCTTTAGAGATGTGTCTGTCAAATTTGAAAAATGCTAGGTTCTTCTTTGAGCCACCAGAGAATTTTGAGAAGTCAGATCCTTTACACGGTTCACAACTTTACTGTTGAGGTTAAGAACCCCAGACATTATTAGCGGTGTGACCTAATGAAAAGGAAAAGACAAATTACACAGAAAAGATAATTGAAGAAATGCATAAGCAAATTGCCCATAATGGGTACCTATGGGGGGAGGAGGAAGATTAAATATTTCCCTATAAAAAGGAATTTTTCAAACAGCCAACAAATGTTTATGAGATGCCTACTATGTCACTGCGAAGTATGGCAATAGCAGGGTCCTTCCGTGGAGTAGCTTCCCATCTGGTTGAAGTTACAATACACGCACACATAAAATACAAACTACCTTGATTGTGGGCAAACGAATGGAGAACAAGGAAGAGAGAGATCACTGTGGACTTTGATTCTTAAATTGACCCGTAAGAAAACACTGGATTCTGCAAAATAGTGGATAGCAAAAACTGGCATGGTGCTTAGTGATTTATCCAAATGACCAATGGATAAATTGGTGAGAGCAGTTGGTCCATGGATTGATCAAATCTGATTTTTATGTGCTGTATAAAGAATTTATACAACACAGTCCAGGGGAATGTCTAACACAATCAAGAGTCTCATAAATCAGTGTGACCATAAAGTTAAAAGACAAGTGACCCCTCACCCCGACCCATCAATCGGGTAAGTGGCTATTTGGAAGAAATATTTGCAACAAAGGATTAATATCCACAATCATATAATCACAATCATAAAAGAGATCTTTAAAAAAAATCTGTAAGACAAAGAGAACCCAACAGAAAATTAGTCAATGGTGGTAAATAGACAATCCACAAAAAGAAGATACACAAGTGGCTGATAAACACAAAAAGATTCCCAACCTCACTACTATCAGGGAAGTGCGAATTGAAACAGCAAACAAATGGCATTTTTGCTCAACCGATGTACAAACATGAAAAAACATTCAGTGAAGTCTCATAACATTAGTAAAAATATAACTTTGTATGGAATTTGAAAAATATATATTTGTACAGAGGGCAATCTAGGGCATTTATGAAAAGGTAAAATTTTTATACACTTTGAAACTCACTTTTAGGACTTCATTCCTCAGACTCACTTAAATGTGCACAAAGATAGATAAATAGATGTACCAGAATGTTTAGTGCAGCATTATTTGTAACAATGAAAAATTGGGAACCATCTACATATCCATTTAATGATCAAGTAAATGATTAAATTAATTCTAGTATACCCACATCATGGAATACTATCCAGCAATTGCAACAGAATGAAGTAGCTCTGTCTGTACTAACATAAAATGATCTCTAAAGGCATGATAAGTGAAAAAATAGTGTCATTGGTTAATGCATAAATGTCACTGGTGCCACTTATGTAAATACTTTATATGAAATATACGTTATCTAAAACGGTTAATAGTTTACCTCTGTGGAGCAGAGGGAAGAGAAATGGGACAGGTATGGATGGCAGGCAGGGAGGGAGGTTGCTACTTAATTCCAAGAGTAATTAATATATCAGCATTACACCCTGGCCAGTTTGGCTCAGCGGTTGGAGCGTTGGCCTGCGGACCAGAGAGTCCCAGGTTCAGTTCTTGCTAGGGGCACGTACCAAAAAAAAAAAAAAAAGAAGATATCAGCATTACTATTATTTTTTAAATCCTCACCTGAGGATATATATTTTTTTATTTCAGAGAGAGAGAAAAGGAGAAACATCGATATAAGAGAGAAACATCGATTGTATGTGCCCTGACTGAGGATCAAGCCTGTAACCTAGGTATGTGCCCTGATGGGGATTGAACCCACAACCTTTTGGTGTTCAGGATGACACTCCAACCAACTGAGCCACTTGGCCAGGGCATCAGCATTACTATTCTTTTTTCTGATGATTATATGCATTATTTCATTGCTACATTAGAAATGAAGGCAATCTGTGAGAAGCTGCAAAAGCATGCCACTTCATGAAGATTATGGAGCCATGGAGGCATCCATCATAGATGATTACAAGTGGCTTATTCTATAGGCAGCGATTCTCAACCTGTGGGTCGCAACCTCTTTGGGGGTCGAACAACCCTTTCACAGGGGTCGCCTAAGACATAACAGTAGCAAAATTACAGTTATGAAGTAGCAACAAAAATGATTTTATGGTCGGGGGTCGCCACAACATCAGGAAATGTATTAAAAGGTTGCGGCATTAGGAAGGTTGAGAACCACTGCATAGGGGGTGCAAGGTCATTAATGGTGAGATTATTCGACAGCATCTGCCAGCTGGAATTTATGCACCAATGGAGAATTTTAAAATGGAGGTAAGGCAACATTGGGTGCCCCTGACATCTTAGCCAGGAAGCATGGGTGAGAAGACATCAGAACATGCCTAGAAACTCTGCAACACAAAGGTTTACAACAAAAAAGCCCTCGACCAAGACACTCAGATAATGTTGAAATTTGCTCTTGGGACAAAATCCTCTTTTTACGATGTTTAAACACACTCTTTCTCCTGCTGGATAGTTTCCTTTGAGGGGACAGTATTTTTTTCTTCAGTATTAGTTGTCTTCGGTTTTGACCTGTCAATTTCTCCACTTCAAACAAGTCTGGCTTATCACTCGTCTTTTTTTTCTTTCTTTATTGATTTTAGAGAGGAAGGGAGAGGGAGAGATAGAAACATCGATGAAAGAGAACATTGATTGGCCGCCTCCTGCATGCCCCCCACTGGGGATTGGGCCCACAACCTGGAATCATGTGCCCTGACTAGGAATTGAACTGGTGACCTCTTGGTACATGGGTCGATGCTCAACCACTGAGCTACACCGGCTGGGCCTTATAATTCATCTTGGCTAACAAAAAGACTGAAGGCTAGAAGACCAGAGAAAGGTAGACAGCTTGGGGAGGAGAACACTTCACACACTGGCGGACGATAGCCTTCAGCATTACTATTTTTTTTTTTTTTTTTATCCTCACCTGAGGACTTTTTTTTTTTTTTTCCATTTATCTTCAGATAGAGTTGGGGGGAGAGAGGGAGGAAGGGAGAGAGAGAGAAACATCTATGTGAGAGAGACACATCGACTGGCTGCCACCCACAGGACCCCAACCGGGGCCGGGGACAAACTGCAACTGAGGTACGTGCCCTTAGTGGGAACTGAACCCGGGACTCTCTGGTCTGCCGGCCGATGTTCTAACTGCTGAGCCAAACCAGCCAGGGCCAGCATTACTATTCTTAAACTGGATATTCAAGCTGGATTCAGAAAAGGAAGAGGAACTGGAGATCAAATTGTGAACATTCGTTGGGGCCTGGAGAGTTCCAAAGAATTTCAGAAAAAGGTTAGTCTATGCTTGATATAATTTAGTAAAGCCTTTGACTGTGTGGATCATGAAAAGCTGTGGGTTGCCATGAATGAAATGGGTGTGCCTCAGCATTTGATGTGTAACCTGTACTGTGGACAAGAAGCCACTGTCAGGACAGAATAGAGAGAGACAATGGTTTCGTATAGGCAGAGAGGTCAGACAAGGGGGCATTTCATCTCCCCGTTTCCTTAATCTGCATGCAGAACATGTCACATGAAAAAACTGGGTTAGACTCAGAGGAAGGAAGAGTGAAAACTGGTAGAAGATATATTAATAACTTAAGATATGCAGATGACACCATCTTACTGGTGTCAAGTAGGAATGATTTGAAACAACTTCTGATGAAAGTGAAAGAAGAAAGCGTCAAAGCAGGACTGTGTTGGAACATCCAGAAGACAAAAATGACTACAGAAGACATGCACAGCTTTAACGCAGACAGTGGAGACACTAAAATTGTTAACGCCTTTGCTTACCTTGGTTCGGTCATCAATTCAAATTGAGATACAGCCAAGAAATCAAGAGAAGGCTGAGACTCAGAAGGGCAGCAATGGGAGAATTAGGAAAGAGTCCCAAGAGCAAAGATGTCTCATTAGAGAGCAAGGTTAAGATCACCCATACCCTCTTATACCCGTTTACTAAGTACAAATGAGAAAGCTGAGCAGAAGAAGGCTGATAGGGAAACAAATGGATTCATTTGAAATATGGAGTTGGAGGAGAGCTCTATGGATACCCTGGACACCAGAAAGATGAACAGTGGGTCCCAGAGCAAATTAAGCCTGAAACATTGCCAGAGGCAAAAACGACAAGATTGAAGCTGTTCTATGTTGGGTACATCTTGAGAAGGCAAGGGTCTTTGGGACAAACAATGATGCTGGGAAAAATAGAAGGCAGCAGGAAAAGAGGAAGACCAAATATGAGTGAATTGACTCCTATATAGAAGCCATGGGTGTGAGTCTACAGGAGCTGAGCAGGGCTGTTGAGGACCAGACAAGCGGACATTACTCACTCATAGAGTCTCTAGGAGTTGGAGCTGACTAAACGGCAGGTAACACACATATTCTTAAGCACTGGCATTTCTATGAGCAAAGTAGCCTCCTTTCACAAATGTCTGCTACTAGGGAGATAAGCTGGCATTCATGGAATTAAAAAAATTTTTTTCTTTATTGATTTTAGAGAGAGAGGAAGAGCAATAGAGACATTGATGAGTGAGAACATTGATTGGCTGCCTCCTGCATGTCCCCCACTGGGCATTGGGCCCACAACCTGGGCATGTGCCCCGACTGAGAATTGAACCAGCGACCTCTTGGTGCATGGGTCGATGCTCAACCACTGAGCCACACAAGATGGGTGGAATTTATCGGTCATAAAAGAATTCATCTATTCTAATAGATTCCTTTCAATTTTAGAAGAAATGAAAACCTATTATTCAATAAGCATTTACCGAGAGCCTGCTAAGTAACTTGAACAATGCTGTGAGGATTCAAATGCAACTAAAAGTATTATTAAAGGTTAAGCATAAAATACCATGAAAACCCAGAAGATACAGCATTATCTGTGCCAGCTAGCCATGGAAGGCTTCCTGGGAGGAAGATCCCTGAGAAAGGCCTGGAAGAATTTGAATTCAGTTTTGACTCAAGTCCAGTAATCTTCCACTATGTGGCCCTCAGGTTTCAAGGGCAGAGACGTAGAAATTAAGATGTAATTAGAAATAATCTCATGTTCCTGGAGGGAAGTCATCCATAGAAAGAGAGGCTTTGTGTCTACTCATTTTTAAAAGTATTAGAAACTGTCTCCCGGGCTCTGGGAAGGGGCTCTTTGAGTAAGATGCCTACTGTCCTCTGAGGGAGTGATTCAGCTCAAAACTCCCGGTGTCCTCCCAGCTCTCCAAACTCCCGAGTCTCTCTACACGGTTCCAGTCCAGTCTGCCCTCCCTCTGCCGGAGCCCAAGACAGTCCTGGCCCAGGTTTCAGGACAGCGTAATGCTGGATGAAATTATGGACATCCAAAATGGAGTCGATCCCTTTTTGTCTTGTGAACTCCAGATTAACAATGTACTCACTCCAGCAGCAGACCTGTAGAAAGAATGACTCTTCTCTGCATTGGTTTTCCACACTGAAAAACGCTGGTTTTCTTGACTGCCATTTCCCTCACCCTCACTCTGTGAGGTTGGCCCTGTCATCTCCCTGTACCTGTGGAGAAATGGAGACAAGGGAATTTAACCCCCAGCCTCAGAGCAAGCAGAATGACACAGGTGAGACTCACACTCAAGTCTTTTTTCCTGGACACTCTTCACTACTTCAAAACCACAAGGATTGACAGCCTCTTATTTCTCGGAGAAGAGTACAAAAGTGAAAAAAAGTGGAAAATGAAAACAAAATCAGCCCTGACCGATTTGGCCCAGCGGTTAGAGCATTGGCCCGCGGACCAATGAGTCGCAGGTGTGATTCTGGTCAAGGGCACGTACCTTGGTTGCAGTTCATCCCCGGCCCGGTTGTGTGGGAGGCAACCAGTTGATGTGGCTCTATCACATCGATGTTTCCCTCTGTCTGTCTCTCTCTCTCTCTCTATTCCCTCCCTCCCACTCTATCTAATGATAAATAGAAAAGTATCCTCAGGTGAGGAATAAAAAATAATAATCATAAAACAAAACCAAACAAAAAGAGAGACATGAAAACAAATGTAACCTTGAGTTTCAATGAAATCAGTAGAGAACGACTTCTTTGATGCCCAGTGCCAGCTGTCCTCAATTCTTTTCCAGGTTCCTTGCCCTTTATTTGATATTGACATATATTTTGGCAACTAATAAACAATGATAAAATAAATAAATAAATAAATAAATAAATAAATAAATAAATAAATAATACTAGAAACTTACAAGGACTGAGTTTAGTTTCTCAATGTACTGTATGTAAGATACTATTCCACCGGCAGGAGCTCCTGGATTTAAATCAGCAGAATGATCAGTACAGTGCTTGCTATATAGCCTTTTTTTCTTTTTGCCTTTGTCATTTTTTTTTATTTATTTTTGTTACAGATGTTTCTCCTTTTTCACCCATTGACACCCTCCTCCCCATCCCCCCACCCCGTCCCCAGCTTTGTTGTCCATGTCCATCAGTTATGCATACATGCATATAAGTTCTGTGGTTTATCTCTTCCCTCCCCCCCTCTTCTGAGGGTTGTCAGTCTGTACCCTACTTCCACATCTCTGGGTCTACCCTGTTCCTCAGACTGTTATGTTTATTATATTCCACAAATAAGTGAGATCATGTGATGTTTGTCTTTCTCTGCTTGGCTTATTTCACTTAGGATAATACTCTCGAGGTCCCTCCATGTTGTCTCAAAGGATAAGAGATCTTTCTTTCTTACAGCTGCATAGTACTCCACTGTGTATACCTACCACAGCTTTTTTATCCATTTGTCTACTGATGGACACTTGGGCTGTTTCCAGATCTTAGCTATTGTAAATAGTGCTGCTATGAACATGGGGGTACATATATTCTTTCTGATTGGTGTTTCAGGCTTCTTAGGGTATATTCCTAGAAGTGGGATCACTGGGTCAAATGGCAATTCAATTTTTAACTTTTTGAGGTAACACCATAGTGTTTTCCACAGTGGCTGCGCCAGTCTGCACTCCCACCAGCAGTGTACTAGAGTCCCCTTTTCTCCACACCCTCGCAGCCTTTTACAGTTAGTTTAGGGAAGCCAAACTTTCAATGTTCCTGCCTGATTGTTTTTTTGTTTTTTTAAGTGGGAGGGAGAGAAGGGGGAAGAGAGAGAGAGAAACATCGATGTGAGAGAGACACACCAGCTGGCTGCCACCCACACGACCCTAACTGGGGTGGGGACAAACCGCAACTGAGGTACGTGCCCTTAGCAGGAACCGAACCCGGGTCTCTCTGGACCGCAGGCTGACGCTCTAACCGCTGAGCCAAACCGGCCAGGGCTGCTGTGTTAATTTTTAAGGAATTTACAAAAAATACAGATGGAATAATGAATGCCAGTGCCACCTCAACCCTGTGACATTCATGCACAAACACACTGGCCGTCCTGACATGTAGCAGCATGTATGTGGCACCATCTGGGATGTTGAGCCCAAGTCCAGTATGGCTAAGGAGGCCAGGCACTTCTTAAGAGCTCATGTTTTGCAAAGATACAGCCATTTTTATGATAGCTTGGTAAATCTCTTAAAGAAAAGGGAGAGGTTTATGACAGAAACGGTGATAAAGCTTTAACTACATGTGTGTGGTTAACTCTGTTTCAGCCACTCAAGTTAGCTTCTACTTATATTTATGGGCTTGATTGCATAATATATGAAGTTTGCAGGAAGTACCCGAAAGATAAGGTTACATAGACAAGTTATTTAAGTTTGAAAGTAAACCACAGCTCATGCTGAGAAAGTAGTTTATAGCCAATTTTGTAACACAAGTGAATACGTCACTCATTTTCTTTTAACTTTTTTTCTTATCTCATGGTTAACATTAGGCAATTAATCATTGTTTGAATGTGCAGCGTAGTAAGTTAAAAGAATGCAGCTTCGGGGATTGATTAGCTGAAAAGTCAGTAAATCACCTTATAAAAGTGAAGATAAACATTCGATGATATTCAAACCACCCTAAGCAAATGGATGTTTTGCACAGATCGGGTCGTCCCCCAAGACAAGGGTTTCCTTCACAGGCTTCATTCAGTAATGAGGCTCATTTCTACGGACAAATATTACTTGACCAATAGACCTTGCATTTGCCACGAGAAATGGCCTCTCGTGGTTAATGTGTAACTGATTCTTGTTCTTCCTCTGTCGTGGCCCACATTTTACAGTAGAGAAATACACTGTGTACACGAGTCGCCCTAAAACACTAAAACATGTCAAACGCTGGCAGTATACTTTCACAGTACCAGTACATTTGGCCTTGTACACTGGTTATGACATGTCTGCATCGTCACCCACCATTTCAGTCCCTGCCCAGTGCGATAAAATGTTTGTCGCGATATTTAGGTAACTCAGAAAAATCAAGGATGTTCTTCTCCTACAATAAGAAAAAAGGGGGGAATCCCGCTAATGGTGACCACAGAGTTGTGGAATGATAATGTACATAGAAGAGAAACTACTCCTTTCTAATGAAGGCAAATCACCGTAAAATCTTTGTTGTGGAGAATTGAAACTAACGACGTGTGCGTGAAGTAGAGCAGAATTGCCTGTAAGCTCATTTCCCAGCGTGAGAGGCAGTTTATTTTCCAACGTAAACAACTTGTCCATCAATAATTCGCTTTTCGCCATTACTGCGAAAGAGACCTTTAAGCAGTCGCCTCTCTATTCCATTAGTTGCCACGAACGATCTAGAGGAGTTCCATCATTTTCCCTGTGATAATTTAACAGATTAAACCATTTAAAAAGTATTCCTACGTCCGAGGCCTCTTTTCTTTGAAATAAATGTAAATAAAATGTGCCACTTTGTTAAGTCTGAAATGTCCTGTTACCTGTTTTTCCTTGACCTTGCGAGGTTCTCAGTGACAACGGAATTAACCAGGGAGGTGGTCCTTGGAGGGGGTCCAGTCACACTCTATTGTGTGGGATGGCACACTAGCAAAGCATTTAGATTAGGCTGTGGAGGGAACAAAGCTAGGTACACTCTCTCTAGCTCAGGGTAAACAAGATTATTGTTCTCCATCCCTGCTGCTTGGAATGAATGCAATGCTGCAAAGTTAATTGACGCCATAATTAGGGGGGAAAGAGAACACGAAATTACTTGGAATGTGCTAATTTAGTATGGTTGAAACCTCAGAGATATTTCCCCTCTATACAGGTGTGATGGGCTCTATTCATAGCTCTTAAGTGACACATTTAAATGTTAACATAACATTGAAAGACACTCTTACAAGTTGAAAGGTAGCAGCTAGTGCCAGGTATAAATGCTTACTGGTCATTAGTATTCTGGCTAGGGGAGGAGAAAATCCCATTTTGAGATTTAATGCAATGTAAAATAACAAATGCAGTCAAGTGAAGGTTCCCCTTCTTAGAGCAGGCCTCGCTTGGCACACAAGCTTTGCCCCACACCATTTCATAAAATAAGCAATTTGCAAACCACCTCCACATAAGATTTCACGCTGCTATTGAGAAAGTCTTCCTCATATCTAACTAAATCACCCGATCTGCAGTTTAGCAATTCCATTTCCTCATTCAGCAACATCTAACATTCTGTATTATTAACATATATTTTCTTACAAACTTAGCCTAATACCACAAAATTAAAATAAGACTTTGAAAAAAAAAGTATTTCCTTCTTTCCATACTGTACGCTCTAATTGGATCATTTCGTTGGTTTCAAATTTAAAAACAAGCTTTCGGACTCACCCATTGTTTACGTTGTGGATTCCCAGTGGAGCCTGTGAAAGTTAAGTGTGGGGGAAACAGATTTCTGAGCTGCCAGCAGAATTACGGTTAACAGATTAGCAAACACATCTCAGCTAGGACTTTACCTTTTGTCCTGTGTGTTAGAGGGAAAATATGACATTTTAAAGATTTAAATCTTATTCTTCAATAAGATAGCTATTTTGACCCATGTGAACATTAATGAAAACACGAGTAATTACAGCTTTTTGCTGCTTGGCCTAAAGTAATCTTTCTACTGTAATTAGATTAGAAGAGGAACTAGAAAAGACCTTCAATGAAACGCTGTCAGGAATTCCCTCCAAAACTGCTTGCCTGTAATTAAGGTGCATTTACAGATCTGATATTCCTTAAAAGAAACATTAACATTACAAAGACCAATTATGCATGGTCAAACAAAGGAGATCCAGATTCTCTGATCAAAGCAGTAATCTCTTTTACAATTGTTATTTTTGAAGTATCTTCAAACAGAACAAACACACATTGACTATGTAAACAGGTATAGCTGTGGGCTAATTTGCTGTTTCCAGGATCCCATCATTTTCCCACAGGGCTCAAACTTAGTGTGGCACACACTGGCTTCCATTACAAACCCCAACCTGCTGATGCTGAGGAATAATAACTTTTTATTTATTTATTTAATTGATTCTGGAGAGAGAGGAAGGGAGAGGGAGAGAGAAACATCGATGCGAGAGAACCATCGATCAGTTGTGCGCGTACACACACACACACACACACACACACACACACGTATGCACCTGACCGGGATCAAATCCTCGACCTGGGTATGTGCCCTGACCACGAATCGAACCCGGGACCTTTCAGTGTACAGGATGACTCTCCAACCAACCGAGCGACACTGGCCAGGGCAAGAATACCTTTTTAAAGGGGGGAAATTCCAAATATCATCTTTAATATTACAACTGTTCCATTTTTAATATAACATTATTCATTTACCAAAGTTGCTTGTTTTTGAAAAGGTCAACAAGCTCTTTAAATGATGAAAGGCAGAATAACAAAGATATTAGTTAAGCAAAAGAGTACTGAATTGGGTTTAAGAAAATCAGAATTTGAGAAGGAACTCATGGACACGGACAACAGCGTGGTGATCGCAGTGTGAGTGGAGGTGGAGGAGGGTATAGGGGATAAACGGTGATGGGAACAAATAAAATTTAAAAATGTATTTAAATAAATAAAAGTGTAAGGGAAAAAAAAGGAAACCTGAATCTGACTTTGACCTTTTCTCTTGCTGTAAGGCTTTGAGCAAATCACTTAAACACTCTAGACCTTTCTCTGCATACGTAAGTTAAGGATAACAGCACATCCTTAAACTAGGTGGTTGTGGAGGCCAAATTCACCTCAGGACAGGAGAAAGCAATCACAAGTTATGTTTGTTTAAATAAGAATATGTTTTTAAACTTCATTGTATCTCTGGATAAATATCCTTGGAGTCCCAAGGAGTGAAAAGAAAAAAAAAAAACCTTACTGTAACACCTACGCCAGCCACAGGTGCCTCAGGACCCCAGCGCTGTGGCTGGAGAAAGTCACATGGGTCTCTTTTGCAAAGGGCTCCTCAGAACCCTTGGACTCTCCAAGAGGAGCGCAGCAGTGTGAAACCCGGGTCCAACATCTGATGGCAGAACTGGTTCATCCTGAGGCTGTTGGGGGACCAGTGTTCTTTTGAAAACACGTTGGGAATTGTTGCCTTGTGATATGTTAATGATTTGGTTGGGTAGAGAGCATTTAGATGCTCAAGCAAATGTACTTTTTCGTCTATACTACTTGGTACAAATGAACAGTTACTGGCAGCGGTGTTCTAAAATAAATTATAGGGGTGGTGGGAAGAGATAAACCAAAGAACTTATATGCATATATACATAACCAATGGACACAGACAATAGTGTGGGCTAGGCAGGAGGGGGATGGGGTGGGGAGGAGGGGTCAACAGGGGACAAAAGAGGGAACATCTGTGATACTTGCAACAATAAAGATAAAAAAAGAAAAAGTGAATGAAGAATAAATAAGATTCTAACAATGACACTGCCTAGGCAGAATTATCCACCGAGGAATGGGACTGTCAAAATGAATATTAAATGTCTTCATTAGAGTAACATTTTAAATAGATTTGTCTGATAATTTTTTAAAAGTGGGATACATGGTCTAAAAAATCCTAAATCACCTCTTCTCCATTGTCAGCATGCTGCCTAATAATAAAATAAAATAAATTACAGATAAGGAGTTTGCAAAAGTTGCTAGAGACAATTTATCTAGTAGTTTCATCACTTGTAACCTGAGCAGCACAAGGCAAATTTTACAGTCTTTTCAAGTCTCAGTATTGTCATCTGTAAAAAGAGATAATATTTACTGCATAGGTTGTGGCCAAAATAAGTATAGTTAGCACAGTGAATTTAATAAACGGTAGATTCGATCTTCTCATTCTTTTTTTTTTTGAAATGTTTAGGTTAAAAGAGTGACTTTCTCTAGGTCACATAACAATTCCGTGACATTGTTAGAAAGGGATCAAAATCTTGGAAACTACTGTGGTTTGAATTCACATCTATTGAAATTCTAGAATAGATTATTAAAGAGAGGATTTGTAAGAAGAATATAATTAAACGAAAACAAGCATCCCCCCTTCCCGCCCCCAATGGTGTTATTAGATTTGTAGCCAGGGGGAATGCCAGAGGCGAAAAAGATATCTTTAGTTGTTCTTGTGGATAAAATGATTCTAGGTTAATTAGTCCATAATCCAGCAAGATTTATTTATAGCTATTTGAAAAAAATTGTATATAGAGAGTGATTGATTTCAACCTCCAAGGAAATGTTTAGCATTTATCTAAATGCTAGGGTTCTCTCTTGAACAACATTTTAATCAATGACGTGGAGGAAGACATGGGAGTCATAAAAGAGCCAAGCTGGGAGAAAATGCTAATTGCAGAGTCAGGAATCCAACAGGCTATCATGATGAACATTAAGTATAACATACTTATGAAACATACTTGAGAAAAAAAGACTTTTACTTATGTTCTGAAAGATCAATTTAAGACTAAATTCCAGCTCTTTCACTTATATAAATCCTGCTTTGAATCTGTTTCCTCATCGCAAAATGCAAATAACTATCTCGTGAAGTGTGAAGTTGGGAAAATTACATAATAAAAGGGCCCATCCAAAGAGGTGCTCAATACAGAGTGGGACACATAGTTGGTCAGGTCAGTAAGTACTAGAACTAGTAACAATGGTGGTACTACTACTACTAATAAAAACGGTCATGCAGGAAAAGCTTCAGAGGTTTTAACTGACTACATGTTCAAAATAGTGAATACTGTGATTAGGATGACAATTATTTATGTGAGTTATAAGTAGTTCTGGAACCCTATTTATTTATTTTTAAATGTATCGATTTTAGAGAGAGAGGAAGGAAGAAAGAGAAAGAGGGAGAGAGAGAGAGAGGGAAAGAGAGAGAGAACATTGACTTGTTGTTCCACTTATTTATGCATTCATTGGTTGATTCTTGCATGTGCCCTGACCGGGGATCAAACTCACAACCTCGGTATATCAGGACAATGCTCTAACCAACTGAGCTAGCCGGCCAGGGCTGGAATCCCATTTTTAGAGACACATGGGCAGACTATAATGCATTTATGTAAGGGTGGCCAGGTGGTGAAGAGTTGAGAAATTAAATAACTTGAAAAGCAAATGACTGTGACATGCATTGGGTTAATGCCCTTTTTCCCCCTAAAAACAAAAACACTTCATTGAGGTATGATTGACATACAAAACACTGTGTATAATGTACACAACCTGATTAATTTGGAGAGTAAATTCCTTTAAAATAATCACTTTTGCCCCGGCTGGTTTGGTTCAGCGGTTGGAGCCCAAGGACCAGAGTCTTGGGTTCGATTCCGACCAAGGGCATGTACCTCGGCTGTGGTTTGTCCCCAGCCCTGATTGGGGTTGTGCCAGAGGTAACCAGTCAGTGTGTCTCTCTCACATCGATATTTCTCTCTCTCTCCCTCCCTCTCCTCCCACTCTATCTGAAGATAAATGGAAAAATATCGAGTGAGGATTAAAAAAATAATTTATATCTATATATATATCAGTTCTTTTAATCCTCTCTATAACTTCTTAGGTAGGTAAAATTATCTTTTATTTTAATTTTTTTCTTTATTGATTTTAGAGAGAGGAAGGGAGAGAGACAGAAGCATGGATGAGACAGGACAGAACATCTACTGGCCGCCTCCTGCATGCCCCTCACTGGGGATTGGGCCCACAACCTGGGCATGTGTCTGACAGGGAATCGAACCGGAGACCTCTTGTTTTATGGGTCAACGCTCCACCACTGAGCCACACCAGCCGGGCGAAATTATCTTACTTTTACAGATGAGGAACTAAGGCTCAGAGAGGTTAAGTGATCACACATCTAGTAAGAGGTGGTGCTAGAATATAAAACTGGAATATGAACATAGATTGAAAATTCATCGTTGCTCCAAGGGACAAATTAATGTGGTCTATAAAATAACTGACATGTACTCTTCAAAAATATCAATGTCATAAAAGACAAAGAATGATTGAGAAACTACTCTAGGCTAAAGGAGAGTTAAGGGATTCATTTGGAAATGAATGGAATGAAGAATCTGGAGATTTTCTTGGCATAAAGGGAATTATCAATTGGTGAAATCTGAAAAAGAATTTTAGATTAGATAATAGTATTGTATCAATGTTAATTTCCTGATTTTAATCATTGTATTGTGTTTATGTAAGAGAATGTCCTTGTTCTTAGGAACTTCTCATTAAACTTTGGCAGTAGAGGAAAATCGTGTCTTCAAAGTACTCTTGTCCGGCCAGTGTGGCTCAGAGATTGAGCGTTGACCCATACACCAAGAGGTCACCGGTTCTATTCCTGGTCAGGACACATGCCCAGGTTGTGGGCCAAATCCCCAGTGGGGGGGCATGCAGGAGGCAACCAGTTAATGTTCTCTCTCATGGATGTTTTTATCTCTCTCTCCCTCTCACTTCCTTTCTTTCTAAAATCAATAAAGGAAAAAAATTAAAAAATAAAATAAAATAAAAAGATTATGTTTAAAAAAAAACCACAAAGTACTCTCAAAAGGGTTAGAACAACTAGACAAAAAGAGAGGCAGGGAAAAGGATAAAGTAAATGTGATAAAATGTGAACATTTGGAGAATCTGGGAAAAGGATAAATGAGAATTATCTGCATTATTCTTGCAACTTTTCTGTAAGCCTACAATTGTGTCAAAATAAAACATTTCATATAATTTAAAAATATGTAGGGCAATTAAAAATAAAATTAAAGAAAAAGTATTCTGGAGACAGTTGGTAACATGAAATTGGATTAAAGGCTTAAATGTCTCAAAACCATAAAAGTCCTAGAAGAAAACACAGGCAGTAAAATCTCTGACATTTTAAGACTCAGAACCATAAAAGCCACCCTGGCTGGTGTGGCTCAGTGGTTTGAGTATCGGCCCATGCACCAAAGGGTCTTGGGTTTGATTCCCAGTCAAGAACACCTACCTGGGTTGCAGGTTTGATCCCCAGCCCATCAGGGCCTGGTCAGGAGGAAACCAATCGATGTGTCTCTCCTATATGGGTGTTTCTCTTCCCCCCACCCCTCAGCCTCTTTGTCCCTCCCTTCCATTCTCTCTGAAAATCAATGGAAAAAATATCCTCGGGTGAGGATTAAAAACAAACAAACAAACAAACAAACAGCACATAAAAATCCTAGAAGAAAATATAGGCAGTTAAATCTTTGACATTTCTCTTAGCAACATTCCCCGCCCCCCCTACATCTCCTTTGGCAAAGGAAACAAAAGAAAACAAAACAAATGGGATTATATTAAACTAAAATTTTTGCACAGCAAAGGAACCCATTAACAAAACAAAGAGACAGCCTACTAAATGGGAGAACATTTTTACCAATGATACATCTGATAAAGGAGGGTTAATATCCAAAATTTACAAAGAACTCATACCACTCAGAAACAAAACAAAACAAAAGAGAACAGCCCTGGCCCGTTTGGCTCAGCAACTAGAGCATCGGTCTGCAGACCAATGAGTCGCAGTCGCAGTTCCATTCCGGTCAGGGGCATGTACCTAGGTTGCGGTTTGTCCCTGGCCCTGGTCGGGGTTGTGCGGAAGGGAACCAGTCAATGTGTCCCTCTCACATCGATGTTTCTCTCTGTCTCCCTCCCACTGTATCTGATCTGACATTTCTGTCTCCCTCCCACTGTATCTGACGATAAACAGAAAAATATCCTTGGGTTAGGATTAAAACAAAACAAAACAAAACAAACATTCCAATTAACAAATGGGCAGAGGGCCCTGGCCGGTTTGGCTCAGCGGTAGAGCTTCGGCCCGAGCACCAATGAGTCACGGGTTCAATTCCGGTCAAGGGCACTTACCTCGGTTGTAATTCGTTCCTGGCCCTTGTTGGGGTTGTGTGGGAGGCAGCCACTCGATGTGTCCCTTTCACCTCGATGTTTCTCTCTCTCTCTCTCCCTCCCACTCTATCTGAACAACAACAACAAAAAATGGGCAGAGGACCTGAATGGACACTTCAAAAACAGCTGTCAAAGGCCTGGGCAAGGTTTCAAGAAATCAACATGCTAAGTACAGGGTGATAGAGTAAAATTAAAAAATAGTAATAATGTAAAAATATAATGAAATGTTTTACAAGTATTTAGAAGTCATGACAGTCTTGCCTTGCCGCCTTCACTCCTGCTTTACTTTGAAGGAAACTGTAATGACAAACTAACTTGTTCAATGCATTTCCTTAAAATGGCAAAGCTGATACTCAAGTTTTTAAATCAACTTCTAACATTTCTTCTCATTTACTGGGCTTGTGTTTTGATTATTTGAAGGAAGAAACTGCAATTACATTTTTTTTTCTTTCTGTCCGGCTGGTGTGGCTCAGTGGATGAACGTGGACCCAGGCACCAAGGGGTCACCAGTTCCAGTCCCAGTCAGGGCACATGCCCAGGTTGTGGGCCCAATCCCCAGTGAGGGGCATGCAGGAGGCGGCCAATCCATGTTTTCTTTCATTGATGTTTCTATCTCTCTTTCTCTTTCCCTTCCTTTCTCTAAAATCAGTAAAGAAAAAAAAAATTTTTTTTCTTGGCTCTTTATCCACTTATTCCATAAGCCAGAGCATTTTAAAGAATTAACATTGCACTTTTACTGTTTCTTTTCCTGTGCTTGAAACTACTTGTTACTTTTGGGAAGTTGTCAGCAATAAGGGTACACAACTGTTGTATTATATCTGTGGAATTGAATAATTTAAATGTTTAGAGTTTAAAACTTTTTTCCTAGCACGTCATACATAAGCATTTCCATTACCAGAAAAAGAAATACTTTATACTATACCTGGGTTAAGAGGACAGTCATTTTTATTCTATTCCATGCCATTTTATTTGGGGCAATATGTTAGATTTTGAATTGCTTCATATAGTTTAGAGCTTCTTTTATTAGTCACAGAATTAAATGTATTACGTAGTATTATATTTTTGAATTAGAAAGTGTTCACTTATGAAATACAAAATAAAGCCCAAAAGACTTACGTATATAAAGGTAATTTAATTTAAAAGAAATTTATGAAGATTTTTTTTCTAAATTATAGATACTTTTCTTGAATATAAAAGCAGCACAGCATACTTCTAGTACAAGGAAACAACAACAACAAAAATGGCTAAATTTAGGGTACCTCTGAAATCTAAAGGGGTAATAAAATATGTTTAAAACATTTTTTTTCCCTTTACTGATTTTAGAGAGAAAGGAAGGGAGAGGGAGAGAGAGACAGAAGCATTGATGAGAGAGAACATCAACTGGCTGCCTCCTGCATGCCCCCCACTGGGGATCAGGCCCACAGCCTGGGCATGTGCCCTGTCTGGGAATCAAACCGGCGACCTATTGGTGCATGGGTCGATACTCAACCACTGAGCCACATCGGCCGGGCATAAAATCCTTTTTTTATCTGTCCATTTAGGCACATTTATCTTGATAATGATATGCCAACATAGCAGTCTTTTGTTGTTGTTAAACCTCCCCCCAGGATATTTTCCATTGATTTTTAGATAGAGTGGAAGGGAGGGAGGGAGGGAGGGAGCGAGAGCGAGAGGAACATGGATGTGAAAGAACACATTAATTGGTTGCCTCCCACACGATCCTGACTGGGTTGGGGATTGAATCTGCAACCCAGGTGTGTGCCCTTGACTGGGAATCGAACCTACGACCCTTTTGGTCTGTGGGCCGATGCTCTAGCTGCTGAGCCAAACTAGCCAGGCCAACGTATCAGACTTTTCAAAGTTCAAGGTAAATCTGGCCCTGGCCGGTTTGGCTCAGCGGTTAGAGCGTCGGTCTGTGGTCCACAGAGTCCCAGGTTAGGTTCCCGCTAAGGGCACGTACCTCGGTTGTGGTTTGTCCCCGGCCCTGGTTGGTCGTGCAGGAGGCAGCCACTCGATGTGTTCCTTTCATGTTGATGTTTCTCTCTCTCTCTCTTTTCCTCTCTCTCCCTCCCACTCTATAAAAAAAATTACTAAAAAAAAAAACAAAAACAAAGTTCAAGGTAAATCTGAATTTCTAGTCTATGAATGCAGCAAGTAAAATACTGCAACTATTGTAATAACATTCTAAATTATGATCAATGTAGTCAATAATTTAAAAATTTCCCAATGATGTACAGTTTTATGATTAAGATCACCATGAGTCCATTAAATAAAAAACAAAACTGTCTACCTCACATGAAAGAAATAAATACTTTTATCTGGCTTTACTAAAAAGCAAGACTCATCTATCTGGTCATTTAAAATGTTTGAATTAGCTCTGGCCAGGTAGCTCATTTGATTAGAATGTCATCCCAATACACCAAGGTTGTGGGTTTGATCCCTAGTCAGGGCACATACAAGAATCAACCCATGAATGCATAAATAAACGGAACAACAAATTGATCTCTCTCGCTCTCAAATCAATACAAAAAATTTAAAAATATGTTTGAGTGAAAATTGTGGAAACATGATATACTGCTGTTCTGTTTATATCTCACAATTGCATTTTTAGCTGTTTCCCAAGTTCATATCCTATAAATACTTTGTATAAATTGTAGATTAAATTTTAAACTAAAAATTATAGTGTAAAAAGAGAAAAGACCCATTATTTGCTGTGGACAATGGTTTGGAGAGAGGCACGAGGTGATTTAGAAGGGAGATCAGTGAGGAGACTAGTGACGTCATTTAGGGAAGAAGACGAGGGCTTGAAATAAGGTGGTGATAGAAATGCACAGACAGGGAATGAAATATAAAGTATAACATCAAAGAAGCAGAAATCTTAAAAAAAATCTTATATTAGAATTGAACATATCAGTAGGAACTCACGATTTCCCCCCTCTATTTAAAACCCTTTAACCATTCCTAATGTCCAGGATGTTGTACATTATGGATTTAGCTGCTTCCTTCTTCATGGTGTCATTCAGCTTGATCTATTTCATATTTTGCTTGTACACTGGAAGTTAGATCAGAAAACTTGATTTAATAGAAGTTAAAACATTTGTTTTGGCAAGAATGCTGTATAGGTGTTGTGCCCTGACCGGAGATTGAACCCGAAACCTTCAAATATATGGAACGATGTCCTAACCAACTGAGCTACCTGGCCAGGGGGAAATAACACAGTTTCTACCAGATTTTATTGGTTAATAATAATATCAAATAAATGATATCTGACCACCATTCCTGGGCATTTGATGTGCCTTCAAGTAGACTTAAAAAGATGCAAGGTGTTTTGGTATTTGTGTTATGATATTTAAACTAGAAATTTATATTGTTAGAAAATATATTCACCAACATAACTATACATTTATAAGCCATGCACTTTAAAATATCTTGAGAATTATGAAAGCTCCAAAATTTAAATCAGAGTCTATAATATTTATTTTGTAACAAAATAGATAAGACCAAATATAAAGTATACTATTGTTTGCATTTTATACAGTTTGATTATTATTGTACTGAAACCTGTTAATTTAACATTCAGTGAAAATTTAACATTCAGTGAAAATAAATTTTAAATTAGTTATTTAAAAGTGCCAACCACATGATTAAGATAAACTTTTCATCAGAAAAAGAACTTCGGGAGAAAATGATATAGGAAATCCATTCCAAACACTAGATCTTCATCTTTTGTTTCTTAGACCACTCAGGTGCTTCTTTTTTGGTCTGTTAAAAAAAAAAAAGAACAAGAGAAGAAAGTCAAGTAAAATGCTTACTAAGAGGATAAGAGAGGCGACTGAAAGAACTAAGTACCAATATGCATTGGGGCTTTTTATGTAATATTACAGTAAATAATTGCTTCTCCTAATTCAGAAGGATACTTTAGGGGCAAAGGTTTTATTTTTGTCAGAAATAATCTCCTACCTGGTATGTCTGTAGAAAAAATACACATTTGTGTTTTCTGGCTCAAAGCCTGTATTTAATGTATTTTATAAGAGTGAGTATCGTATGAATTGTTTCTATTTTCAAAGAGAATTCTAAAAAAAAATCAAGGGCACAGCTTCTTTTTTGTCAGTCTCATCTATCTATATATGGATATTCATTCACTCAATAAATATTTATTAAAGAATTACTAGCTCTGCCCTGGCCGGTGTGGCTTAGTGGTTAGAGCATCAGCCCACGGACCAAAGAGTCTCGGGTTCGATTCAGGTCAAGGGCACGTACCTCGGTTGTGGTTCATCCCTGGCCCTGGTCGGGGTCGTGTGGGAGGCAACCAGTCGATGTGTCCCTCTCACATCGATGTTTCTCTCTCTGTCTCCCTCCCCCGCTCCCATTCTATCTGAAGATATTTGAGAAAATATCCTTGGGAGAGGATTAAAAAAAAAAAAAAAAAAAAAAGAATGATTAGATCCCATCACTGTGCTTTGGATCTTCTGAACTGCTCAGTATTTACCAGAGTACTTCTTGGGTTTGCTCCTTGATCATTTCAGTGTAAAAAGAGACTGGCTGTACAGAGTAGTAACAAAAAGCAAGGGAGGCAGACTTACAGAATAAAGCACTCAGAACTCCTTATATAGGGAACTATGTAAGCAGTATTTTATATATGACAATAAATTAAATATGAAGCTTACTGCTTTCCCACTTCCATCTGTTTAAAATTATGAAGGGCCAAATTCATGTCTCTGTGTGTATATATATATATATATATAGATATATCTATGTGTGTAGGCACATAGATAAGTTATGATAGCTTATAATTTTATATTTTTTATAGTTTTATATGCCATAGTTGATGCATAAAATGTTGGAAGTGAATCAGTGGTCAGCTCCTCTTGACCTTATCCATGCCCTTGGCCAGCTTCAATTACCACTAAACAAGCCGGCGAACCCTCCCCCTTCCTCCTCCATCACCGCCTACACACCACAGCTCTAACTTGAGCTACAAATGCTTTTACATGGTGATCCCCACAGGCAACTAAAAGTCAGTATGTCAAAACAAAGTCCCCCAATCATCCAGATTCTCTCTCTTGGTGAATGGTACCATACTGTGCCCAATCACCTCAACCAGAAATGTTTGATTCTTCTTCATCTTAGATTTCACCTTCTTTGCACTTGCTACATCCATTTTAAACACCCCCTATCTTTCACTGAATATCTTTTAAACTCCTCCTTCTGTTCCTATCTTGACCGCATTGGCTTATCTTGGCTCTTATCATTTCTGGCTTGATTCCTGTAAGAGCTTCCTAACTCTGATTTGGCTCTCTCTTCCATTCTGTTCAATTCACAGTCCATAATCTTTTCAAGCTTATCTTTCTAAAATGCAAAACTGCATTAAAATACTACAGAGCTCTTTCTTTAGAAGAAAAGTCCAAAGTCCTCAGTATTAAAAGAGAAAGAAGTTTCCATGATAGAAAAAGGCCAAGTGCCGTCTACCAAGAGAATTCAAGGTGGCTGAGGCTAACCAAATCCAAAAGAAACCAAAGTACAAATTAGAGTGCTAGTTTATTAACTGGTGATGAGAAATGTAATTGTCTTTTGGCCAGGAATGCCTATTAGTTTTGCCAGTCTTATTTAATTTTTTTTTTTTAACAGTCATAGACCATAAAGAAAAGTCAGAGTAAAACTGGGGAATTGTTCAGTTCTCTTATAATCAGATCGAGAGGTGTGGGTGACTGAAAAAAGGTGAGTCAGGTACAAATCTAAGGTTCTCACATAATCACAGTCACAGAAGAACATCTATGCTAGTGTTTTTGAAACTGTAGGTCTCTTCAATGATATCACAATAAAACTGGAAGGAAAAACACTGTAGGTTCTCAATCCATGGGTAAGGAAATACATTAAAGACCAGATTTGGGGGGTGGGGATCAGAAGAAACAGACTAGAATACAAAATATGAGAGTACCTTGCCATTGTAGAGCTAGGTTATGCTTTGAGAAACTGACCATCACTAGGTCACGATGTAAAATGGCTTTCTTAACTGTGGCTCCTGGTCAAAATAAAAAATAAAAAAATCTAAAAGTCACTTCTATACACCAAACTACAGATCATCAAGCTTACAGCAAAGGGTATAGAATTTGTACATCTGCATTTTCTCAGTTAACTGATACTAAAAGTTTTATTACTACTATGTATGTAGGGGAAGAAGCTAAATAAAACTTTGATATTAAAAAGCAATCTTAAGACTCAAAAAGGGCAGTACAAGAATTTCCAAGGCAGATAGTTCTCCCTGATCCTTTTATCAGTGTTTGGTCCACTGCAGACCACTCCCCCTGCCTCCCCTCCCTCCACCTCCCCTCCCCTCAGTACATTCTTTCTTCAGATGTGTTAATGAAGTAGATTTGCCACAAGTGTACCTCTGTCCTGAGGATAACTGCTTTTCCACTTCCTAAATGGACTTTTCAGATCTTTGATCATAACCATTTAAAATTAATTTTACAGCCTGCTCCCACAGGACTAATGTATGGTCCTATCCCTAGGTTACTGTGGGGGCATTTTACTTTTCCTGTTATGACCTAACTACTTTAATTTAGAACACAGGGCCCCTTAGCATCTGGCTCATACTTACTTCTCATCCCATTCCTTGACACTCTCCTACATAAACTAAATTATTAGTAGTTGAGATTAGTTCAATAACACTTCATTGAACACCTACTATGTGCCAGGTCCTTGTGTTAGGTTATGGGGATATAAGAATGAATTAAGACCCTGTGACAAAGCCTGTTGGCTGCCTTGCCTATAACTATTTCCCCCTTCTTAACAGGAGAACTCTGATTTTATTACGAGAGTAAGGGGCTCATCCAGGTAAAAACTACATTAGTCAATCTCCTTTGCTACTAAGTGTGGCCATGTGACTAAGTACTGGTCAACAGGATTGAGTAGATGTGGGTAGAACTTATGGTAAAACTCCTTTAGGAGGGAGATGGTATTTTCCCCATTTCTGCTTGCTTCCTGCTTAGAAGGCAGATGTGATGGCTGAGGCTACAGCAACCATATTATGAATCTGAGGACAGAAGCCACATACCAAGGATAGCTGAAGAGAAAGGCAGAAGTAATTTAGGTCCTTGATTACTTCAAAGGGCCACATACTAGCCCTTTAATGCTTATCTGAGAGACTGAACAATTTGCTTAAGCCACTGAACTAGCAGTAGAAAACAATTCCTAGATACTGACACTTAACCTTAAGTGTTTATTTTGTTTCATGTTGTATGTTTAGCGCACAGGAAAGTGTCTGGCCCCCAGTAGGTACTCAATGCCACGCTTCCTTTGATGTCTGTGGCTTGAGCACAGATCAGCGCAGGGTTAAAGAACAAGTTCTGGGATGAAACAGGCTTCATCCCTTCATTTGTAAACGTGGGCAAGTTGATGACTTCTCAGTTATCTCTTGTGTAATATGGAGAGAATAAAAAATAACTGTGCTGGATATTCTGGGTACTCTCAGATCTACTGTCCATCCTTCTCCACCCTGTTCTGTGCCCAGGAAGCTGTCAGTAGTGTCTTCTAGTGCCTGAGTAGGTTTATCAATGGGATGCATACTGGGCTTGTAGGTGGGAGGAGAAAGACACTGGAATATTTATTCCCTAGCTCCTTCTTTGCCTGGCCATGGTTTGGTAGTAGTGAAATTCTTCTATAGGAGACCAAAGTTTCCATAAGAAGGCTCCAATCCTTCTCCTTGCACCTTGAAACCTAGGAGTGGTACAAGCTTCAATAGTACCCTTGAAATGTTCATCATCACTTGCTCGCAAATAGTCCCTTCAGAATGTGACATCTGTTTGGTACAAGGACCTTGAATGATACAGTAATCTACATCAGAGGGTATTGAGGGAATAAAATGAGCTAATGTATGTAAAAAGCACTTAGTCCCTAATAAATGCTAACTATGAATAGTATTTCCCACTTGATGTTCTCTCTGCCTGAAGAGCTCACTGTTATTTGTTTTTCAGGACTCAGCTCCAAAGTTACCTCCTCTAGGAAGCTTGCTCTGATACCTCAAGGCTTCCTTTGGTGTTCCTTTCAAGAACGTAGAGCCTTTAATACTCACTTGATTATATAATTATTACAATTGTTTACTTGAATCGGTCACTCAATAAACTGCATTCCTTGAAGTCACAAAATAATGCTCAATAAATGTTGGCTAAATGCAGAGATTTATTTTTACTGTCATTTAAAAGTCTAAATGCTTTATGTATTAATGAAAGTATTTAGTGGCTGGTCCCTATATTATCCATAATTTTGGCACTAATGCAATTAGATTTTTGAATATTCAATATTTCTTAGCCTAAACTTCAGCTTTTAAATGTAAGACAGATAGATAACTTAGAACTTTTCTTACTATATGATTCAAAATAAACTTCAATGAGTATATTTTTCATCCTTTTCTGTGGTGGTGTTCACATTTTATCATAACTAATATTTGGAAGCAGTTAATTTTCAAATCTCATCCTACGTAATCTCAGTTTTCTTCATGTCTCCTAGAGGCAAACATGCATAGCAACGAAGAGGAGTGTTTGTAATGAGGACTCGTTTCCATTCCCTTAGATTCCTCCTTCACTCCAATGGGTTAGCTATATTATTTTGTCTTCCCTCCTTCTTTCTCTGTAGGGGTGTTTTTTTTTTTTTTATCCTCACCCAAGGACATTTTTGCATTTATTTTCAGATAGAGCGGGAGGGAGAGAGGGAGGGAGAGAGAGAGAGAGAGAGAGAGAGAGAGAGAGAGAGAGAGAGACATGATATGAGAGAGACACATCAACTGGTTGCCACCTGCACGACCCCAACCGGGGCCGGGGACAAACTGCAACCGAGATATGTGCCCTTAGCAGGAACCGAACCCGGGACTCTGGTCCGTGGGCCGACGCTCTAACTGCTGAGCCAAACTGGCCAGGGCAGGGGGTGTTTCTTATTCCCTCCAGTTTATCCTTGTAGCCGCCGCTTCCTTCTCCTCCACCGCCACCTTCACCACCTTTTATATTTGTCTGAATTAATATGAAAGTCTGTTTTCCTTCATTTCTCTAATTCATCTTTCTCTGCTGCTGTGAATACAAATGTGACCCTCAAACTACGCTCAATACCTGCCACCTGCTTAGTATTTGCCACACCGAACTGTATGATACACAGTTTCCAAACACTCTGAGGCATTCAAGGGCAGGGGCCTTGTGCTTGGAATAAGGCTTAAATAAATGAGTATCTTTAAAAAAAAGTTCCATAGACTCAAAAGACAACTCCATAAGAGGAATCCCAAAATGTTCTGAGACACAACATGGAAGAATCTTGAGGACATTATACTAAGTGAGACAAGCCAACCACAAAAAGACAAATATTGTATACTTCCACCCATATGAGGTACCTAAAATACTCAAATTCTTAGAAATAGAAAGCAGAATGGTGGGTTTGGGCAAGGGAAAGGAAATTGTTGCTTAATGGGTCTAGAGTTCCAGTTTTGCAAGATGAAAAAGTGCTAAAGATCTGTCTTACAAGAATATGCATATACTTAAAACTACTGAACTGTACATTTAAAAATGGGTCAGATGGTAAATTTTATGTTTTTTTTTTTTTATCACAATAAAAAACAAGCAAAAAATCAAGAGCACTGAAAATATGTTTTGAGAAATGGTAGCAGTACTGAAAAAGCACATTGTTTCTAAATGTTAGCTACTTGGATTTTGCTCTTAAAAAAAGCAGCCCTGGCTGGGTAGGTCAGTTGGTTAGAGTGTCATTCCAATCCGTCAAGGTTAAAGCTTCAATTTATGGTCAGGGCACATACAAGAACAATTAATGAACGCATAAATAAGTGGAACAACAAATCGATGGTTCTCTCTTGAAATCAATGAAAAAAATTAAAAAGTTACATTATTTTATTAATATTTTATATTCTATGGATAAAAAAGCTGTGGTACATATACACAATGGAGTACTATGCAGCTGTAAGAAAGAAAGATCTCTTATCCTTTGAGACGACGTGGAGGGACCTCGAGAGTATTATCCTAAGCGAAACAAGCCAAGCAGAGAAAGACAAATATCACATGATCTCACTTATTTGTGGAATATAATGAACATAACAGTCTGAGGAACAGGGTAGACCCAGAGATGTGGAAGTAGGGTATAAACTGAGGGGGTGGGGGGGGGAGGGAAGAGATAAACCACAGAACTTATGCACATGTATGCATAAGTGATGGACATGGACAACAAAGCTGGGGACAGGGTGGGGGGATGGGGGGAGGGTGTCAATTGGGAAAAAAGTAGAAACATCTGTAACAAAAATAAATTAATAAAAAAAAAAATATTAACTTCCAAAAAAAAAAAAAAAAGAAATCGAGTAATATAATCCTAATAGTTTTGTACAAGTAGATATCATTTGAGTAAGCTTCAATAAATGACTAAAGTCATTAACAAAGAAATATGCATCAATAAAATAGCTTGCTTTAAAAAAAAAATTTTATATTCTATCTTAAATAGGAAAAAAGGTAGTAAGACCTAATTTCGTATTTAATAGAAAGTGTCCATCAGAATATATGATTACCTAGGTATGTTGCCATTTAAAATTTCCTTAATATTAAGATAATGATGAGATCTAGCAAAATCCAGCTGCTCAAAAGTCCTGAGCACACGCTCTACATCCTTCAGGTCTCACACTTTCGTTCACCTTCCAAGGGAGGTCATCACTCCCTATTCCTCACCCCCTCCCTGGTTTATTTTTTTCCATAGCATTTGTCATGTTTTCATGTCCTATATATTTTTATTTTTTGCTTTATTTGTTGGTTTATAGTCTATATCCATACGAGAATGTGAGATTCATAAAGGCAGACATTTTCAGATCCTTATTGACTAGAAGAGTGCTTGACACACCATAGGTCCGCAATAAACATTCTTTGAATGAATAAATGAATGAATGTTGTTTTGGTCTGTTATGACAGATGCCTGTCAGTTCTATTTAAGCTTGAACACAAAGTCTCGTGAGTCTACATTCAAGAGATTCCCCCATGTAGTGTGAAAGAAAACTCTACCGCAGTAACACAATAATGTGGCTCCAACTAATCAGGCAACAACCACCCTGCATGGTGGGCAGCGCTTATGATTCTCAGTAACAATGCAATTATTGAGTGGAAGTGACAACAGCCAGTAAGATGTGGAAACAGTATATTCTGCTGTATGAATTAAAGTTCACTCATCTGTTCAATCTTTCTATTGGTAAACTTCTGCCCTCAGTCATACTACTGTCTGACATTCAGGTTACCTGTTAATTACATTAGGATAGACTATGTCATACTGATGTCTCATTTACATCAGTATCTATGTCTAATCGCTACCAACATTCAAATAAATTCCAACGTAGATAACAGTGATTCTGGAAAGTTGATTTCTTATTCTCATGAGATGTATATTCTTCATTTCTAGATATTTTATCAATAAGGTACTATGTATTCTTTTTTAAAAAACTTATTTTTATTTTTTATTAGTTTATTTTTATTATAGATGGCCCTCCTTTCCCCCCCTTTGACATCCTCCCTCCCCGCCTTCATCATACCGTTGTCTGTGGGTACTATCTACTCTTGACAGTCCTCAGTTCCAGATCCTGGAATTTTCTAACCCATTACCAACTCTTGATTAGTACTGAGCAAGGGGCGTAAAATAAATCACTAATTGGCAAATTATGGTCCCTGGTCTGTCTTTGTTTGTACCGCCTGCTAAGAATGGATTTGACATCTTTTTTTAAAGGTAAAAACATCTGGGCTGGTGTGGCTCAGTGGACTGAGCGTTGTTCCATGGACTGAGAGGTCTCAGTTCCATTCCCAGTCAGGGCACGTGCCTGGGTTGCGGGCTTGATCCCCAGTAGGGGGCGTGCAGGAGGCAGCCGATCCATGTTTATCTCTCCCTTTCTCTCTAAAAAAGCAATAAAAAACATATTAAAAATAATAAAGGTAGAAACAAACAATATGCAACAGAGGTTTTATATAGCTTAAAATATTTACTGTCTTGCCCTTTAAAGAAAAATTTGCCAACTCCTGACAGATGTTAAATAAAGTGGGCACAATGAAACAATTCACATAAAATAATTAACTGCTTTTTATTCTGGTAATTCCATTCTTTTACTTATTTATTTTTATCCTCACCCGAGGACACTTCTGCATCCATCCTAAGATAGAGCGGGGGGGGGGGGGGGGAGAGAAACATCGATGTGAGAGAGACACACCGCGTGGTCGCCACCCACACGACCCCAACCAGGGCGGGGGACAAACTGCAACCGAGGCACGCGCCCCCAGCAGGAACCAAACCCGGGACTCTCCGGTCTGCAGGCCAACGCTCTAACCGCTGAGCCAAACTGGCCAGGGCCTTTTACCTATTTAAATAGTAGTGCTTCTTTTATATTACCATCTCAATAAGATTATTTATCCTTCATACCCATAAGCTGGCACTTTATTTTTTATTGTATTTTTTAAAATCTTCATCCGAGGATATTTTTCCATTTATCTTCAGATAGAGTGGGGGGGAGAGAGAGGGGGTGAGAGAGAGAGAGAGACAGAGAGAGAGAGAGAGAGAGAGAGAGAGAGAGACAGAGACAGAGAGAAACAGAGAGAGAGAGAGCCATTGATTGGTTACTTCCCACATGACCCCGAACAGGGCTGGGACCGAACCACAACTGAGTTATGAGTCCTTGACTGGAGGTGAACAGGAGACTCTTTGGTCCGTGGGCCTAACTGCTGAGCCAAACCGGCCAGGCCTAAGCTGGCACTTTATGTGACAAATTTTGTTATCCCTCTTCAGTTATTAACAGAGTTACCCTTTAACTGAGGAGGTCCCTTATTTTCTTTCACATTTCTGTGTTGTTTTTTTAAGACTCTTATAGGCTCCATTATATGAACCCGTATGAATATTATATAACACACATAAACTACTTAAAGTAACCTTTTAATTAATTAATTAATTAATTTTTAAATCCTCACCTGAGGATATTTTTTCTATTTATCTTCAGACAGAGTGGGAGGGAGAGAAAGGGAGAGAGAGAGAGAGAAACATCGACGTGAGAGGGACACATCGACTGGTTGCCTCCCTCAGGACCCGGACCAGGGCCAGGAAGAACTGCAACCGAGGTGCGTGCCCTTGACCGGAATTGAACACGAGACTCACTGGTCCATGAGCCGACCCTCTACCGCTGAGCCAAACTGGCTAAGGCTAAAGTAACCTTTTACATTGGAAACATTATAATGTAAAAATTTGTAATTTTATAAAGAAACAGTACTAATTAATGAAAATCTTGGTTTATAAGTGGAGTGCTAACAGGCCTGAGAGTAAACTGTATTTAGGAGAGAACTCAGAGAGCTGTGGTAGAAACAAATGACAGACTGACTGGAAACCTATCAAAAGTAACTCACTACATGATTTTGGAGATAAGTAACTAGTAAGATTGGTACCTTTGTGTCATCCAGAAGCAGGCTACTAAAATATTAATATATAACTTGGGGATTACAACATATTGAGAAAGCATGTTAAAATAAGAAAGAATGATGACTGATAAGTGCAGACATACTGAGCCTGGTGGGTTATTCCTGGAATCTAGAAAATGAGCTAGAAATTAAGACTCTATTAGTGTTCAACTCCTGCCAGTTTTCTGAAGAAAGACTGTGTTTAGTAGATATAATCACTTTGTCTTCAAAAAAAGATACATAAGCTGAGAATCAGAGAAATAACTATCTATGAGCCCTCCTCGGCAGGGCCCAACTGCAGTGAGTTTAGAATAGCTGACCGGCTGTCCCACCAACTAACGAGAGACTGCTCCAGACCACCCGGCCCTCACTGCCTTACTTCCCTGTCGTCCACTGCAGTTCCTCTTTCCAATCTAGTGCCCAGCTAAACTACACAGCAAGAGGTTGCAACTGGTATTCCTGACACTACAAATTGAAAAATTACTTTTAAAAATGTAAAGGTGCATAGCTAGATATCTTGAGGTCCGAGCATACTTTGGTGAGATAAATTTAGATTCAACATTAAAAAGTGAGACCAGAGCTTCCAAACAAATGTGACAAGAAAGTGATAAAACCTCAGAGATGGCTGCAGCCCCTCCAATCTAAACATCATTTGCCCTGGTGTGCCACAGAAATATTATACTTTTCAAGGTGTGTTATGATGTGGAAAATGTTGAGAGACACAGAGTTAGGACATACTCTTGTGGTAATGCCGGTGTGGCATCCTGTACCACTTGTCTTCACACAATCAATTGTACTCATTATATTGCTATATGACAAATAACAGCTAAATTGCATTTTTTATGACATTAAAAAGTTTCCCTCACAAATAATGAGAAAAACTGTTGTTATAACTTGTCTACTGAAAACATTTTTTTAAATTATGGTAATATACATATACCATAAAATTTACGATTTTAACCATTTTTAAGTTATTTAACCATTTCTAAGTGTATGGTTGGTTCAGTGGCATTCAGTATATTCACACTGTGCTACCATCACCACCATCCATCCACAGAACTCTTCATCCTGCACAGCTGAAACTCTGTACATATTGAACAGTAACTCCCCATTTCCCCGAGTCCCTGGCAACCACCAGTCTACTTTCTGCTTCTATGACTGAATAACCTACCTACTTTTAGTCCTTTTTTTTGTCCTAAGGGAAAATGTTAATGAGTGGTGAAATGACTAAAAGAATGTAGCAAGAAGGGAAAAAAGTCTAGATACAGAAAATACATATTAGACATATGATTCTTGAATAATGAACAGGAGCACAAATCAGAAAATATGTTGTGAATATTATACTTTCCCTGCCCTTGGAATTTCCCACTCTCTAACCCTCAAAATCATACACATTCTTCAAGGGCAACTTCAAATACTCTCTTTTCCCGGAAGCCCATTAATATCACAGTATCTACTCTTTCTTTGAATTTCCATAGCAATTGGTATTGCCTTTAAAGTAGTCCACCCAATTTTTCCTTAACTGTTATTTGTTTATTTATCCCTGACCCTGGAGGAGAAGCACCTTTGAAGCCGACTCTGCATCTTCATGATCAGCTATTCAATAATGTTTAGCACAGGTTCTTGCATATAGTCAGTACACACGTGTTGAACTGCATTTTTATCCTCAGTTAGCAAATACTTATTATCTGCTTTGTTCATGTGCTGTGCAAGGCAATGGGAACACAGCTTCTGTCCTTCAAGCACCTGCATTCTATGGTTCAACCTAGTCTTTGTTGGTGTGTTAAATGCCTGAAACACAACTGCCACATCCATGGCCAGAGCTTTTCTATACAATGCACCTTTTGAGGTTATCTTCATATATAAATATCACATGAGCACTGCAAAACATTCACTCAAGCTCTTATGCCTCCCCCTTTTCCATATCATAGCTCTACCCCCCACTCCATTGCCTACTTTGTGCTTTCCTCATACTTTTTTTTTTTTAAATATGTTTTTATTGATTTTTCAGAGAGAGAGGAAGGGAAAGAGAGATAGAAACATTGATGTGAGAAACATTGATCAGTTGCCTCCTGCACGCACCCTACTGGGGATTGAGTCCTCAATCCGGGCATGTGCCCTGACGGGGAATCGAACCAGGACCTCTCAGTCCATGGGACGACACTCAATCCACTAAGCCACACCGGTTGGGCCCTCATACTTTTAATGCATATATAAACATCCATCCATCTATCCATTATTAGATTTAATATAAAGAAAAAATGCCAACAGACAAAGGATCTAGAAGTAAACTAGAAATGTTTCCATTTTAGTCATAAAAATATAAGATTATGAATCGATTAGATTTTACTTTAAATATTTACATCATAAATTCTTATTAACAAGATCAGGGAATATATAGAAAAATATTGTTATAAAAAACAAAGTATTCAACATAACTGTAAGAATTATGATACCTTATGAGAATCATAGCATGTAAGTATAAAGGAAGTTCAGACTTTATTTCATATCGTTTTCCTCCTAATTTTACAGGTAAAAACCTGCCCAGAGCATTTCAATGATTTGCCCCAGGTGACTCAGCCAATTCACATTTCTAATTTTGAATTATTAGCATACAGTCTTTTTTTTTTTGGTTAATTCTCACCTGAGGATATTTTTCCATTGAAATTTAGATAGAGGGCTGACACTCTAACCACTGAGAAAAACTGCCCAGGCTTAGCACATAGTCTTTTTTTTATTTTTTATTTTAAATTTTTTTCTTTATTGATTTTTAGAGAGAGGGGAAGGGAAAGGGAGAGATACAAACATCGATGAGAGAGAACATCAATTGGCCACTTCCTGCATGCACCGCACTGGGGATTGGGCCCACAACCCGGGCATGTGCCCTCACTGGGAATCGAACAGGCGACCTCTTGGTACATGGGTTGACGCTCAACCACTGAGCCACACCAGCCAGGCTTAGCACATAGTCTTGATTTGACTGGTTTACAGTATTATCTCTCAGTTCTCATAAAGACACAGCTGAGCTCATACTTCTCAGAAAATTTTTCTCTTATAAAAGAAATAAAGTTTACTGTAGAAAAATAAATAAGCATAAAGAAGGAACTAAAAACTACCCAGTTAATACTTTATATTTTGAATCTTCTTAATTTCATTCTCACTGCATAACCTTATCTTGAGATACTGGAGAAATCTTACTATTACTTATGTACCAGTTACAGTCAGGATTTCAGGATATTAAAGTCAGAAATGTAGGAGGTCAGGGTCAGAAGGAATAGCTCATTGCCTGAAACAGAGTCAGAAAAGCAGATCACAGAGTGTGATAGGCTTTAAGTCTCTGCTGTATCTTGTGGTTTGCATCTGACCCTGTATCTCCCATAACATCTGTGTATTCCAACATATCAGCGTGTCTGCCATAATCTCAATCTACTTTCTAAGGAAAACTTGCCTATCAATGGTCCTTCTGAATAAACAAGCCTAGGCAGCTTTATTTGGTACTATGTGACTCCTGCTCACTATAAGGGTAGCTATTCAGTAGGCTGGCGAACAGCCTTAACAAATCTTGCCAAAAAGGGTATCACCCAACAAGGATGAGCTGTGCCAATTAAATTCTTGCTCCTGGAAAATACAGGGAGAATTAGATTTTAAGAGAGTAGATGTGGGAAGGATACACAGAAATGTCTCACGACAAGAAGCTGTGAGCAAGACTGAGGAAGTGAGAACTCTGAGTACCCAGAAACCCAGAGAGAAACAGAGAGCTGATGTACCACTAGGAAAGGCCCATGCACTCACTGCAGATTTCGGTGCAGCTGCCTTATACTCAGGCTGGGAAGTCAAGGCTCCCTGTTCTTTCTCCCTCAGCTCGGACTCCAGTACTGCCACGTAGATTTTTACAACAATTATTCCTTATTTCATGTAGATTGTAACTCTGTTACTTTTCTTTTTAAAAGGTTGAACTATATAATCACCTCATTGATCTTGAGTATAATTATCTGAATGTATAATGAAATAGCTTAGATCAGAAGCTCCCATACTTGACTGATTACTATAATCATCTAGGGAGTTTTTTTTTTAAAAAATTAAGATTCTGAGGGCTCACTGAATCAGAATATTATAGTTAAAATCTGGTTTCAAGTCTTTATATTCACATGGTAAAAAAATCATGTTTCTTCTGAGAAATTAAAGCATGCACGGGAAACCACGTTGAAGTACAGTGAAATAGTTAATAATGTTACTCCCATTTTGATTGTTGCCTTTTTTTTTTTTTTTATCCTCACCCGAGGACATTTTTCCATTTTTTGTTCAGATAGAGTGGGAGGGAGAGAGAGGAAGAGAGAGAGAAACATCGATGTGAAAGGGACACATCGAGTGGCTGCCTCCTGCACGACCCAACCAGGGCCGGGGACAAACTGCAACCGAGGTACATGCCCTTGGCGGGAACTGAACCCGGGTCTGTCTGGACCGCAGGCCGATGCTCTAACTGCTGAGCCAAACCGGCCAGGGTGATTGTTGCCTTTTTAATTGTTATTCTTAGTATTTGTTAAAATATCATTTTCAAATTGTTCTAATTTCTATGCACATGCATTTCTACCTAATAAGCATTTCATTTGATGTTAATATGATTGATTTCATACTTTATAAGGAAACTCACAGCAAAATATAGTGCTTTACAAATAAAAGGGGACAGGTAATATTTTGTATCCCTTTTATTCTTATATAAATTAAGATTTTTATTTTATTTATTTATTATTTTTTTTATCCTCACCTGAGGACATTTTTGCATTTATCTTCAGATAGAGCGGGAGGGAGAGAGGGAGGAAGAGAGAGAGAGAAACATTGATGTGAGAGAGACACGTTGACTGGTTGCCACCCACACGGGGACAAACTGCAACCGAGGTGCGTGTCCTTAGCAGGAACTGAACCAGGACTCTGGTCCACGGGCCGATGCTCTAACCGCTGAGCCAAATTGGCCAGGGCTATAAATTTAAATTTTATAAAAATTTCTTTCTGATTCCCCTATAATTAGTCCCTGGAGACTGAAGGAGGTAAATGCTAGATTAAGGCTGATTTCTGGGCAAGTCCAACATAATAACTAGAAATATAAAACCCAGATATCAGCTGTAAGATAGGATATATGTATATGTGTGTATATATATATATTCAGAAAAGGGATTAATACAGATACTTCTAGGCCATTCTATTAAACAATTAAAATGAGTTTAAAACCAATGAGGAAAGAAATTTAAGTAAAATATATTTAGTGAAAATCAGAGAGATTAAAATTTTAAGGTTTTTTTCTTTTTTCCTTTGTACTTACAAAGAGTGTTGGTTTGGGTATAAATATATTGTCTTCATGTTCTCTAGGCACATTCAAAGTCTTTGATTTTCGATTTTCTGTCACATATTTTGATTCCGGTTTAGTAAGAAGTAACCTGTCCTCAGAACGCTTACTGCGCATATTAGAGAGAATCTGTTTCATTGCTGCCAATTCCTGTTGATGTATGAAAACAGAAAAAAATGGCAAGTATGAGTTCAGCAAGTACACTGATGTTAAAACATTTATTTTTATTCTTGAAGTAGAAGAAACATTTGAAATAATTACACCATAGTATAAAATAACATATTAATGAACAATAATAACATACGTGCCTCACATGGTCATTGAGAGTTTCAGCATGAAAAACAATAAACATGTCATTCCGTAGTCTAATGGTTCCTAAATTTTTCTGTACATTGGATATACCTGTGGAGCTTCAAAAACCAGTGATTCCGGTGTCCTAGCCCCAGAGACTATAAAATAATTGGGTTGGGGTGTGACCTCAGCGTTTAAAATTTTAAAAGATCTCCAGGTGATTCTAAGTGACAAATTTGGGAACCATTGGCAGAGTTACTACTGTCCATTATAGTTTTTATACATGTTTGTTGAGTAAATTATTTAGGCATTTAACTTTTTCTACCTTGTAAACTATATAAAAAAGAGTCCAAAATTTTTTTCTTGCTTACTAATCAGCACCTCAAACAGTAAGTTTAATACATCTTCAGGACTTAACCATATTCTCTTACAAAGGAAAACTGGAGTTAGTTTTATCCAGTTGCTGTTTGGACTAAGAATTACTATGCTGAACTTCTTAAAGCACTCAGATAAAAATGTTAACTTGTTCCCTCTTCCAAGTCTATTTTGTCTTTTATTTTTCTCTATAGTCAAACTTTTAGCACCTAATATAACTTAGTGGATATTTATGATTAATCATTACATTGATTCAATCAAACACAGGCATGTGGACAGAAGACAGACTAAACTCTCCTTTATTATGTGTAGAACAGTGGTAGGCCATTAGAGGTATTTTTTGCCTATTACTTTATTTCACCTTCATGCCACAACACAAACTTATGGTGATAGAAAGATGCTCTGCTCCCTTTCACTAATCTGTTTATAGACATCAGCTCTGTGTCTGAGCAAGTTCCTACAGGCCTTTTTTTTCCTCTGGCTGTCATTAGTTCTATTTACAACCATCTAGCTTGAGTGGGTATTTTAAAACAGAGCTGTTGAGTTTAAGCCACAGAGCTTAATAAATCTTGGGCCAAGAGAGGAGCTGAAAATGGTACCAGAATCCTCTTTCTCCTTCCTGCAGTACTGGGGTTGGCTGGGCTAATGCAAATGAGAATGGCTATACCTCAGACACTGCCAATATGATATACTATTATTTGAGCCTTTGAAGGTTCTTTTTGCTTTTAAGATTATGTTATTTCATTTATATGCTCCCCTAGAGTGAAGTAGATGACCACTGATCTAATGTTGAACATGTCTGGTGCTATGGCAGCTTTCAGCTTCTGTTCTACTTACCATGGTAAGTAGAAGGGAAAGGGAGATGACAGTCTTTCAGCCTATCCAAAGGGCATTTTCTACCTGAAAAAACTTCCTTTTAGTGGCACTAACTTTTGTATCTTGGTATAAAGATGTTAAAAAAGGAAAAAATTATTTTTTCCCTACCTACCACTAGTCTACAGATAAATAAGGTAAAGGGGATCATACTTGCTGGGGTGCGGGAAGTGGGGGCAATGAGCATGAGGAAGAAGAAACGGAAGAAGCTGCAAGTGTACTAGGTAGAGTGTGGACCCTAAGTGCCCTGGAGGGGACCACAATTTTGTTTCTCTTTGGTGTCCCTCTGCTACTGGGTATAGGAGCAGTTACAGGAAACAGATTATCCCTAAAGCTGGTCAGAAGAGAAATCACATGTCTTTGCTTTATCCAGACTAGGTTCACTCAGACTTAGGGTGTTGTCAAAGCACCACTTTTGTTCGCTGACAGTATTAAACAGTGTTAGCATGATTTCTGAAACCCAGGTCAGGAACACTTTACAATCAACAACATTCTGTAAAATTCCTATTAGGATAATACAATGGGTATGAAAATAAAATGTACAACCATTTTGTTCAGTTTTACTATGTTTGATCATGTAGATGATCGCTTTCATATTAATGGTAAATTTGAGCAAAGAAAATTCCACTTTAACATCAAATAGTATCCAAACTACCACCATCTACTGAACACACAGAAAGCCAAGCACATGCAGTGGAAATATTTTAGTATCAGTTGAGAAGTCAAAGACACATCCATTCCTGACTCTGTTATTAATTGTGTAAACATAGGCAATCTACTCTGGTTCAATGAGCTTCAGTTTCCTAATTGATAAAATGGATGCTTGTGTTGCCTTTTTGGATTTTTGCCAGTCTGATAAGTGTTTGGGTATGTTTGTTTTGCATTTCTTCTATTGTGAGGTTGAGCAGCTTTTCATATATATATAAGTATATTTCCTTTTTCTGTTGCTATCCTTGACCCATTTTTCTACTGGGTGATTGGTCATTTTCTTATACTTTTCAAGGAGCTCTTTATATGTTAGAGATATCAGCCCTTTGTAATATGAATGGCAATTTTTCCCCCGTTAATTTTTATTTGACTTTGTTTACACTTTTTTTTTTTTTTTTGCTATGCACTCTCCGATTCTGATGTAGCTGAATACATCAGTCTTTAATTTTATAGCCTTCTCCATGGCTTTCTTCCATTTTCCTCAAGTTACTTTTATGGTTTCTTTTTCAAACATTTAGATCTTTGATCTGTTTCAAGTTTATCCTGGTTTCTGGTGATATGTATAGTGAATTAAATATCTTTTTCCCCATGACTATTCTGTAATAATATTATATACTACAGAGACAATTTTTCCCTCACCAATTTGAGATGCTATCTTTTTTTTTTTTATTGTTGAAAGTATTACAGATGTCCCCCTTTTTTCCCCAGTGACCCCCTCCTTCCCGCTTCCACCCTCCCCCTGCCTTCCCCAGCCTAGTGTCTGTGTGGATTGGTTGTGCATATGTGCATGTAAGTTCTTTGGTTTATCTCTTCCCACCTCTCCCACCCCCATCCCTCTGAGGTTTGTCAGTCTGTTCCCTACTTCCATGATTCTATCTTTATCATATACTAAATGTCCATAAGTATATGATTTATTTCTGGACTTTTAAACTCTATTCCAATGGTCTGCTTATTCATGCACCCATGTTCTACTGTTTTAATGTTTAATGACTTAAGTGTTTTTGGCTGTAGTCTTAGGGATAGGGGTGGGATATATAAAAAAAACTTAGGAAGAACTGACTTATAATGTTGAGTTTTCCTAACCATGAAAATATTTTAATATAGCTCTCATCTTCACAAACTGACAAAACAAACAAAAATAAGTAAATCATCATATAAGAACTAGAAAACATATTTGCCACTACCAAACGGAATCCTTTGGTAAAAGGAAGTCCTCTTGAATTCTGGTTTGTTTCTAACCTGGTTCAGTTCTTACCGTGTTTCTGCCTGACTCCTGATTACTGCTTCCATCTCTTATTTAAGATTCTGCTCTTACTGTTTGGACTTGACTTTTGCATTTCATTTTCCTAGCTTTTGATTTTGTTTTCTTCTGTTCTGTAACTGTCCTTTTCTGATTGGTCAGCAGGCTTATTTGTAGTACTGTCTAATGATTTATAAGTACTGTTCACTGCAGAGCAGAGACTGTGATTAGATTCACAGAAAAGAAACCTCTGATGTTCAAAGGAGAATGTTTCAAGTATCAAGTTCAACTGGATTCTTTTTCTTACATTGAATTTATTGCTCAAAATCACGCCACTTATTCTAGTTTCCATTTCAATCTTGACTTGCTTAGAGTTATTTCCCTTCCTTCTGTGAGTCCTGCCTTTTCCTCCTTAATGACTGAAACAATATATGCCTTTAAAAAAATACTACCTAAGATTATCTTGCTTCTTAATCATAATGTTTGCTGGAATCAATTTTGACTGACTTTTTAAGACTGATGCACAGTTGTTATTCTGAAATTTCTTTTTATTGCACATCTTGGCAAGTTCCATTATTTCTTGCATCTCTCTCTTTTTATAATTGATGGCATACAATCTAGTATGTTTCCAAGGGAGGATACTGTGGAAGAAAGAATTGTGCTTTCCTTCAGAACTTTGATGGTATTATTATACTTCTCTGTTCCAAAGTCAAATTTCTGAGAACTATGATGCCAAGCTGATTCCTGTGTCTTCGTATGTATTTTCTTTCTCTCTGGAATCTTCGATATTGTGTAGCTATTCCTTAACTTACATTTTTTTTTTTACCTTTTTCTAAGTTTTAGGAGAGTTCACTGACTTTTGCTCACGTCCTTCTACTGGTATTTTTACTTACTACAATAGCTTCATGATTTTGGTTTTAGCAAAATTTGAAAATATCACAAACTCACCCCCCCGACTGTTTCTTATTTTATGAAAATACTACTTTCTCAAATCTTTCTGAAGAAACTAATTATAATACTTTTCAATTTCTTTTTTGTTTTTTTCTTTCTTTCTTTCTTTTTTTTTTTTTTTTATCCTCACCCGAGGACACTCTTTCATTTTTTGTTCAGATAGAGTGGGAGGGAGAGAGAGGAAGAGAGAGAGCGAGAAACATCGATGCGAAGGTGACACATCGAGTGGCTGCCACCCGCACGACCAACCAGGGCCGGGGACAAACTGCAACCGAAGTACATGCCCTCAGCGGGAACCAAACCCGGGTCCCTCTGGACCACAGGCCGACACTCCAACCGCTGAGCCAAACCGGCCAGGGCTCAATTTCTTATCTGTTCCAGAATTTTGTGTGTTTTTTTTCCTCTGGGGAAGAGGTTCAGTTTCTCTGATTATTGTGATTTTTTCCTTTTGTGCTATTAATTTTCTTGCATTTTCTGATGGTCTTCGGTTGTGTGTTCCAATTTAAGAATGAATGAGCAAATTAAATGCTTTCTTTCTGCTGTTATGGGCTATTCATCTGAATGAGAGAGTACAATATCTACATGTGGACAAGAAAATCTGTCTAGCAGACTTCACTCTATAGGGTGCTCAGGAAGAATACAGGTTCTCTTCTCCAAAATGACAAAATGTAGAATGTCTTAATCTGGACCCTCTTCATTTGGACAATTCTAGCCTATACCCAGCAAATCATTCACTAATTTATAAACCATTTCCCAGAATACATTTTAAATTCCTGTTTTGTTAAATTACAACAGCATTGTAAAATTCAAACACTGAAAAGCACCATGCCCCAATTCTCGTTTTCCTTTCACCACCCGTTTGACTCCTTGAAAACAGGAGTATTTAACACAGTCTGACTTACAGTGATATTCATTAATTCTGACATACTTTTGTACTCATTTTCAAAAGCTTAATAGTATATATGTTATAATTCTAGTATATCAAATAAAGAGAAAAATTACAGTAACTTCAAGAATGAATGAACCATTCATTAAAATTAATAAATGTAGAATTATGTATACTCATATAATTGAAACTTAGGATAAAACTACAACAAAACACAACAATAAAAACCACATTGTAGCAAAATATTTACTCTTCAAAACAGAAGGAGTCAAGGGCAAGGACATTCTTATGGAACTTCCAGATGACGATGATGATTGTTATCATACAAATAATCTCCATGAAAGAGATATACTGCTGTCTTGAATCCAAAAGCACATATCGTGGCCATTTATATAAACTATTTGCATAGAGTGGTGCATATTAAAACAGCTCAACTGCAGAGCAGCTGCTGAGCAGAACTGCATAGTTCATGCCAATAAATTGCTGAAAGTTGTAAACTCTGCAAAGATGTTGGCAAGGGGACACATAGATGGCATTTCTTGATGAAAATAGCTCTGACAAATATAATGCAAACTATGTGCTCCACTGCAGGTTGAATGTAAGTGCTTTTATACAGGAATGACAACGTCTCATGACTAACAAGTCAGATAATTCTGTGTGGCACTTCTACTTGAGGGAACAAGGTAATAACTAATCTTATTTAAAAACAATACATACAACATTTAAACTTCATCTAAAAGGGTATTTGAAAACCCTTTTATTATGAACACTTTCAAAGATAACAAAAAGAGAGCATAGCATGTTGAACCTTCAGTTTCTACTGTCCAACTTCAACAATCATCTACATTTTTCTAATGCCATTTATTTATTTATTTATTTATTTATTTATTTATTTATTTATTTATTTTTATCCTCACCCGAGGACATTTTTGCATTTATCTTCAGATAGAAAGGGAGGGAGAGAGGGAGGAAGAGAAAGAGAAGCATCGACGTGAGATCGTGAGATACACTGAGTGGCTGCCACCCACACGACCCCAACCAGAGCTGGGGACAAACTGCAACCGAGGTACGTGCCCTTAGCGGAAACCGAACCCGGGACTCTCTGGTCCGTAGGCCGACGCTCTAACCGCTGAACCAAACCAGCCAGGGCTCTAATGCTTTTATTTAATTATTTTTTTTATTCTCACCCGAGGACATTTTCCCATTTATCTTCAGATAGAGCAGGAAGGAGAGAGGGAGGAAGAGAGAGAAACGTTGATGTGAGAGAGGCACATCGAGTGGTTGCCACCCACATGACCCCAACCAGGGCTGGGGACAAACCGCAACCGAGGCACGTGCCCTTAGTGGGAACCGAACCCGGGACTCTCAGGTCCGTGGGCTGACGTTCTAACTGCTGAGCAAAACCGGCCAGGGCACATTTTTCTAATGCTTTTAAAACAACTTAATTGAGATATAATGAACACACAATACAGTCATCCATTTAAGGTATATAAATCAATGGTTTTTAGTATGTTCACAGATGTGTGCAACTATTACTATAGTCAGTTTTTAAATTTATCTTCTCAAAAAGAAATCCTGATTCCTTTAGCTATCACTCCTCTATCCAACCTTTCCCCTAACTTCCAAGCCTTAAGCAACCACTAATTTACTGTCTGTCTTTGTAGATTCCCTGTTGTAGACACTTCATATGAATGGAATCATATAACATATTGTCTTTTGTGACTGGCTTCATTTACTTTGCATAATGTTTTCAAAGTTCATCTATGTTGTAACATCTATCAGTATTTCATTCCTTTTTTTTTTTTTCTTTTTTCTTAAACTTATCTTTATTGTTGAATGTATTACTGATGTTCCTCATTTTTCCCCCATTGACCCCCTCCTCCCCATTCCCGTCCCCCTCCTGCCTTTCCCCACACTGTTGTTTGTGTCCATTGGTTATGCATATATACATATAAGTTCTTTGGTTTATTTCTTCCCATCCCCCAACCCCTCTTCTCTTTGAGGTTTGTCAGTCTAACAACCAATTTGTACTTCTTTTTTTTTTTTTTTTGCCTGTTTTATTATTGGGCTTGCTGCTTAATTTCTTTTTTTTTTTCTTCATTTTTTTAATTAATTTATTTTTTTTATTAATTTATTTTTGTTACAAATGTTTCTCCTTTTTTCCCCATTGACACCCTCCTCCCCATCCCTCTACCCCTTCCCCAGCTTTGTTGTCCATGTCCATCAGTTATGCATACATGCGTATAAGTTCTGTGGTTTATCTCTTCCCTCCCCCCCCCACCCCCTCTTCTGGGGATTGTCAGTCTGTACCCTACTTTCACATCTCTGGGTCTACCCTGTTCCCCATACTGTTATGTTTATTATATTCCACAAATGAGTGAGATCATGTGATATTTTTCTTTCTCTGCTTGGCTTGTTTCACTTAGGATAATAGTTTCCAGGTCCCTCCATGTCGTCTCAAAGGATAAGAGATCTTTCTTTCTTACAGCTGCATAGTACTCCATTGTGTATATGTACCACAGCTTTTTTATCCATTCATCCACTGATGGGCACTTGGGCTGTTTCCAGATCTTAGCTATTGTGAATAGTGCTGCTATGAACATGGGAGTACATTTCATTCCTTTTTTATGGCCGAATAATATTCTACTGTATGGCTATACCACATTTTGTTTTGCATTCATCAGCTGATGGTCATTGGGTTGTATCCACCGGTTGGCTATTGTGAATAATGCTGCTATAAACATCCATGCATAGACTTTTTGTGGATGTTCACTTCTCTTGAGTATACACCTCCGAGTGGAATTGCTGGGTCACATGGTAACTCTATGTTTAGCTGTTTGAGGAACTGCCAGATTGTTCATCAACATTGTTTTGTCTATTTCCTCACCAGTTTTTTGGGAAATGTTTTAAAGTAGATTTCAGACCTACTTGTAAACACTTTCAGTAGAGATTTTTAACATGAAGATTAAAAAAAACCCCACCAAGATATCATTACTATATCTAACACAATTCATAGTTTAAAAATGTAAATTTAATTCAAAATCATCCAGCCTATACAGTACTCAATAAGAATTTTACATTATCAAAGGAAATTTCAGCACAATGTAATGTATGATTTTTAATGAAGTTAAAAATATACCTCGAGTGCCAATGCACTATACTCTAAGTACTAGACAAAACAGATTTTGCGTGGCAAAATTGTTAGAGAATAGCCTGAGTATCTACAACTGCAAACTGTTTTCCACAGTCCCTCAGTCTTTCCATTTAAATATTTGCTCCCATGCCCAGCAGGTGTGGCTCAGTGGTTGAGTGTCAACACATGGACGAGGAGATCACTGGTTCAATTCCCAGTCAGGGCACATACCCGGGTTGTGGGCTCAATTCCCAATGGGGGTGTGCAGGAGGTAGCCAATCGATGTGTCTCTCTCATCGATGTTTCTATCTCTCTCCCTTCTTCTCTAAAAATCAATTAAAAAAATTTTAAAATATTTGCTCCCATTTGTAGGTTAACCTCATCTTAGGAGTGTCTCTTTGCCTCAAGGGGAGAATATGAAGTTTTTAGGTGTGGAGAGAGGAAGAGAAAGGACAAGAATTAACATTCACTGAGTATCTACTATGTGCTAGGCTTTGAGTTAAGTATTTCACATAACAATTTAAACCTCTCCTAAATACCAGGAGATAGATATTACCTCAGTTTTGAAGATGAGGAAACTGAGGTTTAGAAGGTTTTAAGAAATCTGGCAAATTCATTAGCTACTAAGAAGTGAAATTAGGATTTAAACGCAGGTCTCTTTGGGTTCAGACCTGTTAATATTTACACAATAATGGAGATACCCTCTAGCAAGGCTTTTGATGCACACAATTTCAGGTTTAGAAGGGATCTTCAAGTTATTTAACCTAGCCTCTATACAAAACAAGGCAAAACAACAACAGTAATAACAAAATGAAGCAAAACAAAACAAACAACACGCGTCTCCTTATCACATCTACCAATAGGTTTAACCCTAACCTTTGGAGACATGTATAACAAGTCCAATCTGCCTCTTTCACATGTCTGTTTTGAATTTCTTATATCTACATCTTCCCTTCTCTAAACACCCCCAGTTCGTTCATCTCTCTTATGACTAAAAAGAATTCTTTCATCATCTTGATCGTTTTTCTCAGATTATCTACTAGTGTTAAAAGTTCTGGGCCTAGAACACAAGAAGTCCTGGGTAGAGCAAAGCGGAATAAGGTCTATCTACTTCTTAGTCTGAAGTGTTTCCGATGACATAAACATTTTTGGAGCCATACCCTATGACTGAAAGCTTAGCGAAAACTCAAGTGTTTACTCGAATGAGATAATTGTGCTGTCATAGCTTAGGAGACATAACTAATCATCTGAAACATTCTTCCCTGAACTTGGATATTATCTTAAGGTCACTCATTAGTGATGCAGGTAGAGGAAGCTAGTATTAACATGCTGAAGTAGGCCTGAGTTGAAATCTACTGCCATTGTTGATGAAAACAGAAGTGGGGCCCTTGGTTCTGTTCTGGTTGGTTTGTGCGGACCCCTTCAGCTCACCTGGTTATTGAATAGTGCCTTGGACCTGACTGCTTTGTCTGCTGGTATTCATGTCCTGGCTTGCCCTTCTGTGACAGTATTCAGCTAGTTGCTGTCCACTTTCTACCCTTTACTATCTCAGTGTAATCTGGTAGGTTTTGATGCACATTCTTGCTAATCTTCATCAGTTTCAGACTCTAAACTCCATCCTCCATTTGGAGCACTGGTTTCCAGAGTGTGACTCACTCCAGGGCCTATACTTTCTCCACGTTGTTTCCTGGCCCTCTCTCAGTGTTGGCTCCTTGACACGTGATCAATAACTTTTTTTTAAATACTGATTTTAGAGAGAAAGGAAGGGACAGGGAGAGGCAGATAGAAGCATTGATGAGAGAGAACATCAACTGGCCGCCTCCCGCATGCCCTCCACTGGGGATTTGGCCCACAACCTGGCCATGTGCCCTGACCAGGAATCGAACTGGCGGCCTCCTGATGCACGGGTCGATGCTCAACCACTGAGCCACACTGGCCAGGTGTGATCAGTAACTTTTTAAATTTATATCAAAACATGCCAATATGGTACCTAACAGAACTATGACCATAATGATCTCCTATCATTGTCAATATTCTCTTCTGGCCACCACAAGTTCCAGAGACTTGTTTTATAGCTTTGCAGTTTGTGTGTCTCCTTACGTCCTAGAATTGTCTGGTTATAAACTGCTACCACACTAAGAGAGTCATAAAAACACAGGGTTAGAAATGACGGCAAGAGTCATTTACTTGTTCCTTACTGATAAAAAAAAAAAGAAGAGAAATGTACTTAACTTTGTAAAAGAAAACATGTCAAACTTCTAAAATGTAGCGGGAAAAATACACATTTCACTCTTAACAAAAAAAGAAAGAAAGAAAATGACAGGCCTATACAGTACATAATAGATGTGAAAAAAGTTAAAAGGGCATACATACACAGATAAAATATTTTTATGATGAGATATTATATTGCTTCACACAAGACAGTTTTACTTACAGGATACAACAAAGATATCCGTAATGTTAAAGAAGATGATGAAAAGATTAAAGAAGAAGCCAAGATACTTATGAAAACTCAAAATAATATGACCTAGTTCTACTAAGTTCTCTGTACAAGTCCACACAAACAGAGAGGTCCACAGAGCACAATCTAAACGAAATCAAGTGTCTTTTATGCAACTCAAAATCGAGGAGAGTTACCACTCCACGGAATGAACAACTGAGATTCGGTTGCTGCTTTTGTGAAACGAGTATAAGACCATCATAGGGCTTGTGAGGTCTGGAATAAACGAATATAAAAAGAACTATAGAGTAACATACAAATATTAAACATTCTTGTTATGAACTGAAAAATACCTATGTTGGGGAAAAGCTTAGTGCCCTCTTGAATTCTAGAAGGCATAAGCCAAGGGCCACCTCTCACTGGGCAGGGATAATTTAAAACTTTTCCTTTCTCTGATTGCTTATTGTCAGACATACTTGACTGAAAGCAATCTATAACTGATCCTTAAGTATGCTAGCATCATACTGACCTAAAAGTGTTTTAAACATTTTGGTAGAAAGAAGTTATAAAAACTCAAGATATTATTACTGTTATACAGTAGGTTTGCTTCTGTCATATTTAAAGTATGTGTAAATTCAACATTTGCAATGAGTATTTTTTGTAACATTTTTCTCCCTTAATCTCCTCAGACCTGAATACACATACCCTTAGATGAAAGAAAAGCATTTTAAAACATTCTAGGGAACAGATGACTTTATACTGTATGTGGGCTTTAGGTTTCACTACAATGACTGTCTTTCTTTAAAATACTCATTTACATTCAATCAGAAACACATTTTAATTTGAAGAGCATCATGATGATGTGAAATGTATGAATCTTAAAAATAATTATATCTTCACTAAAACAAAATTAACTTATCCCCTCAGTGGGTTTTTTTCGCTAGTCATGCTGACTATAAAATTTAACTACATAGGTGTATAAGAAAAACATGCAAAAAGGTATTCTTAAGAAAATCTTAAAACAGTTAAGTGTGAACTGAGAAGAATGACACACGTGGAAAAATGTAATTTGTTTGAACCATTTATGAAGTACATTGCCTAAGGGACACTTGTGATGCTGAAATGTTCTTGAAACTTTCCGAGAAATCACAAAGAACACATGAGTTAGAATCCTGGAACATAAACATACCATAAAAGAATGATAATTATACCGTGACTTCACTTTAAGAAACCTGGCTAACTGCAGGGTTTGTTTTCTTTTTGTTCAGTGACACACACTGCAGAGAGGCAAGTTATCTGGGATAGTGGCAGTTAGTCCAACTGCAGGCAAGGGTGAGCCTTGCCTCCTCTAGGTACTTAGGGAGCAGGTGGTTATTGTGCCTGTGGGGACCCTGAGAGATATTACTGGCAGGAGCAGCGAATGAAAGGGTAGAAGAATCCCAGGTCTTAGAAATGGATCTTGTATTCCACAAATATATATTATTCCTTAGAGGTTTGATGCCCATAGAGGTGATGCTATAACTACCATGCCCAGGGTTTTAGGAGTGGCTGTATTCTAGACAAACTTAAAAAATTTTTTTTCTTTATTGATTTTAGAGAGGAAGGGAGAGGGAGATAGAAACGAGAGAGAACATTGATTGGACACATTCTGCACATCCCCCCCCAACGGGGATCGGGCCCTCAACCTGGGCATGTGCCCTCACCAGGAATTGAACCAGCAACCTCTTGGTGCGTGGGTCAATGCTCAACCACTGAGCCACACTGGCCGGGCCTATCCATTTAAACTGGATACTCTCCCTCCCTGATCACCTTGTATTCTCTTATTCAAACACCTTAAAGGCTATCTATTTTCCTATGACCACTTTTCAATTTCTATTCATTCATCACTTCACTGCAATCTGTCCTTTAGCGCCACTGAAACGGTTTCAGTGTCTCATTAAATCCAAATCACACTTTCTTTTTTACCTTTGTTTGACCTGGCAACTCTGTCCCTTTTGAATGGTTCTTTCCGAGTTTCCCTAACTGCTCTCTTTCTGACGTTCCTGCCATCAACCTGGTCACTCGTCAATCTTCTTTGTGTAAACTCTAAGTGCCTTTTCCTCTGCCCATTCCTTGAATGTTGTTCTTCAGGATTTTGTTTTGTGGTTTTCACTCTATATACTCTTACTAGTTCATTTAGTCTAGACCTTCTACATTCATGTATAGCACCATCTTTACGTTGTGCCTCTCAGATCTTTACCTCCGGATGAGTTCTCTTGCTTGGGCTCCAGAACCTACATTTTTTACTCTCCACTGGTTATATCCACGTAGATATTTTCTTGAACTTTTCTTCCCCAAAGCTATTCCTCCCATGTTCTGTGCAACACCACAATAAACCCAAGGCACAAGCCAAACCTTGGGCACCAGTTCTCATTCCTCCTCTCTTCATTGTTCCCTAAACCAATCAATTGCCAAGCCCCATGATTCTGCTTTTTCAATAGCTTTCAAATTGGTCCATTTTTGTCAGACACCATCATCACCAATGTAGTTTGAGACACCACCATTACTCACTAAAATACTAGAACAGCTTCCTAAGCGGGGCTTTCACCACTTAATACAGTTGCAGAAGAAATCAGAAAAGGGTTTTTACATCAGCTTCTTAAAATTACGCTCATTATTCTATCAGACATTTAGCTGATTAAAGATACTTTTCCTATCCTTGAAAGCTTATATTCTAAGGACACATGATGAAACATGTACAAAGAAAATCTGAATAGAGTTTCCAAAGGTGATCAGCAAATGTTGTTTCATCAAGGCAATGTAAGTGGATGAGATGGATGAAAATGAAAACCATTCAAGAAGGCTCTTGAGAGGTATGCTCAAGGAGAAAGAAACCGTTCTAAGGAATCACACTGCTGTACTCAAAACTGAATGTTTAATTTGAAGCCCTGCCACTGATATCCAAGAATGAGATCCTATCAGTTTTTTTTTTTTTAAATCCTCACCTGAGGATATTTCTCTATTTATCTTCAGATAGAGTGGGAGAGAGAGAGAGAGAGAAACACTGATGTGAGAGAGACACACTGACTGGTTGCCTCCCGCACGACCCGACCAGGGCCGGGGACAAACCACAACCAAGGTACCTGCCCTTGACAGGAATTGAACCCAAGACTCTTTGGTCCACGGGCCAACGCTTTAATCACTGAGCCAAACTAGCCAGGGTGCTATCAGTTTTTATTTTCCTCTTTTTAACCCAATTATTTAAGGTTTATATTTTTTATATTTCATATTTTTACTCCTAAGACATCTTAATATAAGTGAAGACATTTAAAGGTAAAAAAAGATTACAACCCACTTGAATAAAACAAAGAAAGTTATTCTGGGGCATCAAAAGTAAAAGAGACATAGACAATAGTTCAGTGAAGGCCTGGGTGGGGGGCGGGAGCAGGGAGGAGTGGGTCAATGTGGGGAAAATGGGGGACATCTGTAATACGCTCAACAATGAAGATAATTTTTAAAATCATATGAAAAATCGAAGTACTAATAATATTTGGGTCTTAAGCATTGATGACATTAAAAACAATTTTTTTTTCTTTATTGATTCTATTAAAAATTTTTTTTTAAATCCTCACCCGAGGATATTTTTCCAATTATTTTCAGGCAGAGTAAGAGGGAGAGAAAGGGAGAGAGAGAGAAACATCGATGTGAGAGGGACACATCGACTGGCTGCCTCCCACACGACCCTGGGACGAACTGCAACCGAGGTGGGTGCCCTTGGCTGGAATTGAACCTGCAACTCATTGGTCTGCAGGCCAACGCTCTACCACTGAGCCAAACCAGCCAGGGCTCTTTATTGATTTTAGAGAGAGAGGAAGGGAGAGGGAAAGAGAGATAGAAACATCGATGAGAGAGAACATCAATTGGCTGCCTCCTGCATGCCCCCCACTGAGGACTGGGCCCACAACCTGGGCATGTGCCCTGACTTGGAATTGAACTGGTGACCTCTTGGTGCATGTGTCAATGCTAACCACTGAGGCACACCAACTGGGCAACATTTTGATTGCTAAAACTGTCCCTTGTTGAGGTGGGCAATTGAGAAACGATCATAACAGCATTTTTGTTCACATGTTTAATCTTTCACGACATTCCATTTACCACTCCACAATATTAAGAGTGACAACTTATGATTAAAAAAAAAAAAAAATAGCCCGGATGGTGTGGCCCAGTGGTTGAACATCAACCCATGCACCAAGAGGTCGCTGGTTTGACTCCTGGTCAGGACACATGCCCAGGTGTGGGCCTGATTCCCAGTGGGGGGCATGCAGGAGGTGGCCAGTCGATGTTGTCTCTCATCAATGTTTCTATCTCTCTCTCCCTCTCCCCCGCCTCTAATATCAATAAAGAAAGAAAAAGTAAAAGAGAAAAAAAAAAAAAGATTATAACACCTGGGTAAGATATTCAGCTCTGAGTTTTCTGGCAACCAAGAAAAAAGGAAATACATTAAATTACATAGTTTTCATTTTCTGACAAAAAAAGAAAGGATATAACTTCATCTACACAGGCAAAAATTTTCCTGGAACTAGAGCAAGCAGTTTGCCATGAGATTTTTGTCTAAATCGGACTAAGAAAGATCACAAGCTTTTGTTTCAGGTAAAGCAAAACAAAACAAACAAACTCCCTGCAAAAAACACACTTCCTCTGGTTTTGACAGTAAGTATGTAATCACAGTGGAGTCACTTAACTCTCACCAGCACGAGTTTCATCCGTAAAAGCAGAGACGATGCTATTTGTCTCAGTGGACTGCAGTAAAGACTAAATTATGTAATATAAATAGAAGTACTTAGTAGACTGCCTTAAATAGTTTCGCAAAACAAAGAGAGATGACACCAGATCTTGTTTTGATCTGCTAAAGGCTGAGGACATGACATTAGATTGTACCTTAATGGAAGGAATTTGGTCAGGAGAGAGATTTTGCCTCCTCCCCCTCACGCTGCTTTCTGAAGATTTCACTGAACACAGGGGATAGAACTTGGAAAATTTAAAAAGGAGAGATGTAAACAGGTAGGAGATCTCAATTCAATTCATGATCCACATCTTCTAATTAGTGTTTGTTGTACAGATCTTTTAGCCTAATATATTTATACATCCCAGTTGAGCTTTGTAGTCTGAAAAGACAACCTAAAAACCGCTACTTTTTTCCATTCTGTTCACATTTTAATAATTTTATTATTAATACATTTTTTCTAAGGAAAAGTTGAGAATAAAAATCACCTAATATACTAGTCATAATTCCAAATATGCATAATCATTTTCTGAATGAATAAATGCTAAGAATTTATAGAATAGGAGGGCCAATGATAATTTTATCATTCTTAGAAATCTTTAGATCACATGTGAACTCCTAACACGAGAGGAGTTACTTTTAAACTAATAATTCTGAGCTAATATTAATGAAGAAAATAAAAAACCTTCTGTGGCCATGTCCCAAATGTCCTAAAATTGTCAACCTAGAATTATCCCACCATTTTTCTTTTTTCATTTAATACATACTCAATCACTATGTATGAGTTGGTGATCTCATTCCTTGTTACATGACCATTGCAGTCTTACCAGAACTGAGGGACACTGCTTCAACAGTTAGAGCTGTCCAGTGCAAAACAAGACAATAACTTTAAAATGTTCATCTGGTCTTTTATGAACCACTAATTTAAACGGAGAAAATTTTGCTGATTAAAACAAGGACTCATATTTGATAATTTCCCCAGGATCTTGACTAGGGCAGGGCAAGCTGTTAGGTGCTGACCCTCATTGTGCGCCCCTCTGAGAGTGGACACTCCTGTATCTTGGGCCCTATTTGCCCTGCTTGCCTCACTTTAGTCTCAGCCCTGATTTTCACTTTCAAAAAATTATATTAATCAGAGTTATTCTTATCCAACTGTACCTACTGGCTATTCTGAGCACTTGACCCTCAAGAGCTATAACATGTATAAATCAATCCTGCACACTGCTTCGAGTAAACGGTCAAGTGAACAGTCAAGCACTTCCCTGGGCAAATGGCTGCCCTCCTTCCATAAAAGCAGTTTGCACTTGCTTTTGCATCTGCATCCACTATGCAAGCCCATATCAAACTGTTTCTCAGAAAAGACTGAAAACTTGTTTTAGACTTGGTTTTTTAAACTTTCACTTTGCTTTATAAAGAAAAAAAGTACTCGTGTTTAGATGTTTGGCATTAAGAACAGTCATCAAGTTGGATTATTAAAATATAATTGCCAAAATGAAGATATTATCAAATGTGTGAATATCAACTGACAATTATTTAATTAGATATGCATCCATGTGAACTACATTAATTCCATGCCATAGTAGGCAATTTATATGAGTAGTTTCATCTTGCTAGTATTTAATTTTCATGTTTAAACATTTTGTTCTAAACCAATTCAATTTTCAACCCACTGAGTAAAACTTAGTTTTTGTTTAGACTCATGAATAATGTAATTCTAAGTATGATGTACAAAATTTATAAATTAAAGTTGCTCATATATTCTTCAGAGTCTAGCCTAATTCTCTAAAAATCACATAAGAATTACCATTCTGAAAAACATACTTATTATGCAGCTTTATGAAAAAATAGTTGGTTTGACTGTATGGAAGGAAACCTGTAGTTACTATCTCTTAAATATACAATTTAAACACATTCGTCAGAATCCACATAGTGAATGAATCAGGTTGCCACAGTGAAGAAACTATTATTTGAAGGCAGAATCCAGGACATAAGTGACAGTAGATAAGGCCTGGAATGTCAGAGTCAGAAAAAGTACAAATATGTTCAGAGAAGCTTTTCCTAGTCTGTAATCTGTAGTTAGATCTACTTATCTACCTAAAAGTCATCTCTAAAATCTAGTCCAGGGACACCTTCTAATCTCTTTCACCATCATATAAAATACACCTTTAGAGAACTCACTCCAAAGGCCTCTTCTAAGATAGAGACAACCCCCAATTCCCTGACATAATTTCTAGGATATGCACCTTTGTAGTGCTTCCAGTAATATTACCAAGTACATCTCTCTCAATAATATCCTTCCAATAATTTCTTCTCAAATATCTGGTATATTTTTTCCAGATTGTTTATGAGTATCCTGAAGACATTTTTCCAATGACCCGTTTTGAGCATTTCTTTCTTTATTAGGATAACAAAATGGTAAAAACATGGCTAAGACGAGGCAGTGATAGTTCAGTGGAAAAAATGCACTGGATTAAAAAACTAGGTTTCACAACACCAACGGCTGGCGAGCCTGCTGAGCAACTGGAACTCTCATTCATTGCTGGTGAGAATGCAAAAGGAACAATCACTTTGGAAAGTAGTTTGGGAGTTCCTTATGAAGTTAAACACACACTTTCCATATGACCCAGTAATCCTGCTCCTGGGTATTTACCAAGAGAAATAAAAACTTATTTTTCCATAAACACACACACACACAGTTGTTTACAGCAGCTTTATTTATAGATGCCCTCAAATGTCCATCAACTGGTGAATGATTAAAAAAACTTTGGTATATCTACACAATGGAATACTACTCAGTAAGAAAAAGGAACAAATGACTAAAACAGATCACTGGTTGCTAGGACTCCATTTGGGGAAAAGGGTCACTACAAAGGGGCATAAGGGAACTTTCTGGGGTGATGGAACTATTTTACATATTAATTGTGGTGATGTTTACACAACTGTGTGAGTTAGTAAAACAAATCATAGAAATATATGCTAAAAAGACTAAATTTTACTGTATGTATATTATACCTCAATAAATCTGATTTAAAAAATGGGTTATCTCTTAGTTACTAACTGGCTTTTTGGGCAAGTCACCTAAAAACTCATTTCTCCTTTTATAAAATGGGGATTATATTAAAGGATCATTGGTGAGGAACATATGAAAAAAAACTATTTTTTATTTTTATTTTTTGTTAATCCTCACCCAAGGATATTTTCCCATTTATCTTCAGATAGAGCAGGAGGGAGGGGGAGAGAGAGAGAGAGAGAGAGGGAGGGAGAGAAACATCGATGTGAGAGAGAGACATTGATTGATTGTCTCCCGCATGACCCCAACCAGGCCAGGGACAAACTGCAACTGAGGTACGTGCCCTTGGCCGGAATCGAACCTGGGACTCTTTGGTCCACAGGCCGACGCTCTAACCGCTGAGCCAAACCAGCCAGGGCTATGTAAAAACACTTTATAAACTTTAAAGAGCAACACAGATATTGTGTACTAGGCATACAATGATGAATAAGACAGAGGCACAGTAAAAAAATTTACAGTCTAGCTCTGGCCAGTTTGGCTCAGTGGTAGAGCATCAGCCCGTGGATCAATGAGTCTCAAGTTCGATTCTGGTCAAGGGCACATACCTTGGTTGTGGTTTGTCCCTGGCCCTAGTTGGGTTGTGAGGGAGGCAACCAGTCGATGTGTCCCTTTCACATTGATGTTTCGCTCTCTCTCCCTCACACTCTATCTGAACATAAATAGAAAAATATTCTCGCCCTGGCTGGTTTGGCTCAGTGGTTAGAGCATCGGCCCGAGGACGGGAGAGTCCCGGGTTCGGTTTCCGCTGAGGGCACGTACCTCGGTTGCAGTTTGTCCCTGGCCCCGGTGGGAGTCGTGCGGGTGGCAGCCAGTCGATGTGTCTCTCTCACATCGATGTTTCTCTCTCTCTCTTCCTCCCTCTCTCCCTCCCGCTCTATAAAAAAAAAAAAAAAAGAAAAATATTCTCGGGTGAGAATTAAAAAAAAAAAAGATTAAAAAAAATTTACAGTCTAGTGAAAGAGAAAACAAAGAATTATTAAATAATGTGGAAATTTAATGACAGATATGAATAAGGTAATAAGGGGTTAAGAAGAAGGGGAATTGCAGGAATAAGAATTAACACATAAAAAATAAAGTGCAAATTAAATCATAAAGAATAAAGAATCACAAGTTGAAGATAAAGGGCCAGATCACAGTGAGATGCAGATGTGAGAAGTCATTAATGAACACAGAAAAGTGGGATCCAATCTTAACCCAACCCGGACTTTAAAAAATCCTAAAGTGGTAAAAATTGTAACAAAATGGAAAAAGTACCTCACGATGATTTAGAAGTTGTTCTAAATCTAATGCCATTTGATTCTTCATCTGTAATAAAGCTGACTTCTCTTTATTTAAATTGCTGGAAAAAAACACACACACCAAGGTTTAAAGTCATATTATTGGTTTACATTTAATTAACAAATACTAAATAGTAGAAGACTGAAGAAAAACCTGATGTTTTGAGTTAAAAATAAATTAAATTTTAAAAATAAAAAATGTGTATTTTAGTTTTTATTTATTTTATTGTTTTTATTGAATTTATTGGGGTGACACTGGCTAACAAAAATATATAGGTTTCAGGTGTTCAGTTTCGTAACACATCTGTGCACTGCACTGTGTGTTCACTACCCCAAGTCAAGTCTCCTTCCATCACCATTTATCTCCCCATCCCCTCCTCCACCTCCACCCCCTACAGTCACCACACTGTTATTGGTGTCCATGAGTTTTTTTCTCTCCTTTTTTTCCCCTCTTTGGCCAATACCTCCATCCCACCTCCCCCTACAAAAGATACATTAAATTTATAGCCCATAAAGATATCAGACCAGCCACTGTAATGTTTGATCTAATCAACTGCCTAGTTATTTTATACACATATTTTTTCTTTTACTAGTCACTTGATAATGTAACTGAGATGCTTTCTGAGAATACTTTCCTGTTTAGTAGGGGCATGAAATTAGTTTACTCCCGTAATGTAAAAAGATGAAGTGGGACTTATAGAAAAGGTAGAAAAAAAAGTACGTATGGACAAAATAGTAAAACTCCATAGACACCGGAAGTCAAATTAAAGCATTTGTCCTTAAAACAGTAGTACATACTTTATAATTTACCACATACTAAGTTACTGGGTATATAACTGAGTTAGATAAATGACTCAGATATTTGGTCTGTGGTAAACTTGGGAAAACAATTTTTGTCTCCAAATTCTTAGTTCCATCTTCAGTCTCTAAGTCTGCATTGTGCATTTCCCTTCGACGTGACCTATTTTTCTGACAGGAAAGGGTGAGGAACCTAATTGTTAAGGACATACTATTTGAAAAGATAAATACTTGGGGCTTATCTTATACTGTCTGGAGTTTTATTATTCAACATATAAAAATTAATTAGAACCATTAAATGAAATATTCTTTGAAAGCCACTGGAATGAATCTGCTCAGCCAGCACTACAACAAGAATTAAGAAAAGCAGCAATTAATTTAAGCTACATAACTCCTTAAATGTCAAAACAAAATCTCTGAAGGTAAAACTAATGAGAATTATTTTGCTGAATAGGTAAGATGCTTTAAGTTATAACTTTAAGAAAATGGAAAGCCACAAATTTTAAAAGTATCAGGCAGGAAGTTTTTTTAATTCAAGGTACTATAGTAGGTATTCTGGAAAATCTGGTAATTCCAAGAATTTAAGAGGAAAAAGCTCACATTCTCCTCCTTCCTAGTAATTGAGACCTTCCCCAAGGAAGCATCATAGTTTGCTTTCAGAGAAGAAAGACCACATGCAGTTCTGTGTCTTCAACTGTCACTGACTCAACTGTTTGGTATAAAGCACAGCCTACTCCCCCACCGAACCTCAGTTTCTACATCTGTAAAAGTGGAAAACAGTATTTGTGCATGTCAAAGGGATATGTGAATTATCTAATGAATAGTTATATAAAGCATTAAACACATAAAACTCTATATAAATGCTATATAGTATTACTAGTTTAGATGAAAAATCAGGCATCAGAGGAAAACAGTAATTAGATGCCAATAAAGGTAAACGCAGCTCAGCAGAAAAACAAACTGACTTTTGGAGTTAGGCGTCAGAGATCCTACTGAGCCACGGAACTGAAAAGAACTGAATGATATGAAGAAAACTGAGTGCTATGTTCTGGAGAGTCTCCCAAACCATGGTAAAGATCAGATATTTCCATAACTCTAGAATTCTAATCTATTTTTAGCTAGAATCACTTTTTTTATGGTTGAGTGATTCTTTTCCATGGCCAAGTAAAAGAAATTTTTTTTCTCTAGAAAATATTTTTCGGAATTATAATCCAGTAAATAGAAATAAGATTTTCCCAGGAACAGATATATGTTAATGTTCATATACATGTACACACATACACACAATACATGTGTACATACACTCACATGCAGCACACACACACTCCCAATACCAACACGTGCATTAAATAAAATGTAGTGTAATAGGAATGGAATGTTGATGTGATTAAAGGATTTTAACTGGATAGTTCATTAGAAATGCTTTACATATAGACTTTAATTTTTTCCAGAATCAGTATTTCTTATTTAAATAGCTAAATAACCATGTAACATGGAACAAAAGGTGGGTGGATAAATTGGGTTACAGAGCAACTGTGTTCTATCTGCAGGACATCAGTTTTATCACAAACAGTATGGACTCCGTAGACAATATTTGGATATATATTTTCAAAGTGTTAGCCTTCTCTATATGTAATATGCTCTTAAACCACAAGGGAGACCACCTTCCACAGGTTTCTAAAACTAAATATGATTATTATTAAACTGTGTTCTTCCAGTATGTAACTACTCAATAGAAGTTCAGTCTCTGTAAGACACATTTCACAACAGTGGAAACTAACCTTTAAAAATATAAAGCTTCTATGCATGACTCATAAAGCAACTACAAAACAAATATCCTTATAAGCACATCTATCATGAATGGTATATTACACCCATAATTGTTCAATTCACTGTTAATTATTACACAGGAATTCATGTTTATGGCTCTATTTCACCTGCTATATGAAAACATATTCCTGCTATCTTGTTCCTTAACTTCCTGGATCAATATATCCTCGCTTAGCCTTACAAAAGAAGTTGACAATGTACCCTTTTCTTCTTAAACTGCTAGTTATGAATAAACCGAAAACTGACAACAGGGAAATGAAATTTATGCTAATTACTGTTTCCATGCTTCCTTCAGTTCTGAACTACAGATCAAATTATGTAATGCAGACTGTCTCTGGTGGCTTGGTGGAAGAGAATTAACAGTATTATCTTTAAAACAAATTATTACTTTAGTGCTAGGGGAATTTAAAGTAGCTAAATGTTAGCTTTTAACATGTTTATAACGATTTCATTTTAGTGCATATTTACTCTAACCTTTCTAGACATTGAATATACTGCATAACCAGCTATATTTGCAAGTTGTGGTATTATTTTATTTTCTAAGAAAATGATAAAATTATTCAGTAATTTAAAGAGTTTTATTGCATAAGCTGGAGAAACATTTTAAAAAACAATCAATTAATGTAAATATTCTTTACTATTAAAATCAACACCCAGCAAAGAGGAGTAGGAATTTTCAAGGAACATAATCTCTTAATAATTACTATTTTTTGGATGGGTCATCTAATGCTTACATTTTGAATTAATAAAGGACAAATGGAAGTAACATTTACTGACCTGCCATGTGCCAGATGCTTTATATATGTTACTTCATTTAATTTTCACAACTACTCCTTGACATTCACATTAATATCTGTATTTTACAGACACATTTACCATGAGAAAAGCAACCAGGTTGATGTGTATTAAAAGCCCAGAATAATTTCACTACATCAGCTCAGAGTAGGGGTGATTAGATAGAACTATGATCTATCTTGCTATATCTAACTTGTTGACTGGGCTTTTTTATGGCATGACATCATTTCATTCATATCATCAGGGTATATCTACAGCATCTCAAAGGCCATGATTAAACTACTGAAAGCAACTTAATTTTTCACTTTAGAAGGTAGTTGCTTTGGTTAAGAGCAAGCTTTCATATCCTAGGAAATATTAGTTCAGAGTGTACTAAAATATTATACAATAAATTTATGAAACACAGATAGCTTTAAAGGACTCAGATGTTTAACACAAAGTTTTTTTTTTTGTAGCCCTGGCTGGTTTGGCTCAGCGGTTAGAGCGTCGGCCTGCGGTCCAGAGAGACCCGGGTTCGGTTTCCGCTAGGGGCACGTACCTCGGTTGCGGTTTGTCCCTGGCCCTGGTTGGTCGTGTGGGAGGCAGCCACTCGATGTGTCCCTTTCACGTCGATGTTTCTCTCTCTCTCCTTCCCACTCTATCTGAACAAAAAATGGAAAAATGTCCTCGAGTGAGGATTAAAAAAAAAAAGTTTTTTTTTTTGTAATAAATTCCATAATTGGCATATATTTAAATGATTACTGTTGTTGTTATTAAAGGAGTCCTATTAACATATTTTGAGAAATGTTATTTCTGACTTCTAAGGTAATTTCAACATAAAAATTTGTTAAATATTAGATAAATACTAATAATATCAAACATTTATAGAGCATTTATAATATATAGGCACAGTGATATATATATGTTATAAACACTGTATCATTTAATCTTCAGAATAAATTAGGTGCTGTCAGTACCAACCTCATTTTACAGATGAAAGAAGTGGCTGTACTGTCCAATACCCTAGCTATAAGCCAAAAGTGGAAATTAAAATTAATTTAATTTAAATTAAAAAAAAATTTAGTTTCTCAGAAACACTAGCCTCATGTCAAATGCTCCACAGCCACACGTGGCTAGTGGCTATCATACTGTACAGCATAGATATGAAGTATTTTTATCATTACACAAAGTTCTATTGAACAATGAAGGTTTAGATAGTTCAATTTACTTGTTTTAATTTAAAACTAAGTACTGATCTGGACTTGAACCAATGCAATTTATCTATAGAGCCTGTACTTCCCTTTAAAATATGTTTTTTTTAAATAACTTTATTATGAAATATTTTGAAATAAGAGAGAAATATAACCCCTATGTATCCATCACACAGCTTCAACAATGATGAATTCATTAATATCCCACTTTTAACCATTATTCTACACTATTTTTTTGCTTCTTTTCCTTAATTATATTAGTTAATGAAAAATCATCCCTTATTCAGAATAGAACATAGGGAGGCAGTATAACATAATGGTTAAGACTATAGAATGAGAAAGCAGACAGATCTGGATTCAAATTTTGGCCCTACCACAAAGTTGTTATGTTCTTAGATGAAAAGTTGCTTAATTTCTCTAGAGATGAATCTGTTCATCTTCATAATTTTCTCCTACGGTAATCTATTATTTTTCTCTATATTAAAGCTTTTCAGCTATCTTAATTCTTAAATTTTATCTAAGATAAAAATTCAAAAAAATTTATTTAAAGGTAATTGTGAAAGAGGCAATTTTTTCCCTTGGGCCTTTTATATACCCCCCTCCAAGATTACAAAGGTAAAATGACTCAATACAAAATTTCAGCTATAACAAAAATATATAATATAGCCAGTAAATGATAAAATAGAATCTATTGTCCCCAATAGCTATGTATAGAGTAATTATTTAATTAATTCATTTGATTAATTATTTTTTAAACTGATTTTGAGAGAGAGAAGAAGGGAGAAGGAGAGAGAGAAACATCGATGAGAGAGAACATGGATTGGCCTCCTCTTGCATGCCCCCCACTGAAGATCGGGCCCACAACCTGGGCATGTGCCCTGACCAGGAATGGAACTGGCAACCTCTTGGTGCATGGGTCGATGCTCAACCACTGAGCCACACCAGCTGGGCTGATTAATTTATTAATGCTGGTTTATATATATTCTAAATATAATTTTAACTTTAAATTTAATCTAGAAATAAGTTGTTATTTATATTGATGTTTAAAGCATAAATGTAATTTTAAATTATTTCATCAAATCATCAACAAATTTATATCAGGAGTAAAGTTCTGGGCCAATTATTTTGGGTGGGGTAGAAACGAGAGAATTATTTTGATTCAACAACAACAATGACAGAAAAACACTGACATTTTGTTGTTAATAACCAATGGTTTTATATTTTTAGTTATATACCTTCGGAAACCTGGATTTAATAACTATCTTCTCCTCATTGTTTTCCAAATCCTTAATTTCAATTTCCATTCCCATCTAATTCTCTGCTTTAATATTTATGAATAGGTTAATAATTTGTGTATTAGAATAATTATTCTAATAATCTCCAAATGTAATAAAACAAGCCAATGAATCAACCATCCACAAGTTAAAAATCTCTTTACGTATAGCATCATTCTTTTACTGCAGTTTAAAAAGACTAAAATGATCATATAGATGAACATGTAAAGGATTTGGATAATGATTAAATAGAGAAAGTATTCTGGATAAGGTGTCATTTAAGAAAACAACTTCAATCTAAGGAAGTGAAAAAATTATATTTATTTACATTTAGGTAACTCATGAGTTACTTAAAGTTTCAGTGGAAGCCTTAGCTCAGTGTTTAGAGCGTGGGCCCAAGCACTGAAGAGTCTCAGGTTCGATTCTTGCGTCAAGGGCACGTACCTGGGTTGCAAGTTCGATCCCCGGTCTTGATCGGGGTGCATGCGGGAGGCAACCAATCGATGTCTCTCTCTCTCTTCTCCTCCCCCTCCCTTCCACTCTCTCTAAAAATCAATGGAAAAAATATCCTCAGGTGAGGATTAACAACAACAACAAAAAGATTCAGGGGAAGAAAAGCCTAAAAATTCCTTGGAAAAGTCAATATGAATCTAAGTAAATGTATACATTTTATGTTTAGAAAGTAATTCTGACTCAACAAATGGCATCTGGTTGTATTCCCCTTCTCCCTTAGGTCTACCTGCAATGCACTAAAGATATCTAGAGGATCAAGGACAGGATAGCTGTCATGTGGGTAGAGTGCTTTGTTAAAAGAGTAGCATTGTTATATCCAGGCTTAAACTTCTGAAAATAAAGTGGAATATGAACACCTAATGTGATGTGACCTAGTTTTTCTAATAGAAATTCAATACTCGTTACATTTAAGACCACCATCATTATTTAAAAATTTTCTTCACAATATACAAACCAAATTAATCTATAGCAGTATTATGTTTACAATGCCTTTATTATTCAAATAAAAGATTTGTAGATGGTTTACCTGACATCTTTCTCAAACTGTGCAATACACTCCTTTAGTGAATCAATCTTAGAATCTCTCTGACGCACCGATTCAATGAGGTATCTGTAAGGTTGTTGAGCTTGGTTTAACAGAGAATTTGCCCTGTCAAGCTAAAGAAAAACAGATTTCATTAAAATCTATAAAATTTGACAAGAAACAAAGTATTCAAAATGCTCTAGCACAGGTACAGTACATAAACTCTCCCTTTCATGAATTACTCTGAAAAGCTTTTCCTGTGTAAATTGGGAAGTTTTAGAAATTATTAATCAATATAGCTATTCTTTTTTTTTTATCCTCACCTGCGTACACTTTTCCATTTATCTTCAGATAGAGTGGGAGGGAGAGAGGGAGGAAGAGAGAGAGAGAAACATTGATGGGAGAGAGACACATCAAGTGGTTGCCAGCCACATGACCCCAACCAGGGCCAGGGACAAACTGCAACCGAGGTACTTGCCCTTAGTGGGAACCGAACCCCAAGACTCTCTGGTCCGCGGGCCAATGCTCTAACCACTGAGCCAAACCAGCTAGGGCTCAATATAGCTATTCTTAATAATAATAATGACTATGTAAATAGTAAAGAAAAATGTAAATAAAATATTTTCCAATTTTGGGGAAGGGTTACATATATATATATATATATATATATATATATATACATACATATTTTACCATTTGTTGGTCTTGAGAAGCTATATGACATAAAATTTCTCTTCTTTTAATGAATTAGCTAAAAATAATCTTTTATTTAAGCTTTATCTTTATTCAAAATAATATCACAAAATATAGTAATTTTTTCAAGTTTCATATTTCCTTCTATCTCTATTTGTAAAATAGATAATTATGTACCTAAATCACAACATATAATTAAAATAAAAAAGTGTGGTTAAAATATAAATAATAAAATTGACCATTTGAACCATTTCATGAAGCACATTCACAATGTTGTGTTAACAATTGCTAGTATCTATTTCCAGAACATTTTCATCAACCCCAAAAGAAATGGTACCCATTAAAACAAAACATACCCCCCCCCCCCCCCCCCCCCGCAGCTCCTGGAAACCTCTATTCTACTTTGTGTCTTTGTGAACTTTCCTACTCTAGGTACCTCCCATAAGTGAAATCATATAATATTTGACATTTTATGTCTCTTTATTTCACTTACTGTAATTCTTTCAAGGTTCATCTATGTTGTACTATGTATCAGAACTGTATTCCTTTTTATGGCTAAATAATATTCCATTGAATGTTTATAGCATACTTTGTTTATTCATTTATTTACTGATGGATATTGCAGTTGTTTGCACTTTTTGGCTGTTGTGACTAATGCTCCTATGAACAGTGGTAAATAAGTATCCATTTGAGTCCCTATCAATTCCTTTGGGTATCCATCTAGGAGTGAAGTGGAACTTCTAGGTCATATGGTAATTCTATATTTAATCTTTTGAGGAATTGCCAATTGTTTCCCACATCGGATGCATCATTTGACATTCCTACCAGCAATGTACATGGTTCCAATTTCTTGATTTCCTTGCCGAAACATGTACTTATTGGTTATTTGTATATCCTCTTTGGAGAAATGCTTAGTCTTTTGCCTATTTTTTAAATAAGTATTTTTTTTGAGTTGTGGGTTTTCTTTATATATTCTAGATACTAAATCCTTTTTAGATATATTCTTTGCAAATATTTCTCTGTTTCTGTGATGTGTCTTTTCACTCTCTTGATAATGTCTTTTGATCACAAAAGTTTTTAAAATTGATGAAATTTAACTTACCTATTTTTTCTTTTGGTGCTTGTATTTTTGTTTTTTAAAAGAAACCACTGACAAATCCAAGGTCAAGAAGATTTTTTCCTATGTTTTCTTCTATGAGTTTTATACCCTTAGCTCTGAAATTTAGGTCTTTGGTCCATTTTGACTTAATTTTTATATACACTGTGAAGCATGGTTCCAATTTCATACTTTTACATGCAGATATGCAGTTTTACCAGCATCATTTGTTGACAAGACTGTCTTTTCTCCTTGGTCTTGGCAACCTTGTGGAGAAACCACTGACCACATGTGAAGTTTTTTTCTGGGCTCTCTATCTTATCCCGTTAGTCTGTCTATCCTATGACAATACAACATTGTTTTGATCACTGCAGTTTTGTAGTAACTTTTATAATCAGGATGTTTGAGTCTTCCAACTTTGTTTTTCCTTTTCAAGACTGTTTCGGCCATTCAGGGTTCCTTGAAATTACATATGAATTTTAGAATGGATTTTTCTAGTTTTGCAAAAAATGCCACTGGGATTTTGATAGAAAATGCATTGCATCTGTAAAGCGTTTTGGGCAGAATTATCATCTTAACAGTGTAGTTTTCCATGAACATGGGATGTCTGCCCATTTAACAGGTCACTTTTACTTTAGTAATGTTTTGTAGTTTTCTGAGTACAAGTCTTTCTCCTGTTTGATTAAATATTCCTAAGTATTTGTATGCTTTTTGAGGCTATTGCAAATGGAATTGTTTTAATTTCCTTTTTGGATTGTTCACTTTTATTATATTATGTACAAATTTATACCATGCCTTTTCACTTTACCTTATGTCATAATAATTATTCCAGGTTGTTGGAGTACCTTAATTTATATTTTTAATGGCTGCAAACTGTCCAGTAAGCTACTGTGCCATAATTTAATTACACTACTTATAGTAATAAACATTTAGGATGTTATCAAGTATTGACTAGTATAAAAAAGCTACAACAGCCCTGGCCGGTTTGGCTCAGCGGTTAGAGTGTCGGCCTGCGGTCCAGAGAGACCTGGGTTCGGTTCCCGCTAAGGGCGCGTACCTCGGTTGCAGTTTGTCCCCGGCCCTGGTTGGTCGTGCAGGAGGCAGCCACTTGATGTGTCCCTTTCACGTCGATGTTTCTCTCTCTCTCTCTCTCTCTTCCTCTCTCTCCCTCCCACTATCTGAACAAAAAATGGAGGAATATCCTCGGGTGAGGATAAAAAAATAAAAAAATAAATAAAAAAGCTACAACAAACTTTTTTGTATTGTAGATGTCTTTTCTTAAATTAATATTTTCTTTGTTCAATGTTCTTTCAGAACATAATATGTACTAGGTTAAGGGGTATGACTATTTAATGATCTTGACATATAGACCAAAGTACTTTTCTAAAGGATTTTATCAAATTATATACCCAAATCAATCTTAGCTTTTTTGTTTATTGTATTTTGCTCTTTTTTCCAAAGCCAATGTAAAGCATATGTCAGTATAGGGCTAGACACAGCACTGTCAGTATTAGCAGGACCCTACTTTGGTACACAATGCATTCTCAAAAACTGTATTCGAATGTTGGAGATGCAAAAAATGAACTATCACAACAAAACTGGTGGGTACGGGGAAGGGAATATTTTATTACATAGAAAAATATATTATAAAAGTCCAAACTACTATGACCATAAAATGTTCTTTTATAATACAACTCTAGCCTTTTGAATGTTTAGATGTTTCCCTCCCTTCCTTCATAACCCTTAACAAGTTCAATTGAGGCAAAAGACTTGCTTTCCTGGTACAAGAGATTATTTATATTTTTTTTCCTCAAATGAAGTACACTTATAAGATCAACATTAAAAAAAACAAAAACTAAGATCTAAACATATTTATTTCAGCACTGCAATTTTTTGGTTTTCTGTTCACATTAAAAATAAAAGTGAGTGGCAGCCTAGGACTAGGATGGGTATAATGGAAGGTAAGGTAGAAGGCAGAGAATTGGGGGGGGGGGGCACGGAGAGGGGCAGAAATAATCATTTAAAAAATGATCAGTCATGAGGCACATACAGGTGGGTAAGCAGAAAAGTGAAACCCAGAGGTGACTGACCAATTTCTAGAGAATATGTGCTTACAGTTTGAAAACTACTTTGTAAAAGTTATTTAAATTATTCATCTGAATTATATTAGAAATTTTCTTTTGGTTATATTAAGTATAGGCCAGGAAGACATACCTCAAAGAAAAGGAAATGAATAGTGAAAGAAAAGACTTCTTTTTTTGGACACAATTCATTATAGTGAAAGCAGAGCCATAAAGAAAAAAATACCATGAATATTTTCTATAGTTTAGGTTTTAGTGTCTTTTACTTGCTTTGGTAATCATTCTTTAAAATCTATTATAATGTCACTGGAATCTTATTACTCTACCAAGTTACTTTATGAACATTCAAATATGCAGCTGGACAAAAATAAAACGAAGTTCCACTTACTTGTATAACCAGTTTCACTAGTCAATTAAATCAAACAATCGCCTTGACTTTGTTTTCACAGAACTGACCCTAACTGAATAAACTGAACTGACAAGTTGCTTTGTGTTTCAAAGTGCAGAACAGTCTGAGTGTGTGTATGCATGTGTGTGTGTGTTGGGGGTGGGGAGGAGCCAGGTAGGGAAGGACGAGGGCGTTTACACATCATAGTTAGGTATGGTCTACACTGAGCTACGTTTAAAACTTATCAAGTCTAATTTCAATTGCATAAAAATAAGACAGCTGTCATTAGGCTTAACTATGTTAGTTCATTTTTTTTTTCATCATAGCAATTACATATATTAGGTTTTAATATTATAAACAAAATTAAGAGTCAAAAGTTGTATTTTCAAAGGTATCTTTAATATACAACCAACAAACTTACAAACGCCTCCCTCTCTGGATAATAGAAACAACTGTATTGCTGTCAGTATTAAGAAAATATTTCTTTATAAACTTGTTTGTAGGCTTCTAAATCCCTGAAATTTATCTTAATTCCTCAGGAAATTAAAATATGTTTATGTTTCTCAATAAAAAGTGATAATTTCTATTTTTGAAATATAATTTAACAATTGAATTCCTTTAAATATGGTTTAAAAAAGTCTTTTTGTAACTATAATTATTAGTATTCAAAAGGTTTCGAAACCACTTACTTTGCTTATTGTTAGTAATCTTTTCCTTATAGGAAAGCTTTAGTAATTAGTGACTCAGGAATCATACACGTAATAAATGACTCAGGACTAAACCCATGATACATTTTATAGAATTGTTATTCCTCCTTTGTTTCAATACATTGTACCTATGATTCAGAGAAAAGCAATACCTAATTATAACATAATTATGCATTTTGATTCAAATACTAATTTAACTTATTCTTATATATTTTCTCTTAAAATCTAAAAAACATAATGGTGACTCTATTTTGTTGTCTGTCCTAAATGGGATTTTTTTTTCTTCTGGAGTTTATTTAGAAAGAAATTCCTAGAGATGGATCTCTTTCTTGCCAGGGATAACATGCATTCTGTTGAATAGAATTTAACACTGGGTTGCTTTCTGTGTACAGAATTTGTACAAGTGACATCTTCTAGTAGTGGTAGCAGTTTGTGATGCAAAATCCACATGTCCTTGCCTAATCTTTTTGATTGTGCCATGAAATGTAAAACATCTATCTGAGATCCAATATGGGGCAACACTCTGGTACTACTTCTCTGTTCTCAATCTAAAGCAGCGGTTCTCAAACCTAGCTAATCAAAAGAACCACTGCGGAAGATGTTAAACAAAACATAAGAATACTTTCTGGGCCCGCACCCCAGTCCCACTGAAACAAAATTTCTCAGATTTCTTAGATTCTGATGATCAGTCAAATTTGGAAAGCACAGCTTTTGTGACCTTGGTCTTGCTGCAGGCCACTCCAACTATTTTATTAGGCTTAACAGTACCGCACATAAACCACCTTATATTCTGAATTTAGCATCCTCCTCACTGAAACTGACTTCGAAAGTCAAAATCTTTAACAGGGTAATATTTAACTGGTACAATTCAACCAATCAGGATGACAGTCTTTGCACTGGGCCAGGATCCTGAGAAACTCTGTGGTGCCAGCTATTACTTCTTTGTTGCTGGGTGGTGGAGAAGTCCAGGGGTTCTCAGAAGAGGGACCAGGACAGGTAGGACTGTGATATAATGACACTCAGGGGCTTAGGGCAGCAGCTATCCACCACTGTTTTGCTAATGTTTTATTATTTTAATAACCAAAAGCAAGTGCATGCTAGCTTATTATCAGCCCTGCTCTGGTCCTCAGATTCTCACAGTATGGTCCAGATAATGAGAAATTCGTGAGAATAGGATGTTAAGATATTTTACCTTTTTTGTTGTTATTGTTAATCCTCATCCGAGGATATTTTTCCATTGATTTTTAGATAGAGTGGAAGGGAGGGTGGGAGGGAGGGAGGGCGAGCGAGCGAGAGAGAAATATCGATGTGAGAGAGACACATCCACTGGTTGCCTCCCACACGACCCCAACCAGGGCTGGGGATCAAACCTGCAACCCAGGTACATGCCCTTGATCAGGAACTGAACTTGTGACCCTTTGGTCCGTGGGCTGAAGCTCTAACCACTGAGCAAAACAGGCCAGGTCAGGATGTTAAGATATTTGAAAGTAATCAGCATGGAAGTGCTGGGTAGATAAGTCTGTAGAACATAATTTTTTTCCCCAAAATGTGGCCCTGGATCACTTTTATGGCTCACAAGAAGAGCTTGTTAAAAATGCAGATTCCTGGGCTTTATTTTAGACCTACTTAATCACAATCTCTGGTGGGAGGATCTAGTAACCTACATTTTAAACAAGAATCATGCCCAGCTGGTGTGGCTCAGTGGTTGAGCGTCGACCCATGCACCATGAGATTGCCGGTTTGATTCCCGGGCAGGGCACATGCCCAGGTTGTGGGCCAAATCCCCAGTGGGGGCATGCAGGAGGCAGCCAGTTGATGTTCTCTCTCATCGATGTTTCTATCTCTCCCTCTCCCTTCTTCTCTAAAATCAATAAAGAAAAAATAAAAACAAGAATCACTACTGAGGTGTAAGAACAGGTTAAAGGGTAGACATGAGAGACACATCTACCTTTGAGGGTTGGAAGAATATGAAGACATCAGCTAAGAAGATTAAAGGGCGATCTAGGGGAGAGTGGTGTCATAAAGCAAAGAGAAGAATTTCTAGAACATCTATGTCATGCCATGGATAGATCAGGGGACTAAGAAGAGAATACTGGCAATCAGGAAGTTATTAGTGACCACTGAGAAAGGGCATATAGGAAAAACGATGAGGGAAGAGAGTAGAAAGAATTAAGTTAAAAAGAGAGGGGTTAACCTTTGAAAAGTTATTTATGTACACACACCCACACCCATACACATATACACTTTTTATTGATTTATTTTGGTGACGTTAGTTAATAAATTATACAGGTTTTGAATGTACAACTCCATAATACATCATCTACATACTGCATCATGTGTTCACCACCCAGAGTCAAGTCTCCTTCTGTCACCATTTATGCCCACTTTACCCTCTTCTACCTTCCCCCACCCCCTTCCCCTGTGGTAATCACCATACTGTTGTGTTTGTGATTTTTTTTTTAACTTAATCCAGTGGTTCTCAACCTGTGGGTCGCGACCACTTTGGCAGTCGAACAACCCTTTCAAAGGGGTCGCCTAAGACATAACAGTAGCAAAATTACAGTTATGAAGTAGCAACGAAAATAATTTTATGGTTGGGGATCGCCACAACATGAGGAAATGTATTAAACGGTCGCGGCATTAGGAAGGTTGAGAACTGCTTACTTAATCCCTTCACGTTTTTCACCCAGCTCCCCAACCCTCCTCCCCTCTGACAGCTGTCAGTCTGTTCTCTGCATCTACAAGTCTGTTTCTGTTTTGTTTGTTTTTTATTTTGTTCATTAGATTCCACGTATCAGTGAAATCATATGGTACTTGTCTTTCTCTGACTGGCTTATTTCGCTTAGCATAATACTCTCCAGGTCCATCCATGTCATCTCAAAGGGTAAGAGGTCTTTCCTTCTTACAGCTGCATAGTATTCCATTGTGTAAATGTACCACAGCTTTTTTATCCACTCATCTACTGATGGACACTTGAGCTGCTTCCACATTTTAGCAATTGTAAATAACACTGCAGCCCTGGCTGGTTTGGCTCAGCGGTTAGAGCGTCGGCCCGAGGTCCAGAGAGACCCGGGTTTGGTTCCCGCTAAGGGCACGTACCTCGGTTGCAGTTTGTCCCCGGCCCTGGTTGGGGTCATGTGGGTGGCAACCACTTGATGTGTCTCTCTCTCTCTTCCTCTCTCTCCCTCCCACTCTATCTGAACAAAAAATGGAAAAATGTCCTTGGGTGAGAATAAAAAAAAAAAAAAAAGTAAATAACACTGCAATGAACATAGGGGTGCATATATTCTTTCTGTTAGGTATTTTGAAATTCTTAGGATATATTCCCAGAAGTGTGATCACTAGGTCATAAGGCAGTTCCTTTTTTTTTTTAAATACAATCCTCACCTGAGAACACTCTTTTGAATGATTTTCAGAGAGAGAGAAAGGGAGAGTAAGAAAGAAAGAGAGAAATACTGATGTGAGAAACATGGATTGGTTGCTTTCCGTTCACGCCCCGACCAGGGATTGAACCTGTAACCCAGATATAAGGTGGTTCCATTTGAAATTTTTGAGGTAAGTCCATACTGTTTTTCCACAGTGGCCGCACCCAGTCTGCATTCCCACCAGCAGTGCATGAGGGTTCCCTTTTCTCCACATCCTTGCCAACATACAAACAATTTTTTTTTGAAGAGGGAAAAAAAGGGGGGAAAAATGAAGATTTTAAAAAAGAAGTCCTTGGGTGAAAGGGATTCAGGCAAAATAAATTCAGATGACATAACTGTAATAAGGAAAAGACACAGATGATGGACTGATGATTCTGATGTGTGGAAGAGTTCTACAACGATGAAGATGGGAAATATCATAGGTATAGAAAAATAAAAACACTAGGCAGCAGGAATAAGCTCTGGTTGACGTTCAACAACATAAATTTATAATGCTTCCAAGCAGCAAAAGTAACAGATTTCCACAAGAATTTTTAGCAAATTACCACAAAACTCAAGATTTTCCTCTCCTTCCTTCCATTAAATATTTATAGAGTAACTACCAGGTTGTAAGATACTATGCTAAAGGTAGGGATTGTCAAGAAAAGCCTGACGGGTGAATTTGGCAACAAGCAGTCTAGAGCGCTAGTGAAGGCAGTGCTCAGAAGAATCTGGTTCAGACCGGGTAGGAAGAAAAGTGAAGCCAAAGGGGCTTGACGGAGTAGAAAAATACGAAGAGTTTATGAGTCTGAGACTTCTAACGAGCCCTAATAAAGCGCAAATTTAGTGGGAATGGAAGAACTGGGAGAACTAGAAGGACTGAGAGAGCTGGAAAGACAGGAGATTAAGAGTCAAGAATGTAATTTTCGAGTTCAAGTGTTTTAAATTTCTTTTCTCCTCAAAGCTACCCTTGAGAAATTCATTTTAATGTGATTCAATTGTATTACAATGCTGATGGAGTGGGGGTTGGGATCTGCAGTGTGATTTGTAATAGCTCTTAAATGAAAAATTTATAGACACTGATGCATTATTAAGGCACAATCAATTAGGTAAAAAGTTTAAACAATGATTTCATTTGTTTGATGTGTACACAGGAGATAATTTATAAATAAGTCATTGTTATACCTACTTCAGTGGTGGTTGACATTTGTTACACACACACAAATATATATTAAAAACAAAATAGAGAAACACAATACATGTTATTCTGCAATTTTCCTTTTTTATTTTATTTATTTATTTATTTTTTATCTTCACCCGAGGACATTTTTTCATTTTTTGTTCAGATAGAGTGGGAGGGAGAGAGAGGAAGAGAGAGAGAAACATCGACGCGAAAGGGACACATTGGGTGGCTGCCACCCGCATGACCAACCAGGGCCGGGGACAAACTGCAATCGAAGTACATGCCCTCAGCGGGAACCGAACTCGGGTCTCTCTGGACCGCAGGCCAACGCTCTAACCGCTGAGCCAAACCGGCCAGGGCCAATTTTCCTTTTTAAAAAAAATTATCAGTATAGTATGAAGGCCTTTAAAGTTAGCAATACAGCCCTGGCCAGTTTGGCTCAGCAGTTAGAGTGTCGGACTGCAGGCCAATAAGTCATGGGTTCAATTCCGGTCAAGGGCACGTACCTTGGTTGCGGTTCATCCACGGCTCTGGTCGGGTTGTTTGGGAGGCAGCCAGTCGATGTGTCTCCCTCACATCAATATTTCTCTCTCTCTTTCCCTCCCTCTCACTCTATCTGATGATAAACACAAAAGTATCCTCAGGTGAGGATTAAAAAATAAAATAAAGTTAGCAATACATATCTTTATAAAGTACAATACTTTATTGTACTTATGCATCTTGAAGTCTCTCTTAAATGTAGTAATTTAACGTGTGTAACAAATCACCTGGGTTCCATTAAGTGCCTTCTAGGTACAAAATTCCAGGCAACTAAACCTTGCTATTTGGTCAGTTGAGATTGTGTGTGTGCCATTTTCTAGAGAAGTTTTCTGAAGTCGCTTAGCTGGAACACATACCTCTGCAAGTGCCTGCACCAGAAGGCAGGCCTTTGTGAACAAGGCTGTACATGCTAAGAGGGCAAGTCCACGCTCATTTTGCTACCAGTGGTTGAATATAATTGGAGTTGGATAAATGTTTAGTAAATGACTGGAAAGAGCAAGAGTCAAGGTTTAGGGAGACTAGAGAAGACCAGTTCTTGTTGGCAGTTCTGGGGCATGCTTTATGATTTAGCCTAGATTTTCTACTGTTTAATAAAACCCACATCAACACTCTTAACTAACTTGGTGACTTTTTGAGAAATAGTGGGCATATACATAGATACAAAAAAGAAAGCTAATTAATTTTTTTCTTTTATATATTAGACCAACTAATTAAGCAATGATCTGAAATCACTGGATATCAAGCAATGAAGGACAGTGACCTCCTGGGACACAGTTCATATGGCAGAGTTCTGAAGCAAAGTGAGCTGCAGAGGGAGAACTCTGAAATTTACAGACAGCCTCCCTGAGTCTTCATCTAGGCTCTGAACAGTACATATGTGTGAAGAAACCACCAGGGACCGAGATAGAACCACCGAATATATCAGAAGGAACAACCCTTAATGATCACATGGTCCAGGAACAGCACCTATTCCCACCAAAGTACAGAACCTACTAATTCACAGGACATGGGGTAGAGTACTTAAAAGGCTTTGGTCTCAGTAGTAGAAAAATTAGCCTTAAGATAAACCTTTCTTTGCTTATAAAAGGTTAAAAAAAAAGCAAGACTTGAAATTACCAAACCTTTCCCAAGAAACTTAGCTATATTTGAGAACAAAGCTCACATGGATGTATAAAAATCCAAAAAGTATTTAGCTCTAAGATAAAATTCATAATGTCTGGCATCCAGTAAAAAAAATTAGTAGGCATACAAAGAAGCAAGACAATATGATACATAATCAAATAAGTCAGTTTAATTGAAAGCAATCAAGAAACAACAAAATAATAGAATTAGTAGACAAGAATATCAAACCAGTTATTGAAACTGTATTTCATATACTCAAGAAAATAAAGTTTGAAAAGGTTAAGTAGAGACCTGAAAGATACAAAAAAGACCCAAAATGGACTTGTAGAAATGAAAACTACAATATCTGAGATGAAAAACATACTGGACTGAATTAACAGTAGATTATACAATGGAGAAGAAAAGTTTAGTGGACTTGAAGACTTAGTAAAAGAAATTATGCAAAGAAAGCGTAAAAAAAAAGAGACTAAAACTCCCCCCCCAAATATTTGAAGAATGGCTGAAAATTTTCCCAATCTGGTGATATTCATATATACAAGAAGTTTGACAGAACCCACGAACAGGAAACATGAAGAAAACCAAATCAAGCCATATTATAATTAAATTGCTTAAACATAGTAAAAAAAAAAATCTTAAAAGCAGCTACAGAAATAAGACATATTACTACCCTGGCCAGTATATGGCTCAGTTGGTTGAGTGTCATCCCATGCACCAAAAGGTAAAAGACATATTACTTAGAGAGGAAGAACAAAGATAAAGATGACAGCATATTTCTTGGCAGAAACAATGCAAACTAAAAGAGAGTGAAGAAGCATCTTTCAAGTACTAAAAAAGACAGAGAGGAAAAAAAAGTCAATCTTGAATGCCCCCCGCCCCCCCTTTTTTGTTAATCCTCATCCAAGGATATTTTTAGAGAGAGTGGAAGGGGGGGGGAGAGAGAGAAACATCAATGTGAGAGAGACACATCAATTGGTTGCCTCCAGCGTACCCAAACTTGCCAGGGATCAAATCTGAAACCCAGGTAGGTATGTGCCCTTGACCAGGAATTGAACCTGTGACCCTTCTGTGCACAGGCCGACGCTCTAACCACTGAGCAAGCACACCAACCAGGGCAACCGTGAATTCTTTACACAGGGAAAATATATTTCAAAAACAAAGGTGAACTCAGCAATTCCACTCCTAGGTGTGTATTCGAAAGTATTAAAATAGGTAGTCAAACATATCCTGTAGTTGAATGTTCATAGCAGCAATATTCACAATAGCTAAAAGGTGGAAGTAACCTAACCGTCCATCAATGAATGAATGAGTTAAATGCAATATAGCCGGAAATTTGCTAAGTGAGTAGATTTCAGGTGCTCTCATCACACATACACAAAAGGTTCAATACTGCCAGCTCCGTGTGGCTCAGTGGATTGAGCGTACTCCCATGGACTGAGAGGTCCCGGTTCGATTCCCGGTCAGGGCACATGCCCTGGGTTGCAGGCTTGATCACCAGTGGGGGTCGTGCAGGAGGCAGCCCATCAATGTTTCTCTTTCTCTCTCCCTTCCCCTCTCTCTACATAACAAACAAAGAAAAGAAAAAAACCTCAAAAGGTTAAATACTATGGAAGGAGACAGACTTGTTGATTAGCTTGACTGCAGTAATCTTTTCACTATATGATACGTATGTATCTAATCATAATGTTGTCATGTTAAATATATACAGTCTTTATTTTAAAATAAATGAAACAACAAAAATAAAAATTCAAGGTGCAAAACAAACAAAACCCCTCAAAGGTGAAGCACAAGAAACATTAAGAAAAAGACAGATAGCCCTGGCCAGTTTGGCTCAGTGGTAGAGCGTTGGCCCGCGGACCAATGAGTCTTGAATTCGATTTCGGCCAAGGGCATGTACCTCGGTTGCGGTTCGTCCTTGGCCCTGGTCGGGGTTGTGTGGAAGGCAACCAGTCCATGTGTCCCTCTCACATTGATGTTTCTCTCTCTCTCTCCCTCCCACTCTATCTGAAGATAAATAGAAAAATATCCTCGGGTGAGGATTAAAAAAAAAAAGACAGATAACTTGGACTCCATCAAAATTAACTTTTGTGACCAAAGGACACTAACAAGAAGGCAAAAGACAACCCACAGAATGGGAGAAAATATATGCATATCATATATCTGGAAAAGGTCTAGCATTCAGAATATATAGAGAACTCTTGGAACTCAATAACAAAAAAGACACCCCAATTAAAAAGGGACAAAGGACATGAACAGAAATTTCTTCAAAGCAGATAAACAAATGACCAATAAGCACACAAAACAACGATCAACATCATTAATTATAAAGTTAATGCAAATCAAAATCACAATGAGATACTACTTCAGACCCACTAGAATGGCTAGAATAAGAAAAAAAAACAAACAGGCATTGGTGAAGATACGAGAAATGGTGAAGTTGCTGTGGAAAACAATTTTGTGGTTTCTAAAAAGTTAAACCCAGAATTACCATGTGACCTAGCAATTTCACTCCTTAGGCATACACCTGGAAGAACTGAAAACAGGTGTTCGACAAAAACCTTGTACATGAATGATCATAGCAGCACTGTTCACAATAGCCAAACAATAGAAATAACTTAAATAAATGTCCATCAGCTGATGAGTAGATAAACAAAATGTGATATATGTGTATAATGGAATACTGTTCAGTCATAAAAAGGAATTAAGTGCTGATAGATGGAAGAACATGAATGAACCTCGAAAACATTAAGTGGAAGAAGCCAGACACAAAAGGTCACACATTGCATAATTCCATTTATATGAAAAATCCATAGCACATTAGTGGTTGCCAGGGGCTGGAAGGAGGGGAGGATGAGAAGTGACTGCTTAAAGGGAACAGAGTTTCCTTCTTGGTGATGAAAATGTTCTGTACCTTAGTAGTGATAATGGCTGTACATTATAAACATACCAAAAGCCACTGAATTGTACAATTTAAAATGGTGAACCCTCGCCCTGGCCGGTTTGGTTCAGCGGTTAGAGTGTCAGCCTGCGGTCCAGAGAGACCCGGGTTCGGTTCCCGCTAAGGGCACGTACCTTGGTTGCAGTTTGTCCCCGGCCCCAGTTGGGGTTGTGTGGGTGGCAGCCAGTTGATGTGTCTCTCTCACATCGATGTTTCTCTCTCTCATCCTCCCTCTCTCCCTCTCGCTCTATCTGAAGATGAATCCAAAAGTGTTCTCAGGTGAGGATAAAAAAAAATTTTTAAGTGGTGAACCCTCAAACGCATACAATTTTCATTTAGCCTTAGTAATATAATTGAGAAATATATTTCAATCTTGACCTTTGTTAAGAATAGTCAGAAATGTAGAAACAAAAAACAAACAAAAAAAGGTGAACTAACTTTTTATAACATACAGAAGTGAAAAGAATTTATTGCCAGCAGACTTGCTCCAAAAGTATTGTTAAAAGAAGTACATCAACCAGAAGCAATATGATACCAGGTGGAAATTTGTATTTACACAAAGGAATAAAAAACACCAGGCATGGTAACTATTTGGTTAAATATAATAGCTTTTCCTCATATTATCACATCTCTTTAAAAGATTATCCACTGTTTAAAGTAAAAGTAATAACAGTGCAGTGTAAGTTTTATACGTGTGTAAATAAAATATATGACAACAGGAGCACAAAGACTGGGAGGGGTAACTAGAAGGATACTACTGTAAGGTTTTTATGCTATATATAAAGTGGTAAAATATCACATGAACCTAGATGATGATAAGTTAAACATTACATATATATAAAATATAAAATTTAAAGCAACCACTGTAATAACAAAGGGTTACAGCCAATAAGCCAACAATGAGATAAAATGGAATGATAAAAATAATTCAATTAATCCAAAAGAAGGCAGGGGAGGCCTGGCCGGTGTGGCTCAGTGGTTGAGCATCAACCCTTGCACCAAGAGGTCGCTGGTTCAATTCCCAGTCAGGGCACATGCCCAGGTTGTGGGCCAAATCGCCAGTGTGGGGCACGCAGGAGGCGGCCAATCAATGTTCTCTCTCATCGATGTTTCTATCTCTCTCTCCCTCTCCTTTCCTCTCTCTCCAAAATCAATAAAGAAAAAACAAAACAAAGAAACAAAAGAAGGCAAGGCAATAAAAGAAGAAAAATGAAGAGATAGGATAAACATAAAACAAATAACAAGATATGATTAACAATAATCATATCAGCAAACACATTAAAATGTAAGTGTTCTGAAAACCCAAATTAAAATTACTATTTTGTCAGACTGGATGAAAAAGCAAGATCTAAATGTATATGTTGCCTATAAAACAGGCATAAACAGGTTAAAAGTTGAAGGATGGAAAAATATATCAAGTTAACACTAGTGAAAAGATGTGAAACTTTTACACTAAAAATAAAAAAAAATAACACTATTAAGAGAAATTAACATCTAAATAAATGGAAAGATATACTGGGTTTATGGGTCAGAATATTCAGTATTATTAAGATGTCAATTCTCATTCCATCCACAGATTCAATGCAATCCCAATCAAAATCACAGCGAGTTCTTTCTTTTTCTTTTTTTGGTAGAAATGATTATAGAATTCATATGGAAATGCAAAAGACACAGAATAGCCAAAACGCTCTGAAGTTGAACAGAGATGGAGAACCAATACTATCTAATTTCAAGACATTATAAAGCTACAGTGATCAAGATGGTGTGATGCTAACATAAAGACAATGAGATTACTGGTACAGAACAGTAATCTCTGCACAAACAGAGTCCAGAAACAGACTCTTACATACGTGACTAATTAATGTTCAATAAGGGTCTTTTCAGCAAATGATATTAGAACAATTAATTTGGTTTCAATACGCAAATAAATGAATTTCAATCTATATCTTGTACAGTATATAAAAATGAAGCATTGGCTTAAAACTATTAAAGATCTAGAGGAAAACAGACAAAAACCTTGCAATCCCATGTTAAAAAGATATTTCAGATACTATACTCAAAACACAATCCATAAAAGAATGAACTGATAAACTGGACTCGATAAAAACTCCTGCTCTTCAAAAAAACACTGTTAAGAGATGAAAAGACAGGCCACAGAGTGGGAGAAAATATTTGCAAATCATGTATCTGATAAGACACTTGTATCTAAAATGTATAAATCATACTCAAAACTCAATAATAAGAAACAATCAATCTGATAAAATGTGTAAGAAACTCGAACACTTCTCCCCCCAAAAAAAGAGGGCAAAGAAAAACATGAAAAAATGCTCAATATCATATATCATTAGGGAAATGAGAATTAAAACCACGAGACACTCCTACACACCCATTAGAATGGCTACAATGGAAAAGACTGACCAGATCAAGTCTATGCAAGGATGTAAGGAACTAGAACTTTCACACACTGACGGTGGACATGTAAAATGCTACAAACCTTTGGTAAATAGTTTAGAAGTTTCTTAAAACATTAAATAGACACCTATTATTAATCTAGCTATTCTACTCCCAGGTTATTTACCCAGAGAAACAAAAGTGTATGTTCATACAGAGACTTGTACATGATGCTTTATTTATAGTATTAGCTTTATTTATAATAAGCAAAAAATGGAAACAACTCAAATGTCTATCAACAGGTGAATGGATAAAAAACTGTGGTATATCTATGCAATGGAATGTTACTCAGCAATGAAAACGAATAAACTATGGATGAATCTTGAAGTAATTATACAGAATAAAAGAAGACATAAAAGGTGTGTGTGTGTGTGTATAAAAAGCATATAGTGACTCCATTTTATATCAAAGTCTAGGAAATGTAAACACAACTGCAGTGACAGAAAAGAAATCAGTGGTTAGGACAGGATGTGGGTGGGGAGGGGTGGGAGAGAGAGAGTCCAAAGGAGCACAAGGAAACTTTTGGGGAGATGTATGTGTTCATTATCTTCATTTTGGTGATAATTTCATGGGTATACACATGTGTCAAAAGTTAGCATATTGTAAACTTTAAATATGTGCAGTTTAGTGTATGTCCATTATGCCTCAATAAAGTTGCTATAAAAGGAATATCTGTTTTCATTTTGAGTACTTTTTAACATTTTCACTTTCGCTATTCATTTATGTATAATTTCACACATATTTTGTCTGGTCCACGGGCTGATGCTCTAACCGCTGAGCCAAACCGGCCAGGGCTCACACATATTTTGAATAGCATATAACTTAATGGTAATTCCAACAACTGAGTTTCACCTGTGTTTTATTCTTAAAAACTTCAAGCTGGTTTAAATATTTAACCTGCTCAAAAGACTACAGATCCTGAGAGAATTTCTTTCTTTGTTTTTTTTCACCATGTATCATGAATAGTCTATTGTTATAGAAGCAATCAAATACAGGCATACCTCAGAGATATAGTGAGTTTGATTCCAGACCACCACAATAAAGCAATTATTGGAATAGAGCAAGGTACATAATTTTTTTTTGGTTTCCTAGTGCATATAAAAGTTATGTTTACACTATAGTAGTCAATTAAGTGTGTGCTAGCAATATGTCTAAAAAATACAATGCACAAACCTTAATTAAAAACATTTTATTGCTAAAAAAATGCTAACCATTATCTGAGCCTTCAATGAGTTATAATCCTCTGGCTGGTGGAGGGTCTTGCCTCATCGTTGGTGGCTGATGACTCTTTGAGGTGGTGGGTGCTGAAGGTTGGGGTAGCTGTGATAATTTCTTAAAATAAGACAATAATGAAGGTTGCCGCATCAATGGACTCTTCCTTTTACAAATAATTTCTCTTTAGCATGCAGTGCTGTTTGATAGCATTTGACCCACAGCAGAACTTTCAGAAATGGAGTCAATTCTGTCAAACCCTGCTGCTTCTTTATTAACTTTATTAAATCCTTTGTCATTTCAACAATTTCCATAGCATCTTCACCAGAAGTAGATTTCATCTCATGAAACCACTTTCTTGTTCATACACAAGAAGCAACTCCTCATCTGCTCAAGTCTTATCATGAGATTTGCAGCAAATTAAGTCATATCTTCAGGCTCCAATTCTAATTCTAGTTTTCTTGCTAATTTCCACCACATCTATAGTTAGTTCCTCCACTGAAGTCTTGAAATTCCTCAAAATCATCCATGAGAGTTGGACTCAACTTATTCCAAAATGCTGAATCCTTTCCTGAAGGTTTTCAATTTACTTTGACAAGATCCATCAGTGGAAACACTATCTATGGCAGTTATAACCTTATGAAATATATTTCTTAAATAATAAGACTTGAAAGTCGAAATTACTCTGTCTCATGGGCTGTAGAATGAATTTTGTGTTCGCAGGCATGAAAACAACATTGATCTAGCTATACATCTCCATCAGAGCACTTGGGTGACCAGGTGCATTGTCAATAGCAGTAATATTTTGAAAGTAATCTTTTTTTCTGACCAGTAAGTCTCAACAGTGGGCTTAAAATATTCAGTAAACCATGTTGTAAACAAATGTGCTGTCATCCAGGCTTTGTTGTTCCATTTATAGAACACAGTCAGAGGAGATTCAGCACAACTCTTAAGGGCCCTGGGATTTCTGGAATGGTAAATGAGCACTGGCTTCAACATAAAGTCACCAGCTGCATTAGCCCCTAACAAGAGAGTCAGCCTGTCCTTTGAAGCCAGGCATTGACTTCTTTCTAGCTATGAAAAGTCTTAGCTGGCATCTTCTTCCAATATAAGGCTGTTTCATCTACATTGAAAATCTGTTGTTTAGTGTAGCCACCTTCATTAATTATCTTGGCTATATCTTCTTGATGACTTACTGTAGCTTCTACGTCAGCACTTGCTGATTTACCTCGCACTTTGATGTTACGGAGATGGCTTCTTTCCTTAAACCTCATGAACCAACCTCTGCTACCTTCAAACTTTTTTTCTGCAGCTTACTCACCTCTCTCAGTCTTCATAAAATAGAAGAGAATTAGGGTCTTGCTCTGGATTAGGCTTTGGTTTAAGGGAATGTTGTGGTTGCTTTGATCTACCCAGATCACTAAAACTTTATCCACATCAGCAATAAGGCTGTTTCACTTTGTTATTTGTGTGTTCACTGAGTGGCACTTTTAATTTCCTTCAAGAACTTTACCTTTGAATTCACAACCTGGAAAACTTTTTGACACAGAGGTCTAGCTTCCAATCTAGCTTTCTCGGCTTATGACATGCCTTCCTGACTAAGCCCAATCATTGCTAGCTTTTGATTTAAAGTGAGAGACATATGACTCTTTCTTTCACTTGAACACTTAGAGGCTAATTGTAGGGTTATTAATTGGCCTAATTTCAATAGTGTAGTGTCTCAGTGAATGGGGAGGCCCAGGGATATTGGGGAACGGCCAGTAGGTGGAGCAGTCAGAACACATACATTTATCAATTAAGTTTACTGTCTTACATGGGCGCAGTTCATGGAGCTCCAAAAACATTGCAATAGTAATGTCAAAAATCACTGATCACAGATCATTTCAAATATAACAATAATTAAAAAGTTTGAAATATTTCAAAATTACCAAAATGTCAGAGACACAAAGTGAGCAACTGCTGTTGAAAAAATGGTGCCAACAAACTTGGTCAATGCAGGGTTGTCACAAACCTTCAATTTGCAAAAAACACAGTATCTGTGAAGCGTAATAAAAAAGTTCAAGAAAAGGAGCTATGTCTGTAACACCATTTTTGTGGGGTAGAAAAGAGTAAAATCCCTGGACTATTTCAAATTGTAATACTTTATTTTAAATCTTAAGGGAAGTTATACATTCTGCACAAACCTTTTAATATAGGTTTACTGATTCTTTCTCCATATGTCTTATGAAAAAAAATTCAAACATACACAAAAGTACGAAACTGAATGATGAACTATATGTGCCTGTTCCCCAGCTTCAAATATTATCCACATTTTGAGTTTTTTGTCTTCAATATTTAAGTCTTTTTTTCAATATTAGACAACCATTTTTAAAGAATTGCTTCATGTAAAGCTTATTATACTTCATGAAAATGTAACTTCATTTTCAATTTAATTTCCTATATTTCCCTCTACAATTTATATAGGAGTGTGTATTCATTCCTATTTAAATTAACTGAAGTGCTCCAAGGTGGTTTTTTTAAAAAAAGCAATATAATGACAAACAAACATATAAGTTTATATTAATTTTAATATTTTATTTTATTCTTTAAAAAAAAATTTTTTTTTATCCTCACCTGAGGACATTTTTTGCATTTATCTTCAGATAGAGTGGGAGGGAGAGAGGGAGGAAGAGAGAGAGAGAGAAACATCTATGCCAGAGAGACACATGGAGTGGTTGCCACTCACACGACTCCACCTGGGGCCGGGCGCAAACTGCAACCGAGGTACGTGCCCTTAGCGGGAACCGAACCCAGGACTATCCGGTCCACGGGCCGACGCTATAACTGCTGAGCCAGACTGGCCAGGGCTAATATTTTATTTTTTTAAGAAATGTTTTTGATAGGTTATTCTGAAAATAAAACAAAGCCGAGGGATCTATAATATATTAGTGAGCTGAGGTTCATTTGTTATTTTAGTCATTCATTTATATAGCTTCCCATGGTTTCACCCTGCAGTGTGCTGCAGTTGGCTTGTAGTTTTTAAGAGGTGATGGGTAAATTTTTAGGAATTTTGTAAGCTGGTTATTAAAAACTTTATTAATATTTAAAATAGAATAAATTTTATTTAAAAAGGAACAAATACTAAAAAATTCATCAATATTTATTTATTTATTTATTTATTTTTTATCCTCACCCGAGGACATTTTTTTCATTTTTTGTTCAGATAGAGTGGGAGGGAGAGAGAGGGAGAGAGAGAGAGAGAAACATTGATGTGAAAGTGACACATCGAGTGGCTGCCACCCGCACGACCAACCAGGGCCGGGGACAAACTGCAACCGAAGTACATGCCCTTAGCGGCAACCGAACCCGGGTCTCTCGGGACCGCAGGCCGACGCTCTAACCGCTGAGCCAAACCGGCCAGGGCAAAATTCATCAATTTTTAATTATTTTACTATAATTTACTATTATCTATGCTCTGTGCTTATATATGTTTACTGTATTCTCATGGTGGAAGCATTATGTAATGTGCTACTGAGCATCTTTTCTCTACTCCGTGTTCAGTAACACTATGTTGGCAGCTTAAAGACGGTCATGGTGGGAATGTTTACCCCACAGATACAGACAAATGCCACAAATCAGAGCCATCCCTCACCCTGTCTGGAGAGCTAGTTGTTCACATCTGCCACCATGACACTGTTCCTACCCTGAGCACAGCTATGTGTCAGGCACTGCAGTATTATAAAAGATGTCTGATCTTTGAAATCTGAGCATAAAGATCCTCCTAATGTTACAATATTAATAGCACTTTAATAAAGGGCACTAGACAGACAAATGTGAATGGCAGGTCCTTAAGAAAACAAATGAAGAATAATGGTATGTATTAATACTTTTAAATATATGACTTGAAAGGGAAAACTAGTGAATGGCATCTATGGTTTTAATTGTTTTATTATTTGAATTTCAGAAGTACAGAAAAATGTAATTAGATGTTGACTTAAGTAATAAGAGGACTGAAAATACAATGTAAAACATATATATGACCCTTGATCATGAGTTTGATGTATGGGTCAGCCCTTCGTATCCCTGGGTTTCACATCCCACGTGGGGAAGCCACGGTTCCAAGGGACAACTGTATACATTGTTCTATGTCATTCATAGAGGGGACTCTAGCATCTGTGTATTTTGGTATCTATGTGTGGGGGGTGTCCTGGGACCAATCCCTAGCAGTTATCGATTGACAACTATCTATAGTCAAGTTCTAGGGAAGTCAAAAGTTACACAGGGATTTTTCAACTCCAGGGTATGTGTGGGGGGTGGGGTGGGGTGGGTGTCTGCATCCTAACTTCTGTGTTGTTCAAGGTTCAACTGTATATTCTTTAAACAATACAATATAAGGTTAAGGAAAATAAAAAAAATATAAAAAATATAAATTTAAAAAATATATAATATGGGAACTATCATATAGCAAAGAAGTTCAGTGTGTTTAGTAGGTAAGTAATTTATTATCAATTAAAGAAGTCAAAAAGTAAATCTATTTTTAAAATGAGGCTTTAGTTAAAAACTTAAAATGCCACCAAAATTTGTCAAACTTGTTTTGCCAGTTGATATTCCCAGAAATCAGAGCTCTGTCTGTCTAGTCTGCATTTATATTTAGTCTGGGCATTTAATCTCTCTTTTGATCTTAGTTTTGCCATACTGTAAATTGTTTTATAAGGCTTTAACATTAAGTTTGTTTCATAAATTGTAAAATCATTTTGTACTATCAAACAGCTTATTTTAAAATTGCTCAGAAAATACACAAAGGAGTAACAAAGAATTAAAATGAACACTGTGATTCTTTGTGTTTCTTTTAAGTTATTTACCTCTTGTGAAAGCTGTGTTACTTGGTCCTTTTGATGTTCCAGCTCTTTTAAAACCAATGAGTTTTGTTTTTCTAACTGAAGTACTCTTCTTGCCAAGTGGACACTAGGCAAATGAAATTAAAAAAAAATTAATGCTTAGAAAAGGGGAATGCTATCTAAAATATTCAAAATGTATGTGCTTGAAAGTTGACTTACCATTTCTTATTAATACTTAAATATTAACAGAGAAAATATGTAGTCCAATAATATTTTCAGATGTCAACAGTAAAGACCAATATTCCAATAACTCACAATTTTGAAAGTGACATTAAAATCTACATAATAACGTAAGATATATTGATTAGAACAGTAATGGTTTCTATCCTAGCTACATTATGATACTTGCTTGAAAAGACCACAAGATAGCAATTTACAGTTTTCTTAATTTTCATAAAAATTTCCCATTGATGAACAAACCAGGCAATTAGTTGAAACAATAAGCTTGCATTTAGAAAAAAATCAGTATTTACCTCAGACAACATGATACATTTTATAAACCAAAACACAACTATAGCCCTGGCCAGTTTGGCTCAGCAGTTGGAGCTTTGGCTGGTAGACCCAGGAGTCTTGGGTTCGGTTCTGGTCAAGGGCACGAACCTCTGTTGCAGTTTGGTCTTCGGCACTGGTCGGGGTCGTGCGGAGGGCAACTGATCGATACGTCTCTCTCATGTCGATGTTTCTCTCTCTCTCACCCTCCCACGCTATCTGAAGAAAAATAGAAAAATATCCTCTGGCGAGGATTTAAAAAAAATACCACACAACTAGATTTTCTATTGAAAGTAGAGATGGAAAATATGTATAAAAAGTGAAAAATGTCTATTGCACTGAGTGTAACCTTCAAATTTAGGTTATCTTTAGAAATTAAAATCATATTAAATGTGCAATGTTCCAATTACACTTTTAAGACACAAGATAAAAAAATCTCAGTTATAAAATCGTTTCTTCTAACTACTGGGGAGAAAAAGGCATAATTCTTTTAAGAACTATCAAGTATGTTGAGAGACATATTACTCCAAAGACCTGCTCTGCGATTCCAAACACTGAAAAATTTCTTATTTGTCACATTTTCATTTTCTCTGAGTTGACCTATTAATAATACCTTACTTGCAAAACCTCTTGGAATCCAAGAAGACAGGATGTTTTACCATGACAAGAAATAAAATATTTTCTTTCTAAATAAAACTATAGCACAAAACCAATTCTGTTGTATTTTTAATATTTTCTAATAGCAGATAAAGGAATACAGACAACACTCTGACAATAATACTAAATATCATCTTACACATCTATTTTTAAGAACTTGTTCTCATTTTTCCAAATAAAAAAGATGAGTTCTGGTAAAAGTTTATATAGTGAATTAGGTAGCTTATTTAGTTAGATATGCTCTAAGTTTCCATCCTTTCAACTGGCATAAGATATTGCCTTAATAATCAGCTGGAAAAGACACAATCCCTGTTTTTTTAACAATAATTTTTTACAAAAAAAATCCCAGCTTTATTGATATAAATCTTATTAATTTATATACCATGAAGTCTAACCATTTAAAGTGTACAATTCAGTGGTATTTAGTACATTTAGAGTTGTTCCACTGTTACTGTAACCTAACTTGAGAACATTTTTGTTGGCTCCAACAGAAAATTTGTGCCCATTAGTCTCACTCCCCATCCACCCTGCCCAGACCTAGGGAACCACTAATCTACTCTCTTTCTTTAGTATACATTTTTAAGGTGTTTACAGTTTTTGAATACCAATTTTTCATCCCCCAATCTAAAATACACCAAGTTCTCTCATATTTGATCTAAAATAAGGTCACTGCAAGCAAAATCAATCTTTTAAAAAAATATATGTTTTTACTGATTTTTTTAGAGAGAGGAAGGGAGAGAGAGGTAGAAACTTTGATGTGAGAGAGAAACATCGATGGGCTGCCTCATGGGCATGTACCCTGACCAGGAATTGAACTGGGACCTCTCAGTCCATGGGACGACACTCACTCCACTAAGCCACACCGGCCAGGCCAAAATCAGTCTTAATGCTAATTTTATATCACATTAACATTTTAAATCTGTTGATTATATTACATGTTTGCAAACATCTGTATTTTGTATCACTTAGGTCTGTTTTTTTTTAAAGGTTCATTTAAAAACCTTGATGTTATTTTCATTCTCTCTTTTTTTGTACACAGTAATTTCTCAATGAATGTATGTTGAAGGTATAGACCATATTTGTATAATGCTCAGTAGAGGAAAATGAACACAATCAAATGCTATTGCATAGAGTCAGTTACAGATTAAATGAAATGGGAAAAAAGGGATGCAAGAAAATGAGATGCAAAGGTCATCCATTACCAACATTCTGAAGAAGATAATAACTTGAAGATATCAAGCTTAAAAATATTAAGTAGCTCAAAGGGCTTGGGGGCTTTTTGTTTTGTTTAGAAACTGCATAATGCTCTTATGTAAATAAGGTGTGATACCACTTATCAATGCAAAATGTCACATGACATAAAACACAGAATTCAAGGAATTCTTGGTATGCTGGTGCTTAAGTCCTAACATTAGGGCTACCTCCTTCTACTAAGAATTTCCCTGATTTTGGTTGGAGGATTCTGAATGAGAAAAATCAACTGTAAATAGCAGGAAGATATCTTACTGTTTTTGTTTATTTGTTAATCCTCATCCAAGGATATGTTTCCATTAATTTTTAGATAAAGTGGAAGATGGGGGGAGAGAGGGAGAGAGAGAAAAACATCAATGTGAGAGAGACACATCAATTGGTTGCCTCCTGCACACACCTCGACCAAGGCTGGAGATTAGGAATCTAACCCGCAACGCTTTGGTTCACGGGCTGACACTCTAACCACTGAGCCAAACCAGCCAGGGCTATCTTATAATTTTTAAAAAATGGCTCATAAATGTGTTCCAGAGTATTCTGACTACTAGCTTATAGTACTATTATATTAAAAAAAACTTTCTAGGAATTGGTGCTGATGGTAATGACTGTGACTACTGTTATGAATGTTGATGTCATTTATGATGCATAATGATCATAATGTGAAAGACACTGTAGTACAATTGGTCTCCAATTGATCCACTGATCGTGTTTTAAAAATCACTTCCAAGTCAGTTGTAAGGCTAGCAGAACACATCTTATAGATATATTAAGGTCTCAGGTTGCTCAAAATGACACAATTAGCTCATGATGTTGTAGGGGAAAAAAGAAAAGAAAAAGAAAACAAGAACAAGAATAAAAAATAATACTGTGAAATTAAAAATATATATATATACACACACACACACACACATAACACAGAACACACAGGAGAAACAAGAAGTATAATTTTTCATCATTATAATACTTGCAATTAAAAATGATAAAAAAGAAAGTAATTTTTTTCTTGATCATGAATATCTATGACTGCAGAGAAGCAGGCTAAATTAGAAGAAACATTTATTAATTCAATAAGATATTCATGAACATGTTCTTTTAACATTTATTAAAAGCCTAAAATCTATATAGGTACTGGGAATACACAGTTTTCTACCCGGAGGATCTAACATTCTACTGAGGAAGATGGGCAAATAAAAAAATATATTGTGGTGTGCTAAATGAAAGGGCACACAGGAATGAAAATGAATACTTAGCAATCTGGTAAAGAAGCAGAGAAATAGCATCCTGGGTGGAAGGAAAAGCATAAGTAAAGCATGATCTATTGAAGAAAACTGTCAACAGTATGGCATTGATGGATAAAACACATGGTGCCTAGTGAGGGCTGAAGCTAGAGAGATATAGCCAGGGATATATGATGAAAGGCCTTGTGTGACAAGCAGAGTTTAAATTTTATCTTTAACTTGGTTAGGCATGACACGATCAGATCTGCACTTGAGAGAGTCCTCTATCAATACGTGGAGGATGGCTTAGAGAAGGAAGAAGACTTGAGCCAATTAGAAGATTAAGGTCATAGTCCAGACCAGTGGTCTCCAAAAGTAGTTATGTGCAAAATAATTCACTGAAGTGTGGGAAATATTATTTACATTTACTTTAATATTATGCATCTTTAAGTTTTTACTTTCTGTGTAGGTTTCATGTTATAATGTACATAATATATCAGTCATGTGACAATACATGCGTGTAACCTATAAATAAATATAAATACATAGACATATATTGATGGGTGCATGCTCAATTCTGTTCCAATAGGGATTCATATCAAAAAGTCTGGACACCACTGGTTTAGGCCAATTTTGTTGAATAGAAATATAATGTAAGTCACATATGTAATATAAAATGTTCCAGTAGCTACATTAAAAGTTGTACAAAGCCCTTATCTCCCATAATATGAAACAATTAACTCAAAGTAGATCAAAGACCTAAATATAAGAGCTAAAACACAGAAGTAAATCTTCACTAACCTGCATTTGGCAAAGGATTCTCAGATATGGCACCAAAAGCACAAGCAACAAAAGAACAATTAGATAAACTGGATTGCATCAAAATTAAAGTCTTGTGCTTTAAAAGACACCATCAAGACAGTGAGAAGACAACTCATGGAATGGGGAGAAAAAAATTTCAAAATATATATCTTGATAAGGGACTTGTATCCAGAAAATATAAAGAACTCATATCTCATCAATGAAAAAGATAATCAAATTAGAGCATTCACAACAGTGGCTTGCTTATGGAAAGTACAACTCTGCACTCCTTGTACTGTGATTTCCTTAGAGTACTATGATTGAGTTAAAACACATGTGCATTATAAATTTTCAAACATTCCTCTTGAAATGTTGTACAAGTTTAAATCCTCGTGAACTAGAATAAAATTCTCCAAGTACAGTAACTTTTATTTATTTTGTTCTCTAATGTATTCTAAATGCCTTGAATAAAAGTTGGTACAATAATTACTTGTTCAATAATAAACTATTGAATGAGTGCACTTTATATAAGACCTCCTGTTTTCTTCATACCTTAACCAACACTGGACATCAACAATCTTTAAAAGTTTTCTTAACCCTATAAATAAACAGTAGAATATTATTTTAAATTAAAGTTCTTTATTTGTGAGGTTAAACATCTTCTTATATGTTTGTCACACATTTGTATTTCTTACTTAATGAGTTGATGTTTATATCTTTTCCCCACCCACTTCAAATCTCACCTACATAATTAATTCTATTCTCTAGCTAAATTATTTAAAAATATCAAGGCCTTCTATAATCTCAACTGAACCAACATTATTTTCCACTAATGTCTACTCTACTTAATGACCCACAAACATGTTCTGTGTATTTCTTCCACTATACTGCTGCTGTTCCTCCAGTCTGAAGAAGGCAGGTTGTTCCACTGCTTGAGAGCTCACCTTTTCTTCCACTCCCTTCCAGTTCCACTTCCTCCATTCCTGACCACTGCTCCCTATTCCTCTAACACAGTGCAGCACTAATGATATATTTTGGGATGTTTCTTGATATTTTTTCATGTGTGTTCATCTCTTCTGCCCCCATAGATGCAACTTATGTGAAGAGAGGGGTTTTATCTCCTGTAGCATGTAATGAACAGAATGGGCAGTTAATACATCTTTTCTGATTGAATTTGTTTTAAGTGAATTTTGTTCAAATAAATACATTTCTAGAAAGCATAGTCCAAGGTTGCAGAGTGTCAATATTAAAGTACAACTAATACTCAGCATCTATGCATAGAACTAGTAATAAGTACCTGAAGTTAATAAGGGGAGAAGGCAAATGTCACAGATACCAAGTCACCTCTTCCATGTTTCAACCTCCTAAATCATTTAAAAAAAAATTTTTTTTTCCTTTATTGATTTTAGAGAGAGAGGAAGTGAGAGGGAGAGAGAGACTGAAACATCGATGAGAGAGAACATCGACTGGCCTCCTTCTGCATGCCCGCCCTGGGGATCAGGCCCACAACCTGGGCATGTGTCCTGACTGGGAATCGAACTGGCAACCTCTTGGTGCATGGGTTGACACTCAACCACAGAGCTACACCGACCGGACTCAACCTCCTAAATCTTTAAATGTGGCATGTTGTTGTGATAAGCAATTTGGTGTTATAGATGGGATTCTGTTTAGAAATCTTGGAAAGGGGGAGTTCAGTTGAACTGAAATTCAAAGCAAGACAAATGAAGAATTGCTCAACTAGAGTTTATGTCTCCTTAACTACATGCATGTACAATAAAAACCAATTCCTTCCAAATTCTTTATAATGAGTAACTATGAATACAGTCAGGGCAAATGAATCCTACTAAAGGTTATTTATTTATCTTTTTTGTATAGAACGTACTAACTCAAGAAAACTCTGCTTTGACAGGCTATCTACTGAGACAGTAAAGTAGGTACAACACACAATTCTTCTTTGTAATTATATTAACTGCCATGTGATTTTTACCTGTAAAGATTAAGATTCACATAAACTGAAACTAATAAAACAGAGTATGGTTTTGTATTTAAATATTAAACCAAAATTTCACCTGTTATCTGGTAAAATTATTCTGCTAAGAGTTATCTCTTAGAGCTCTCGTCACTTCTTGATTCCAAATAAAAGTTACTCTCTTGGACCTGTCAATGTCAGTACATCCAATTATTACATACAATTTCATAATAATTAGCTCAGCCAATGTGAACATGGCAGACCTCTATTTATATCTAAGATGTCTAAGCACAACAGAGGACTGATGCTCTACCCTGAGTCCTTTGATGGTTCTCTTACTATTACCAAAACTCCAAATAAACAAGTATATTTATTTAGATACTTGATAATTATGTTCTTGGTCTGATATAACACTTGGCTTTCAAAAACTTAAAAAAAAAAAAAACCCACAACTTTTTCAGTTTTAGGTCAGAGTTCTGTCGCTATAAGCATGGCATGAATAAATGATTTTTAAAAAGGGCTCATTAGCCCAGGTGTTGTGGCTCAGTGGTTGAGCATCGACCCATGCACCAAGAGGTCACCAGTTCGATTCCCAGTCAGGGCACATGCCCAGGTTGTGGGCCAAATCCCCAGTGGTGGGCATGCAGGAGGCGGCCAATCGATGTTCTCTCTCATTGATGTTTCTATCTCTCTCTCCCTCTCCCTTCTACCTCTCTAAATCAATAAAAAAAAAAATTAAAAAAAAAAAAAAAAGGGTACATTTGCCAGAGTGATTCCAGCTTCAGAATGCTTTAGGTTGGTCCTTGTACTGCCTGCTGTTGGCAGTTATTTAAAACTAAATAGTGGTCTCATGCTGATTATCTATGTTATATGAGACTTTCTCTAGTTTCAAGTTGATCATGAATAGACTAGCATTAACTTTTCAAAGGACTAGCCCTAAAACCAACTCATACGAAATAAGTGTAGCTTTTCCTAAGGACAAAATGAGAACTCATATATATGAGAACAAGGAGAGAAAAACAAATTTTTATTATGCACAAAAGTTTCCTAAAGGAAATAAAAGTTTCCCTGGTTTTATTTTTCCTTTGTTACAAAGCTCAATCAACTGTGAAAATTTCAACTTAAAGCTCTTTATAAAACTAGGCAGAAATCCAAATAAAAGGTCTACAATATGCATTAATCTGGCAATTTGAAGGTTTAAAAACCTCCAGAGAAGTCTCCACATTCAGATCTTCGAAAACAAACAGAGAAGCACACACTAAGACCACGTAGTGCCTGGGTGTTACCCAGGTTAAAGAGCATAACCAAACCATGTAACCAGAAAATCTTGTTTGCTATTTTCAAAGTAATCATGACCGAAACAAAAACATTACTTCAGATTTTCAAGTTTAGTCAAGTCAAGAAGTGCCCATTTTATTTTAATCTATTTTAATTGTATAAGCCCTTTTAACTTTCTACAATGTTGTTCAGAAAGAGTTTAATACAATATTCAGTTATTGTTCCTATCTCTATTGAAACTTCAAAATGAGAGTAACCTTATTTACTAATTATAATGTGTTTAAAATATATTTTTGGGAGTTATTTTGCAAAGTAATTTTGAAAAGTTAGCTTTGCCACTTCTTTATAGGAGACTGGCATAACAGTATGTCTTAAGAAACTGATTGATATCAAAGAAAGTGAATCTCAAAACTAGTTTCATGTTCAGGGCATGTCTCTACTAATTATTTCAAGAGGTCTCATTAAAATTTTTAAACAAAATTGTTATATATAAAAACTCAAATTGTGCCTAAGGTTTTTTTTTTACTCTAAAATCAACTATACAATTTACTTTAAGAAACATTAATTGGCATAACAAATTAACATTTATTGAACTCTTTGCCAGGCACTCTGAACTTTGCATCCATTTTCTCATTTTAATTTTTAATCAAGCTTGGGTAGCAATTGCCAACTAATGAAAAATTTCGGTGGCTATCTAATTTATTAACAGCAATATAGCACTCAAAAACAGAAGGCCTAAAAATTAGTTTTGGATAACCAATAAAATTTATCTTTTTAAAGACCATTCAATGAGATAAGAGAATGTTCAGGGTAGAATTATAAGATTAAAAAAAAAAATCTAAATTATATACAATAATATCCTAAATATATACGAAAAATATATTATCTGTATACATTTAAAAATTGTTTTATGTTTTTATTGATTTTAGAAACAGAGGGAGGGAGAGAGAGTGAGAAACATCGATGTGAGAGAGAATCATCAATTGGTTGCCTTCGTACTGAGGACCAAACCCGCAACCTGGGCATGTGCCCTGATAGGGAATCGAACTGGCGACCTTTTGGTGCATGGGATGACACTCAACCAACTGAGCTACACCAGCCAGGGCTGTATAAATTTTTGAATAGTATCTTTGGATGGCAGAATTACTAGGAATTTCCCCAATTTTCTAAAACAAACATGTATTATTTTTATAATAAGTAATCCCCTCCACTTAAGTGTTACCCTAAATACCTAAATCTGGTTGTTGAAGATATGAGATTTGAAATCAAATTTAATTTGAATAGAATATATTGTGCAGTAGTTGGGAAATAAGGTCCTTTGAAAGTTTAATATATTTTGATACAGATGAGGTATAATGAAAACTTTATTATGCAAATATTTCACTTGCTGTTCTAACTAAGCTATTTTATAATACACCTTAAGTTCCCATTGCTTTAATTCCAAATGTGAAAATTAAATATAGATTCTCCCAAAAGCTATATTGTTTTTACTTTAAATTAAACAGAGCACAAAGCCATTGACTTCTTTATAAATATCCATTAAGAAATCAAATATGGACTCTGCAAACTTCAAAAATGCACCAGACCCTAAACAGGGATATTCTGTGCCATTGCTCATTTTTGTGCATACAGTAGGCACTCAATAAAAGTTGTTGAATGAATGGGCAAAGGAATGCATAAATGTCCTCTTTGCATATCTAGACGTACTTTCCCTTCACTCAGTTTAGATGACCTGAGAAGCACTTCCTCAAAATAACCCTCTGGTTCACCATTAGAAGAATGTCTGGCACCAGCTGGTAGGAGATATTAATAGCATGCCCATTAGGCACTTGTTCAAGGCACACAGATAGCTCAGTGATAAAATCTTTAGAAATATTTGGACAGTTAAAATTATTGGAATATGAATCAGTTGTGGTTCCTTAAATCTTCTCTCTAAATTTTAAGAAATCAGTATCTATTTTGGAAATTCTTAAAAAAATAAGCAATACTTGCTTTCAATTTGGGAGGAACTCAGTATTTGGGCTAAAGAAAGAAAGCTTACAATTGCAAAATTCTTTTTTTTTCTTTCTGTGACAAAATTCTTTTGAAGATGCTAAAATAGAGAAGAGAACGGACTTTTTCCTTCAAATTTCAATATTTAGTATTTTTGTGATCATTTATCACTGATAAAGAAGTAATTTGTCAACAAACCTATATTTTCATTCCTCCCTAGGCAACATAATGCTCAAAATCAGAGATATGCTGAAAATTACAGTGTCCTAGGTCACCTTTAGTGATCTTTGGAGGGACTTGGGGAAGAATGGGAATGGGATGGGACTATAACCAATTTTTCAAATAATACATAATTCAGAAATACATGTATCCTTACCAGACAGAATGAACCAGTCCAGCTACTAACTGATACTTGGTAATAATCTATACTTGATCTAAAACTTGCCAGGTATTTAATCAGCAAGAGACACAAATTCTAAGCATCCCTTTACTTCTATAAAATGGTCTATATCTTAAATCACTTTATATAACCATAGAGATATTTTATTCTCTGAGGTATTGCTTCAAAGTTTCTACAAAAGTATTGGTGTTAAGATGAACTGTTTTTCTTTCTTAGTGTGTAATGTCTCTAAGGGTTTAAATCTATTCAGATTAAAATAAAAGATAAACAAGCAGCTTTGAGTCCTCAAATACTCAGATGAAGAGACAATTCTACTAGGTATCTACAAGGTAGAGAGAGTGGGGAATAAACAAGAATAAGATGTGGTTGCTGACCTTGAGGAACTTTCCATTAGCTGAAGAAATAATATGGGAAATGAGAGCTAATGAGATAAGATAAATGCTTTATAGTACAGTATGAAGAAATTAGATATTTATAGGCAGACATATATACTACCCTCATTCTGTATAAAGAAGCAAATGAGGCTGGAGAGGTGGGGACAATCGGAAGGACTTGTAATTCACCCGAAATTAATGTGAAAATAAGATTAAGATGGTGTCATTATCACAGAATCTAATTCCAGAAAAATTTTATTGTATGCTTCTATTTTACCAATCATTAAACTCACTAATAAATATAGCAAATGCACGATTATTACTTACTGTGTTTTATTTTGTGAGCAATTTAATATTTATGCATACTAAGAACAAAGTAACTTTGTCATGCAACTCAGCACACTATCAAAAAGTATATGTATTACATGTAACTCAAATGGATAAGTAAAACAAATATATATTGATTTTACCTTTGCTTTAGTCGTCTTTTGGCAGTTGTGGGAACATTAGCACCATAGCCATAGGAGAAAAGAACCCTTTCTGCCTCATCTTCATTTTCAACTGGAAAATATCAAAAGTGTGTATTGTGAAATAATTTTTTTCTTAAGAAGGATGGCAGAAGTAAAAATAAAAGAGGTCATAATAATGAATTAGGGAGCATAAAAACATTAAAAAGGGGTAACACATAATCTCAATCAGGCCATTTGTAAGCAGAAGCATATTTCTTAAAGTATATGTTTGCATTTAAAAGGTATAAAGGAGTACATCATATGACAGGATAAGTTTTCTTCTTGTAAAACATCACAATACAGATGTTGTATTCTAAATGATTCAAAGCCTTTTGCATGAAAATATATAATTATGAAAAATGAATAACATCAACCTTATTTCTTCCCTTCTTAATAAACAAATGCCTATTTTTATTTATTTATTTTAGAGAGGGAGGAAGGGAGAGATAAAACATTGATGTGAGAGAGAAACATCAATCAGCTACCTCCTGCATGCCCCCTACTGGGGATCAAGCCCGAAACCCAGGCATGTGCCCTGACTGGGAATTGAACTGGGACCTCTCAGTCCACGGGACGATGCTCAATCCACTGAGCCACACCAGCCAGGCAACAAATGCCTGTTTGTAATTAGAAAAGATGTTCATTATTTTGTCAGAAGAACAACTTTATCTTAACTGGTAATAATGAAATTAATCACTTAAATAGGATGCTCTGTGAAGAAAATGTGCAATACTAAGAATGTATTGATGGCTTTTAAAAAATTATAAAAATATTTCGGCAAAACCATTTCCTTCTAAATTCTGCTATTGTCACATCACTTCACCAAAGAAATTTGAACTAACAGGTTTTTTTCAGAGGTAGAATTATTAGTTGTAAGGGACATGTGGAAGCAAGAGATGATACATGCCATTGGCAACAGTGTCAGCTACCATGGCTTCAGATCCAAACTGAGTTCTCCAGTTCAGATCTATCAGAATTAGAGCAGGCAGTTAGATACCTATCTCACTCCTGTCTCTCTTAAATAGTTCTAAATCCAGAAGGAAAAGAGTAAATTTAGTTAACATCTTAAAAAACCCATCAGTCAGATACTAATGGACATCTAAATTTGAGTTTAATACTTACTGAAAGATATGACTGTGTCTTAGAAGCACAGAGCAACTAAAAGAGTGCCACTCTTTTCCCCATGCTCAAGGGACTAGGAAGGTGTGCGGAGACGGACATTCACAGAGAAGGCGCAGGAAGGAATTACGTGTGTGAAGTCACAGCTGTGAAGTTTTAATACAATTGTGAGAAAAGTGACTGGAATTAGTCTGGAGTACAAAGGTAGGTTTAATTGTAACTATGAATGGGACTTGTTTGCTAGGCTAAGGAGTTTGGAATTTATTTTACAGTCAACAAGAAATTAATACAGGTAGGTGACATGACCAATAGATTTTTGTTGTTGATAATGATACTGTAGAAAAAAAAATTTCAATAACAGAGAAAAATATGGCCTATATTGGTAGCACAAAGAACTCCTCATAAGTTACACTAACCAGTTGAGACATGTTCCATAATAGCAATGGAGAATGGAGAAAAGAATCTCAATTTTAGACAACTGAACTTGTGTGAAGGTGAGGTGAGTCACTAGATAGAATAAGGGAGAAATCAAGACTGATAAAAACTAGTTGGTAAATTAGAAAGCTTTAACTTTATTACCAGATCAATAATACAAGAAAATTAGAAAGTTTCAAGGAGGGAAGAGAAAATATAAATAATGTTAGATATTCAATGACTGTAAGAACTCCACAGAGACCTGTGAAATCCCTAACTGATAATAATTGAAATTGTGGAAAGGGATAAGATTATCCAGAACTGAAGAGGATGAAGGGAAAACCCCCTGGGAACTATTAGAGTTAGACAAGAAGAGAAAAAATTGATGGAGAAGAAACAGTCAGAGGTAGATGATTCAAGAAGCAGCAGAGGGGTTTTAAGAAATGTGACAAATGCCTAGCAAATGTTTCAAGTAGGACGAAGAATGGATAGAGGGTCCCTGAATTTGACAACTAGTAATCTGATTTTCATTTTATATTTGAATTTATTTAGCTTCTAGGCAATATTTGTATTATTAATTAATTAATTTTATTTTACTTCATTTTTTCCATTACCATTTATCCCTTCTATGCCTTTTTCCACCTCTACCCACTCCCTCCGCAATATTTGTATTTTTTAAAAATATATTTTTATTGATATTTTTAGAGAGAGAGGGAGACGGGGAGAGAGGTAGAAACATCAATGAGAGAGAAACATCGATTGGCAACCTCCTGCATGCCCCACACGGGATCGAGCCCACAACCCGGGCATGTAACCTGACCAGGAATTGAACCAGCGACCTCTTGGTGCATGGGATGATGCTCAATCCACTGAGCCATACCAGCCAGGCGATATTTGTATGTTTAACAGCTTGATGAGATGTTAAAAACTAAACTCCTCAAAAATCCAAATAACACAGTTATTTGATTATAAAAAGCAATTCAAGTATAAACAGGATATTGTAATTTGCCATGGTTATACCTTAACAAAAAAAGTTTAAACATCTTCATGTCAGCTGATATTAGCTGAATTAGATGGTAATCCCTTGAATACCGTAGTATTAAAAGAATGTTTTGCATGTACATTTTTTGAAATTTCGGTTAATCAGTAAGTATTCATAAAACAAGGATAAAAATATTCTAATTTCCAATGTGAATGCATATAGAAGAGCTTAGTTTTTTGATCTTCCAAGTACAGGTAAATATATTTTATTCTAAGATGGTTTTAAGATGGCTTATACAATATCATAGCAAAAAGTAATCTCTACATTTCTTCTAAAAATTTTATTTAAAAATATTTACACATATAAAAAGTTGAAAAAGGTGTACAGTGTACACCCATGTACACAATATCTGGATTGTAAATTAAACACTGAAGTATATTTATTTATCACGCATCCTTCCATCCCCAATCAATCCATGAATCTATCTTATTTTTTGGGTACTGTATTCCAAAGTACATTTCAGACGTGTGCCTTTCAAACCCCAACAGTTCAATATGTAAATAATCAACTATAGTTCAATATTTATTTATAGTTCTTTTGCAAAATATAAAATTTACATATAGTAAAAGGTGCAAATCTTAAGTATGCCTGTTAAATTTACTTATCATTGTATTGTGATTGTTTTGTAATTTGAAAATAGTTTTACTCTTCCTTCTATCTTTATACTTCTTTCTTGTCTTATATTACTGAGTAGGAGCTCAATTTCAATGTCTAATATAAGTTATGAAAATATAATCCTTGCCCTGATGTCTCCCTTAAAGGAAGATTTAATATTTCATCATTAAGTATGATATTAGCTATAGGTTTTTTTGTAGATATTCTTTATCTGATTGAGGAAGTTCCTTTTATTCTTACTTTGTTTCAACAAAGGACATGTGTAAAATTATAGAGCTAAGAAAGACTATGGCACTTTCAAGAGGATATAATATGCTATGAGATGGTAAGGCATGAAAAGTAGAAAAATAAATGAGTCTAATCATAAGAAAGTCATACTAAGGAATTTGAATTTAGGCTGTCTTAAGATGAGAGAGGCATTAAAGCTCGTGCATAGTATGATCAAACTTGTACTTTATAAAGATTACTTGGACTCTAGTGAAGAAACTGAAGATAAATTTGAAAACTACTGCAGTTATCAGACCTGGGAAATGGAAAAAAGACGATGAATGGAATGAAATAACAGTTTTTCTTAAATTTGCCTATAAATATCACAGTTAATGGTGAAATGTTAATTTAAAATATTCTCTTACAATCAGGGATAACACAGGGGGAGAAAAAAGTAGAAATAAGAATCAAAGATCATAACATAGTACATTCAAAGAATTTCTATCTGTTGTTCACAACTCATTCGAATGTTATCTCCTCTCTTAGGTATTCCTCAGCACCAAGGTTGAATGAACTCAGGATGTCTTCTGCACTTTCACCGACTGCCTCTCTCTTGCTAATAGCACTTAGCTCACTACTTTAATTATCTGTTACAATGTTTGTCTCTCCCAGTAGACTAAACAAGGAACCCCTATAAACAGGCATTATTGTATGATCTCCATATCCCCAAATCCAGGCATACGTAAACACTTAATAATTGCTGAACGACTGAACTAAATAAATGAAAAGATAAAATCTACCATGGTTAATTAACCTATTTATTTATTTATTATCCTCACCCAAGGGCATTTTTGCATTTATCTTCAGATAGAGCAGGAGGGAGAGAGGGAGGAAGAGAGAGAGAAACATCGATGTGAGAGAGACACATCAAGTGGTTGCCACCCACACAACCCCAACTGGGCTGGGGACAAATTGCAACCGAGGTACATGCCCTTGGCGGGAACCAAACCCAGGACTCTCTGGTCCGAGGGCCAATGCTCTAACCGCTGAGCCAAACTGGCCAGGGCAACCTATTTATTTTTATCTCAACTACCAGAATTAAGACTAATTTCTAAAATATAAAATATTCTTTTAAAAAAGTCACCAATTATATTTGAAAGACATATACCAAAGCTGTTTTAGAAACAATACCAGGTTCTTGTGCTGTCCCTCGCCAACCCCCCCAAAAAAAGCTGTGTGTGTGTGTAGGGTGTTGTGGGAGGCTTACTTTCTGCAGTTTGCATTATTACTTCATCAAGCTCTTTTTCCAGTTTCTCGTAAATGTCTAGCCTCGCCTGATGCTCGGAGTTCCGTGCCTGAAGTTCAGTAATGCGCTTTTCAGAAGAGGACTGGAGACTATAATATTCTTTAGTTAAAACCTAATAGTGAAAGAAAAAAAGATTTACAAAGGCAGATTAAATAACAGTTAAGACAAAAACATGATATAAAAATATTTTTAGTTTCTTTTTCTTTTTTTAATGATTTAGATATGAAGTGAAAGTAGCTCAACTGAGATGACTGAGAGTAAAATACCATTATTTCTACAGGAAAAAATTCAGTTTTCTTTTTAAAAAAAATCCTTACCCTAGGATATTTTTCCATTTATCTTCAGACAGAGTGGAGGGAGGGAGGGAGGGAGAGAGAGAGAGAGAGAGAGATCGACACGAGAGAGACACATCGATTGGTTGCCTCCCGCATGACCCTGACTAGGACGGGGGACAAAGCCGCAACCATGGTATGAGGTATGTGCCCTTGACCAGAATCTAACCCGAGACTCCTTGGTCTGGGCTGATGCTCCAATCGCTGAGCCAAACCGGCCAGGGCCAATTCAGTTGTTTTTAACTGAAAATTACAAACCACTTCATTATATAATTGAATAAAAAACAAATTTAAATCTTGAAAGAGTTATAGGAGTAAGACTTGTATTTGCTTGTTAGAATTAAAAAACGCAATAGCCCTGGCTGGTTTGGCTCAGCGGTTAGAGCGTCAGCCTGTGGACTAGAGTCCCGGGTTCGGTTTCCGCTAAGGGCACGTATCTCGGTTGCAGTTTGTTCCTGGTCCCACTTGGGGTCGTATGGGTGGCAACCACTCGATGTGTCTCTCTCACATAGATGTTTCTCTCTCTTCCTTCCTCTCTCCCGCTCTATCTGAAGATAAATGCAAAAATGTCCTCGGAAATTGATATTTCATACTGAAAAAAAAAAAATATCCTCGGGTGAGGATAAAACAAACAAACAAACAAAACGCAGTAAAGTCATACTTATTTGGAGGTCATTTATCTGGAAACTGCAGTCATTTGAGAAACGCTTATAAAGCTATGTGCAAAGTGATACTCATAATGGGCCCCTTCAGGTTGCCACCAGAGCTTATTTTATCTACCTTTGCCATGTTTTGAGTAAGATTTTTGGTTTCTTGAACAATCATAACTTCAAAGCAACAAATCAAATGTAAATGTGAAGTGTTACTTAGGGCAGTATCAAAATATGACTTCATATAAAAAGAAGGGATAAAAATTATAAAAGCAATACAAAAGGCATGAAAATGGAGTTATTTTGTTTAAGAACAAAAAAGTCCTATATTCTTCAATGGTAATTCATTGAAGTAAATCACTATGATGATGAGGTCACTAAAAAAGGAGACATTTCTAGTGACAAAGGGATGTTTTAATGCCTAAATTCAATTCCAATTATCTAGAAAGTTTACAGACGAGTACAGACTTAATTATGGAGTGGTATTACACCTGCTTCCTAACACAGCAAAAGATGTAGTATTTCCTGAGAAGCAATAGAATATTATGGTTAAAAACATGGTTTGGAGCCAGAAGGATTTGGATTTCAATCCTACCTTTGGCCCTTATTAGTTGTGATCTTAGGCAATTACTTATTCTTTCTAAGTCTACCTCAAAATATTGTTGGAGGATTAAATGAGATGTTAAATTCAAAGAGCTTAGCAGAGTGCACAGAACATAGTGTTGAAAAATACTATTACTATTATAAGAAATACAATTATAAAAACTTGTAGAAATTACAATTTATTTTTCCTTAATCTATTCTATCTCATTTCCTTCAATTATTTCCATTAAAATTTCTCTCCCAAATAAATTAAACATTATCCCCCATCCTCCAAATATATTCCTTTGGAGGGTGAAGAGAGAATTGCATGGGAATACTATTTTTAGGATGATTTCTAATGTCCCTGACTGGGTCAAAAAAAGAAAATTCAAGTTTTAGCATTATTTCTTCTTGCCAGCTGGTAACGTGTTTTCTAGAGACTTATTAATTCATTATAAAGAAATCACTACACAGTGAAACAATCTAGGGCTTTCACAGAGTTCATTATAATGGGATGTCATGCATTAAGAAGCTGGTTGCCGATAGCACTTATTAATTCCACTGTCACAAGAGAGGATCAGTAAGGACAGTGTTAAATGACGGTTCCCACAGAACAGCTGATACTGTTCATCTGTATCCCACTTCCCCTAACAAGCAAAAAACCACACAAAGAAAAACTGCTGAAAAAGATATCTAAAGAGATAAAGAATCAAAAAGTTGAAAATAGGATATTTCATAAAATATTATTATAAGATGAGATTTTAAAGTAGTATTAAATTGAGAGATATAATTTAAAATTCTCTCTTCAGAACATAGAGGAGAAATCTCCAGAAACTTCCGATCGGGGTGTCTTCCAACACCTCTGTACATCATGGGGGAGGATTCCCTTTTAGTATGGATTTGTCTAAGTGACCGCTCTGAACAAATTCACTACTGTTTCTGAAAAGCCAAAGAAGATCTTTATTATTAGACTTATGGAAGGCTATTCTATTAAAAGGTCTTCAGGCAAAACCAATACATAAACATTTGAGTTTAAACATGAATATATAAAATAGGTCAATTGCTTTTAGGAATCCATTAAATATCAAGCTCTCAGTGGATAGTTCCTCCCTTTAAATAACTTAATGACAATACAAAATCACAAAATTATATATATGTATAAAATACAAAATTATAGGCCAATAATTGTTTTTAAAAAAGACAAAATATAAAAAGCCAGTGTTTTGAGAGCCTTTGCCAAATGATAATTAAGACAAAATAGTTGTCCAAATTATAAATACATGAGAATATTGGGTAAAAGCCACAGAAAAATACATAATTGTAATAATCTTTACCCTTCACAAAATTATTTTTCTGTAAATTCATTTTAAATAAGAATTGTCTTAGAAACACCTTCTAGTATTTCAGAAAAATAGATTCAAACAATGGCACTAAATTAGCACTCATCAAGCCATTCATTCACTCATAAAATATTTATTGAGCATCCACGATGAGCAAAGTTCAGTTAGGCATTGATGATGCAATGACAAATAAATAGTCTCTGTCCTCTCAAGGCTTCTAGTTTAACAGAGGAGAAAATGTACAGACATTCCCCTAAAGCCTCAGTTTTATCAATCAGAGTTTTTAGGATCACAGTATTTTTCACAAAGGTGTTTTTTCACAAAGACATTTACACAGAGGAATACCATAATTACTACTCACCAGCACCCACTGACCAAGTGGGTAGCTCTATGGGAGAGTAGTTTTCATACTGCAAGTTGCAACCTTTACAAGGTCATGAAATCAATTTGGATTGCAACCAGCTAAAAGTAACAAAATAGAATGGTTTAGAAAATATCAGCACTGTATGCTGTAAAGCATTGTTTAGTGAAATGTACTACAGAGAGAAAGGAAGCTTTTCTCTATTTTCTTATGCATCCCAACCCCCTGCTCCAAGACACATCCTTAAGCACAATCATTCAATAGGAAAAAGGAAAAGGAAAGTCATTTTGCTAGGAATTATTAAATTTAAATCATGGAAAACATAACTTGCAAAAGATGAATTCCAGATCAGCTAATCTAATATATTATCATCAAAAATGTATGGAAGAATCTGCCATAGTAGATAGATTATGACTACAGCAGTTTCCCAAAGAAGGTATCTGAAAAAGGTCTTAAATGCTGAACACTGGTTTGCTTTAGCAGAGGACACCATCTACAATTTTTATTATGTTTTTTTAAATATGTATGTATTTCATATCATTTTCATGTTTTCCCTAAGGCTTTATTTTCTGAGAAACCCTTTATCTTGTTAATCTTAGTTTTATTTATCAAAGTACTTTTCAGACATGTAATATCTGAGATATTGCAATGAATACTTACATGTTAGCTGTTTCCCCCAAATCTAAAATATTAAAAAACATGACTGCATGTAATTATATGATGCATGAATACAGCAAACTATGCAACTTATACTAATTGAAAATCTTCTAATTATCTATTATTAGACATTTGAGTCACTTCCAATTTTTAATGTAATAAATAATACTGTGATGTATACCAGTAATATAAACCTTTATAAGCATCTCATTATTTTGTTAGGTAAAATTCCTTTAACTAAAATTCCTGGATCAATTTTTTAAGGACATTAACCAGATCACCATATTGTTCTCAAGAAGGGATGTTCCATATTCTAACTGCATGAGATTTCCTATTTAAGGGTACTATCGCCAGCACTTTAAAAACAACAAACAGACCTACACAAAGTTGTAAAAACAACTTTAAATGCACATTTTTTTATTTATTAGGGAGAATACATACTTTCATTTATTTCGTATCAATTTGCACTTCTTTTCTTGGAAACATTCCATTCCTTCTTCCTACCTATTTATTGAGAAGAGGAACACAGGTCCTCTTGATAAGAGATCTTTTAAAAATAAGGACACAGGTCCTTTCTCATACATACACAAATATTATTTATAAGGCTCAATATTATATAGACCTTGTACTTATGGAGCTCACAAGGTGTTCTAATTTTGAAAGAAAAGTTTGTACATGTACCTCCAATTTTTTCTGATATTTTTCACATTCCAACTGACACTGTGTGAGATTTCTTGCAGTTTCCTCTTGTATAAGTTGAACACGCTCACTTTCAAAAGATTTTAATTTACTTTGATGGAGAAATTCTGTTACTTTGCTTTCTGTACTAAGTTGTAGTTCTCTGTACCTGAAAGAAGCAGTATAGTTATGAGACCTGAAATAAATGTTGATTTATATAAACATAAACACTACTTCTATTTTTCCACACCTCCATTTTATTATGCAGTTAATAACATTTATTCAGCAGAGCATTTGTAAATAATTTAGGTAGGCATATGTATGGAAACATGCTAAATCCAGAAAACAAAATGTACCAATTAAAAACTTCCTCTAATGCACCCTTATTTGCATGCAAAAGTTAATTATTGCCTGTTTATTATTATTATTATTTTCTAATATATTTAAAATAAAAAATGGTAAGATAAGTTTCAGTTATATTGCTTAAAAGGATTTAATTTCTATATATTTCACAGGCCTTCTTAAATCTACAGCATTACTTCCAAGCCTGCTATTTCAAAGTCTAACTTCAGATGGAGAATAATGGCATGAAATATTTACATTAAACATCAAATTCTTGAGACACTTGTAAAATAAAATTTTAGGTTAGTAGGCATATACATACTTGGATATTACAAGAAAACATAATGTACAAATTACAAAGAAATATATAAGTACAAGTAGTCTATTACAACACAGAGAAGGAACATTCTCTTCATTTCATAGGTATAACTAGTAATAAAAATATTTCCATATAAATATGGAAATATTTAACATATAAATCACCACCTATTGTAAATTTAAATATGCTTGATTATGTTCCAACAGAAAGCAAAACACAGACACATTATACGTTTTTAGAGTGCTATTCTGAACCTAGTATAATGCTAAATATATTACTAAAATTCGTTTATTCAAATGTTAATCAATATGCCAGGTAAATGTGGATACAATGGTAGACAAAATTTTTCCCCCCTTAAAGAACCTAGTTGTCTGGGGAAGATAGACAAATAAATATGAAAATTCAATGGAGTATGTTAAGTGCTTAATTAGGGTAATTCCTGCATTCAATGGGAACATACAGGAAGGAGACCTAACTTGGTTTGTATAGGTGTGTGTGTGTGTGTGTGTGTGTGTGTATGGCAGGAGGAGGAGTGGGCTGGGAAGTATTCTAGGAAGAAGCAGCAAGAGTATGGGTAGGGCAGGAAAGCAGAGAGCATAGTCTGTTTAATTCATGGTATCTCCCTAAGTCCTTACAGCAACGATATTAGGTTTTGCAGAGGAGGAACCTGGGGCTTAGAGATATCAAATATTTCTTGAGTAGGAAGAAGCTGCTAGTATATTTTAGGTTGGGTCTCCAATCCAGCTATATTTGACCCTACAGAAATGACCTTTCCACTATTACATAATATTTTTTTAAAAACTATTTTTACTTAAGTATAGTTGGTATACAACCTTTAATCGATTATATTAATATTAGTTTCAGGTGTACAATATAGTGATTTGACATTTTTATCTTACAATGTAATCACCACACTAATTCTAGTAATCATCTATCACGGTGCAGACTTATTCCTTTATTGACTATATTCCTCTTCACCTTTTGACTCATCCCCTATCCCCTTTCCTCTGGTAATTATCCCTCTGGTGTCTGTTTCTGAGTCTATTTTTGTTTTGTTTGTTTGTTTAGATTCCACATATAAGTGAAACAATGTGGTATTTGTCTTTATCTGACTGACTTATTTTACTAAGCATAATACCCCTCTAGATCCATCCATGTTGTTGCAAATGGCAAGATTTCACTCTTTTATAAATTGCTGCATAATATTCCATTGTATGTTTATCTGACCTCAGAAATGTCAGTTAACATGAACTTTCCAATTTTTTTTGGTCATTTCACACTTGTAAGTGACAAAAACAATACCATTCAAAGTATAACTGAGAAGACAGGAGTTAGATATTTGCTATAGGCTACTTCACTCTTGGCACTCTTATCTTTGGTAAAAGCACCTTACTCAGATTGGCCGAAGTTCCATTCAATTCATATTGGTACACATTATTCAATATATAGCAAGGCTTTAAGGTGCAAGTTAGCGTGTGTTTAATTTTTTAGAATGTTCTGGCATTAATATAAATAAATATATATAACATAATTTAAAAAATATCTTTTTATACAGACAAGCAACCATTAATTTTAAAAAAAATAATTTTTCTTGATTTTAGAGAGAGAGAAGGGAGAGAGAGAGACATTCATGAGAGAGAACATTGACTGGCCACCTCCTGCATGTCCCCCACTGGGGATCTGGCCTACAACCTGGGCATGTGCCCTGACCTCTTGGTGCATGGGTCGATGCTCAACCACTGAGCCACACCAGCCAGGTGGACATTGATTTTTTATTGAGACATAATACACATACCATAAAGTTCATTCTTTTAAGGTGTACAATTCACTTTTTACTGTACAATTCACTTGTTAAGTACATTCTCAAAGTTGTGCCTTACCACTATCTAATTATAAAACATTTCCATCATCCCAAAAAGAAACCTCATGCCCATTTAGCAGCCACTCCCCATTTCCTCTCCTCCCAAATCTTGGCAACCACGAATCTACTTTCTGTTGGTCTGTTTACTCTAGATATTTCAAATAAATGGAATTATATAATACATAGCCTTTTGATGTTTTCAAGGTTCATCCATGTTGTAGCAGGAATCAATAGTTCATTACTTTTTATGGCTGAATAATGTCCAATTGTATGAATATACTACGTTTTGTTCATCCATTCATCAGTTGATACTTGAATTTTTTTCTACTTTTTGGCTACTATGAAGAATGCTATGAACATTTGTGTAAACATGTTTTAATTTCTCTTGCTCATATACCTAGGAAAGAACTGCTAGGTCATAGGGTCAGTTTTTAAAACTTTTTGAGGAACTGCCTAACTGCTTTTCAATGTGGTTACACTACTTTGCAGTCCCACCAGCAACTATGAGAGTGTCAATTTCTCCACATCCTTATCAAAACTTATCATTGTCCAGCCCTGGCCAGGTGGATCGGTTGATTGGAACGTTGTCCCGTACACCAAAAGGTTTTGAGTTTGATTCCTGATCAGAGTACACATCTAGACTGCAGGTTCGACCACTGGTTGGGACACATGCAAGAGGCAACGGATCAATATTTCTCTCCTCTTCCCCCACATTCCTCTCTCTCTCTAAAAAAAAAAAAAAAAAAAAAAATCAACAAACATTTCCTCAAGTGAGAAAATAAAAAACAAAAGCAAAAACTTACCATTGTCCCTTTTTTTTTTTTTTATAGAGATAATTTAATTGATAACAAAGAGTAAAACAATTCTTAATTCCTTTTCTTTGGTGATTGAACTGCCGGAGTCAAATGGATAACAATATACAAGAATTCCCTTGAAGTCCTTGATCTTTTGCAGAAGTGCAAAGATGCCTGAGTTATGTGACTTGCATTTATTATTTTCTAGACACAAGTGCCAGTTGTTGTGCTTTCCAATGTATCAGCAGTTGCTACATTTTCCTTCTTGTCTTCAGGTTTCATGGCAGAAAACAGAAGTACTTCTTGGATGTTCCTGGAGTCTGTGAGAAACATGGTGACTCGTGGATGCTCGTGCCCCAGCCAGCTGTGGGGGCTGCCCGTATTCCAGGGCAGTCCTGAAGCTTTCGTCTATGAACATGGCATCATACCATCAGTGGCGTTGGCCTGTTTTTTGAAAAGTTGCCACTGCCTCATGGGGTCATTTAGTTCAGTGTAGGCAATGCATTTTTCTTTCTTCATGACAAAAAGCTCAAAATGCTGTCAGACCCTCTTTACAGTGATACCATTTTGCCAAAGAGCTCATTATCTATGGGTGATCACACATGAATGTAGGATTGATGTACGTCACTTCCAGGAACTCCCCAACAAACTTATCAAGGAGCCTGGCTATGGTCCAAGGTGGAGGGCACTCGACATTTTTTTGCCACACAGATATCATCAAGAATTTGTGAGTTTCTTCAGTTTCAAAGAGGTTGGTTTCCAGCAACTTCACCCCCAGGGTCTCAAGCTCTTCTACCATGCTGATTTTCCAGAAGGGTAGGGTGAAGTCAATCTCATAGCTTGGCTCTCTGGGCCATCTGGATAGTTGGTGACCTTGTAACTGCCTGCAGTGTGCTTCACCATCCATGAAATCATCCTCTCTGTGATTTCCTTGAGATCATCATAGTCTGCGTAGGCCACGTAGAACTCCCAGGTGGTGAACTTAGGTTTGTGAGTCAAATCAATTCCTTCACTCTGGAACTGGTGTCCAATTTCATAAATCTGATCAATGCCACCAAGAACCAGCATCTTATGGTAGAGTTTTAGAGCAATTCTCATATATAAATTCATGTCCAGCTCATTATGGTAGGTGATAAAAGGCTTGGCTACAGATCAACCTGAGATGATGTTCATCAAGGGAGTTTCAATCTCTAGGAATCCCAACTCTCCCAAGAAACTTCTTATGTACGTGAAGATATAGCAAATGATGTTCAGCTCACCCTTCTTGGTTTTCCCAGGATTCCCCTAAACTCCAATTATGTCTCCCCAATATAGTTTGCTATTGATAAGAATAAATTCTTCTTCTGATTTATAATTCCTGGAATTGGAATTATATGACTTGCAACTTGACCCCCTTCTCTTCGAAGGTCATAGAAGATGAGTTTTCCCCCAGAAGCTCTTTAAAAAAAAAAAAATTGATATTTTGGAAAGAGAAACTTCTATGTGAGAGAGATACATCGATTGGCTGCCTCCTGCAAGCCCCCCACTGGGGATCGAGCCCACCTAGGCATGTGCCCTGATCAGGAACTGAACCAGGAACCCTCAGTCCATGGGACGATGCTCAATCCACTGAGCCACACTGACCAGGCCCAGAAGCTCTTTTGGCATGTATTCTACCTGTCACCTTTAAAGTAATGTCACTTGGGTAGTCCCCAGGTTGCAGGTGACTGTATTGTTGAAGTGAGTGAGTGAGACAGCTACATGGAACTTGTGTGGGTATGGGTCTTCCCTGTTGACCTTTAGTTGGGGGCCTGCTAGGCTATGGATATTATAGTATTGGTTTGGGTCCAGGCTCTCCTCCTCAGCACCCACATCATTGTCAGTGGTGTGGTTGGTGGGAGCAGCACTGGCCTGGCTTAATTGTTTCTTATTGAGTTTCTTCTGCTTGGCGTCCTCCTCCGCTTCCTTCTCAGCTTTCAGGCTTCTCTTTAGCTCATTTTGCTCAGTTCTGCCTCACTGCTGTCCACATTCACCTCAGGGCTCTGCACTATAGTCATCTCTCCAGAGGCTGAAACTGAAAGCTCATTGTCCTTGTTTTTATTATAACCATCCCCATGGGTAAGAAGTAGTAAAAATTATTTTACTCAAAAATGTATTAATTCAACATTTTACTGACATGAAAATGTCTCTGTACTCTGGGAATAAGTTGTTTTATAAATGCAAATGTATAAAACGTGTGAAATCAATACCTACTTTGTATGCCTACTAGTAGAATACACTAGACCACATCACTAAAATAAATTCTGGATAAGTCATTTAGAATGTGATATTGATCTTTAAAATAATTTGTTTTGAAAAGATTAAACTGCAAAGTTTGCCTTCTTATGGATTCAGGACATTGTGGGTAATTCTGAGATCAATGCAAACTCCAAATAAGAAATTAAAGACTTAGCTTTTAGATTTCACCTCTTCTTATTCATTATATGGCCCATGAAAGCTACTTTTAGCACTATTACTCTTTCCTTATATTGAAAAGTTAAATAATAATAGTAATCTTCTAGAAATTTGAGAATACTGTTTAATAAATTGACGTAACAAATGACAATTCTATAAATCAAATGATAATTCTAAAGGATTAATCTTTTCCCATGTTGTTTATACAATGAATGTATCTCCCTCAAATAATTAGGTCTCTGTAATAATTATCATTTTAGTTTGTTATATTGAACTGTGAAACTGCAGAAGAAACATTAGAGATGTAAAAGCAGTTCCAGCAGTGAGGAGTGGACAATGGAAGTGTAACTTGAGAGTTTAAGGTAACTTCCTCTTACTTGTTTTGCTAATATAACTGGTCACAGTATACTGTGTTGACTCATCTTCTCATTTTATTCTCTTAATGTAAACGAACATTCTCTTATTCAAACAAAGTCAATATTACTTATATGTTAACAACTCTTTTTTTCTTTATTGATTTTTAGACAGAGAGGAAGGGACAATGAGAGAGAAACATCGATGAGAGAGAACATCAACTGGCCACCTTCTGCACGCCCCCCACTGGAAATTGGGCCCACAACCTGGGCATGTGCCCTGACCGGGAATCGAACCGGCGACCTTGTGGTGGGTGTACACTGAGCCACACTGGCTGGGCTATATGTTAACAACTTTATATTTGATATTCTAATTCACCATAGTAAGAGGTCAAATTTCCTATAAAGTTTAAGTATAATCAGAATCTCCAACTATCCTCATCTCAGGCCCCAAATTTGGCTAGATTATTCTTTTTTTTTTATCCTCACCCGAGGACATTTTTTTCATTTTTTGTTCAGATAGAGTGGGAGGGAGAGAGAGAGGAAGAGAGAGAGAGAGAGAAACATCGACGTGAAAGGGACACGTCGAGTGGCTGCCACCCGCACGACCAACCAGGGCCGGGGACAAACTGCAACCGAAGTACATGCCCTTAGCGGGAACCGAACCCGGGTCTCTCTGGACTGCAGGCCGACGCTCTAACTGCTGAGCCAAACCAGCCAGGGCTGGCTAGATTATTCTTTATGCTACATTTGTAACTGGGTTATTCTAGTTCTCATAAGACTCATCCATATATCACACACTACTGTAAAAATAGTAATATAAAGTTCTAGAATGAAATGCTTGCTCTTAAGGAATATGCACTGCAACAGATTTTGGGGCTAGATATATAAGGAGAAGACATGTTAAAAGGTGAATATCAGCTATTAGATAGGGAGCAAAGATGTTAACCCTTATGAAATGCTCTCAGACTCTGGGGGATTCAACTCCAGGAGCATGGCATGTTTTACAATGCTGAGAAATAACCACAGGAGAGATATCAACATGGCACTGGATTCTCAGAAATGGGAGAACTCATTCAAACAAAAGCACTAGATAAAACACTAAACAACAATAAGTTTTCATAATAATATTTATCTCAGCAGTCTTTACATATGTACTATGGCAAAGGTTGCTCATTACACTCTAATGTATTAAGCCAAGAAATGTATATAATTTAGTCCCAACTCTATCAATAAGGTTGTCGTTGAATAAGGTGAAAGACCCACATGATTATTAGCCTTTTATTTAATCTTAGTTTTTATTCCAATGAGAAACAACAACAGAGCTTTCAATTTTGTCCACAAAATATTCATGGCTTCCCTAATATTAAAACTGGATATTTATTCTGAACCTAGTTATTTAATCTCATTTGGTGGACAAGCATTCCAAGGCAAAATACTAAAAAAGTATTGTATTGAGTGGTGAGGCTCCTGTAATCACCAGGACCAGGTAGTCCTTTCAGTAAGAACGCTGAAGAGCGGATCCAGCTTGGAAGTAAGGAAGTGGATGAAGAAAGGCATTTGTCTGTGTACAGGAGGACAAGTGTGTAGATAGAGTACAGGAAGTAAAACCTGGACAAGATTGGCAAAAGAAGCTAAGCAAAGTAACAGGATTTCCAGTTATGGGTAAGGATTCAGGAAAGGATTTTTTCAGGAATCAGATATTAGGTAGATGAACTGGTCAGAAATTATTGAAAGGTACTCTGGGTCAATACAGAAAAGATACTGTGGTTTAGAAGAATACATGGGCCCTGGCCGGTTTGGCTCAGCGGTTAGAGCGTCGGCCTGCGGTCCAGAGAGACCCGGGTTCGGTTCCCGCTAAGGGCATGTACTTCGGTTGCAGTTTGTCCCCGGCCCTGGTTGGTCGTGCGGGTGGCAGCCACTTGATGTGTCACTTTCACATCGATGTTTCTCTCTCTCTCTCTTCCTCCCACTCTATCTGAACAACAACAACAAAAAAGAATACATGGGAGCAGGTAGTTATGGCTGGACCACTAAATCCTTTATGTGAGGAAGGTAATTTAATTCTAAATTCTGAAGCAAATGGGGCAGGGGCTGCTGATAAACTTTCAACACATAAAAAGGAGTGCTCTGAAACAGAGATGGTCCTGAATCTCCAGATGGGAAACCTTGGGTGGATGGTGGATTTCACTGTGGGAAATTGGAGCTGACAAGGGCAAAGGCTGACATCTCTAACCAACTGAGAACCAATCTTGCTTACATAGGTGGGATATTTTTTTTTTTATTAATTTATTTTTGTTACAGATGTTTCTCCTTTTCCTCCCCGCAGACATCCTCCTCCCTATCCTGCCCCCGACCAAGCACTGTTGTCTATGTCCATTGGTTACGCATACATGCATATAAGTTCTTTGGTTTATTTCATCCCCCCCCCCACCCGCCGAGGTTTGTCAGTCTGAACCATACTCTTTTCTGTCTCTGGATCTGTTTTGTTCATTAGCTTTTTTGGTTCATTATATTCCACAAATAAGTGAGATTATATGGTATTTGTCTTTTGTCTTTCTTTGATTGGCTTATTTCGCTCAGCATAATACTCTCCAGGTCCCTCCATGTCATCTCAAAGGATAAGAGATCTTTCTTTCTTACAGCTGCATAGTATTCCATTGTATACATGTACCACAGCTTTTTTATCCACTCATCTACTGGTGGACACTTGGGCTGTTTCCAGATCTTAGCTATTGTAAATAGTGCTGCCATGAACATAGGGGTACATCTATTCTTTCTGATTGGTGTTTCAGGCTTCTTAGGATATATTCCTAGAAGTGGGATCACTGGGTCAAATGGCAGTTCAATTTTTAATTTTTTGAGGAAACACCATATTGTTTTCCATAGTGGCTGCACCAGTCTGCATTCCCACCAGCAGTGTGCTAGAGTCCCTCCTTTTCTCCACACCCTCGCCAGCAGTTGTTGTTTGATGATTTGCTGATGGCAGCCATTCTGGCAGGTGTGATAGGTGGATATTAATCCCACTTCACTTAGGTGTTTCAGACTCCTCTTTCACCCTATTTAAAATTTTTATTTACTTTTAATCCTCACCCGAGGATCTTTCTTCATTGATTTTTTTTCATAGAGTGGGAGGGAGGAAGGGAGAAAGAGAGAGAAACATTGATGTGAGAGAGACACATCAACTAATTGCCTCCCACATGACCCCCACCGGATTGAACCTGCAACCGAGGTATGTGCCCTTGACCAGGAATTGAACCTGTGGCTCCTTGGTCCGCAGGCCAACACTCTATAACCTCTGAGCCAAACTGGCCAGGGCTCACCACCTCACTGAGTTTGATATTCAATTCCCTTACTCATTTTGGTTGAGCTAATAACTAATCTACGCCTTCACTCAAACATTTTTGATATGAGGAATTTAAAATATGAAAAACTAAGTACTTTCCATTTAAATAGTTTTGGCTGAAATCTATTTTACCTTTTACAACAAAGTGTTATTAGCCAAATAAGAGCTGAAGTATTTATCATGACATCATCAATGTCTAGTAAATGAAGTCTTTGGTTGGTTAGTTTTTTAATATCCTGAAAACATTAAAAAGATCTATGAACCCAGAAATAAGCACCCCTGCTCTACCATACCCAATCTACAGTTTCTAATCTGTTACTTCAAAAAGCAAAACAATTTTTATGTAGTTTTATATATTTCAGAAGATATCAGATTAATGTGCATTTATATATACTTATAACTATATAAATACAGTTTACAACTGAATTTTGAAAGGCAGATTTGTGAAAATCTACAGATATTTCTTTAAAAATAACTTTCCATACCACTATTATCTTTAACATTTAAAGATACCAATTTATACATCAATTGGAAAGGAAGGTAGATCAGAATATCCTGTTATCCAGATAACATACCAGCTGTGTATATTGTGATACACCTTCCTAGTGGGAGGTATTTGTTTTCCAATAGAGAATCATTGGATGTAATGACAGAAATTTACTGATAGGTGAATGTTGAACATGTGAAAGTTCTGAAGCCAGGAAACAAGTTAAGTACAATTGATATATATATTAGAGAAGACATTTGAATATTGCTTTCCATTCATTGACAGAAACAGAGTTCTAGAACTAGCCTTTCCCTTTCAATTGTGAAATTTTTTAAAGTAAAAAGAAAGCAGGTAGAGAAACTTATAAAACTACCATCAGTGTTGCAACAATGATTACTATAGGACAAGCAAAAAGAATTTAAAAGGTGTTTGGTTGTTTGTCCAAATATTTCGGCCATTTAGATGACTTCTTCAACCAGTTCACTTCTCAGCTATAATACTACATCTGTCATTTTTGGCTTACAAGCGAATTCTTAAATGAATGTGAGAGATCTTTTTTTGCAGAGTTAAAAACGCTGAGTATGCTTAACAACTGTACCATGGATTTATAAGAATTTCAAGCATGTATTTAGAGTAATTCAATGCCTCTATCATATCATGATCAAATAAAATATGTATTCTCATTAATAAAATAAACAACATGTAATAATATTTGGCCATCCTATAAAGGCAAAAAATACATACTGTAGGCATATGAAGATAAATGTACTTAAATGAAACAAATATAATAAAAGAAATGTTGCCTTAAAATAAATCAAAGCATGCATGAGATAAAATTAGAGTAAAATATTTTGACAGTGTTTGAATGGGTAGCTGCTTTCCCTTTTGTGGCAACATGACAACAAACACTTAAAATTCAGCTTGAATTATCCTTTGAACCCACAGTATTTATGATATCAGTGCTCACAGCACTCAAAACTATTTCACGCTGCTTTCAATACATACCTCAGTGTCAGTCTACATTAAAGAAAAAAATTACAATAGATAAAACTGAATCTAAAAGAGTCATGAGACCTCTGTTTGCCTTTCAATTTTGCTGTGAACCTAAAACTACTCTAAAAAAAAAAGTCTTTTAAAAAGTAAGAAAAAGTACCGTTGGGGGATGCTTTTTATGAGCAATAGTGTCAAGTATGAACAGCAGCAGAATGGAGGCTGATCATGGTTTTGTTCCTTTTCCATAATATATAGCTTTAAAAAAAGTTAATTTACTACACACACAAAGTACTGTAAAGGCAAAAAGGGATGTAAAAGTCATTTATTTAGACCAACTCCTATTAACAGGCAAACACTATAAATCTTAACTCATGAAACCAGTGTTCTGAAAATGAGTTTTAAAATTCCGTAACTCTGGGAAACTCTACAATAGGAATACAGAAACCAGAGTCCTGGGTTCAAATCCAGATAGTGTGGTGGTAGAGAAGACTTGTTTTCTTTTGCAAGGATGAGGATGACTTGAGCTTGATTTAATCTAGCCTAACCAGGGATGACCGTTTGTGGAACTTTTGAGAATTACAGATGCCATGGCTCCACCTTAGATCCACTGAATCGAAATCCTAGAGGATACACTTGGGAATGTTGAAATCTGGGTGATTAAATGAGCTAATATAAGTAAAATGCTCATAAGAGTGTCTTCTATAATTAAAATATAAGTTACTTCAGTGTAAGGATCTTGTATAATGCATCTTTGGAGTCCTAGAATCTAGTATTTTACCTTGGACACTGTAAGTTCTTAATAAATCTTTACTGAATGAAATGAATGGAGTCATGTTAACCATTTACGGTATTATAAAATTTAAATTACTAAGTAGTTCAAGCCAAGATAGAAAACACTAAAGTCTCATAAACTAATCTGGTGAGGAGTACTTGTTTCTGAAAAATGACAAAAATCACTGAATTAAGATTATTATTTCTAGGTTTAGTTGTCAGTTTAAGATGAAAACAAATCCCAGGGCATGAAGAAAAAAGAAACCGAAATGATTATAGGATAGGTATGACAGAGCTATAACAGAGATTAAAGTTTCTAAAAATGTACAGTTCGGCTAATGACTAACACGACAGAAACAGACATGACAACATTCTAAAGGCATTTTAAAAAGAGAAATACAAAAGAGGGAGCAAAGATAGATATATCTAAGCTCTACAATGAGTTATAAAGTTATTGTAAAATGTACACACAATTTTAGGAATATAAGTGCAACTCATTAGCCTACCTACAAAAATAAAATAAAGTCTATTATAAGGGTATGTAAAACAGAAGCGAAGAAGAAAAACATAACATAATAATGAGAAGAACCAAATCACTTCGTTAGGTCTGCTCCCCATCTCTACATTGCTCTCATTAGACTAACAGACTAAATAACCGCTTTACTAGGTTTTCTGTAAAATACTATTTTAGGATTTTTAAACAAACAGATATAAAATATAATTATTAGGCCTAGTTGCACAGTCAATATATATGTTATGATCATATTTTTATTTCTACAGCTGTTTATCAAATGTGAAAGCTTATAAAATTCCAGAAGATATCTACATACCTGAGTATCTATTTAACCATCTGTTTATGGCTATAAACATGACAGGATAAAAATGAAATAATAAAGTACCTAATACAATAAAAAACTCAATAAATATTAATTGAATAAAAATTTAAAGATTTAAACATCCTACATTATTATTTTGAAGAAATGCCTTCTCTTCTTCAGTATTTTCTTGGGCCTCACTTTTCTTCCCACACTTTCCCATGCCCTCCAGGCTGGTGGAAAGTTGGCACTTTGATTATTGCCCTGCTTCCTCTTGCTTTTCTCTCACTTGCTATTGTAAACAAGACCCAAACCAGTGGGTTATGAGAGACTTGTGATCAAAAGTCAGAGATGAATTGTAAAGGCATTTTCTAAGAGAAAATGTGAATTGACACGAATCCTTGTCAGCATGTGTAGAGACCAATACAACAGAAAGAGCCTAACATTTCAGCACTTTATGCTTATATTTGCTTTCTCTTTCTCTCCTCCCCCCCCCCCCGTGTGTATTTTTCATTTAATCATCTCTAAAACTCTAACACAGAATTTAGGATTATTCTCTTCTTAGAGATAAAGAAAGTGAAACTCAGAAAAGTTACCAATTAAGTAGAAGAGCTTGAATTTGTACCCACGACTGGCCCAAATTTGGGCTCTTTCACTATAATATCCCATATCCAAGAGAAAAAATATTAAAAATATAAAGCATGTATTAAAAACACATACACGATCTCCAGCAACACGAGTGGACAGACACAACTAAAGGAAGAAGGCAGTCCAGACAAAGGTCACGACTGAAAGGTGAACAACGAAGAGAACAGGTGAGGGCTCTCCACAGAAACAGTCAAACACACAGAGGCTCTTCAAGGGCACAGGAGAACATGTTTTGGGTCAGAGGTTTAAGGAGGTTCAGGTCATTAGAGCGCCAGTGTTACAGATGTCCTAGAGGGAAGTCTAGAGAACAGTAATGCTGTTACTTAAAGTGTTGGTGTGACTAGAGGACAAGGCCTGGGTGCCACTTTCTGAGTACTTATAAAATCTCTCCCCATTGAGTATTCTCTCAATTACTTTTTTTTTTTGAAATGTACAGTACTGTTCAGGGAAGACACACTGGCTTGCAAAGACCATAATCAATGAAAATTTTGAATGCTGTTATTGTTCAGTGGAAGGAATCAAACATAGAAGCTAAGACATTTAATAGAGTTATAATTATTTCTGGAATGCAGCCCCACAACTACACTGAAAACAGGTTTTACAGATTATTTTATTAAGAAATATAATTACCTACATTTTGAAGATCAAAAACACACCAGAAGAACAAATGGGAAAAATTAAAAACAATTTTTAATGGAAGAAACTTGTGGCTAAAGATAAAAATATAATGACAATGTCATCTAGAGATTCAAACAGAGAAAAAAAAAATATATATATATAAATCATTGATGCTAATACATTTCAGAAAACTTTGTTAGATGATTCAAAAACTACCTCAACTGACCTTGAGGGTTCATGAGATGAAACTGAAGTATGCTTTAACATAATGTAATTTAAAATATTTACATATAACTAAATTAAGCAAGGATTCTGAAGCACTTTGTGGGTTCAAATTCCATACCTGCCCCTTACTACCTGTGTCTCAGTTTCCACATCTATAAATTGGGATTAATAATGGTTACAATCTAATCATATTATGAAGACTAAATAAGTTAATATCCATTAAGTATCTAATATTTTTGATGCTATTACAAACACTATTTAAATAACTTATTTTTTTCTTTATTGATTTTTAGAGAGAGAGGAAGGGAGAAGGGTAGAGAGAGAGAGAAATATCGATGAGAGAGAACATCGATTGGCTGCTTCCTGCATGCCCCCCACTGGGGATCGGGCCCACAACCTGGGCATGTGCCCTGACCGAAATCGAACCGACAACCTCTTGGTGCATGGGTTGATGCTCAACCACCGAGCCACAGTGGCCAGGCTAAAAAACTTTTAATTTCCAAGTTTTCACCTGCTTATATCTAGTATATAGAAATACAATTGACTTTTTGATAATGACCCTATATTCTGCAATCTTGCTAAAGTCACATATTAGTTTTATTAGGTCATTTATAGATTCTAGCTATGATGTTTTTAGAAAACACCACTCAGCCTTTATATCCTTGCTTGAAAAAACAGCATTTGTAACCATCCTTTTGGTCTGTTTTTGTCTTGTTTTCTTTTTAGATGCCACATATAAGTGAAACCATATGGTATTTGTCTTTGACTGACTTATTTCACTTAGCGTACATAATACCCTCTACATCTAAAAGGGAGGGTGTGGGGGTGGGTGAAAAGGGGAAGAGGAATATAGTCAATAATATTGTGATAAGTTTGCATGGTGACAGATGATTACTAGAATTAGTGGGGTGATCAAATTGTAAGGTATAAAAGTTTCAAATCACTATATTGTACACCTGAAACTAATATAACCAATATAAGATTGCACAGCAACTATACTTAAATAAAAAAAACAAATTAAAAAATAGCATTTGTAAGAAATAAAACTTGAGAATACAATTAATGAGAGAAGGAAAGAAACCCTCGTAACATTTAGCATAGTATCTGACCCGCAGCAAATAGCACTCATTAAATCCCTTCACAAATTTCAGAGTTCTTACTATAAGTTTCAGCACTTCTGACATGTCCCAAATTTTTACCTCTAGGCCTGATCTTTCTTCTAGGCTTCAGATCCTTATTCACATTTATTTACTATATTTTTATGCAATAGGTACTTTATTTTATTTATTTAAAATAAATTTATTTTCCAATTACAGTTGACATACAATATTATATTAGTTTCAGGTGTCCAGCAGTGATTAGACCTTTATATACCTTACAAAGTGATGTGATTGGTACCTTAGAACTTCAAGTACAAATCCTAAATCAAAATTATAATCTTCATTCGCCCATGAGTTACTTCTGCTTTCCAAAAGTTCTATTTCTGATAATAAGATCATTGTCATCTCAACTACCCAGAAAATTTTGTAAGAACCACTGATAACTTTCCAAGATACTTTCAAATCTAGTCAGTTATTCAATCTTGTAATAAACACAATAGCTGACTAGCTGGTGTGGTTCAGTGGACTGAGTGTTGTTGGCCCATGGACTGAGAGGTCCCGGTTTGATTCCCAGTCAGGGCATATGCCCAAGTTTCAGGCTCGATCCCCAGTAGGGGGCATGCAGGAGGCAGCCGATCAATATTTCTATCTCACATCAATGTTTCTATCTCTCTCACCCTAAAAAAAAAAAAAAAAAAATCAATAAACACAATATTAATATTTAACACTTATTATGTGACAAACACTATGTCAAACACTTAATCCTCACAACAATTCTATAAGTTAGTTATCTTTTTTTTATAGATGAGGAAACTGAGACATAGAAGTTATATAACTTTCCCCAAATCATGCAACTAGTAATAACAGTAACAATATCATAACCTATGCAATCTATCTCCAGAAACAGTACTTGTAAACATAAATTATATTGTCTCTAATGTGTGCAGTAGGAATATACTTACTTGTGGAGATTGTGACACTGGGCGCTATTAGAGATGATATTTGGGGAAATCCAAGAAACATCTAATGTTCCATTACAATAAGCATCCCTCACTATGATGATTTAGAAAACGATAGGTACAAAGGGGCCAATGACAAAAGGCAAATAAAATTATGATTATGTTATCAGCTGAGTTTACAGTGAACACCTCAATTCACAGGTCTCTGGTAAAGAGGGACAGAAATGTGATAGGCTTAAGGTTTAAGAGAAGCTGTAAAATCCCAAACCCATCTTAACACTGGCTGACTCCTGGAGACTAAATACAAATTAATTAAAGTGTATAAATTGCATTAGATTGAAAAGAGGTATAAGTGAGCTCTAACCCTGTGTTTTCTCAGTTACAGGAAAAGAGGAAGTGGAAGACCAAGCTGTACTCATGGTTGTGATCTTTTAGCTACGGACCACTCAACTATAAGCCCGAACTATGTCTTAGAATATGATCCAAACACACTAGAAATTTCTGTTTCCTGAGGAGGGGTGTTGGTGAGTAGAGAGCAAGGTAGAAAATCTCCACCAACCACTATCCCCACCCCCACTGTTATTTCTAAAGCCAATTTTTCCACCTATTCCCTAGGCCATCATACCATTTTCAGCCATTGTTACCTCTTACTTAGTTAGACTTCAAGCACTCCTATTCAGGGTATCTTGAATTACCCCGAATATGTATATATATTATATGTAATATATATAATATATATATACAGTAAAATTATGTGTGTATATATTTATCTAAAATGTGGTTTCCTCATGTCACCCTGCATTGCTCACTGAAGTAAACATAAGCTCTTTATTCTGATATCCCAGGCCTACCAAAATATGAAACCATCTCCTACCTACTTGTACACTCCAAATCTGATGGAATTATCTATTTTTCCTGACAATCCTTAAATTTTGTCCCCTTCTATATTTAGAAAGGTTTATGAAATTTTTGGAATGCCCTTCTCTAGATCTGCACATCCAAATTCATACTTCAAAGAAATGCTTGTTTCATATACCACCTCCTCTAAAAGGTCATTCTCAGTACTCCCTTAAAATAGATAGGGACATTTATATACTACCACAGACTCCTTAAGAGATATAACATTTTGCTTTAAAATATAAATATGTATGCACATTTATTTTTTTAGCTCTTTGAAAACAGAAATAGTCTTAAATTTTAAAAGTTCTCCAATAGTGTCATGCACAAAGGTTCAATGAATATTGAGTTGAATAATTTCTAGCCTACCACAGGACAAATTTTAGAGATATTTTAGCTTTTTATTAGTCCACACTCTACCAAAAAGAAATCTGAGCACAACATACATCTTTTTCTCCACCTTCTACTCTGAAACCATGGGGAGAAATATGTTTCTCTTTTGCCTTTTGATGTACACAGTAAAATGCAGAGTTCATAATGCTGGCTCTCATTTAAAATATAAGGAAATAAGGCAAGCAATGTTAAACATTTGGAATTGACAGAAAAAAAACAACAACCCTAGGTTCATCCACATGTTAAAGAATTAAGGGAAGTAGAAAACAGTTCACAGAACTGGGCTACAAAGATTCAATTCTCACAGGGAAGAGACAGTCATGGTGATTGATTTCCATTAGGTTCTACTATGAAATGGAAAGGAAATGAATTTAGCTATATGGAATTTTACTTTATGCACAATTATATAAGTGCAAATTTATAGTATTTATCTGATGGTATCTGCAATCAAAAATTCATAAAAGTGTATATAAAATTAATATTTCAATTTTTATACATTTCATAAAGAGAACAGGCTAGATCCTTTTTACATAGTTCTATCCAAATGAACCCTCAAAATTACTACTGCTAATCTTTTTATTAAAAGTTAATGAGCCCAGCCAGTGTGGCTCAGTGGATTGAGCTCAATCCCATGGACTGAGAGGTCCTGGTTCGATTCCCGGTCAGGGCACATGCCCAGGTTTCAGGCTTGATCCCTGGTGGGGGACGTGCAGGAGGCAGCCAATCAATGTTTCTCACATTGGTGTTTCTATCTCTCTCTTCCTTCCCTTCTCTCTAAAAAATCAATAAAAACAAATTTAAAAAAAAGTTAATGAAAAGTTTGAGTCACTTAATTCAACACTGCTCGAGTGCTCTCTATCATCAAAGATGTATGTATGGTTTAAGGAGCTATAAACTTTTGCTATGCCTCGGTCTAACTTATCATTTGTAAATGTAGTACTGCCTAAAATTTGTGGAATGAAAACTGGTACACACACCTGCAGAAAGTCAATCAGAGCTTAAAAATATCTTATAAGTGGAATGCTTAATATTTAAGGGAGCTATTGATAGTGATAGGGAAGGGGTAGTTTCTATAGTGAAAAGAGGCATTATTGGCTACATTGGAGACCAAGCGTAAGTACACAGCAGTTAGCAACTTGGAAAACTGGCTAATAAATCGTTTTCTTTTAGAAGCATTCAGTTCATAGTTTTAATTTTCAAAAATTAAAGATCAGCACTTTAGTTAAAGAATCCAACTTTGGTTTCATAAGTGCTATTACTTTGGGCTAAAAAAATCTATATTTACTATACACAAATGATTGAATTTCACAACATACATTTCTCGTTTAAACATCTGTTGACTAATTTCTGGATCAAATGCAGAGTTTAATAGCAAAAGATGATGAATAAGAATAGACATGTTTTGTGGCATCAACATACAGAACATTCCATTCTCATAAATGACAGGCTATTAACCATACCTTGATTTTCTTTTCAAACTACTTTGAAAAACTATTTCAAAGCTAACATTTCATTGTCATTTACAGGTACATGAGTTCCTTTACAAGTTTATATATGCACAGCCTATCAGACTAGAATGATCTAGGCGCACATTTGCCCTAAGGCAGGGAGATGTATTCTTTTGGGTATATTCCATCTCTGTGATTTTAAACAAAAAGAATTTTAGAAATGCTAGGCATTGTTACATATAGAGTATCTACACATAATCTAGCTAATAAAAATTCATATTTAAGGTCCCAGTGAATTAAAAGAAAACATCTGAATTCTAATAATAGATATGTTGGTGTCACTTAAATTCTGCTGTTTAAAGATATACTAACTCACTTCCTACTTTTTACAAATATATAGACTTTTCATTTGTAAAATAAACCACAATGCCTTTTAAGTTTTAAAAAACATGTATATATATTTTAAAACTTACAAAAAAATGCAAGGGAAATCCCAAATCCCAATAATAAAAATTACTAACAATTAAAATAAATATTAAGTTTAGGAAAGGAACCTTTTTAGAGAAGGTCATCCATTTGCATGAAATAATTTTACCAGATCTGGTCAGAGACTGCTCCTAACCCTTTATCTTTAGGGTACTGGAAAGAGAACACAGATAAATCTTATTTTAAAAATCAACTAACTGGATGATGATAAAAAATAACAGCTAACATGTATTGAGAACTTAAAATTGTATAATAAATCTAATTTAATTCTATGAAACACATAACTATATAGATTGGTTATGTTTCATTTAGAGTAACACACTTTAATGGCTAAAGGAATTGAGAATATTTTCACATCTAGTGATAATAATTTCTACAAAGGGAGAAACTAAATGAACACCTATGTGGCATATATCATAGAAATATACAGGTTACACATAAACATTTATTAAAACCAGGAAGGGCTAAAAGTTTGCTCATTGAAAAGAAAAAGACAAAAATAATACATGAAATAATCATTTTATTAATAAAGCATTCAAAATCTTATTTAGTGAATCTCAATTACAGTAAAGCAAAATTTAATTGTATATAGAAAAAAGTAACTAGATGGTCTGAATGAAGTTAATATAGCTAACTTTAAAGCTACATTTTTAGTCTTAAAAATGTCCAACTCTGTTTCTTTAAATGCTTAATGTCACTATTATGATGTTCTTAATACTAAATGTCATGTAGGATGACTTGTAGTTCATAATAAATATCATATATCTATGGTACAGAGTTCAGAATTTCTAAGGGGTCATTTGTTCAAGAGTTAGCAATTTGCTAAATGCCACATTAGTAGGTTGAAAAAATAATCCAACTCTATATAATCACTCCTAAAATAGAAGACACTTTATAAAACTCAGGTTGGAAAATTTTAAAATAAAATGCTACTCTTATTGAAGGACCTGAATAAAATACGAATTCAAATGACTTAAAAGGCACTTCCCAAAATACATGTCCACATCCTAATCCCTTGAACCTGTGACTATTACCTAATGTGGAAAAAGGGTCTTTTGCAGATGTGGTTAGGTTATACACCTTTAGAGGAAGAGCCTGTCCTGGATTACCTGGTGGGCCCTAAATGCAATCACATGTATCCTTGTAAGAGACATGCAGAGGAGAGAGCAATGTGAAGACAGGGGCACAGGCTGCTGTGGAGACAGAAGAAGAGACTGAAATGATGTGACCACAAGACCAAGAGGCCAAGGAATACCTGGAGCCCCTAGAATACAGAAGAAGCAAGAAACAGACTGGTCCCAGAGCTTTCAGAGGGTGTAGTGCTCTGCAGACACCTTGGTTTCCTAGTTCTGGCCTCCAGAACTGAGACCATAAAGTTCTATTGCTTTAAGTCATCAAAGGTTGTGGTAATTTATTATGGCAGCAGCAGGAAATTAATATAGTATCATTCTGAATTTTGTTGTTTTTATTTATTTTTTTTTCTTCACTGATTTTAGAGGGAGAGGGAGACAGAAACATCGATGAGAGAGAACATCGATTGGCCACCTCCTGCATGCCCCCCACTGGGGATCTGGCCCACAACCTGGGCATGTGCCCTGACCAGGAATCGAACCAGCGACCTCTTGGTGCATGGGCTGACGCTCAACCACTGAGCCACACTGGCCGGGCTTGTTGTTGTTTTTAATATGTATATTGGAGAGCAAAAATGGACCTACTGATGTTGTTTAACACAACATCACACATACTGTGTTTCATATACTGTTTACTAATAGTGTGACATAACTGGTGGCACAATGAGCAGCTGGATGGAAACCAAGACAACAGATGTATACTTTTAGCTCTGCTCCTAATAAGAGTGTAACCGAGGGCAAGTCACATAACCCCCTTAGATTTGTTTCCTTATTTGCAAAATGTGTAGAATGTTTTCAATGATCTCTATGTTCCTCCCAACTCTAAACTTTTGGGAACTTCAAAAGTGTTAAAAATAATAAAGCATAGTGTAAAATCATAATAATGAAAATAAGGAATATTAAAATAGTAGCAATGGACAGGTCCGTCAACTGAAATCTTCCAGAAGATTCAAGAATTGGCAATATGCACAATTCTGCAGGAAGTCAGTAACCTTTAAAAACCACCCATGTAGCTCTAGTTATATGTCCAGAAATGTGTGAGCCTCCGTGTTTTATAAGAGAAACAAAGCCTGGATGACTTATAGAAAATAAACTACTACCTATTTTGTGGGCATTAAAAAAAGTTAACACATAAATTGTTTAAATAGTGCTAAGCATAATGCAAGATTAATAAATATTAACTTTATTATTTGGGATAAACTCTTCTTTTAAGTATCTTCTATCAGTAAAAAGAGCTCTTAACTATAGCTTTTTAGAGAATGTTAGAGGGTTGTTTAGTAACAAAATTTTAAAAAGCATAACTATCTGATTTTTATTCAGTGGTAACCAGTTTTTTGCTCCCCTAAAACATATACTTCCAATCAATCCTGTTTCCTTTTTACTGAAAGAACTTTTCATGATGACTGTAATACTGAAGTATAATTTAGAAGCAGTCTCTAAAACTGGAAGTAATGTTCATCTAAATATGCCTGCCAAGTTTAAAAATGTATTAGGAGTTAAATTGAAACATGTTGAAAATGACTCATTGTGGATCAGAATATACACTGTAGGAAATAAGAGCTCATTTACAAGTGGGAGAAATACACTCACACTTCATCTGTGGTAATTCTCTGGACTTTTCTTCCAGTAAACATCATATTTTAAAATAATCGTGGAAAATATCTTACTTTTAACTGAAGTTTTTATGAGTTGACTTAGTCAGCTGGCATTCCAATTTCTTATACATATCTTTTTTTGGACATGGATATATTTACCAAATGTAAATCTATGAAAATTTCCCCCAAAGCAACAGAGCAGCAGCCTATAAAAAAAGCTGTATTAATTCTCTCTCCCTCTCTCTCTCTCTTTCGCTGGTTCAATTCACATGCACAATGGCCAACGATGACTCTAGATTTCTAAGAAAGTATCCTAAAAAGTATGTAGACATATAATGTGCTTGCCTTCATTTACAAACATGATGATAAATGACCAGGAAGGGCATGTACTTGACTGTTTTTTCAGTAAAACTACACATTTGTACTGATTCTACCTACTCTCTCTACTTGTGACCTAGAATTACACACTTGTGAGGCAGCTGGCTAGACTGAGAAAGGACCATGGAATTCACCTGTCCTCCCCCCACAACCCTCAAGGGGGTCTATAAGATGAATGAATCTGAAACCCTGGTGTTATTACAACATCCTCTCTAAGTTAATTAACGAGCCACACACTTAAATATATCTTTGATCATAACTCTAATGTGGCCTTAAGGTGGATTCAATTGAAAAGTGCTTATGAAATCTAGTTTAAGTTTTCTGAGCTTTGTTTCCGTATTTCATCAATTATTTGTTGATCAGGGACTGCAGCAAATAATTCATTGAAGTATCCGTTCTGCTCCTCTTTACACAGAATTTTGTTTTCATTGTGTGTCCACCACACAAAAAGAAATTTTATCTAGAAACTTCCCTAACCCCAAACTGTATTTTATAAATGTGACCATCACCTCTGGCAACAAGTGAACAGTGTGGGGTATAGGCTTGTACCCCAAGTAGGACAACAGAACTTTCCCTCTTGAAAATTTAAGACATAAAGGTCAATGAGCAAATCCTTTTAAAAAATGTGTGTGTATCTATCTATCTATCTATCTATCTATCTATCTACCAACTTTATTGTGGTAACAATGGTTATTATATATTTCAGGTGTACAACTTTACAATACAACACCTGTGATACTCCTTTGTGTGCTCATCACCGGAAGTCTAGTCTCCTTTCATCACCATATATTTGACCTCCTTTATCCCCCCTCCTCTCCACCTTTAGCATCTCTTGATCATGTACACATAGTCATTACAGAGGGATTCTCAAGATTCTGAATTATTATTTTAAAACAATTTTTAATAAACTATTGTAGAATAGTTTTACATTTTATCTTAGCCTTTTTATCTTCTTCATCTTAAAACAGTCACTTATTGATGAAAACAATATAGTATTGTTTTTGTCCCAAATGTATTTCTTTTTCTACACACACACACACACACACACACACACAAACACACGTACACAGTGTCAGAGAGACCTTTCTTGACTATCTATCAAGGTTAATCCTGCCCAAGCCACTATTCTTCCTTACACAACCTAGTTCATAGTAATCGTCAAAACATATAATTATAATAATTATATATGTTTTGTTTATTTTGTCTCCCTCAACTGACTCCCAGCAGGGGCACTCTCCAGTTTGTTTACTAATATATATCAGCACCTAGCACAGTGACTGGCACACGGTTGGTATCAATAATCATTTGTTGGTTGAATAAGTGGGAAAGAGGAAGGAGGAGTAAAAAGTAGTTGTGAATCACCAGCTTTTTTGTTCAAGTGCCTGGGTAAATGATGTTAGTCAGAATGCAAAACTATGGGAGGAAGAACAGGTCTGGGCAAGAGGATTAGCTGAGTGGGGAGAGATGGAACAACCAGTTAAGACATATTGTACTCAATTACACCAGTCAAGAAATAATGAGAAGCCAATCCAGGATGATGGCAACAGGAGTGAAGAGGATTTTAGAGATACTACTGGGGTAAGAATGTATAAAATTTGATAAGTGATTATACACAGGAGCAATGGGAAAGTATTATTATTCTGAAGATTCAAACAGAAATAACTTTAAAATGGTAAAGTGAAGTCAGTCAAAGCAACTTTTTATTTTGGGAGGGATGATTATGGCAGGAAACAAAGTTTGTTTTAGAAATACTGAGTTTAAACTTCCAGAAAGACATTCACATAAAAATATCAATCAGGTATCTGGAAATCTCAATTTATAGACATAAGAAAAGGGATGGTTTGAGTTTACGATCACTGTTGGTCATTTTCTAAATTAACAGTGGAAGCTGAGTAGCAGACAAGGTCCCAGGGGGAAGATGAACACACACATGCACACAGGACCAAATGTCAAGAAAACAAAACAAAAGAAAAATTGAAGAATTGCTACAGATTGCCCGGCTGGTGTGGCTCAGTGGCTGAGCATCGACCCATGCACGAGGAGGTCGCCGGTTTGATTCCCAGTCAGGGCACATGCCCAGGTTGTGGGCCAAATCCCCAGTGGGGGCATGCAGGAGGTGGCCAGCTGATGTTCTCTCTCATCGATGTTTCTATCTCTCTCTCCCTCTCCCTTCCTTTCTCTCTAAAATCAATAAAGAAAGAAAGAAAAAAAAAGAATTGCTGCAGATGGAAAGAGACTGAAGACGCATGAGAACTAAAAGTAACGCATGATTCTGGATTGGATCTTGTGCCAGAAGAAAAATTTATAAAAAGACACTATTGGGATAAATGACAAAATGAGTAAAAGTACTGCTATCAATGTCCTACATTTGAAAGTGCACTGTGGTTACATAAGAGAACACTGTTATTCCCAGGAAATAAACTGTGAAGAGTTAAAAGTATATGGTGTATCCAGCCGGTGTGGCTCAGTGGTTGAGCGTCGACCCATGCACCAAGAGGTCACCAGTTTGATTCCCCGTCAGGGTACGTGCCCAGGTTGTGGGCCCAATCCCCAGTGGGGGGCATGCAGGAGGCGGCCAATTGATATTCTCTCTCATTGATGTTTCTATCTCTCTCTCTCTCCCCCCACATCCCTCTCTCTCTAAAATCAATAAAGAAATGTAAGTTAAAAAAATTAAAATAAAAAAAGTATATGGTGTAGCTCTGGGCAGTGTGACTCAGTTGGTTGAGTGTCATCCTGTACACTGAAAGATTACAGGTGCAATTCCCAGTAAGAGCACATACCTAGGTTGCGGGCTTGATCCCCGGTCAGGGTGTGTGTGGGAGGCAACTGGATGATGTTTCTCTCTCTCTCTCCCCCTTCCTCCTTCTCCAAAATCAATAAAAACATACTTTAAAAGTGTATGGTGTATTCAGTGTATTATACTATTCAGAAAAAAATGTGTATATGTGTGTATGAGTGAAGAAGACAGAATAAGAATGATAAATAAAGCAAAATGTTAAAAAGGGGTGAATCTAGGTAAAAGATATATAAAACCTGTTTGTACAATTCCTGTCATTTTTGTGCACATATAAAATTATTTGAAATGAGAACTTAAAAAATAATACGGACCAAGATAGAATGAAATAGCTCAGACCAAGGTAGAATGCAGGAGCACAGCCTTGATTTTAGAAGTAAAAATGAATTCATCCCTTGAGAGTGATGGCCATTCAGAGTAGTTCAGGATTGAGGAGTGAAGAGGTTTATGACAGTAAGTATGCAAAGAACACTTCTCCACACTACTTGTTCCATTTACAAACAAAATATGCATAACATATGTTGATAATGCTAGTCCATTTCTGTTCTTCCTTTTTTTTTAAATCCTCACCCGAGGATATGTTTATTGTTTTGAGAGAGAAGAGAGAGGAAGAGAGAGAGAGAGGGAGAGGGAGAGAAACATCGATTGGTTGCCCCAAATGGGGATCAAACCCACAATGTAGGTGATTTGCTCTGACCAGGAATGGAACCCACAATCTTTTTGGTTCATGGGATGACACTTCAACCAACTGAGCCACCTGGCTAGGGCTCCATTTCTGTTCTTTTGAGGTGGAGAATAGGTGTATCATTTTGGAAACAGTATCACTTAAGTCCAATTATAAGCAATAAACTATCCATGAATAATTAAAGGACACCCTGGCCCATTGTTCTTGGTGGGACAGGGAATTTCAGATTAGACCAATAATTGATAAAGAAAAAGGAGGATAGATGAGAGGTGGTATAAAATAAAATCTACATGCTGCAATCTGAATATGGGAGTTTTCTATCGGTTCCTTTCAGAGACTTATGTCTAAACTGAAAAGTAACAGATATTTTTCATTTCAGCAATACATTTCTTAATGCTTTCATGTACACTACATTACTACTAATTCCAAAGCCTTTACTAGGGAAAGGAGTAGAATTACTTGTGGGTAATTTAGGAAGTAATGAGTATAGCTTGAGATATAATCCTACACAAGAGAATAAACTTATGTCAGAATGAGTAGCAGTTTAAAAGCCAAGAGAAAATTTTAGAACAACATGGGGTTAGACTATTTCAATATAAACAAAGGAAACCGATGGGAAAATAGGATATTGCAAGAAATAAGAGAAATCAAGTAACAAAGAAAACATAATTTTATAAACTGTGGAAAATCATTAGAGAAGCCCATTAACGAGAGTATTTTGCAAATCATCAAACAAAAAATTCAAATACTAAAAAATTTCATCTAAAAAGTATAAATTTACTGTATATGCTTTCTTTCACTAAGAAGTATGACAAAAGAGTAACTTAATATAGGGTTGAGGAATTAGGAATTTATGCATTCAAATGACAATTATGATGTGAATTATGTTATATAACCATGAAATCTAGGAATAATATGAATAAAATTATCACAGAGTTAAGTAAAGTTTAAGTACAATACTATAGCTTTTATTTCAAATCTCAATATCCTTTATTCCATTAAATTTATTTTGTAAATGATACAAATTGACTCACCAGCTAAAGAAGCCAGTAGCAGGTTAAATAGACAGATAAAGATAAAACAATATAACAGTATGAAAAAAAGGGGCAGAATAAAGGCATGTCAAAACTGCTCCATAAAGCACTGGAAATTTAAGAGAACTAGCTTCTATGATCAAGCTTTAAACTAGCCCAGTATGACATAAAAATCACTCTCTCTAATTACTCACCTCTTACTTTTGTCTTCTACATGTAAAAATGAGGACAAAATCCTACTATAATCAGAAAAGTTGTAGGGACTGAAATATAACATCAAGTAATTATCATTTAAAAATATATATAGACTGAAAACGATTCCAAATATATTTCAAAATATGGAATATCTATTTTAAAACAGTTAAAATAATCACAACTGAAAAAATACTATTAAAAATAATTCTAGATGGCAAGCTTACTTTAGATTGCTATATAGGGCTCTCACGTAGGCTCCCAACGAAGTAAGAGTGTATTCACCTTATTCTGTCATTCACACTGATCGAATTAAAAAAATTCCCTTTTGACAGAACCCTCAGAGTGCATGCAGATCAAAGCAACAGAATATAAGGTGGTAACTGTTCATGTTCATGAAAGCTGGATTTGTTCCTTATTATTTATTATTAGATAAATTATTGAACTCGAATAGGTACCTACATAGACCTTTTATATGTCTAAGAAAAGTTCATTATATTGTAGAAAATAATTTCATTTGACTTTGGGTGATGGGCACACAATGCAATATACAGATCATGTGTTATAGAAATGTACAGTTGAAACTTATATAATCCTATTAACCAATGTCACCCCAATACATTTAATTAAAGAAAAAAAATAAAATTAAAGTCCTTGAGTAAAAAACCTTTTTCATTCATATTTAAAAGTGGCACCCTGGCCAGTTTGGCTCAGAGGTTAGAGCATCGGCCTGCGGTCCAGAGAGACCCGGGTTCGGTTCCCGCTAAGGGCATGTACTTCGGTTGCAGTTTGTCCCCGGCCCTGGTTGGTCGTGCGGGTGGCGGCCGCTCGATGTGTCACTTTCACATCGATGTTTCTCTCTCTTCCTCTCTCTCCCTCCCACTCTATCTGAACAAAAAATGAAAAAAATGTCCTTGGGTGAGGATAAAAAAATAAAAAAATAAAATAAAAGTAGCATACTACTTCTTTCATTTCTCTTTATAATAATACTGGCTGTTTAACCATTAAATTAGGCATATGATAAAGAAAAACTTTTAACATAAATGACAAAGTTGAAACTAATTATACTTGATTAGAAAATTGTGTATGGGCATGTCTGAGGCTTTATTTACTTAAAGTATGATTCAGGGAAATCATAATCCAGATAAAGATTCAAACATATTAGTTTATTCCAATCTTGATACCAAGGAAGCAGAATCACATATGTGAGATTAAAAATTCAACCTCTGAAAAATAAAATTTTTTTCTTGGGTTTCACTACATACAAAAGTACACACGATACTCCCAAAATATATATGAGTTCAAATATTTCTAGGCAGTTTACTACATTCAAAAGAATTTCAGTGGGTATTTAAAAAATATATAGTCCTTTTCAAATAGTCCTAAGCACAAAGTTTTTACTTTGAAGAAAAAACACAGGAAAAGTGAACTGCAGAGATTTAAAAAATAATACACTAAAAAATAGCTTGGGTTCACCATTCCTTTTGTATGGTAACGTAACTAGTGTATTAATTCTTTTGAGCTGTTGTCACAGATAATTTCAGGATTAAAAGGACTTCAAACTCATCAAGCTACCCACTTGATGCTTCAATCCTTACAAGTACATTCCTATTGACTGTTTGGCCAGCTAATGCCCACTCACTTCCACTGATGGAGAATGTTAGATGACAAGGCATTTTGGAAAGCCCCATTAGAAAATGTACTTTACTCTTTCTTGTAATGTTTACCCAGTGATCCCAATTCTACTACTTTAAGTCTAACCTAGTGAGAAAACCAGCTTGTTCATGAGAACTCTTCAAATATTTGTTGACAGTTATAATCTAGCACTGTTAGAGGATATTTTTGAATCTTTCTACAGTTTGGGTCATTTTCCTTTCAAGATCATGGGTTTAAAGCTTAGGTGCCAGATCCCAGCATAATTCTATAGATAAGGTAATTACCAACCACATTCTAGATATAACTTCTATTACTATAGGATAATATTTCCATATTGAAATCTTCCAAGTTCTTTTCGCATTTAAATTATAAGCATTTATTTTCATATTTCAATTCAATTATACTAATAATACAGGTTTTCTGGACCCAAGTGTATGATCTTATACTTATTCATTAAATTTCATTCAGCTCATTAATACTGCCTGAAAAGATCTATTTGGATCCTCATTCCACAATCAATTTGTTATTCTTCCCTGTCTTATATTACATCAAACTTGTAACAAAATGTTTTCATTTTTACTCAAATCACTGACAAAAATGTAGAAATATAGTACTAAATGTAGTAATATAACACTACAGAGCATTACCGACGGCCATTATAAACCTACCTCTTGATTGTTAATGATTCTCTAAAATCATTTGGGTAAAACCCTTAAACAGTTACTAATCAATTTACCTAACCTTGAATTGTGCCCATATATTCCCCATCTTGTTTAAAAGGGTATCATGAAAAGTCTTGGCAAATCACTTGACACTAATTTCATTTCTATGTTTTACCAATGTAATATCCCTAAGAAGGAAACGTAACCTGCTTTGATTTATTCTTAGAGAGCCCATCCTAATTCTTGGTCATACTTGCTTTCTCCAATAACAATCTTAAAAACCACCACAGGAGGGGTGCTTATTGAGCATGATCTAAGACATGCGCTTTTTTATTACATGTAGGTCTGAAAACAATCCTGAAAGAAATGTTTGAAGTGTCACAAGTTTCAATATTTAAATAGGACAAAAGACTATAATGTAAAAAAATCTATATCCAACATCTGTTCCCCAGTCACTCAATTTCTTATTCCACAAGAAATAAGTGTTTATATACACATGAACAAATACACACAAACATAAAATATACATATATATGTTCTATTGTTTTGTTCTTAATTTATATAGAAATGACAGCAACACACACACACACACACACACACACACACACACACACACATATGTGCTATATATCCTGGGTGAAAAAAGTTAGTGCACATGTATGGTTATGCTGTCACACATATATGGTTTTGCTCCTTGCCTTTTTTCACTCAACAACATATCTTAAAGATTTTTCACTGTCAGATATAACAGTGTGGTGATTGCGGGGAAGGGGCAGGGGACAGAGGGAGAGGAGGCAGAAGAGGGTATAGGGAAGATAAATGGTGATTGGCGGGGGGAAGATTTTTTTCCTTGTCAGGATATAGAGCTACTTTATTCCTTTTGTATAGCTACATGTTTTATTCTATAGCTGTATCCATGTTCTATAACTTATTTAGCTATTGCCTAAATGTCAAAGAACGTTTGATATAATTTCAATCCTTTGTAACGGCAACCTATGATATAAAGAATAAGTTGTTACATATGTCATTTTGTCCCTAGCAAGAATAGCTATAGGATAATGTACTAGAAGTGAAATTCCTGGGTCAAGAGCAATGTGCATTTGGTCTTTTGATTGGTTATTAAATTACTCTTCAAAGAGGTTGTACCAATTTAAAATCCCACTAACAATGCATGAGATTGCCTATTTTTCCATATCCATAAAAACACAGTGTATTATCAACCTTTCAGTTTTTGCTGGAAAATCACTAGTTTTAATTGGAATCGTATTTTCACTTATTATTGATTTGTAGAAGGGTCGTCCTATGGGGAAATTAGTCACATGACTGTGATAGGAGTTGCAAATATTTTTTTCCCCAGATTGCATTTGTCTTTTGACCTTTATGGTAGTAATTCCACACCAACATTTTTCATTTGTAAGTGGTTAAGTTTATCAACTTTTACTTTTACAAACTCTGAATTCCAAAAGGGTTCTGCAATCCAGGATTACGAAAACATTACCCTATGGTTGGTTTCTCTAGTACGTTATTGATATTCATGTAAATATCTGATCTATTTGCAATTTATCGTAGTGTAAGCCTGAGGTATGAATCCAACATTTTTCACCTAGCTGGTTACACCAGTGACCTGATACAATTTATTGTTCTTATTCAGGAACTCGCTTATTTAATGTTTCAACATGAGTCATAGATTTGTTATGTCTGGTTAAAAAAAATCTTGCTGTAAGATGAATAAAGTTTGAGGATTTAATGTATAACATGGTGACTACAATTGATAACATATTGTTTAAATGAAATTTTCTAAGATTAAAACTTAAATGTTCTCACACATAAGAAAAGATAAATGTGTGGTGATGAACGTGTTAATTAACTTCATGGGGGAGGAACCCTTTCACAGTATATACATATATCAGATCATCAGGCTGTCCACTTTCAGTATCTTACAGTCTTGTCAGTTACACCTTAATAAAGCTGGGGAAAATAAACCAGCCCCAAGAGGATTCAGGAATCCACCAGATTAGTAAAAAGCTTAAGTGTCTAGAGGTCTGAGGAACACCAGAGGATCTCCTCAAAAAAGGAAAGATAAATTAATGCCTCCATAAAGAACGAAGGCCAAACCTAATCCAGACAGAAGCTTCAGGAGAAATAGTATCATCTCACAGGGGGATGCGGGCCTGACTGTTTGTGGCAGTCTAGCCTTTTATTACCAGGGAAAATAGCTGCAGGCACTCAGAGAAGCTTTAGACCCAACTAACATGTCTTCTGTTCTACATATTAGTATAAAGAGGTCACTTTTCATAACATTCTCACTTTATCCCCTGAAAGACTCAGGCCAGCCTGGTGAGGCCAAAACAAAGACCCAGACTATGAGTCACCTGTAGCCAGATGAGGGGCCAGGGCCTCAGAAACTAGAGTCCCCACACGCAACTGATGGAGCTGATCGTGTGCTTGCAGCAGACCCCAGGTGGAGACAAGGCACCTGCAGCAGGACCTGGGGCAGGGAGAGCCGCAGCACAGTCAGGCCACCAGGGAGAAGGAAGCCATCCTCATCCACTTAATGTGACAGGTAGTCAAGCCCTTGCAGTCTGGGGCCACAAGTAGCCTGGAACTCCAACTGCCTCGTTTTTTCCTGGACTCTAGGGGTGATGCTGGAGGTGGGCAGAGGTCCAATCATCCAACTGAGTGATCAGAAGCTGCATTCGTCAGTCTTGACCTGTCCAACAGTGGGACTGACATCTCTGCCTTATACCACCCCAGGTTCCAGGACTACACGACCTACCAAGGAGACAAATACCACGAGGGCAAGAACACCTTCACTGACCTTGGTATCAGTGAAAGCAAGCTCTGCATTGATCTGATGACTGAAAGGTTGAGCTGGAGTGACATGAACTATATTGGTGATGCCCTTCCGAAGTATCTGACTGCAGAGGACAAGCATTCCTGTGGGAAGGAGTGGCCCGGTTCCCGACCTACTACTGCAAGGCACCTGCCCAGCTTGATGCAGAAAATGTGGCTGTTCTAAGTGGCTGCTGCTCTGTCTTCTCTGCGTTGACCATGGATCTGTGTGATTCAGGTGAGGCCTTTTTGACCCCCACTCCCTTCTATGCTGGCTTCACCTATACTTCCTGCCTGTATGTGAAAGTGAAAGGTGAGCTGACTCATGTCCACTTGGACAGTGAGATCGCTGAGGTGAGCACTCATCTGTTCCAGCTGACAGTGGACAAGCTGGAGAAAGCTCTGCTCGAGGCTACGCTTAAGGGGAAAAAGGTCACAAGACTTGTGCTCATCAACCCTCATAATCCTCTGGGAGATATCTACTTCCAGGACTCACGGAAGGAATACCTGGAATTTGGCAGGAGGTACAACCTACAAGTGATTATAGATGAGATTTAGTCCCGTCACATTCCACAGTGTTCTGAGCATGGAGTCTGCCTGACCTCAACAGTACTCACGTGATCTGGGGCACCACTTAGGGTTGTGAAACTCTGGCTTCCATTTTGGCCTTCTGTATTCCCACAACAAGGAGATGGCCTCTGCTGTGAGTGCTTTGGCTTCCTCCACAGCATCTCTGGCATCACTCAGCACAAGCTGTGTCGGCTGCTCCAGGACAGAGAATGGATCGACAAAGTGCACCTGCCCACTAATCGCTCCCGGCTGCGGGCAGCTCACAGGTACAACACTAACAAGTTGAAGGCACTGAAGATCCCTTTTCTCAACTGTGGCTCTGGCCTCTATGTCTGGATCAACTTGAGAGTACCTGGGCCCACGCACATTTGAGGAAGAGCTGCTCCTTTCTTGCTGCTTCCTGGACAACAAGCTGATACTGTTCCCTGGCAAGTCCTACATGTGTAAGGAGCCTGGCTGGTTCCGCCTCATCTTTTTGGACAAGCCACTCTGCCTAGAAGTCACCATGCACCGGTTCTCACAGGCACTAGCAGAGCAGAAGCAGGATTTGACAGAGAAGCAGCTGAAGGACCCATACAGGGAGCAAGTGGTCTGCCTCTCAACCAGCAGCTCCAGCCAGTCACAAGCTCAGGGTGTCCCTGACATCAGCCTCAGGTCCAGAAGGCTGCAGTATTGACCTGCTGCTGTCACGAGCACACAGTGGGCTCCTCCCAAAATTGGCTCATGTGACCCAGTTGGCACCCTCAAGCTGAGCACCTGTCATTTTTGGAAGCTTTGCATCTTTTTATTCTTTGCTAGCCATTTTGTGGTGTGAAATGATTTTAGGAGGTTTTGGGTGGGAAAGCCTGTAGAAATAAAGGGAGCTCTGGATAGCTAATAAATTCCATATTATATTAAAAAAAAAAGGCCAATAATGCCTAGTTCCACTAACAGGTATCCAAAACACATTCTTATCTCTTACCACACATGGGGGGTCAGGTACAGTAGGTAATAAGAGTATTCCTGGAAGCCACTGCTACTCAGAAATGGCTAGCAAAGATTTCACTATAAAATAGAATGACTAAAAACCACTTAACCCAAGTGCATCCCTAACTCATTCCCCTGTACCAGGATCCCAAAAGGCTGTGCTACTCCAACACAGCCAACACAAGAGGAAGTTAGAGTGTAGACTTCAAAATAAATCTTGCTGGTATTTTCATATGGATCTCATAAATGTATAATTTAACTTTAAAAAAAAGCTAACATTTCCATAAACAAATAGTTCTCTATGTACACTATTCTCCAAAATGAACTCTGGGTGGATGATAGGTATAATGTGGAAAATATAACTATAAAACTCATATGAAAGAGTGAGGGTCCAACAGGCACAAGAATAGCCATAGCCATTCTGAAAAAGAACTTTAGTTAGTTTTCAAGTTTCAGTAAAAAGCTTTTGAAATTTTTGACATGAATTGTATTGAATCCATAGATTAATTAAGGAAGAATTAAACTGTGGAGACATCTAGAATCTTACTTTTTGAAGTCATCTAACAGCATTATAGGCTTAAAGCAGAGGGACTGTCCCTTTCATTTGTCGATGTTATAGCTAAGAAAAGATAGATAAGTACCTTTAGCTGTTTTAAGTATTTTGTTAAAGCCTACACTTACTCTAAGGTTTAGATCCCCACATATTACTCTCAATCAGTCATTCAGTAAATACTTGGTCCTGTAATGTCCTTTAAAGGTGTGAGCATCAATGCTATTTCCTGCTCTTAGGTTATTTCTAGTGTGTGTAGAAACACTTTCTTTTTCTTCTTATTTGTCCTGACTTAAAACTATCATAAATATTTAAGGCTGGTTGAAAATCAGGCTCTGAATAAGCAAGGTTTTTACTATGACTAAAGGGAATTAAGAATAAATTTCCTCTCATTTAGGCAGCTTAAAAATGAGTTGTAACATACCTTTGAATAGCCAAAATTCAGTTAGCAAAGCTTAATAACAGAAATGGTTGACATTTCTATAGTCTTAGCAAAGGCTTCTATAGTAATACTTAGGTATAAGACACTGCTCTATGTGCTTTATAAACATTAAATAACTGAATTCTCAGTAATTTGGAAGATACTTTTAGATACTAAAGTATCCCATGGCTTTTAGGATAAATATCAGTTTCTGGACAAGTAGGATAAGAACTTTAGGTGTCAAGAGTTTAGAAGATACAGAGTTTAGTATATATATAAAGTAGCCCATTTTAAGGAACGATTTACTACTCTCTTCTTTCCAAATTCACAAAAACATACCAAAGTTAGCAAGTTATGAAATTCTGCTTGGTTTACTAGCTAAAATCTTATGGTTTACTTTAAAGTTTGTTAGTTTGCTCATAATGTTATTCTAGAGCCATTACTAAATTTACCATGTTTAAAAACATCAACAAAAAAGCCAAGAAAATCTTTAGTGGAAATCATATATATTTATAAATAGAAGGATTATACATAATAAAAGATAGTTTAAAGATAGGTCGTAATAGCACTGCAACAAAAACAGCTGATTTATAAATTTGTTTCATATTAGGATCTTTGGAACTAGACACACTTCCTTTCATATTATAGGAAAAGATTTCTTCAACATTACGTTCATTAAAATACCTCTACGGGTCAGGTTTATAAAGTTGATATATATTCAGAAGTACATACAATAATTTGAGTCGTCAAAAGATTTTGATATTCTATAGAATTAAAGGTAGGTTAATTATATGAAGACTTGCCTCAATTTTTAGTTTGATGCATTGCTTAAACCACAAATAAATCTGCAAGAGTACATTTAACAATTAAAACACCCATTCAGCTTATTTTCAAAGTTTATCACTATGTGAAAGGTATATGGGAATTTTTTATACTATCTTAGCAACTTTTCTGTCTGACGTTACTTCAAAATAAAAAGTTTAAAAGCAGGTTAAGCACTGTTTACATATAGTCAAATCACTGAAAATTCTGTGTTCAATGAGGTAATGATATTTACATTAACATTCATTAGTGATTTTCCTTTTCACAAGGCTATTAAATGTCCTTTACTATTGATAAATGGAAGATTCTCTCTTTTCCTCCCTCCTATACATGAACCAAAACATAAAGAATTTTTAAAAATGAACGGGGAGTGTACAGTGGTACAACTACTTTGGAGTTAACTTTGGCAGGTTCTCTTAAAGTAAAACATTCGTCTACTCTGTGATTAGCAATTCCATTCCTGAGTATTTATCCAAGAAAAATAAAAACATGCCCACAAAAAGAAGTGTATAAAAAATGTTCATAGCAGTTTTATTCATGACAGCTCCAAACTGGAAGTAACCTAAATGTCCACCAACAGGTGAGTGAATACACAAACTGTGGTAATTCATACTCAGCAATAGTAAGGAAAGAACTACTGATACAAAAACAAACGGATCATGGCCTGGCCGGTTTAGCTCAGTGGACTGAGCATCGTCCCACGGACTGAGAGGTCCCAGTTTGATTCCTGGTCAGGGCACATGCCTTGGTTGCAGCTTGATCCCCAGTAGGGGGTGTGCAGGAGGCAGCTGATATATGTTTCTTTCACATTGATGCTTTTATCTCTCTCCCTTCCTATCTCTCTAAAAAAAATCAGTAAAAACATATTAAACAAAAAGCAAACAAACAGAAAGGATGAAACATATAAGGCAGAGTGAAAGAAGCTAGACACAAAAGAGTACATACTGTATGATTCCATTTAGTTTTAGTCCAGGAAGATAAAAATCAGTGTTTGACTCTTCAGGAGCAGTGACTGAGATGGACAAAAATGGTATTAGGAAACTCTCTAGGGTGATCAAATTGTTCTGTTTTGTTTCCATGTATGAAAAAATTACACATTACAAAAACAATGCTACATGTATATTATATTTCAATTGAAATAAAAATTATACTTTATTAAAAATATATTTCTAAAAGAAAAATAAAAGAACAAAACCTGAAGAGTTTTAACATTTCTATTTTCAAGATGCTTACCTGTCTAAGAGCTGATTATGTTTTTCTAAAGCATCCTTTTCAGCCATCACAGCTCGGTCCTTTTCAGCCAAAGCATTATCCCTTGCTTCTCGGAGACTTCTAAAATTTAAACATACATTTAGTTATCCTAAAAACATAAGTATCCATCTTTTAAAGATTCATAAATAAGCTTTTGTGGAGTTGGAAGATCTGACAATCTTAAGGAGCCCCTAGAGCAGTGGTTTTCAACCTGTGGGTTGCGACCCCTTTGGGGGTCGAACGACCCTTTCACAGGGGTCGCCTAAGACCATCAGAAAACACATATTTCCAATGGTCTTAGGAACCGAGATACCGCTCCTCTATCCGTCTCCAGGCGGGTCCGCCCACATGCAGATACGCCCACATCCAACATGAGGAACTGTATTAAAGGGTCGCGGCATTAGGAAGGTTGAGAACCACTGCCCTAGAGGATGGCAAACCAAACTGTACATTATCTGCATGTGCCTGGCCTGGTGAATTTCTACAGAGCATGCAGCAGCGCAGGTGCAAACATGGTCTATCTCAAAATGTCACGTTACCTTTCTTCACAACTTTTCTCCACATGGGTTGAAGGTAGACTGAACAGTGACTGTTCAATACCAGGTATAATTACTCACATATTATCCATGAGATGAAAAAGGCTGAAAATCACTGGGCTAGAGTATCAGATAAATCATCCACTTACTGTGCTTATGATAGCACTGTAACTGAAAGTGAAATTGAGCCCGGTTGGTGTGGCTCAGTGGTTGAGGGTCGACCCATGCACCAAGAGGTTGCTGGTTCAATTAGCAGTCAGGGCACATGCCCAGGTTGTGGGCCCAGTCCTCAGTGGGGGGCATGCAGGAGGCGGCCAATCGATGTTCTCGCTCATTGATGTTTCTGTCTCTCTCCTTCTCCCTTCCTCTCTCTCTCTAAAAATCAATAAAGAAAATAAATAAATAAATAAAAACAAAAACACACCATATTAAGAAAAAAGTGAAATTGACAGAAAGATACATTTAGTGATAAAGGAAATGTCCAAAACGTAGAAGGTTACAACTGAGTAATCAGGAGATGATACAAGCAGACATGAGCCTTTATAGAACAAATCTTGTTTTTATTTTTTATTAAAGTAGTAGTTTGGATAAAAAAGAAAAACAAACAGTAAGCTTCTTTCAGAGAGTAAATTTTTTTCAAAAATCCTCTTCTCTAACAGAGTTATAACACAAATAAAGATAGAGTGTAACTTCATGGCCAGTGTGGCTCAGTGGATTGAGCATGGTCCCATGCACCGAGAGGTCGCCAGTTCGATTCCTGGTCAGGGCACATGCCCAGGTTTCGGGCTGGATCCCCAGAGTTGGGTGTGCAGGAGGTGGCCAATCAATGTTCTTTGTCATCGATGTTTCTATCTCTCTCCCCCTCTCCCTTCCTTCCTATTTAAAAAATCAATAAAAATATATTGAAAAAAGAGATAAGAGTGTAACATAAATGATTTTGTTCATTTAATCCTTACAAATCCCTGTCGTATTTTCTAACCTATTTTACAGTTGAATAACCTAAAGTTTAGACAGCTCAGTACCTAGCCCAAAGTCACACAGTCTAAGTGTTAAAGCCATAATATGAGCCCAGCTATGTCTCACTAAAGCAAGTGTTTTTTTACATCACATCACCCTATCTCCCATAAAGAGGTGGGCTGGATATTAGAATTTGGTTTTTATTATTTTTGGAGAATGTCAGTAGGGAGTCATGAAAACCCACACGGAACAAATCTAATAGCTGTTAGATGTTCTTAGTGGTCACAGTACTCAATGTCATATTTTGCATGGTGCAAAACACGTAACAAATTTAAAATTTAAAACATGTCAACCAATAGAGATTCATCAATGAAATAGTTTATGAGTGAGAAATAAAATAATTTAAAAGGAACTGAAGTACAGATAATGCTTATTAAAAAAATAAGTGCATTTAAAGTAGATATCATAAAATAGCATGTCATTTGCTGATATCATCCTGATTGCAATGACCTTCAAAAATATTCTATTATCTAACTAATTGAAACATGAAAATTCTCAAAGTATATTAGACATTTATATATTTTCATTCCTAGATGATCTATACATTTTAGTCAATAAATCATCATAGATTGGTTGCAATTTTCACTTCTCAAATATAGTGTCATTATTCTATGTTATTTCAGCAGCAAAATTCCAAGTAGATCACATTTACAGCACTGATCAATCGTGAATGTTTACTTGGTAGGTGGAGGAGCTCCAGTCCCTAGCTATATTGCCTTTCCTATAATAATGGGCATTAAAAATAAAAGCAAGCCACAGGGAATGAAAAAATCCCAGACTAAACTAACAGTAGGGCTGATGAGAGGAGGTACAGAGGGTACTAGTGCTTTCACCATGCCACAGTCTGTATCAACCAGCCAACTATAATTAGTGCTATATGAAGGCACAAACAAAATTCTATGGCCAAAAAGAGGAGGAGTTGATTATTTTTCATTAGAGGAAGACAGGTGAGTGAATTAAGGGAAGACATGTAAGTTGGAACTAGAAGGATAAATAAGTAAAGGCAATTCAAAAAGAGAAAACGGAAATGAATGAAAGAAAGTGCTACAAGCCGAAGCCTCTACCAGTCAGCCCTCTCCTAAGTGTTTGCTGGTAAGATTTCTCTGTAATCTCATTCTCCTCATCAGACACTGCACCTTCCACAACCCTGTCCACAACCTGCATATGTCAGTGATTCCTTTCAGCATATAAAGATACTTCCTTTAATACTAATGTTTCAAATTAAGTCTGAGAGTGATAAACTGAACTATTCTTCCACTGATAATAATAGTAATAATAAACACAGAGTGCTTACCACATGCTAGGAACTATTCTAAGTACTTTACGTATAATAACTCTTTTATTATTTGTAATAACATATTATAGAGAAGTTAAGTATTTGCCTATGGTCACACACAAGTAAGTTATGGTGCCCAAATGTGAACCCAAACTGTCTGGTTCTAGAGTCATGCTCTTCATCATACCAAGATTTCCTTTGTTTCACAGAATTTTCTCCTTGGGAAATTCTGTCATTATGAGATTTATATCTTATGATCATTTCATAGCACAAATAGATGTTAAATCAAAATTAAGTCTTGAAAGAACTGTGAATATAATGTATTAATACACTTGTTTTTATGGCCCATGCTGTTTCAGACTTAGACTGGTTTGGAAAACATCAGATGGATTGTATTCTGACCACAGATAAAATCATATCTGCAATATAACTAATACACCATTCATTTTTAAATGTTAAAGTCATTAGAATATGTAACAAAATATAATACATTTAAAGAATAGCAAGAATTCAAACGTTCTTTAAAAGACAAAGCTGAAACACTGACAGAAACTATCTGTAGCATGTATAAGCTATAGGAGCTATGTTTGAAAAGTCCAAACTGAATATATATATTATATATAATCAATGCAATTATATAATCAATATATGGAATCAAATATATACAAGTGTAATTATAACAATGAAGAAAGATGTTGGGAGTGGTTAATTGGACAACACTATAACAAATGTTTTAAAATACAAAATCCATATATTTCATTCTTAAAAATGTTTCAGAAAGCTAACATTTGATCCCAAAACTATTTTTCATGACTCTTTCATGTTGTTTCCTATAAACTCCATCTGCCATACACACACTTATTTCTCTCATACATCCTATATTTGTGTATGGGAGGTAGACTGTGAGGAAAGATGGCAGAAATGGGAAATGAAATCTTATCAATCTTATGTAAAATGCAAAAGGAAAGTGAGTATGCTAGTATTATAACTAGTGTCCAAATAAAGTACTTTTCAACTTGAGACATTTTTAAGAGTGAAAAAGGGTGCTCTTAATAATCATGCCAGAGAAACAGGCATAAACCAGAACTTTCATGGACAAACAAATGGGCGAGATCATCACTCAAATTATAATGTTCAAACAAGAATGTTGTAATTATTTCTCTAAAAAAGGATCTTAATATTGCAATAAAATCTATGTATTTCATATATAATCTAGTATATTTCTACAGAGGTGACTTCATACATCTAAGTTTGTCCAGAAGTATCTCACAACTAGAGCCTGAAAACTTTAGTACGACACACACAACAACAGACTTCTGTACATGGCGGAAAGTATTTTCTTACTGCTAGAAGATAAATTTCAAGGTGCCAATATGCCAAATCTAAATTTACAGTTGAAAAATGGTATGGTAAGAAAAATGTTACAAGAGTGAGAAAAACTTTAGGAACCACTGAAATTCTAACAGGAACAAATCAGTTTGGCAATGTCAAGAGCACGTCTTAGTTTGAATAAATATCACAAATGCCTCAGAATTTGAAATTTACCAAGAACAGTGAAAAAAACATGGTTGTCAGAAGAGCTCAGCAGGCACAACTAAGCAACCCATTCTTCTTCTGCCTCCATGTAAAATATTTTTGGTTAATAAAAGTAAATATTTTTTTTCCCCAGTTGGAACAAAAGGAACTGAAACAGGCTGTTTATATGACAAGATTATGTACAGGAAAAACATTTGAACTAATCACGTCTACCTTCAGATTTTTCTTCCTGAATGAAATACAAAACTGTTCATTTCCATATCTGATGCGTTTAAGATGGCACTAAATAGAGTTACAAGTGGATTATCTACTGTTATATAATCAATGACTGATAATTTTTCTTTTAATTTAGTTGAAAAATGAACAGAACATAAAAAAAAGCAAAGTGGAAATTTTATTTAACACAATTTCTAGGCGATGTTATGTGTTTTTTTGTTTTTGGTTAATCCTCACTCAAGGATCTTTTTCCATTGAGTTTTAGATAAAGTGGAAGGGGGGGGGGAGAGAGAGAGAGAAAACATTGATGTGAGAGAGACACATTGATTGGTTGTCTCCTGCATGAATCCGACCAGGGCTGGGGATCAAACCTGCAACCCAGGTACTTGCCCTTGACCAGGAATTGAATCCTCAACCCTTTGGTCCCAGGGCCACTGAGCCAAACCGGCCAAGGTGGATGCTATGCATTTTAAGAGTAGAAACTTCCTGAGGTTACTATTGACTGAACATGCTATAGTTTCCTATCTTTTTTTAAGTTAGTGCCCAAGCAGATATTTTTTCATTTTAGAGAGGTGAAAACTTGGGCCAAAAGTAGATAAATATCTAACCAAAACTGTAGTTTAAAAAATTTATGAAAAATTAAAGCACAAAAATGCAAAACACTTGTTTAAAATCCATAAATGTATTGAGGTTTAAAAAGCAGCGGATAAAATAAAAAGTAACACATTAAAATGAAACTAGATGAATCTGGTAGATGGTTAACTGAGTGACTACTACATGTCAGTCACCATGCTTGGTCCTTATCAAATCCATCTCATTATAAATATTTGTGTATTATAAACCAACAGTTACCTGATTTCTCCAAAGCAGGACCAATTTACTCTTTCATTCTACAAATACTTATTGAGTACTTACTGTGTACATGGAATCCAGTACTGAACAGATGAAAATCCCTACTCACAGGGAAATTACATTCCAGTAGAAAAGAATCTAAAAGTATGTTAGTAGGTCCTATCAGGTGTGGGGAACCTTTTTTCTACCAAGGGCCATTTGGATATTTATAACATCATTCATGGGCCATACAAAATTATCAACTTAAAAATTAGCCTGCTTGCCCTGGCCGGTTTTGCTCAGTGGTTAGAGCATTGGCCCGCAGACCAGAGAGTGCTGGGTTCGGTTCCCGCTAAGGGCACGTACCTCGGTTGCAGTTTGTCCCCGACCCTGGTTGGGGTCGTGTGGGTGGCAACCAGTCGATGTTACTCTCTCACATCAATGTTTCTCTCTCTCCCTCCCTCTCTCTCTCTCTCCCTTCTGCTCTATCTGAAGATAAATGCAGAAATGGTGAGGATAAAAAAAATTAGCCTGCTACATTTGGTTAGGCTAATTTGGTGAGGTGTGTGATGTTAGCTGGTATTGCTTTCAAGGGCCTTATATGGCCCTCGGGGTGGACATTCCCCAGCCCTGTAAGTGCTCAGGAGAAAAATAAAGAGAGGAGGGGTTAGTGGGCAGCAAGCATGAGGGGCTGTGGAGGATTTTACCTAAGGGTGGTCAGGAAAGACATCAAGGAACAGGTGACATCTGAAGACTTGGAGAAAGTGAGGAAACAGGGCTCCAGGTACCCAGGAGTGAAGGGTTAAGCAGTGGGAACTGTACATAAAAAGACCCGAGGTGAGAAACCACCTACCAGTTAGTTAAAGGAGCAGAGGCAGTGCAACTAAGCAAGTGACTGTGAGAGAGCAGTAGAGTGAGGACGGGGGAACTGGGAGCAGGTCATGAAGCAACACAGTCCATTATAATCACCTGCCTTTTTACTGAGTGAGACGAGGAGCTTTTGTATTTGGGTGGAGGAGTGATCCAATCTGAACCACCATTTAACAGGAACTGTGCTGAGAACAGCCTGGTGACAGCATGGAAGGAAGTTGGGGGACCACTTAAGGGACTGTCAGTAATTAAGGTAAGAAATAATGGTAGCTTGGACCAAGGTAGTATCTGTGAAATGGTAAGACAGCATACATTTTGAAGACACAACCAAAAGGATCGTTGATAAACAGAATTAGAATGTGAAAAAGAGAGAAGAGGTTAAAGATGATTTGAAAGTTTTTGGTCTAAGCAGATAGAATAGAGCTGTCTTTTCAAAAAACGTTATTTTATTGATTCCAGAGAGGGAGGATGGGAGAGAGACAGAGAGAGGGAAAGAGAGAAAGAGGATAGAGCCCACAGCCTAGGTATGTGCCTTATTCAGGAATCAAACCTGAGACCTTCGGTGCACGGGACAACGCTCCAACCAGCTGAACCACACCAGCCAGGGTGAATAGAGCTGTCTTTAATTGAGATGGGTCAGATTGAAGGCAGAGCAGGGCTGGATGGACAGAAGTTTGTTTTGGACATATTCAATTTAACATGCTTATTAGATAACCAAGTGGAAATAAGATAAAGGGACTGCAAAAGATGCCAAGGAGATATGTTTCTAGGAGTAGGGAGTGATCAACTGTATTAAATATTGCTGATAAGTCAAGTAAGCTGAGAACTGAGAACCTGATCATTTGAGTTTTGGCAATGTGGTGGTGGGCAAAAGCTTGATAGCAGATTTTAATAAACGGGAGCTGGTGATGGTAAAGAGTGAGTATATAAAACTCCTTGCAGAAATTTGGCCACAAAGGGGAGCAAAGAAGCAGGGCAGTGACTAGAGGGGAAAGTGGAGATAAAAGAGGCTTTTTAAAAATGGGAGCAATAACATGTTTGTACATAACTGAAATTCACTGGTAGAAAGGGGAAAACTTTGCCAATATAGAAGACAAAGGGGAGTTCTGTTGGAGTTGTGTCCTTGAGCAGGACAGAGGGACCGGGCTCTAGTTACAAGTGGAGAGTCTAGGCCTTAGAAGAGCAGGGTCAAAGAGGTAGGTCCTGTCAAAAAACTATACCATTTTATAGAAAAATAAAGGCCTTTTGAGTAATTTTCAAAATTACAAATGCTTTTATAAAGTTCTGATGAGCCCTGGCCAGTTTGGCTCAGCGGTTACAGTGTCGGCGTGCGGTCCGGAGAGACCCGGGTTCGGTTTCCGCTAAGGGCATGTACTTCGGTTGAGGTTTGTCCCTGGCCCTGGTTGGTCGTGCGGGTGGCAGTCACTCAATGTGTCCCTTTCATGTCGATGTTTCTCTCTCTCTCTCTCTCTCTCTCTCTCTCTCTTCCTCTCTTTCCCTCCCACTCTATCTGGACAAAAAATGAAAAAATGTCCCTGGGTGAGGATAAAAAAAATAAAAATAAAAAAAATAAAGTTCTGATGATCTGCAGTCAGCCTTCAAGTGTGAAATGGGGTTTGCAAACTCTCTTAAGAGACCTTCTCAAGAATTCTAAATAAATTGCCACCAAAATTACAGTGTTAAATCTTTTGTCAGTTTTCACAGCCCTGACTAGTAAAATGGGAGCCTGCACTGCACTGTAGAGTCAGATGTATCTAGTGTAACTAATTAAAGAGTCTGTAATCATAGGCAAATCACACCATTTCAGTTCCTCATTTGTAAAATGGGAATACTAATACCTAACAACTTCATAAAATGGCCCATTTAATCCTATCTATGATGTATGTTAAGTATTGAGTACAACACGATGCATAATAGGTAATATATAGTAGTTATAGCTAGTATGCTATCTGAAAATCTAAATGACAATTAAAGGTATTCATTTAGAGAATGATAATTAGGGCAATGCTTCCCAAGATTTCTTACTGTATAGCAAGAAAATGATAATATTTGTAAGAGTACCTGGGGAAAACAGAGAAGGTGGCTGCTGGTACTCTGGGGGTAGTGATATCTAAGGGCAGAGTAGAGAAAAATTTCTAGTAATAAACTATGTAATCTTAGACAAGTGCTTTTGAGCTTGGTCAGAGCTGCCATATCTGTAAAAGATCAGAAACTGTAATCTTCCATTTTAAATCTTGTCTGCAACCTTGAGTTAATGGCCATCTGTGATCATCCATGTCTCAGAGACTAGTAAATTAGAAGAGTTGGAGTCACTCCTGATGTACACTTCCTGTCAATCATCAGGTCTTGCCAATTCTACTACCTAAACATTCTTTAAATTCAGCTCTTCTTTCCATTTCTCATTTTCACTTAATCTATCCAATTGTCTTCAAACCAATCTCCTTGCCTCATTCCCCTTTCAACTACTATCCACTCTACATTGCAACCACAATTAAAAAAATAATAATAAATATATATATCATGTCACTCTTATACCATAAAACCTCCTCACTGACAACAGGATCTTTTAAAATCTGACCCTTTCCGACTTTCCCAGCCTCCCCTACCACGCTCTATGAACTATTCAATGCAGGTAAATACAAGTTCTCACATAACCTGAACTCACCTTGCTTCATATCTGAAACACCCTATAAACCTTGAAATACTCAAATATTATATTATTAATCAAGCAGTAAGCACATGTGGCAATCACCCATAGGCATAAAAAATATAGTTAACAATAAAAGCTAACCAAGTTTCATTTACAATTACTTGAGAAGTTAAGATATTGAAAGAGTTATAGTTTCAGAATAATCTAACTGAAAAGACAAAGTAGAATATTCTGAAGTTTTTCCATTAAGAAAATTTAAACATCGTACAGGCTATCTGGTAAGATACAAACGAAAAAAGTTTGTTTAAGCACTAATGAGGACATCCACTTTTTAATGATGAATGGAGCCTCTGTACACTAGAGTTCCAACTCACCTATTGTACCGCATTACCTATACTCAGCTAACCTTTGTAAATAAACTTAAGATTTATGATTCAAAGGTGTTTAATATCACTCCAAGGTTCTACACAAATTTCAAGCTTATGTCATTAAACTTTCTTCTTGAGTACTTTTGGAAGATGATAAATTGTGATCAAAATGGTTTTTATTGAAATGCTGGGAAAATAAAAATCACTCAAGCAATACCAATTACACTTAAAAGCATATTTTCGATCTCCTTTTCCCTACTGCTTCTCCCCCTTACAGATAATTCTAAAGCAATTTGAATTTCCTGCATATTTTGTGCAGCATCAAGAGCATAATGAATACCTCTAACAAATTCATCCTTACCCTTTTTACAGTATCACTATGAGAATAGTTCTATGTTTACAACAATGAGATTACCTTAGGAAAAAGTAGTTTCACTTACTGGAAAAACTTAAATAATCAGCTGAATTTATCTTCCCTTACTTTATTTATTTATTTTTTTAAATTAATTTATTTTTGTTATAGATATTTCTCCTTTTTCCCCCATTGACACCCTCCTCCTCACTCCAGCCCCCCTTCACAGTATTGCTGTCTATGTCCATTGGTTATGCATATATGCACATTAAGTTCTTTGGTTTATCTCTTCCTGCCCTCCCTCCTCCTCTGAGGTTCATCAGTCTGTTCCCTACTTCTATGTCTCTGGGTCTATTTTGTTTATCAGCTTGTTTTGTTCATTAATTCCACAAATAAGTGAGATCATGTGATATTTGTCTTTCTCTGATTGGCTTGTTTCGCTTAGGATAATACTCTCCAGGTCCCTCCATGTCGTCTCAAAGGATAAGAGATCTTTCTTACAGCTGCACAGTATTCCACTGTGTATACGTACCACAGCTTTTTTTTATCCACTCATTTATTGATGGATACTTGGGCTGTTTCCAGATTTTAACAATTGTAAATAGTGCTGCTATGAACATGGGGGTGCATCTATTCTTTCTGATTGGTGTTTCAGGCTTCTTAGGGTATATTCCTAGAAGTGGGATAACTAGGTCAAATGGCAGTTCCATTTTTAACTTTTTGAGGAAGCACCATACTATTTTCCATAGTGGCTGTACCAGTCTGCATTCCCACTAGCAGTGTACTAGAGTCCCCTTATCTTCACACCCTCACCAGCACTTGTTGTTTGATGATTTGTTGATGGCAGCTATTCTGGCAGGTGTGAGGTGATACCTCATAGTTGTTCATCGATGAGAGAGAACATTGATTGGCCGCCTCCTGCATGCCCCCCACTAGAGATTTGGCCCACAACCTGGGCATGTGCCCTGACCAGGAATCGAACTGGTGACCTCTTGGTGCATAGGTTGATGCTCAACCACTGAGCCACAGAGGCTGGGCCTCCACCCATTTTAATTGGATTATTTGTCTTCCTTTTGTTTAGCTGTATCAGTACTTCCCCTTACTTTGTTATCTCACAGTACTAATTAGGAACAGAGTTAGCTATTTTATGCAGAAATTTAGATTTAAAAAATGGCATGCAGACCCTCTATGTCTATACTGTGACATTAAAAAATGATTTAAATGCTATGGAGATCAATACTTCAGAATAACTATATATTTTGCAATAGTGCCTTTAATGATGATAAACAGTTCCATAATGCTGTCAGTTGACCTTTATATAATGGTCATTTTACTTAAATTGTCAACACAATGATAAAATAATCTTTAAGTATTACACACAGGCAAAAGGTATCAAAACAACTACCATTTATGTATACCTTTATAATTTAAAACGTACTTTTCACATATCTCATTTAGACCTTATAGGTCACCCTGTGAAATAGTATTATTAGCACATTTTATATAAGAGGAAATTAAACTTCAGGGATACTGATATATTCACTCAGCTAATAAGTGGTAGAGCCAGAATTTAAGTTTAGTCTTTTGCTCCAAATCTCTTTCATAATATACTCCCCATTCAAGGAATAATTCTTTTATTCCAAATATGGGCCTGTATGTTCTAGTTATATAATACCTACTAAGCATGAAGTTATTTATATAATAAATCTCACCATCAGAGTGAGTTTCACTCATTATTTTCCACAGCACTAAACTGGCATTGTAAAGCAACCATAAAATATAGAAAAAAAAACAAGAAATCTAATTCACAGACTGAGCCAAAGCATACTATATACACACTATAATCTCAACTATAGCAGTCCTTCCTTATCCATGGTTCAGTTACCAACAGTCACCGTGGTCCGAAAATACTAAATGAAAAATTACAGAAATAAACAGTTCCTAAATTTTAAATTATGTACCACTCTGAGTAGCAAAATGAAATCTCAAGCTGTCCTGCTCCATCTGGCCAGGATGTCAATCATCCCTTTCTCCAGTGTATCCAAGCTGTACAGCTCCCTGCCCATTAGTTACTTAGTAGCCCTCTCAGTTATCAGATTCATTGTTACAGTATAACAGTACTTGTGTTCAAGTAACCCTTATTTTACTTAATCATGGCCCCAAAGTGCAAGAGTGATGATGCTACCAATTCGAATATGCCAAAGGAAAGCTGTCAAGTGCCACCTTTATGTGAAAATATATGTATGTATAGGAAAAAAAAACATGTACACGTAGGGTTTGGTACTAGCCGTGGTTTCAGTAGATACTGGGTCATGGAACCTATTCTTTTATTATCTCTGACTTTTCTCAAGTCTGTATCTCTTCTACTTTCTTCCTGTTCCCTCTCAACCCCTTAACTTCACAAGTATGATCAACTGCAGGGGCAGATACCAAGACTGGATGGCATGAGTTTCATCTTTCTTTTCCACATGTAAGAGAAAATAAAAGCCTTGCTATTATTAATATCCCTCAATGTATGAAAAGGAAACCAAAGGCAAAACATATTTCTCTAATTTTATCATTTAACTTTCTTTGAAAAATGTTTATTGGGGGACAGGTAAGGAAATTAAGTACAAATATGCAAATGTTAAGTATTTCATGCATTTAATTCATATTGTAACAGCACATGTTGATAAAATACACTCGACACAATTATATATCCAAGCCCAAAGCAAGCAATTAATTTGTCCAGATATAAAAATATGTAAATGCATAAACGTGAGTTTTCTAAATCTTATGTTTTATAAACAAGGAATACTAAGATCCTTTCCTTAATTATTTTTAAGTTGCAAGATTTCAAAAGAAATAATTTACTATTTTAATCTTGTAAATGACTAGTGGGACATAAACTTTAACTACAGTTAAATCCTGCCAGAATGAGGGAACTGTGATTCAAAAAGATTCAGCCACATAAAATACTGGGTTGGATTATTGTGACATTAATAAAATGATAAAGGTGAGCTTATACAACTAACTGGCTAGGAATTCCTGTGCAATTCAAAGCCTTTAGGGCCAGGTTGTAGTTTAGCACCACCTGGTGGCCACTGTCCACTGTAGCGTTAAAATCCCTGGGTCATTCTGGTTCCTGTGGCTGAGAGGCTTCCAGGACAGCAGCCCGTGTCAGCTATCTCCTGATTAGGTGGTGTCCATTTTGATGTAGACATGGAGTCAGAACAGTGGGGAAAAGGAAACCTTTCAGCTTCCCAGCTTCCAGAAATGGTCTGTCAGCTGTTTCACAACTACCTCTACCAACTATCTTAGAGAATAGGGGCTCATTTATGTAAACTTATGTCACCATGGGATGTATTTTAAAGGATTTTTTTAAAAACAGCAAAAACAACAAAAACTAAGAAGTCAGGAAATTCTCAAAATGACTATATACTAAAGTTTATGTGGCTATGTGGATGGTTTGGAAATAATCATGCATGTTATCATCAAAATAATTCCATAAATTTTAAAGTTATTAAGTCAGTCAATAAAAGCCTATAAAATCCATAACAGAATTGAGCCACAGGACTAAAAGTATCTATTTGTAAAACAGAGATAATATCACCTAAGCCACAGGTTTATCTCATGTCCAGATCTTTCTCTTATAATTTAGAACCATATATCTCAGATACTTCAAATGAAACTACACGAAATTTACTGTGTTTACCGATTAAAGCCTTGTCTTTTTCTAGTGTTTTAAAAACTGCATCACCATCCACACAGTTGCCCAATCAAGAAATCAAATGACGAATAGTAACTAGATTCTTTTGGGGTGATACCTCTGTAAAGCATACACATGTCAAATTATAATGCTGTACACCTGAAGCTTATATAAATATAAGAAAGTAAGAAAAGAAAGAAAGAAACCTGGTGACATCATTAACTTCTCATCACTCTCCAATCCAGTCTGGGCACTGAATCTTGCTGGTTCCACCTACTGAACATTTTTCCAATCTGGCCTGTTTCTCTCCATCCTTGCTGTTACTAATCCAGCTCTATCCTCACTTCTCATCTTGATCATGAAAACAGCTCTATAAGTGGCCTCTCTGTCGACAGCCTTATACTTCTCCAATCCATTCTCCACATTACAGAGTGGTCTTTTTTATATAAAATGATTATATCACATATTCTTAAAATTTCTCAGTAGTTCCCCATTGGTCTTAGACAATAATCCAAATGCATGATTTGGACCCATTTCCTTCTTCTGTTTAATCTCTTACAACTCCCTGCTCCTCATTCTACACTCTAGCCCTACTGAATTATAGTGTTTGCTCAAAAAGCTTCATTTTTGTCTTGCCTTCAAGGTTTTTATACATGCTGTACATTCATTCCCTGAACTTCCTTCCGTACACAGTGTAACTTGTCATCATGTAGGTGTTACCATCATGGTATTTCTCCCTCCACGAAGTGATTTCTCCCCGACTCCTCCCAAAGCTGGGTTAGATACGCCTGGAGTGTATGTGGTCTCATTCTGTGTATCCTGCTGTTTCCTCCATTATCATCATCATAATTATTTTTCTTTTATTTGTTTTTATCCTGCATTAGACGACCTTTGTGAAGGCAGAACCACCAAGTATCTAGCATATATCTGGCACACGGTGGGTCTCAATAAATAATTCCTAAATAAGTGAGCTCAAATGCAAACTTTTCTAACATTAACCTTAGTCTGATTTAAAATCTTGCTTGTTGGTAAAGATCAAAATAGCATACATGTAGCAAATCATGCTGATAAACTAGTATAACAATTAAATCAATTTCAACATAATTTCCCCACTATTATATAACCTTTCAAAAGCCATATGAACTATAATGATGGGATATAAAAATAAATGCCATTAAAATAAGCAGCATTTATTTTCTTCTAATACTGGCAATCACTAAGGAACCTACTATATATTGATCTGAAAATAACTGCATGAATAAAAATAATTCTCTTCAAGATTATTTTACATGGTGTCTTTCAGGATCAGCAGCTAAATGAGGCATATGCAATATTTCATATTACTATTCTAGTTTTTTTTTAATTTCCTGAAGATTTTAGGCATGGTTACAGGAAGAACTACTGGTATCTGTTAGTACTTTCTAATTTTCTTTCATCTCTGTCCTCAATGTGAACTGAGGTAAAGGCAAAAAGACAAGTTACCAGGGTGATAAAGGGATAAAGGGAATACCAGAGTAAAGACGTCTAAGGTCTGATAAAGCATGCTCTAAGCTAGTTATCAAAGATCTTAGAACTTTAATATTCCATTATATTTACATTTGACAAATTTTCATTAATGTATTAAAAAAGGCACTGTTACAGAAATAAAGCTTAATTCTAATAAAACTATAAGTTTCAAATAAAGAGAAATAAAATACTGCACACATTTCCTTTTTTTTTTACCTGTTTTCCCGTTCGTACATTTCCCTAGAGGCATTTCGAAGCTGATCAATTTCTTGATTAGTTTTCAATTTGATTTGTTCTAGTTCATCATGTAGTTTATTTTCATATTCTGTTTTATAATGATCTCTGTACGAAATCAAAAGGAATACCCATGAATTTATTTTTGTAAAAGAAATAGGTAGTTACCCTTCATGTAAGATTTTAATATGTCAAATATGGTCTAAATACAATAAATCATGCTTGAAAAACATTGCTGTTACATATAAAGTTTTGTAATTCCTAAAAATACTGTTCTAACTAGTTCCATCTAAGATTTACTTTTAAACATTCTGTTCTTAAGGCTTAATTACATGAAATGTTAGTTAACTCATTTTGAATAATTATTCATCTTTAAAAATATTTTACTAAGAGTTTTTAATGTATATGGCTAGAGTTTTGAAAATGGACGCATATGAAATATCCTTCATTTAGAGATATGAACTGGAGTGGTGCAGATTGACAAATAAATAATACAGGGTGGGGCAAAAGTAGGTTTACAGTTGTGAATGCACAAAAGTTTATTCATGTATTATTTATTAATTATTGTATTATTTTCCATATAAACTACTGCAAACCTAGTTTTGCCCCACCTGTATTAAAAAATATAAAAACAAAATGACTCTGACTCTTTAGAAAACTTTTCCGTCAAAGCACAACTATAGCCACCCAAAGTCACAAAGCTCTACATAGGGGATTAGCAGGAGCACAAACAGATGAAAAATACCACAGGCTCGGGAAAAAGTTATGAATGTGTGAAGTCTTAAAGGATCAAATTTAGAATTTATTTTAGTTTTTGATGTGTTGCTAAAAAGAAATAACTCAGGGATTATAAGGCTATTAGTATAATGGACCTCTAACAGCTTATACATGTAGTTGAAGAGAGAAGACAAAATTGAAATGGAGGGGTCTGGGTCCCGAGCCTGAACTTCAAACAGGATGCAATGCTGTCTCCTCACTCCTTTTGTTTCACAGTTAGGAAAAGGTCAGCTTAGTTAGGCTCCGCACGATTAGATTTTCTTTGAAAAGATACCTCTACAGAGATATACTTTCTTTCAAAAATACTTACATAGAGATCTCAGTTATAGGGAATCAGAAAGGTTATATCATAAGAAATAAAATAAATAAAAATAGTTACAGTATATGTATATATCCCTACCTAAAAGAAATAGACTTTTCGTTGTTCAAAAAGCCAAAAAGTCTTTAAGAAAAAAATCGGTTAGAATGAGAACATCTTAAAAGGAAACAAAATGAACTATTATCTTAACATCATCCTATATAGACCTTAAAAAAAATCACTCTTTGTCCCCAAGGCAAGAGTTCCCTCAAAGAAGCTGGTGTTACTCTTTATCTATTATATGTAAAATAGTGTAAATCTTGCCTGGATGATACATATTTTTCATACATCTCTTCTCTAGCCTTTTTGGTTTCTTCCAGTTGAACTTGAAGTCTTTCAAGGCGGTCCTCTTCATGGGCACAGCGAACACTGAGCTCCATGTTTTGGCGATTGAGATATTCCTTATCCTTCTGCAGTAAAGTAACCGTCTGCTGCAAGGTGGCTACCTACACACACGCAGAGACAGACAGCGTTCAGAGCAATGTCTTCTTACTTTTCAAGGTTTACTGTATTATTTTCTTTCATTTGTGCTTTTGCTCACCACATAAAAAGGGCTAATTCTTACCTTGCCATTTTCCATCCAAACACAGCTACTAAAGTCCCTTCTTTCTGGCAACTACATCAAAAAGGAAAAAATGTCCCTCCCACAATTCTGCCCTATGTCCACAATCACTGTACAGTAAAACACAAATGACTCTGTAAGTTTACCTCTTTTGATAATTCACTTCTTTCTTTAGCTTGAATTACATGAGAGGCTTCAAGTAGTTCATGCTTTCTCCTTAACTCAATCACTTCATGTTCAAGTGCATCACGTTCACTAAAAAATTTAAATACATTTATTTGTTTATTTATTTTTACTAAAATAAAATTCAAATACGCATATAAATTTTACATCCCTTATCACCGTGACTATTTTTAAAGTGTTGACTATGTTCAAGAAACTGAACAGAGAAGCTAGCAGTGGGGCTTCAGTGTCATTCGATAAACAATAGAGTATCTGCTTTCAAATTTAGAAGGACTCTCCATAGAAGACCTTTTCAGATATAGACATATGAATTTATTATCTTAAAAAAAAATATGTAAACTACACCAATCAATAAGGTAAATAATAAAACTTTCTAAGGTAACATTTTGGTATCTTTTCACTAATCATCTGCAATTTTACCTTGAAGCCAACATTTTTAAAGAATTTATACATGGCTCTCAGCTTTCAGTTCAGGGTCAAAAAGGCCTTAACTCACTGCTCAGATTACACAGCAGATATACAAGCAGGCTTCTTGTGACTCTTTCATTCACAAAATATTTATAATTACCCAGAGATTCTAATTTCCATATTCAGACCAGCTCTTTACCCACAACAGTAAAACCAAGAATTGAACCAAACCTATAACAGGTTTTTAAAAAATGAACAGAAAAATAAATTTCTTACTCTTAACTTACCTTCTCCAGTCAGAATCAGTTCCTTTGCACTTTATTTCATCTACCCATCTGGTATGTCCACGGAGAAGGCTATTAAGAATTGGTTTACTTTTCACTAGATTTTCAATAACTCACTTAGAAGGATTTTTTTCACTCTGGCTGGTTTGGCTCAGTGGTTAGAGCATTGGCCCATGGACCAATGAGTCGCGGGTTCAATTCTGGTCAAGGGCACGTACCTCGGTTGCGGTTTGGTCCCTGGCCCTGGTTGGGGTGGTGCGGGAGGCAATCAGTCAATGTGTCCCTCTCACCTCGATGTTTCTCTCTCTCCCCCTCCCACTCTATCTGAAGTTTATAAACAGAAAGATATCCTCGGGTGAGGATTAAAAAAAAAAAAGAAAAAATTTTTTCCTTCTAGTTAACAAAGTTCTTTGTTTATTGAGAAAAGTGAGCAAAGCACAAGTTAAATAACAATCATCCATAAACCCACTAACTAAAGATGACTATCAGTATTATATTTTGGTACATATAAGTATTTTGTGCTTTCACATGTAAATGTTTTTACTGTCACAGTGTAATAATTATGCTCCCTTTGCTATAGTTTTTTATGTAAAATTATAAAATCACGATACAGCAAAATACCAATGAACTTGCTATCCTATCCACACTTGACAACAGTTAACATATGTCAAAACCTATATTCGTTTTTTTTTTTTAAAAAAAGATAAAATACTATGAGTAAACTTGAAGTTCCCTATATTTTCCTCACTGTTCCTATATTATCCCCTAGACACAATGATGAATTTCATGTTTCTTTGTTTTTTCCCCCTTAATTCCTGACATTAAAAAACAAAACACAGCTTTAATTATTTCATAGATAACTTTTTATTTTTACTTTTGACACTATTATAGATGTCCCCCATTTTCTCCCCCTTTACCCACCTCTACCCAGCCCCCAGTCCACCCCCCACTTCCCTGGCCTTCACCACACTGTTGTCTGTGTCCATGGGCTATGTGTTTATGTTCTTTGGCTAATCTCTTCACCTTCTTTTATCCAGTCCCCCCCATCCCCTCCCTATATGTTTTCACATACTTTTACTCAATAATTGGTAACACTTTGTCGTATTTACTTTGTATTATTTACTAAATATTTGTCATATTTATTCTGTTGTTCATATATATGAATAAACACATATGAACACACACATATATATATATATACATGTATACACATCTACATACAGACATATACATGTGCATCCCCATCCCCTCTCAACTATTTAAGAGTTATATGTAGACATTTTATCCCTAAATAATTCACTCAGACATATGTGCATCCCCATCCCCTCTCAACTATTTAAGAGTTATATGTAGACATTTTATCCCTAAATAATTCACTCTGAATTTCCTAAGATTAAAAATATTATCTTATATAATCTGAGTATCATATCAAATTCAGGAGACTTAGTCCTAATATAATATCTAAATATACAATCCAGTTTCAAATTCTGTCAATTGTCCAAAAAATATCCTTTATGACAATTTCCCCCTAGTCCAAGATCCAATGTATCATCATGCATTGCATTTGGATGCCATGTGTCTTTAGTCTTTTTTAACCTTGAACAGTTTCTTAGTCTTTCTTTTTCTTTTACAATATTGACTAGATTCACGTTAAACACTTTGGGCAGGAATACTATGTAAATGTGTTTTCAGTAGATCACATAAAAAGGCACATGATGTTAGTTTATCCATTGACTGGTGATACAAACTTTGACCATTTGCCCAAGATGGTATCTGCCAAAGTTTTCAATTATGAAGGTATCTTTCCGCCCTTTGCAATTAATAAGTAATCTGTGGGGACATAGTTTGAAATTGTATATTCTGTTCCCTAACATATTTTGTTTTAAATCTTCACCTGAGGATATTTTTCCACTGATTTTTAGACAAAGTAGAAGGGAGGAAAGGAAAGAGAAAGAGAAACATCAAGGTGAGAGAGACACATTGATTGGCTGCCTCCCGCACAACCCCGACTGGGCTAGGGATCAAACCTAAAATCGAGATACGTGTCCTTGACTGGGAATTGAACCCGAGACTCTTTGGTCCTCGGGCCAACTCTCTAATTGCTAAGCCAAACCGGCCAGAGCCCTAACATAGTTTTACCCAATGGTTTTAAGTTTCCATTGATGATTCTGAGTCAAACAGTATTATGAAGCTAGAAAATGGTAATTATAATACACATATATATTTGTTGGTTGGCATTCAACTATAAAGATCCTCTTTATTATTAGCATGTATTCAAGTATTCTTTTTCCTATTCAATGAATATTGCTAATATTCATTTTTATATTTAAGTTGTACTATATGTGGCCAGTTGGAGCCCCTTCAAACTAGCTATTGTGGTGTTGATTGAAATTGGAGGTTATCAGTATGAACTTTCCATAGTGTGTTAAGCCATTCTCCCTATTCCCTCTCCACCGCCTAGAAACAATAACCAATGTAGCAATGACCAGCACCCAAATCTCAATTTCTGAATAGTAATCCCCACTAAGAGGAACCAGGAATCAGAGAAAGGGCTAAGGCAATGAAATTACAAAATAAACCTGAGAACATCATGTTATATCAGGAAGCAGGAAACTGCTTAAAAAAAAAAAAAAAAAAGATAGGCACATGCATTTTGCTTTTCAAAATTTAATATTTTGTATTTGACTTACCCATATAGATACATTAAGATCTTAATGATTTCAACTACTAGACAGAATTACATTTTAGAAATAAATCACAATTCATTTTCCATTCCACTATTGAAAAGCATCTGAATTCCTTCTAGTAATGATGCAATTAACATCCATAGACCTGTTTCCTTTTGCACATTTGTGAGAATTTATGAAGAACATAAAAGTGACTTTTTTGCCCCAGAACATTAAAAAAAATTCATTCTTCCTATTGAGTGAACCAATTGGTAGCACATGAAAATGTTTATCATATAATGAACACCCCTGCTCTCATCACCCAGCGTCAGTAATTATCAACGCAAGACTCATCTTGGTTCATTTATCCTTCACTCATGTCCATTAGATTATTCTGATGATTATGCTTTTTAGTTTTCTCTTTCCATATTTAATCTATTATTGCTATAGATTTATAGTAGCAGAGAGGATATCAAAACACTAACTCAAAGTATCATTTTACCATCACAATCTATTTTATTTTGAAATGATTCTTTTAAAATCCAACTTTACTCAAGAGCACACTGAGTACAGCTCTCATGGATTTCAAGCTCCAATAATCACTGTATTTTGACATAATAATACCTACATAATAATACCGCATGTTAGTTGGTAGGAGTAGGAGCACCACTGTTATAGCCCCAAATCCTTGCAGATTTACTTATGGTGTTATATAATTTATAAAGTGTTCATTCATTTAAAAAATACTCATTGAGTGACTACTGTATTTCAAGAATTATTTTACCTACAGGTAGATAGAGCGGTAAACAATTAGGATAATCTCTCTCTGTATATATGTGAATACTTTCATAAATATTCCTTTACTTGATCTTCTTAGTTTAAATAGTACAGATATTTGTATTAGCATCATCTCAGAGATGAAAAAATCTTTCATTTAGAATAAGAGATTTACCTAAGGGACATAGAGCTAAGTAGTGGTTCATTAATGTATTAACAACTGAAAAGTATATTCTAGTAAAAGGAACATTATTTGCCATAGCTACTTAGCAGCAATACACTGGGAAATATATTATCAGAAAATATTCTCAGAAAATGTTTTTTCTCTTTATTTAAAATTCTCACCCTAGGATATTTTTCCATTGATTTTTTTTTTTTTTTTTATCCTCACCTGAGGACATTTTTTCATTTTTTTGTCCAGATAGAGTGGGAGGGAGAGAGAGGAACAGAGAGAGAGAGAGAGAGAGAGAGAAACTTCGAAGTGAAAGGGACACATCGAGTGGCTGCCACCCGCACGACCAACCAGGGCCGGGGACAAACTGCAACCAAAGTACATGCCCTTAGCGGGAACCGAACCCGGGTCTCTCTGGACCGCAGGCCGACACTCTAACCGCTGAACCAAACCGGCCAGGGCCCATTGATTTTTTTTTTTTTTAAGGTAGAGTGAGAGCGAGGGAGGGGGAGAGAGAGAGAAACATCAGTGTGAGAGAGACACATCTATTGGTTGCCTCCCACATGATTTCGACTGGGGCCGGGGATCAAACCCACAACCGAGGTACGTGCCCTTGACTGGGAATTGAACCCAAGACTCTTTAGTCTGCAGGGTTATACTTCTAACCACTGAGCCAAACCAGCCAGGGCAGAAGTGTTATGTTTTGAAAGTATGAGTGCCACTTTGGCTCAGTAGTTAGAGCATCGGCTGAAGGGTCACAGGTTCAATTCCTGGTCAAAGGCACGAACCTGGGTTGGGGGTTTGATCCCTGGCCCTGGTTGGGGTCGTGCAGGAGACAGCCAATCGATGTGTCTCATGTTGATGTTTCTCTCTCTCTCTCTCTCTCTCTTCCTCCCTTCCAATCTATCTAAAATCAATGGAAAAGTATCCTCTGGTGAGGATTAACAACAACAAAAAGAAAGTATGAGTGCCTTTAGTCAGAAAAGAGTAGCTGAAAAATCTTCAAATAAAACTATAAAGTATTTAAATTAATTTGCTAAAGTAAAAATTCAAACATGGGATTTTACTGGGCCCCTATCTTTTAAGACACTACATTAAAAAATATGTTTTATTGATTTTTTTAGAGAGAGGAAGGGAAAGAGAGATAGAAACATCAATGTGAGAGAGACATCCTGCACGCTCCCTACTGGGAATCGAGCCCGCAACACAGGCATGTGCCCTGACTGGGAAGTGAACCGGGACCTCTCAGTCCATGGGATGACATTCAGTCCACTGAGCCACACCAGCCAGGCTAAGACACCACATTTTAATGTCAGCCATGACGAAGTAACCGCTTGAGCTAAAACCAACCCTAAGACACTACATTATAAAAGACAGCAGCAACTTCTAAACAAAATAAAAACAATTGATATAAAAATATGATTTAAACCCAACAAACTGCCAAAACTAAATGCTTTTACACAATGAAGAATAAGGTACACGTCAGGAGAATAAAAAGATAAGCCACAGACTAGAAAAAAATATGCCAAAGATATATCTGATAAAGAACTGTTATTCAAAACAGACAAAGAAGTCATAAAACTCAACAGTAAGAAAACAAACAACTCAATTAAAAAATGAGCCAGAGAAGACATACAGATGGCAAATAAGCCCATGAAAAGATGGTCCAAATCATATGTCACCAGAGAAATGCAAATTAAAACAACGAAGTAACCCCTAAAAACCTATTAGAATGGCCAAAATCCAGACACTGACAACACCAAATACTGGCAAAGATGTGGAGCAACAGGAATTCCCATTCATTGCTAGTGGGAATGCAAAATGGTACAGCCACTTTGGCAGTTTCTTACAAAATTAAACATACTCTCACCATATGATTGTGCTCCTTGGTTTTTACACAAAGGAGTTGAAAACTGTGTCTGTACAAAATCTGGCTCATGTACGGCCTTATTCATAACTGCCCAAACTTGGAAGCAACCAAGATGTCCTTTAGTAGATGAGTGGATACACAAACCGTGGAAAGTCTAGACAATGGAATATTATTCAGTGCTAAAAAGAAATGAGGTATTAAGCCATGGAAAGATACGGAGGAAATTTATTATTACTAAAAGAAGCCAATTTGAAAAGGCTCTATATTGTATGATTCCAACTACACGACATTCTAAAAAAGTCAAAACTATGGAGACAGAAAAAGAATAAGGTCCAATCATATGCCACATAATGACTTTTGGTCAAGACAGACTGCCTATATGATGGTGGTCCCGTAAGAATAAAATGGAGCTGAGAAATTCCTATTTCCTAGTGACATCACAGCCATACAACGCAGAGCAACGCATGATATGTGTGGTGATGCTGATGTAAACAAGCCTACTGTACTGCCAGCTATGTGACGGTACAGCACATATAATTACAGTAGTGGGCTATCCCATCTAGGTGTGTGTAAGTACATGCTAAGATCTCCACACAATGACAAAACTGCCTAATGGTAACAATTCTCCAAAACGTGGCCCCACTATTAAGCAGCACATGACTGCACAAAGCAGAATTAACAATGTTGATGGTAAACATTCAGGTGACTTTGATGCATGCTAAAAATGAGAAAAGCTACTGTACCCATCTTAACTACTTACCACTTGACCTTGTCGTAGTTCTCTTGACGGTAGTCACCTTGCTGAATTAACTGTTTTGTGTCTGCTAATTCTAAGGCCAAGCGTTGACATCTATTTTGAAGCTCTGAGTAGTTTCTTCGATCTTCCTCATAAGTCTATAAATCAAAACAATAATAAAACATTTCAAACTAAACACAGTTGACCAAATTCTGTATTGAATTCTTCTGTTATGCTGTGAATGTCCTTGTAATTAAAAAAAAAATTTCCTTAATTATTCTACTTGGTAATTTTTCTGTACTCAAAGACAGGTAATCTTGGCCTTTTTTTTTTTTAAAGATAGAGTGGGAGGTGAGGAGGGAGAGAGAGAGAGACATATAGATGTGAGAGAGACACATCGATTGGTTGCTTCCTGCACGATCCCAACCAGGGCCAGGGATAGAATTGCAACTGAGGTACACGCCCCTGACCAGAATCGAACCCGCAATTCTCTGGTCCACAGGCCAACGCTCTAACTGCTGGGCCAAACCGGCCAGGGCAAGACAGGTAATCTTAAATTCACAGAGTAGTTTGTATGTCCATTTGTTTAAAACTTCAGCTCTGCCCTGGCCAGCTTGGCTCAGAGGTTGGAGCATCGGCCCACAGACCAAAGAGCTGTGGGTTCAATTCTGGTCAAGGGAACGTACCTCAGTTGTGGTTTGGTCCCCTGCACTTGTCGGGGTCGTGCGAAAGGCAACCAATCAATATGTCTCTCTTATATTGATGTTTCTCTCTCTCTCCCTCTACCTCCCACTCTATCTGAAAATAAATGGAAAAATATCCTCGGGTGAGAATTTAAAAAACAAAAAACCCCAAAAAACAAAACTTCAGCTCTGTTTTTCATAGAAAAAAATTGCACACTTATATCTTGGTTAGTAGAATAATACGTACAATGATACAAATGTTAAATGATATTTTTCAGCATTTACCAAGTTCCTGTTAGATGCTTAAGACAGGAAATGAATAGAACACAGCCCTGTTCTTAAGGAATTCACAATCTACAGATGAAGAGCCACATGAACATCAAATACCTACAATGAAATAGAGTTAATGAAGAGATGAACATGCAGTTTCAGTGGCGGTATTCAGTAAAAACGGAATTTTGTGGCACTTGGAACATATTTCTACACTGATCTTTCCTCCACTCACCAGACAAGTAGAAAGGAATCGTAGAGCTATGGGAGAGAGGTGGAGGTGAAAACCTTAAAACCATAAGCTGGCGCTGCTTACTATGAGCCTCATTTCTCGTGTTCACATTCCCCCTTCAACTCTAATGAAGACCCGAGGTTCTCTAAACACACCAAGCTTCCTCTAGCATGTTCTCACTGCCCGAACAGCTGCATAGGATATGAATATTTGCCTCCTTCAGGACACCAATCTCATTGTACCATCAAATTAGTATTCTATATACCTTACCAGAATATAAACATCTTAAGGGCAGAAACTTAGTCTCATTCATCACTGGATCTCCATCATTATACACAGTACTTGGTATACAGTAAAAATGAAATAAATGCTTTTGAACAAATTAATTAAGAAATAAATGAATATAGAAATGACACAAGGACGAAGTTCCTACTTATTTCCCCCTTTGAACTTACAAGATCTTGAAAGCCACCATCAACTCTACCCCAGAACCTGTCATGTTAAACACATTCTGCCCCAAGTCACTCCTTCTTAAGTAGATAACCAGCTAAGTGCAGTCACATTCATTCCACAAATACTGACTGAATTATTGCTATGCGACTGGCCCTGGGCAAGACACTGTAGATACAAAGATGACTAAGACACTCTGTCTTTTTAAAACTATTTACACACAACTTAAAAATGTCATAACTACACCCACCAAGAAAATAAAATGCTATCCCTCAAATTTCTATTGAAGGGTTGTTTGAAAATGTAATGTGGAAAAACTACATACATGTTTTGCTTTGGTTAGTGTTATGCTCTTCTCCTACACAGGTGTTCTCTATGATAATGGAAATTTACTATATTTATTATAGAATCATAGTTAAGGATCCTCCATCATCAGTTCAAGAAACCACTTTCTTTGCTCATCCATGAGAAGCAATACCTCATCCATTCAAGTTTTATCATGAGATGGCAACAATTCAGTCACATCTTTAGGCTTCACTTCTAATTCTAGTACTCTTGCTATTTCCACCACATCTGCAATTACTTCCTCCACTGAAGTCTTCCTCCACAAAGTCATCCATGAGGGTTGGAATAAGCTTCTTCCAAACTCCTGTTATTGTTTGATATTTGACCTCCTTCCATGAATCACAGATGTTCTTAATGGCATCCAGAATGATGAACCCTTTCCAGGTTTTCAGTTTACTTTGCCTAGATCTATCACAGGAATCACTATCTATGGCACCTATAGCCTTAAAAAATGTATATCTTAAATAAAATGAGACTTGAAAATAGAAATTCCTCCTTGATTCATGGGCTGCAGAATGAATGTTGTGCTTGGAGACATGAAAACAACACTAATCTAGTTATATATCTCCATCAGAGCTCTTGGTTGATCAAGTGCATTGTCAATGAGCAATAATATTTTCCAAGGAATTTTTTTTCTAAGCAATAGGTATTACTGATGGACTTGTAACACTAGTAAACCATGTTGTAAACAGATATGCTGTCATCTAGGCTTTGTTTTTCCATTTGTATGGTATAAGCAGAGTGGATTTAGCATAATTTTTACGGGCCCAGGATTTCTGGAATGGTAAATAAGGGTTGGCTTCAATTTAAAGTCACCAGATGCATTAGAGCCTAACAAGAGAGTCAGCCTGTCCTTTGTAGTTTTGAAGCCAGGCACCGACTTCTTCTCTATAACTATGAAAGTTCCAGATGGCATCTTCTTCCAATATAAGGCTGCTCCTCCTACACTGAAAATCTGTTGTTCAGTGTAGCCAGCTTCTAATGATCTTAGCTACATCTTCTGGACATCTTGCTGCAGCTTCTACCTCAGCACCTGCTGATCTACCTCGTACTTTTACTTTATAGAGATGGCTTCTTTCCTTAAACCTCATGAACCAGCCTCTGCTGGCTTCAAATTTTTTCTTCTGCAGCTTCTTCAACTCTCTCAGTCTTCATAGAATTGAAGAGAGTTAGGACCTTGCTCTGGATTAGTCTTTGGCTTAAGGGAATGTTGTGGCTGGCTTGATCTTCTATCCATTTCACTAAAACTTTATCCATATCTGTAATAAGGCTATTTCGCTTCCTTATCATTCATGTGTTCACTGAGTTGCACTTTTAATTTCCTTCAAGAACTTTTCCTCTGCATTTATAACTTGGCTAACAGTTTGATGCAAGAGGTCTAGCTTTTGACCTAGCTTTCTTGGCTTATGACAAGATTTCCTGACTAAGTTTAATCATTTCCAGCTTTTGATTTAAAGTAAGAGATGTGAGACTTACTTTCATTTGAACATTTCAAGGCCATTGAAGGATTATTAACTGGCCTAATTTCAATATTGTTGTATGTCAGGAAATAGGAGAGAGGCCCAAGGATAGAGAGGGAGGGAGAGGGGAGGGAGGGAGAGGGGACGGAGGGAGGGAGGGAGGGAGGGGGAGAGAGAGAGAGAGAGAGAGAGAGAGAGAGAGAGAGAGAGAGAGAGAGAGAGAGAGAGAGAGATGGGGGAATGGCTGGTTGGTGAAGCAATCAGAACATACATGTTTATCAATTAACTTTACTGTCTTATATGGGCGTGGTTCATGGCACCCTAAAACAATTATAATAGTAACATCAAAAATCACTGATCACAGATCACCATAAGAAATATCATAATAAAAAAGTTTGAAATATTGTGAGATTTACCAAAATGTGACACAGAGACACGAAGTGAGCAAATGCTATTGGAAAAATGGTGCCAACAGACTTGCTAGATACAGGGTTGCCACAAACCTTAATTTCTGAAAAACGCAATATTTGTGAAGCACAAAACAAAGCACAATAAAACGAACTATTCTGTATTAAAGACAAATCTGAAGTCCTTAGCACTGATCAGTTTTCTACAAGCCACAGAACTACTCCTTACCCTCCTGCTTCACACATTTGTATTTTCCCCTTGATTTCTAAAGGCATATGATTTTTCCATTCCTCACAAGCAAAACTCTTCCCACTATAAACAGATACAACAAACAAAACAGAATGAATGCAGATATAAAAATGTTTATAGGTTTGTGGTAGGAAATTGTGGGAGTTTCATTTGAGGATTTCCATTTTCTCTGTGAAATGGAATACTACCAAATCATCTTCTGTGAGTGAGAAAGAAAATGGGAATGCCTAAAGTAACCTCTGTGAAAAATAAGAGAACTAGAAAAAAAAAGAATTTCAGCATAATCTTATGGGCCCATTTGAAGTTGGTAACAACAAACTTATAGTGCTTGTTACTACATAAGTGATTCTCTCCAGTAGTGCTCAGTCAGAAAAATGAAAAATGAGGTTTTGTCAAGACAGTTGGAGAGGAATGAGAGAACACTGGCAAGAGAAAGGTTTAAGACTGATAACATGATGAAGAGGGACACAAATAAATTTAGGAAGAGACTGATAAATCACATGGACTGGAAATTCTGCTAAATATAAGTTGGAAGCAGATGACTGAGAAACATGGGTATATAGAAAGCGATATGTTCAGTGATCAACCTGAACAGATAAGTTCAGAAGTAAATCAGTCTGGGTGACAAGGAACAGACTGCAGGCCATGAGATTAAGTGCTGAAGTAGAGAAGAAGCAATCATTAAAGATGGGAAGATCAATAAAATGCAAGGCCATGGTTGTGGATGAATCACAGAAGTAACCAAGGCAGGAGCTATGGTGAAAAGGAAGACTTAAATCTAAAGCAAGGGTTCCATTTTAAATAAATAAGGATGTCCCAGTGGTCTGCAAATGAGGAAAGTTATAAGGTGGAGTATCGAGAGGACATGAATGGCCAAAGAAATAGGGGGTTTTATAAGTGTGCAAGTGCCAAGATCTAAAATTGTGAAGATGTGAGAGGACATCAGCATCTGGTCCTGAATTATAAGGGTTAAACTCCTGGTCCAGAGAGCAACTCCTCAAAAGATATGACTACACAAACACATACACGCACGCTATACACACATGCTTATATTAATACATGTATATACACTTACTATATATTTTATATATATACATACATATACATTTTCTTTAAATATGAACACCCTATGACCAAGCGTACGCAGATGTTCAGTATATAGAAAGGTACATATTCTACCGATACTATCTTTTAGAATTTATTAGCTGAAAAAAAATTTCTCCTTAAATAAAATTACTACTTCTATATTTTGAAAAAAAAAAATCTACTTCACTTACTATTAGCAACTATACTAGATTAAAGCATAACACTGGGACATAAAAAAAGTAGCATCTTCCCTCAAAATGAACCAAATGCAATGACTGTGGAGAACTTTGAGGTTAAGGCTAAAGAGAGTAGAAAAGGCTATCTTTTTTTTTTTTAATCTTCACCCGAGGATATTTTTCTATTTATCTTCAGATAGAGTGGGAGGGAAGGGGGGAGAGAGAGAGAGACAGAGAGAGAGAGAGAGAGAAACATCTGCATGAGAGGGACACATGGACTGGCTGCCTCCCGCACGACCATGACCAGGGCTGGGGACGAACTGCAACCGTGGTGCAGCCACTACTTGCCTCTCACATCGTAAGGAAAGTTTTAAGGAAGTTTTCTATAATCTTAATACCTAGTACTCTGCCTATTTATTATATAGAAGATTTGCAATTAATGTCTGTGGAAAAGAAGCAAAAAAGGACATTTAATAGACTAAAACAAAAGAAGTAAACCATTTTCAAATATAAAGGGACATACAAAATTTCCAGTCACTAGCCCTTTCTAATAGAAAATTTCTATAAATTAGTAAATGGGTTAACAGCAAATCTCAATTTCCCTTTCTAGTAATAATAATAAAAACACGCAGGAAAAATAAGGACAATCCAAGTCCAAGAGAAGATTTCAATTGTTCGCCAATTTTCTATATATCTAGAATGGAACTGATTTTGACTGCCTGTGTTAATGTTATCTTTTCCATCTTCTAAATTACTCATACTGAGAAATAAAAGAAGGCTATCTCTAGCCTAAGAAGGTAAATCTGTTATGCTAATCGCATGTTTTCTTGTCTTGCACATAACCCTCACCTTTCCTGCACTCATCTGAGACAGAGTTCCTTGAAGACCTGCCTTCACTCAGTAACCCTGACATAGCAGTTGCGGTGGAAATGCTTGCAGAATGAACCAATGTTAAAGTATCAGTGGGCTATGTGCATTAAAATAACTAGCTCAAGATGTAGAAAAAGTGACTTTAAAAATTAATAATTATTTAATAAATTATCACTTTTGCAGCTGAAATTAAAGAGTATTATCATAAATCTCTAAGTAAAACACCTCAGCTGACACAATGCAACATATATGCAGAGATTTTTCAAAGATTTTGAGAAAGACAGCATGAAAGGAAATTTCTATTTCTTGATATGGGTGGTGGTTAACCAGGCGTATTCACTTTGTGAAAATTCAATTAAGGTTTCTTCTGTATGTAACAGAAACATTTCAAAAAGTGAAACAAGAGGCTTCAACCAGGAAAACGTTGCCTGGGGAGAAGTTCTGCAAGGAGGCTTGTATTTGGCTTGGAGAGGAGGACATGTGAGAGTTACACATCAAAGGGGAATGGGAGCAGGAATGGGGTAGTGAACAGATCCTGACTTTTTTTACTTGATATATTTCTCTACTGTTTGACTATTTAGCTGACACAAATATTGCAAATTTTATATTATATAGTATTTTGGTTAAGTTATCAACTATTAGGTCTTTCATATTTATAATGAGATGCCTTTCCCTCCCAAGCCTCTTGTTTCCAAACATCAGCAACTAAGCATTTTAGATTTACAGACTTTCAGAGATAAAAGATACCTTGGAAATAATCTACTACTATCCTCTTATTTTCAAGATAAGAACATTAAGGCCTAGAGGGGTTAAATGATCCAGAATTCCAGAGCTAGCAGAGATAGAACTAGAATCTAGGTTTACTTGAGTTCATACATAGTTTGTTCTTTTCTTAATTTCAAGTTCCTATTTATTGAGGAATCTGTTCTGTGGAAACCATAAAACAATTGATCATAAGTTAACATTGACTGCTCAAATTCAGGGTATTAGAAGAACTTTAGATGCAAATTGTACGGGTTCAAATATGGCACATGCATAAATCACAGCTAATTTTGGACCCTTTAAGCAATTACAATAATTATTCCTTAAATACATATTTAAAAATCATTTGAAAAAATAACATCAAATCTAAATGTTTTCTACAAAATGTAAAAAATTATTCAAAGACACAATTAAGTAGGCTTATTTTAAACAGTCAGCAGCTGTGTAAACCAAAAGGCACTTACTTTAGATATAATACATTTCTTTAAATCTTTTGTCCCTCACACCATGTAAACTGAGAAGAGAGTGGTAACCTATGTGTCAAAATAAATCTTTGATAAATGAAGTGATCTCTTGCCTGTGGAGAGATAGAGCAGCTAAGGCAATTGGAAATGGGATATAGTGACATTTACGTTAAGGTCAATGGTTCAAATCAGACTTAGTTTACACTAGTTAGCAGTTTGGTAAATGAGAAGAAATGGTTTGATTAACTATTCTGGGAAAGTGAGAATTCACTCTTCAGAATGCTCACACGTTGGCAGGATAAAAAAGAAACCAGAAAACAGTTAACATTTCCTGAAATATAAAAACCTGAATAACAAGTATGTATCACCAATGAAATACCTCATTTTCATATAAACAGAATTAACTGGATTACTCACATATGACTATTCAAGATGAGACAAGGTAATCTTACAGAATTTTTCTCAATAAATGTAACTATGTTTCTAAACAAGGAAGTTATCTTGAACAAAACACTTTTTGCTTCCTAGTTACCAAAGTTCTCACAAGAGAAAAATATTTCACCATTTCCTCGTGAAACTCAATAGCTCTATTAAGTGCAGACTCATTAATGACCTTCTTATATAGTATTAACATTTTTTTTTAAATGAAAGAAGCATGATAAAATGAATCTACAATGCAAAACAGCTGCACATAGTTTAGTTACGTGTACTGGTTCAAAATTCTGACTTGCTGTAAAGAGATCTCATAATTAGGAAACAAAAGTATAGCACTTACAAAAACACTAAGTACCACACACAAGCTCATGTACACAATACAGCTCAAAATACGCTACAGACTGTTATTGACACTTATAAACAAACTCTAAATTGAAGTAAAAGATGAACCCTACTTTCTAGTGTTAGTATCTATTATTTCCAAATAACTAAAGATGTGGGGAAAAATTTTGAAAGAGGATCCCAGAAATCCACTAAAATTGGCATTTCAGGAAGACTAACCTGTTTTTCAAAGGTCAAAAATTACATTCTATTAAATTTCTAAAACAGTTTCACTTCCTATCTGTCATGAACTAGCAGATTATATGAACAAAAGCAGAATTAATTGTGTACTTGGGCTTTTTGTTATATATAATTATAAAGTCAATGTAATAATTGAGATACCTTTGATCTGAAGACTACATGTTATGGCAGAAAGGTTTCAGTTTTTATAATTCTTTCTCCCAGTTATGGATCTACTGAATTATTAGGAGAAAACAGCATTTGATTGGTTTAAGGCAGTTGATATGAAAATAGGGCTCTAAATGAAAATAAGGTAACCCAATGTAATACTTTGGCCTCTAGGTCAAAAATGACAAGATTTTCTGAGTAGCTGAAAACTGTTGAAGAAATACATGGATATATGCTGCCACCATGTGGTAAAAGAAAAAAAATTAAGGTCATTTTGGAAAAAGACAACCCAGAAAAAGTGGAAAGTTTACTTTCCTAATTCCCAGTCTCAAAACTTAGAAACCCAGCTAACCAGATCTTAGTTCCTCTTAGTAAACCACTATGGAATTGTGGTAATAGAGAAAATAAAACGGAATGAACAGTGCTAAGATAGTCACTCAAAACCGAGTCAGGAGGCTCTTAAGGAAGTGGGGCAAATGCAGCCTATACACATCTCTGTGCCTCAGTTCCCAGAGCTGCTATTGACTCGCTAAACTCAGCTCAAAACATCCTGGAGCCAAAAATATTCTGGAACAAGTGCTACATGGACACACATGGCCTCTACTTCCTTCTTTGTAGTTTTCACCTCCCTCCGTTTGCATATTGGGATTAACCAATCCCTGTTAACCTAAGCAGCAATCAGAGCCTTCATTTGTATGAATGAACTACCTTCTGTGGTTAAACGCTGCTTTTCTTTGTTCTACCCAGAGCCCAATGTAGTTAGTACCGGAGTCTGGGTCTCTGGAATGGCAACCCTTTTACTCAAATAAACACTTCTTACTTTGTATGACATGCTAAACTTTTTTTCAGTTGACAGTTGTCATTATCATGTCATTTTTCAGGCATCTATATTTGTTGGCTGTTGTGTCTTCTTTTATGTTTCTATTAACTTACTACTTGTTCTACGAAATAGTAGTCCTTCCTTATATTTGTCCTGAGTTTATCCTCTGGCAAGTCAATCCTCACCTTATCTGCATTGCAATTTTTATGAACCTCAACTGCTTTTTTTCCAGCTGTTGTGTTCATTTGAAACACCCTAATCTTTATATGTCCTTAGATAGTAAACTCAGCTTCTCAAATATCAGCTTTTAGTTTCTAACCTCTTAACTCTACGGCTTTACCAAGAATTCAAAAATTAATAGGTAATAAGTGCAAACAACCAAAGTTACAGTGTTCAAAACCATACTTTTTGTTCAAGGTCTAGTAGTGTGCTTTATTTTGCTTCCAATATTTTTCTTAATAATGCCTCATATTTCATTATCCATGTCAGTACAAAGCTAAACATGCTGAGAAAATGATTCTCTAATGAAGCTCAAGTTCTTTTTAGAGAAAATAAAGGAATTTCAAAGTCAAATAGGCTACATGCATAGACTAGATTTTCTGTTTCTTCACTTGTGCTTAAAACAAAACTGTAAGGTGGTTCTACTAATAATGGCCATGTAAGTTCCCATCTGATCAATCCTACTGTAGATACAACTACAAATTCTGGACAAAATATAAAACAACCTGAAGGCACAGGGACGTGACCAAAACCAGGCGGAGTCTGGAGTGCAGGCCATCTGCCAGAGGAAGAAGAGAACAGCATTGGGGGAGTTTCCTGGTCTTTTTTTTCTCTCTCTCTCTCTCTTTTTTTCTGTCAATGGCTTTTAGCCTGAGGGCAGGCCCACTCTTTGCCAAGTTGGATGGCTAAAGATGCAAAAGAAAATCCTTCCTCTTTCTAGTTTGAAGAATCAGGACACTCAGCTGCTCTAAAATGAGGAGGAAATTATAGAGGTAGCCAAAGAAAGAGAACTAAATTCTGTGGCTAAATCTCTGTCAAATCTCTGGCTGACCTCTGAACAACATATGTGTAGGATAGACCCCAGCAATCCTAGTGAGGTAAACAAAACTTACCTGAAATTTGAGCAGTTGCCCAAGAGACAGAGTATATAGTTTGAGTACAACTCATCATGTCTAAAATCTGAACTCTCTTTTGACCTTAAATCTGTCTCATGTACAACCTACCCATCTCAGCTGAATGAAAATCCATTAATTCCAGTTACTCAGTCCAAAAACCTTAGAGTTAATTTGATTCCTATCTTTCTTTCACATCCTCCATCCAATTCATCAGGAAATCCTATTGCTTGTGCTTTATTTAAAAAAATTTTTTTCTTTATTGATTTTAGCGAGAGAGGAAGGGAGAGAGAGAGAGAGGTAGAAACATTGATGAGAGCGAGAACATCGACTGGCTGCCTCCTGCATGCCCCCCACTTGGGGATTTGGCCCACAACCTGGGCATGTGCCCTGACCGGGAATCGAACTGGCGACCTCTTGGTGTATGGGTCGACACTCAACCACTGAGCCACACCGGCCAGGCTGGCTGTACTTTAAAAATGTATCCAGGATCTACCACCCTGATCTAAAGCACAATCACCTCTCATCTAGATTACTATAACTGCCTCCTAACAAGTCTCTTTGCTTCCACCCTTATAGCTGCATAGTTTACTACTCAAAACACCATTATCTGGGTCATAATGAAAGTTTTAAAATATGCTTTCAAGGTCTACTATGTACCAGGTAGAATGATCCTTTTACATTGTCAGATAATGTTACATCTTTCCAAAATCTTGTAATGCTTCCTTTCACTTAGGGTTAAATCAAGTCCTTACAATGACCTCAACAGACCCATTACCTCTCTGATCTTATTTATCTCCCACTATTTCCTTCAGCCATTGCAGACACATTGGCTTTCTCAGTGCTCCACAAACACCAAGACACCCTCTTGTCTTGCATTCTGTTCCTTTGCCTGGAAGCTCTTGAGAACTTTGTAGTTTCCCTCACCTCCAAATCTTTACAACCTTCTAAACTCCTCAATGAGGCCTACCAGGGAACCCGTACAATTCTGAATATGCTTTCTTCCCTGTGCCATGCAGCACTATTGATTATCCTTTTCTTTTACCCTTTGCAGTTATCACCTTTTATCATACTATGTGATTTGCTTATTTATAGTGTTTACAGTTTGTTTCCATGCACTCCTTTTAAAATATACACTCCATGAGGCCAGAGATCATTGCTTTGTTCATGGAGGTATCCCAAGCGCCTTGAACAAAGGTCCAATAACTATTTACAGATGGAGAAGTTTTAAGATTTTGGGGAGAGGAGAGTAAAGAAGACCAAGGTTTTTTTTTAATCTAAGATCATCATGCCAATGTCAAGTTGCAGCAATGAAATTTGAACTAATATCTTTGAATCTTTCAAATATAAGAGCAGTAAAGCAGTAAATAATTTAACAAACCATTTCAAAAATCAACCCCCCACAATATATGATTAAGAAAAATTATTTTTGTTGTTGTTGTTAGTCCTCATCTGGTATGTAGAGTAGGAAGGGAGGGAGGGAGGGAGAGAGACAGAGAAAGAGAGAGAAACATTGATATGAGAGAGACACATTGATCGGTTGCCTCCACACAACCCTGGGCCAATGCCAGTGATCGAACCTGCAACCCAGGTACGTGCCCTCGACTGGGAATTAAAACTGGGCCAACACTCTAAACACTGAGCCACACTGGCTAGGGTCAAAAATTCTTCTAAGTATTTATAGTTCACTATATCCTTATAAAAAAGTCTTCACTGGTCCAATTTTAATTGTAAGATAATTAGTTTATTTTTTCTCCATGTTGGGTAAATTGATTTACACTAGGCCTTTGACAGAGCACAAGAACCAAACTTTAAGGGTGGCTTTAATATAAAAGTAATTCTATTGTGTCTAATTCATATTCTCTTAATTTCTAAGACTTTTATTAAGTAGATAAGATAGCACTTAATTATTTTTTCTAACAGTGATGCAATTCTGTTTATATTATTATTAAATTTAAGTAAAGGTTTAAGACACAGGATTATATTTTTAGCTGAGAGGTGATAAACCTTTAAGTAACAAATCTGCACAAGGAAGGAGTCTGTGACGGTTAATTTTATGTGTTATCTGGCTAGGCCTCAGTACCCTAATATTTGGTCAAACGTTATTTTAGATGTTTCTGTAAGGTATTTTTCAGATGAGATTAACATTTAAATCAGCAGACTCTGGGTAAAGCAGATTATCCTTCATAATGTGGTGGGCCTCATCCAATCTGCTGAAGGCTTACTAGAATACAGTCTGACCTCCCCTGAGCAAGAAGGAATTCTATCAGCAGACTGTTTGGATTTGAACTGCAATGTTTCACTGAATGGCCAGCCTGCCAGCCTATCTCATTAGATTCTGGACTTCCAAGCCTCCATAATCATGTGAACCAATTCCTTAAAATCAATCAATCAATCTCTCTGTCTATAGATATGTACATATCTCTATATATCCTGTTGGCTGTTTCTCTGGGAACCCTGACCAACATAGGTTCACACACAAAACTATTTCTAAGTTCAAGAGTTATCTATGCATTGAAAACATTCAGGAATACTATGTGTTAATTATATATTTTTTCCTATCAATAAAATACTAAAAGTGTTAGCAAAGTTGAAACAAACTAAAATCTGGGATACAGTGCTATTAATGACCCTTAAGAGTAGAGAGACTTGCTTTACCACAGAGTACAAAAATATATAACATGCTAATGATAATTCTAGAGTTGCAAACTTTTTTTTTTAGCTCAAGGAATACTTTGTTCAAGGGAAACCACTCTTAGAATCCCCAAATGTTTTTTTTTTTTTAAATAATTTTCCTTTATTGATTTTAGAGAGAGAGAGAGAGACAGAGATGAGAGAGAACATTGATTGGCCACCTCCTGCATGCCCCCCGCACTGGGGATCAGGCCCACAACCTGGGCATGTGCCCTGAAAGGGAATCGAATCAGCGACCTCTCGGTGCATGGGTCCATGCTCAACCACGGAGCCATACCAGCCGGACATAATCTCCAAATGTTAAAGTGATTAAAAAGGAGGTGATTTGATATAAACAAGGATAGAAAACTCTTCCAGCCTTCCTAAAAATAAGAAGTCCTTGAAGGATGCTGAGGTATCACAAGGTGTTGCAGAACCAAGTCTGAAAATTTGTCTAACTGCCTTGTCTCCAGTAAATCCTGTACTGCAAACACCACCACCATCCTGGGCTTTTTACAGAAACAAGAGAGATTAAATGACTTGCCTAAGGCTGTAAAATTAGTTAGTAGCCAAACTGAGGCCTTTTTACTTTGTTATTTATTATCTTGACCATGCATGCTATTTTTTTAAAATTCAAAGTGACTGCCTTTAATTGTGACTCAGTGGATTCTAAATGCACAAAATAGTCTACTGCACAATGAGGCAGGTGAGCAGAAGGAAAAAATCCAACAATATGTAGAACCCTGTAGTAGTGTTCATATAGGCACATCTGCCTTTCTGCCATTGCTCTTGAGGACTTCACTGCTGTGAGAGGAGGAAGCTGAGTCTTTATTTTACCTATAATATTGGCTCTATATTAATGACATAAGTTGATTCTGTCCAGCACTAATAGTGCAGCAAATTAGAACATTAAAATATAAATTAAATTACAATTGTTGACTTCTGAATAATAAATAGATCTTTGGTAAAAACTGTCCTTGAAATAAAGCACAATAAATATTTACATGCAACTTTGCTAAAAATCACGTTTTTACTTTGAAACAGAAACATTGGGAATTCACTGAAATGAATGAACAATCAGTATTATTTTTTCCATTTGACAGAGCAGGAACATTAAATAACTTGCTCAAGGTCACACAGAAAATGAGAGTGTCAAGATATCTTCCAAGGTTCTAACTCCAATCTACGAGAATCTGAATTCTAGAAGGGCAGACCCTGTCTCTTCTGTGCCCACTGCTGCCAGCACCGAGTACAGCACCATGCACATCACTGGGCCAATGCTAGTGTCAGTGCACAGGCTCTGAACAAGTATGAGGAGAGCTGACTGTACTTGATGGAGAGGCAAAGTGACCGATAACTGGATAGCAGTTCCTTTCATATATCACAACCAAGGCTAATCTGCAATGAAGAATAAATGAATTTACAACAAAATGTGCAACCATGGATTACAGGCCAATATCTGGGACTTATTGTGTCAATATTTAAGATGACTATTTCCAATTTAACCTCCTTCTCACCATTTGTGAAGAATCACAAGAGTCAGCATTCCCTAGTCCTATTTTTCTATCATTAACTTTTATATTCCTATCATAAATCTTGACAGATTCCTTATAGAAAAACGTGGCGCCTCTTGTCACCAGTGATCAAAATCATACAAACCTCTGTCAGTTGTTTCAGTTGGCCTTTGTTTTCAGTTAATTCTTCTGACAGGTTATTCTTTTTCACTTGTAGTTCACAGATTTCCTTTTTTAATGGATCCATTAGTTCATAGAACCGAATCTTTAAAAAAAATCAAATCAATAAGCAGGCTTTAAACCCAAATTACAATTAAAATTTGCTAACTTATAGTACTCTCAATCATTGGTAATAAAAGTAAAATATTAAAGTCATAAAAGAAAAGTGTTAAGGAATTTCAGATTAAGTGCCTGCACAAAACAGTTTTATTTGTACAAAACTAAAATAATGCAGTTGTTAATTGACCTGACCACCAATACTTTACATCTTAATGTTCATTTCAGTTCCCTCAAGGCCCAGATTATCTATAACTCTCCACCTCTGACACAGTCTTTCTTTCGTCTCTTCCATCACTACTCCATTTACTACTTACTCATCTCCCATTACTCCTCCTTCTACACCATATGCTTGTTATTTCCTGAACACATCAAGTGTTCAAGACTTTTGCCCTTGCTGTTTCCTCTGATAGAAGTTTTCCCCACATATAAATGCATGGCTCATGCTTTCACTCCCTTCAGGTCTCTGATCAAATGTCACCCTATCAGTAAAGCTGTCCCTGATTCCCCCAACCTGATCTAAAATAGTATGTCCACCTGGCGGGAGTCCCTCATCTTCATTCTTGCTCTTTTCTCTATAGCATGTATGAAAAACATTCTACGTATTTTACTTTTAATGTGTTGTCTGTGTCACTCCACTGATAGGTAAGCTCCATGAGGGTAGGGATATTTGTCTGCTTGGACATTTCTCTATCTCCAATGCCTAAATATACAGTAAGCCCACATCCTAAGCTCTTGGTGAAGCTCTGCCTACTGCTACCACTGCAGTGTAAGGGATAATCAGGATGAATCGGGAAGTATCTTTCATATCGCTACTTCCATTCAGTTCAAACCTCTCTTCCCACTCATCTTTCTCTTAGGGGAATTTGCCTGCCCTAACCTAGTAAAGAGTTCCATCTGACAAGTTCCTATAAAACAAAGTAGCCATGAGTAAATTAGGAGAGGGCAATTAGGGACTATCTGAAACACCTTAATATATTGCTGTATTGCAAAAGTCCCATATTTGTTAAGAGGCAAGTCCTAAGATTAGTCCTCAACACCAAAAATAACTAGTTAGGATAGAACTGCCTGTGAAAACAAAAGATATGACAAGGAACGCTCACAAACCAGAGAGCAAAAGTATGTATAACTTAATGGGATACTTGATATCTATTATGAATACAGCCTAAAGGACAGCACTTAAGATATTTGTTTTGGACAGTACATGTTGGGCAGAAACATTATATTTAAGATCTTTAAATAAAAAGATGGACAAAAAAGTAATACACTTTGTAGGAAATCATTAATCTGGAAGCCTTATCCAAATGAGAACTAAGGAGTAATCACCACTCCAACAAAATAATAGGTAATATTTTATTGTTTACTATGTTCTAAGGACTAAGCTAAGCATTTTACATACATAATCACAGTTAATCTTCATAATTACCTCAACACAAAGGCATTATTATTATATGTAACCCTTTTATAGACAAAAAAAATTCAAGCCTCTTAAGGTGAAATATCTATATACCATAAACCAGCAGTTCTTAATGTGTAGTCTGGGGACCATTGCCCCTACCCCACCACTCTGAGACCCTTTCAGGGAATTCATAAGATCCAAACTATTTTCCTAGTAATACTAAAATCTTTTGCCTGTTTTGCTCTCAGTGGCAACATCTGCCAGTGGCTACATCATGTGAAGATATCAACGTCCTTAAGGCTAATGGAATGCGTAATTATGTAGTCCACAAAGATCTGCCTCACTCAACCCCTTTATGATCACACCAACTGCCCTCTCCTTTACTATCCCTAACCCCTCCCCCCCGCAACCACTTATCAGCGTTTATGTCTATAATTTTTCATGCTGAGGATGTTACAAATCACCAGTGTATGATAAAATAATTCATTTCTATAGACTATGCAGCCATTAACTTCAGAGCTCTATTTATTGTTTGCCTTTGGAGATCAATGGTCAAGACCCTTTAAAGTTTGGTGATCTGAACACCATTCATCATCTTCAGATCAGGGCCATAAAATTACTAGGTACTTTAGAAGTTACAGCTACAACACAAATGGCAAATTTTAGTCTGAAAATACATTTAGTTTTTTTTAAAAAAAATACAAGACACTTACAGATACATATTCAGGAATAGAGAGCTGATCTTCAGGAAAACCTTTTAGTTTCATATATTGCTCTTCCGTCAACTCAAAATCACGCAGGTTTCGACGAATATCTCCAGCTTTCTCTCTTAGCTGAAGATTTGTCTCTTCCAGTTGTTTCTGTCTCAATAAAATAGTTTCCATTTCTTGTTTCATTAGTTCTTGATATTTTCTGTTAGGAGAGCATTTGTGGCAAGTTTAAAAAACTTCTCAAGTTTAATTTTCTCAAAGTCACCTTTTTATGGTAACATAAAATTAGAAAACGAGACACTCAAATAGTGTATTTGATTCCAGCTAAATTCTTATTTAATCAGTTAAACAAGAAATGACAATTCTATGCTAACTGCTAAATGTGTAGCCACATTGCCAGGGGGAGGTGGGGTGGAGGGAGGTGGAAACTTGACTTCGGGTAGTGAACCCACAATACAGTGTACAGATGATGTGTTGTAGAATTGTGCACCTAATACCTGTATAATTTTAACTGGTGTCACCCCAATAAATTCAAAAGGAAAAAAAATGTACAGCCACATAAATAATTAAATAGAGAATTAATATTCTTAAAGAACAATTTCAGCCCTGGCCAATGTGAGTCAGTTGGTTAGCGCATCAGGGCCAGTGCACTGAAGGGTCACAGGTTCGATCCTGGTCGGGGCACTTATGGGAGATAATTGATGTTTCTCTTTCGCTCTCTCGCTCGCTCTCTCTCTCTCTCTCTCCCTTCCTTCTTCTCTCTCTAGAATCAATAGAAAACATATCCTTGGGTGAGGATTAAGAAAAAAAAAAATTTAGCCCTGGCTGATGTGGCTCAGTTGGTTGGGTGGTGTACTGTGCACGAAAAGGTTGCTGGTTCGATCCCCAGTAGGGGGTGTGCAAGAGGCAACAGATCGATCTTTCTCTTCCTCTCTCTCCCTCCCATTCTACCTGAACAAAAAATGAAAAAAAAAAAAGATGTAACACCAAACAACCATAAGGTATTCATTCATTCAAACAATGAGAAACAATGAGGTAATGAAAACGGTAATCTGTACATCATTATCATTCTCAAAGAACACCATCTGATTTGTTTCCCTGCCTATTATATCACTCCTATTAACATAAAACATGCTGTTATTTCTATCTTAAAACAAATGAACAAACAAAACCCATAACTTTTGACCCCATTTCAATGCACCCTTTGTTTGCTCCTCCATGTGGAACAAAACTTCTCAAAAGTTGATATGCATATATATACATAACCTATAGACACAGACAATAGTGTGGGGAAAGCAGTAGGGGGGTGGGGTTGGGGAGGAGGGGGTTAAGGAGGGGAAAAGAGGGACATCTGTAATACATTCAACAATAAAGATGTTAAAAAAAAAAAAAAAGTTGTCTACATTCACTGCCTCCAATGCTTTTCCTTTTCTTTTTTTGACATACGAAAATCACAGATTATTTTATTAAGTTGTATTTTAGAAAAATTCAAAACTACATTTCTACCACTTTCCATTTTAAATATAAAATTATAACTTGCACAAAACACCTGGCTTCTGGTTATTATTTTCCATACTGTAATTTTTCTTAAAACAATTTTTTTTTAATTTTTCAATTATGGTTGGCATACAGTATTGGTTTCAGGTGTACAAACAACATAGTGATTAGACATCTGTATAACTAATGAAGTGATCACCCAGATAAGTCTAGTAGCCACCTGACACCATACATGCTTATTACAATGTTATTGATATTCCCTGTGCTGTACTGTGCTGTACTTTATATCCCCATGACTGTTTTTATAAGTGGCAATTTGTACATCTTAATCCCTTCCCCTTTTCTTTCTTTTTTTTTTTTTTTATCCTCACCCGAGGACATTTTTCCATTCTTTGTTCAGATAGAGTGGGAGGGAGGGAGGGAGGGAGGGAGAGAGGGAGGGAGAGAGAGAGAGAGAGAGAGAGAGAGAGAGAGAAACATCGACGTGAAAGGAACACATCGAGTGGCTGCCTCACACACGACCCAACCAGGGGCTGGGGACAAACCGCAACCAAGGTACGTGCCCTTAGCGGGAACCGAACCCGGGTCTCTCTGGACCGCAGGCCGGCGCTCCAACCGCTGAGCCAAACCAGCCAGGGCTCCCTTCCCCTTTTCACTCATCCTTCTAACCTCCTTTTCCCATCTGGCAACCATCAAAATATTTTCTGAATCTACGAGCTTGTTTCCATTTTGTTTTTTTGTTTACTTGGATTTTTGGATTCCACATATAAGTGAAATCATATTATATTTGTCTTTCTCTGTCTGACTTAATTCACTTAGCATAATACCCTCTAGGACCATCCACGTTATTGCAGATGGCAAGATTTCATTCCTTTTTTATGACTGATTAATATTCCACTGCATATATGTACCATATTTTTTTTATCCATTCATGTATTGATGGACACTTGGATTGTTTCCATATCCTGGATATTATAAATAATGCTTTTGTCTTTTCGAATTAGTGTTTTGGGTTCTTCAGATAAATACCCAGAAGTGGAATTGCTGGGTCCTTCTTTGTCTCTCGTTACAGCCTTTGTTTTAATTTTGTCTGAGGTAAGTATTGCTATCCTAGCCTTTTTGTTTGTTTGTTTCCATTTTCATGAAATATCTTTTTCCATCCCTATACTTTCAGTCTGTGTGTGCCTTTCGATCTGAACTAGGTCTCTTGTATAAAGCCTATGTACAGGTATTGTTTTCTTACCCATTCAGCTACCCTGTGTCTTTTGATTGGAGCATATAATGTATTTGCACTTAAAGTAATTGTTGACAGATATGTATTCATTGCCATTTTATTAATGATTGTTTTTATCTTTTTTTTTTTTGTCTTCTTAAAGAAGTCCCTTTAACATTTCTTGTAATACTGGTTTGGTGGTGATGAACTCCTTTAGCTTTTTCTTATCTGAGAAGCTCTTTATCTGTCCTTTGATTCTAAGTGATAGCCTTGCTGGGTAGAATAACCTTGGCTGTAGATCTTTGCTTTTTATCACTTTGAATATTTCCTGTCAATTCCTTCTGTTCTGCAAAGTTTCTGTTGAGAAATCAACTAACAGTCTTATGGAAGCTCCCTTGTAGGTAATTGTTTTCCTCTTGCTGCTTTTAAGATTCTTTGTCTTTAACCTTTGGCATTTTAATTATGATGTGTTTTAGTGTGGGCCACTTTGGGTTCATCATATTTGGGACTTTCTACACTTCCTGGACTTGTATGTCTATTTACTTCACCAGGTAAGGGAAGGTTTCTGTCATTATTTCTTCAACTGGTTTTCAATTCTTTGCGCGCTCTCTCTCTCTCTCTCTCTCTCTCTCTCTCTCTCTCTCTCTCTTCTCTTTCTGATACCCCTATGATGCGAATGTTGGTATGCTCAATGTTATCCCAGAAGCCCCTTAAACTATCATCATTTTTTTGGATTCTTTTTTCTTTTTGCTGTTTTGATTGGGTGTTTGTTTTCTGCCACCTTATCTTCCAAATTGTTGATTTGATCCTTTGCTTCAGCTAATCTACTGTTGATTCCCTCTCCTGCATTCGTCATTTCTGACAGGTTATTTTTTGTTTTCTATCTCCTTTCTTATGTTTTTTATCTCTTTGTTAAAGTTCTCACTCAGTTCACTGAGCATTCTTATAATCAGTGTTTTGAACTCTGCATCTGGTAGATTGCTTGTTTCCATTTTGTTTAGTTATTTTTCTGGATTTTATCCTGTTCTTTCATTTGGGGACATGTTTCTTTGTCTTCTCATTTTGGTTGCCTCCCTTTTTTTCTATGTATTAGGCAGAGCTGCTACATTTCCTGGTCTTGGTAGAGTGGCCTTATATAGTAGGTGTCCTGTGGGAGCCAGGTGTTCCTGGTGTGTCCCTTGTGTGGATTATATGTACTTTCCTGCTGTAGTTGAGCCCTGATTGCTGTTGGCATGTCAATGGGAGGTTTTGACCCTCAGGCTGACTGGCTGTAAGACTGGCTGTGACTATAGCAGAGGAGGTGTTGTGCAGGGGCTGACCCCACGGAGCAGGATTTGCTTTGGCGGGATGCTGGTACTTGCTGAGTCTGCCCTTTGGGTGTGTTGTTTGTGGAGGTGGTTTGATGGTGCTTTGATATGGTCTGAAGCTGGTTCTGGGGCCTCGTGGGACAGCTCTGGCGCAAGCCATCATCAACTGCTGCCTTTGCTCTGCCTGGGGCCACATGGTATGAGTTACATAGTGATCTAGAAATGCCACTTGTGCTGGGCTTGCAGCCGCTTAGCAAGAGGTTCTCTCCAAGCTTTTCCTGTTAAACCCATGCCAGTTAGGTTTTCAGCTCCTTTCACCCACCTCCACTGAAATTTCAAGGTCACCAATGACATCCAGATTGCTAATGATCAATTTTCAGTTCCTTTCATCCCTAACCTAATGATAACACTTGATACAACTGATCTCTTTTTCCTTACACACTTTCTTGGCCTGTCTTCCAAGACACTATAATCTCTTCATTTTTTCCCCATTTTACTGATGGTGCTTTCTGGGTCCTCTGGTTTGTGTTAATGCTAGAGTACCTGGTACTCCCTTGGGGAATTAATCCAGTCTCATGACTATACCCTAATGACTCCCAGATTTATATCTCTAGACCATACTTTTCATACAATTCCACATAAATTTCTTTTTTTTTTTTTTAATAGGAGTGTCTATTTTTCTTTCTTTTTTTTTTTTTCAGATAGAGTGGGAGGGAGAGAGAGGAAGAGAGAGAGAGAGAGAAACATCAACGTGAAAGGGACACATTGAGTGGCTGCCACCCGCACGACCAACCAGGGCCGGGGACAAACTGCAACCGAGGTACGTGCCCTTAGCAGGAACCGAACCCGGGTCTCTCTGGACCGCAGGCCGATGCTCTAACCGCTGAGCCAAACCGGCCAGGGCTCCACATAGATTTCTAATCAGACAACTCTAACTTAACATGTCCAAAATGAACTCCTGCTCTTCACTAGCAAACCTATTCCACTGTGGTCTTTCTACCTTAGTTGACAGAAACTCCATCCTTTCATTTATTCAGGCCAAAGATGTGGGTATAATCCTTGGCTCCTCTTTTTCTCTTAAACTTCACATCTAATCCATTAGGACATCCTATCAGCTTTACCTTCAATATATTCACAATCCATATACTTTTTATTCCCATCAGTGATCAAAAGGATGACTGCAATAGCCTCCTAACTCTACTCTCAGCATCACTGAATCTGATGTGTCTAAAGAATGAGAATAGAAGCCCTATTACTGAAAGTAGTGGTTTTTAAAGTGTTACTCTGAACCATTACCAGCAGTAGCATCACCTGGGAACTTAGCAGAAATGGAAATTTGCTGGATGTCAACCCAAATCAGAACCTGAGGGTTGGACCCAACAATCTTTCCTAACAAGACTTCCAGATGGTTCTGATGCATGCTAAAGTTTGAGAGCCACTGATCTAATATCATACTGACTAATAATTCAGTTAGATACTTTTAAAAAATATCAGTTAAATAGTGAAATGTTATAGAGGGAAAAAAATACCTACTTTACACATTTACCTCTAATAAAAATATAGAAATAAGCATTCACCTTCAAATTTTTGTACACAGATTCCAGATTTTTAAAAAATATGGATGTATGTTTTGTTTTGGGTGTGTAAATCATTATTTCCAAGTTCAATTTCTTTACAGTGGCAGGAGACCTTAATAGACACTTTAGAAGAAACTGAGAGGATACTTTTTATGGATTTGTTTAATTTTTGCCCCTCAATCTCTAAATCTGTCTTGCTTATACTTAATTTGATGATTTTTTTAGTCACTCCTTTTTATTGAATCTTTCCAAAGAATTCATCATAGTTTTCATAAAAATGAAACTTTTTTACACTCATATTTGTTTACATAATTTTAATTAAGTTATACAAGTATAAGTACAACTGGCATAGGCAAATTTGTGAATAAACACAACAGACTCTTGATAAGCACACAACTGAGCTGGAAAAAGTATGCAGGCAAAGAGAGGCACTTTATGCTGGAAGAGTTCAAAGGGCCATGAAAATCAATCAGTATGTTTTGCAGAGCAAATGAAAAATGACTAAGTAAGACAGTAAGTTATGTAGTGGTCAGTTTAGAGAGCTCCCATTGTCATTTATGGTTCACTTACATTGTCAATGTTTGTTGAATAAATGTTGAATTTTGACTTTTTTATTTTGTGGACTGTATCAAGTAACTTACCTTTTTGTTGGTCTGGATGTAAAAACTGTTACCAAATTTCATTTAAAATTTCTCTATTTTAGCTTATAATCACATGCATGAACAGGTAATGACATTACTTTTAACTGCTAAGTAGGTATTTATTGATGCTTTTTAAAAACTTACCTGGCATCCTTCTGTTGAAAAGTCAATTGGTTGTCTAATCTCAAAGTTAGTACCTGTTTCTGGTGAAGTGCATCATTAAGTTTCTCCTCTAATTCTTCAATCTTAATAAAGAAGGAAAGGTACATTATCTGGTCAACGTTCAAATATATTATTAAAAAGCACTGAAAAGAAATAGCCTTTTAAATGGATAGAGGTTTTTTTATTTTTTGCAACAGTTATGTTCACAAACTACAGTCTGTTCATACAAACGGTTTTTAAACTGTGGTTTGAAACTGCTGCCATAAATGTTCTTTTCTGCCAGACTGTCATTAAGACTATTTTTTCCCCTTAACCCACTCTCACTGAGAAGCCTATTGACAATTGGGATTTTATGTTAGTGTCTCACTCAGGTAATTGTTTCCGGGCCAGACCCTTCATCTGTACTTTATATCCATATATCTTACTACTACACATCTTCACTGACTGCTCTAAACATCCAAAATGAAACTAGTCATCAGCCTTACCTAATCTTATATTCCTCGCATTTCCTTAGTCTCCAAAGCAAAAAAATATGAGCCATATTTGATATGGCAAGTTCTTCCTCACTGGTTACTCTGATCAAACACCATTTTTTTTTTGGACCATCCTCTTTAATACCTACTAACAAGTCTTCAGTCAGACCCTTATAATAAATCACCTGGATTCTTACAAGAGTTTCCTTACTGGTTTCCCTGACTCCAGTTTTGTTAACCTCCAAATCCATCTTCCTTTATTTTACCTTTTCAGAATGCTATAAAAAATGTATTTCCCCAATTTTAAATCCTTCAGAGAATCCTGTATTCACAATAAATTCCAAACTTCATGGCATAATATACTAGTCCTTCTTTATCTGGCCCTTGCCAACCACTTCTCTGATTACTAGCTTAAAAGGAAACACTGTTCCAGCCAAAATAAGCTTGCCATTCTCCAAATGCTGTGCTCTCTTAAGCCTCCATGAACTTGGATTTTGGAAATTTAGAAAATTCTTTACTCCCTCTCTATCAACCCAAGGAATTCTTGTTCACACTTTTAAACAGATCAGGTGAACAGCCAATCCTTAATACACCCCTTGCATTATCAAATTCTCCCTCGCTACTGAATCATTCCTATCATTATCCAACTATCTCCCACTAAAAAAGAGAACAAACAACACTCTCTTGACACCACTTCCTTTGCTATACTAGTATCACTTCTCTGCTCACCATCAGAGTGTATGGTTTTCGTCCCGTATTATTCCAGTAAAACTATTCTTGTCAAAATCACCTCCATAATGCCCAGTCCAATGACTATTTCTGCATATTTATCTTACTTGACAGCATGATTTGACAGAGCTGACCGACCCATCCTCTTTTGGCTTCCATGGTACTTCTCTTTGGTTTTCCTAATTAAATGTACACTCTCAAGTTTCTCAAGTTCCTTTGCTGCACTTGGAGTCCTCTGCTCTCTCTAGGAAATGTCATCCAATGCCATGACTTAAGTGCCATCTAGATGCTAATGCGTATTACACACGTGCACACACATATGCTCCTAGTCATGATCTCTTCCCTAAACTCCAATGGTCAATTCCATTTAGGAGTCTAACAGGAATCTGAAGTTTGACATGTTCAAATCAGAACTTATATTTTACCTTCCACATTAGTTTCCTCCCAGCCTTCAATTTCTCAGTAAATGACATCAGGTGAAGAAACCAAAAACTTAGGAGTCTTACATAAGGCAACAAACAGCTTAATAACTATCTTCTGCTTCTATCTTATCTGCTCTTAGTTTATAAGTTCAGTGCTATTTTGAATAAAAAAATCAGAATACGTAACTCCAATTGCCTAAAATTTGCCAATGGCTTCTCTAACTACATAAATATAAAATAAAGTGAGGGTTAAATAAACAATGGTGATGACCCCTATCCAGCTCATGTCCATATAGCCATGAGCTAAGAAAGGGTAAATTTGTAAAGAGCTGTTTAAAAAAAACAAACAAAAAAAACTATGTCGTAGATCATATGTGGCATACAAAGCATAAAATATTTACTTTCTGACCCTTTACAGAAAAAGTTGGCTGACTCCGATCTAAAGTAGACATTGCTAAGCGATGCTATGCCACCTGACCTTGAAGATGCCTTGTTTAATTGTTTTTTGATCATATCTCTCACTTAAATGTCACCTTCATAAATAAGGGACTCTATCATATTCATTGCTATATTCCTAGCAACATGTCTCAATAAGTATCTTTTATTTTTTATTTTTTTTTTATTAATTTATTTTTGTTACAGATGTTTCTCCTTTTTTCCCCATTGACATCCTCCTCCCCATCCCTCTACCCCTTCCCCAGCTTTGTTGTCCATGTCCATCAGTTATGCATACATGCGTATAAGTTCTGTGGTTTATCTCTTCCCTCCCCCCCCCACCCCCTCTTCTGGGGATTGTCAGTCTGTACCCTACTTTCACATCTCTGGGTCTACCCTGTTCCCCATACTGTTATGTTTATTATATTCCACAAATGAGTGAGATCATGTGATATTTTTCTTTCTCTGCTTGGTTTGTTTCGCTTAGGATAATACTCTCGAGGTCCCTCCATGTCTTCTCAAAGGATAAGAGATCTTTCTTTCTTACAGCTGCATAGTACTTCATTGTGTATATGTACCATAGCTTTTTTATCCATTCATCCACTGATGGGCACTTGGGCTGTTTCCAGATCTTAGCTATTGTGAATAGTGCTGCTATGAACATGGGAGTACATACATTCTTTCTGATTGGTGTTTCAGGTTTCTTAGGGTATATTCCTAGAAGTGGGATCGCTGGGTCAAATGGCAATTCAATTTTTAATTTTTTGAGGTAACACCATAGTGTTTTCCACAGTGGCTGCACCAGTCTGCATTCCCACCAGCAGTGGACTAGAGTCCCCTTTTCTCCACACCCTCGCCAACACTTGTTGTTTGACGATTTGTTGATGGCGGCCATTCTGACAGGTGTGAGGTGATACCTCATTGTTGTCTTAATTTGCATCTCTCTGATGATTAGTGATGTTGAGCATTTCTTCATATGTCTCTTAGCCATTTGTATGTCCTGTTTGGAAAGGTGTCTATTTAGTTCCTCTGCCCATTTTTTAATTGGGTTCTTTGTCTTCCTTTTGTTGAGTTGTATGAGCACTCTATATATTTTGGAGATTAACCCCTTATCTGATGTATCATTGGCAATTATGGTCTCCCATACAGTGGGTTCTCTTTCCGTTTTGATGGTTGTTTCTTTTGCTGTGCAGAAGCTTTTGAGTTTGATGTAGTCCCATGTTCAATAAGTATCTTAAATCAACAAATAGTAACCCCATTCCTCATAATTACTATTTTTTCAAATCAAGAATATTGTTACTCCAAGGAAAAAACCTTTTTTTCAGGGTTACACCTTTTACAATTTCAACTGACTTCTTTTTTAAAAAATATTTTTTCTCTATTGATTCTAGAGAGATGAGAACATCAATTTGCCACCTCCTGCATACCCCCCCCTGGGGATTGGGCCCACAACCTGGGCATGTGCCCTGACTGGGAATCAAACCTGTGACCTCTTGGTGCACAGGTCGATGTTCAACAAGAGCCACACCAGCCGGGATCAAGTCACTTCTAAATTAAGTCCCTTAACTCAAAGACAATCAAGTTGGGAAAATGCACCTCTTCATTTCTCAAGCAATAAGGAACCCACAGATCTCTCTAATGAGCGATAAAGAGTTTTTGTCATTTGAAACCTCATGAGCAAGAAGAGAGAAAAGGAAGGGATTAAAGAAGTGGAGTAAGGAAAGGGCTTTATTTGTTTGTTTTTATCCTCACTCGAGGATATTTTTTCCATTTATCATCATGTAGAGTGGGAGGGAGGGAGAGAAAGGGAGAGAGAGAGAAACATCAGTGCGAAAGAGAGACATTAACTGGTTGCCTCCTGCACGACCCAACCAGGGCCGGGGATGAACTGCAACCCAGGTACGTGTGTGCCCTTGACAGAAATCGAACCCTCGACTCATTGGTCCGAGGGCCGACACTCTAACCGCTGAGCCCGGCTAGGGCAGGAAATGGTTTTAGACAGCAATGGATGAGGATAAAAGTGTAAAGCTTACAATTCTCTAGTATCAGGAAATTTGGCCTAAGCAACTACCCTTCTAAGTTCCCAGTAAGCAAGAACTGAGTGGGAAGTGGAAATCAATATACTCAAGTTTCCTTGGACCTATCTGGTTCCTGTTTTTAGATACAGAGAAACCAAATCAACACGAGCCAAGACATTCCCAGTAATAAACTGTAACATTAATAATAAATTGTAATAAACATAAACATTGTATTGGTGCCATACTGGTATAGAAAGATATATATTTACATGAAAAAAGGCCTTGTTGAGTAAAAAACCAGTTACATAGTTCCCCAAAATCAAGTCTTCCCTTCTTTCTAACATAACTCTGATTTTTATTAGTGACAACAATGCTCTAGCTAAAAACTTAAATTTCCCAGCTCCCTACTCCTTGCAGTGAGGGGTGGTCATGCTATATAGTTCTAATCAATCATGATCACTGGCTTGAACTTCTGAGAAAGCTCTTTAAAGGGTACTGACTCATTTGGCATGTGCCCCATTACCCAATTATCATTCTCCTTATTTTTGCCTGTAACACAGAAATAATACGGGAGGTAGATCAGCTATCTGTGATTTTAAGGTGAAAAGCACATGATAAAAACAAGGAGCCTGGTTTTCTAATAATATTAAGGAGTAACCATACCAGATCTAAATGACCAATTTTCAGATTCCTATTATACCAAAGACACAAAAGCTTTATCTTGCTTAAGCTATAGTTTCCACATCTGTTATAAGGCGACCATCATTTTCCAAGTATCTGACTTAATAGCTGCACTTAATCCCTGAAACACTGGACAGCAGATTCAATCTTTTCCACAGCAGAAATACCTATAATACTCATGACATTTGACCATTCAGGACTACCTGAATGCTTTCAGTGACAAGAAGTTTAGTAACTTAAAGTCAGGTCATTTAAGAGCAAGAACAGGTTCACGTTCAGTAGAAATCTACATTTCCTATTACTTTCTTGGAGCTATAGTCTAGTGAAGGAAATTTAGTTTTTGTGATGCTAGAATGTGAGATTTTCATCTTTGTATCCCCAAGGCTCAATGCCCTGGTAAGCTTTGGAGAATAAGTAAATGGCTAACAATATTGTTCTTTCATTGATCCCAGACTCACACTCACACTTTACATCTCTGAAAGAGGAATGCATCTTATAATTGATAACATATAACAGTTTAACTTGGCAGTTTTTAATCTTAGCAATACATGTAATGGTCCATTTATAATCAAGGCGCCTTGTATTAAATGAATTAAGGAAAACTAATTCTTCCACCATGTAATATTTCTTTTTTTTAAAAGAACACTTTATTGATTTTTAGAGAGAGGGAGAGAGAAATATCAATGTGAGAGCACAACATTGATCGGCTGCTTCCTGCAAGCCCCCTACCGAGGATCGAGCCTGCAACACAGGCATGTGCCCTGATAGGGAACTGAACCAGCAACCTCTCAGTGCATGCCCAACCAACTGAGCTACACTGGCCAGGGCCATATAATATTTCTTCATATGTAACAGCAAACATCTGACCTCCAAGGGTTCTCAGACTAAGCAGAATAATCCTGGCACTCATACGATAGACAAAAAACATGAGAAGGTAGAGTAGGACAGCTCTTCCGGAGAGCAATTTGGCAGTACACTTAGTTCAATTGAGTATACATATACCATATGAGCCAGACATTTTACTCCTGAGTATATATGTCAAAGAAACGTTCACAGAAAAGAGAAATGTGTACAGAAGGCCAACACTGCATGTAGTGGCAAGGAGTTAGAGGACATCACTGTGCGAGTAGATGGGTAGATTGGTGGACGCACATAGAGAATTATGTGGAAGTTGGAAGAGATGACTAGATATATCCAAAGTAATATTAATGATTTACAAACAGCACTGAGGCCCTGGCCGGTGTGACTCAATGGTAAGAGTGTTGGCCCATGCACTGAAGGGTTGCGGGTTCGATCCCCAGCCCTGGCTGGGGTTCATGCAAGGAGGCAGCCAATCGATGTGTCTCTCTCACATTGGTGTTTGTTTTTTTCTCTCTCCCTTTCCCTCCCTCCCTTCCACTCTCTCTAAAAATCAATGGAAAAAATATCCTCGGATGACGATTAACAAAAAAATAAAAAAAAATAGCACTGAGTAGAAAACAACTATAAAAAAGATAAAATCTAAAACAAAACATGTAATTTACATTTATGTAAAGGAAAAATAAGATACCCACTTTCAAAAATAAATGTTAAAACAAAAAGATAAAAATTAAAATAGCTGCACAGAGAGGAGGAAAGGAAATGAGCTAGAGGAAGAAAAGGAATAAATATATAAAATAAAAAGTGACCTTGCAAGGATCAATGATGATTATGTGTCACAAACTCAGGAATATGACTAATTCAGTCTTCTACATTTGCAGTTCAAGTAGAAAACCATAACAACAAAACTGTACTAAGTAACACAGGTACAAAAATAATATAGTGCTGAATAAGTGTAACCACTACTATTACTTTATTATACACCAGGCATCTAAGAGCTTACATGTACTGATTAATTTAATCCTTCCAACAACTCTATTGTTATCATTTCCCAGGAAATCAGGGAATAAAAAAAGTTAAGGAATTTTCCCAAGATAATGAGTAGGGCTAAAACTCAAACCCAAATTGTCTGTATCTAGAACTGTAGCTCTGATCTGGTATACTAAAGAGCCTATCATTTCTATAAGGTAAAGATTATACTTTAAAAAGGAAAGAAGCTATTTACAATCCTGCACAATGCACGCTGAAAACAAGAAAAATGTGGCCAAAAAACCCCATAAGTCTGGATAAGGCACTTGGTCAAATATTGTTTTGTCTGAGTGGGTGGATTAATGAATGGGAAACTTATCTCAGGTTCTTCAGTGAAGTGCATTAAAGGAGATCTTGAGGAGTGAAGACAGTATGCGCCAGTAGCATTTCAAAAGTCCAACTGAGGAGTGAAAGCATTGTAAGTAAAGGAAGAGAGATAGGAAACCACTGGATACACTGATAAAATACCAAGTGGCCTAGTGTGGTAGATGACTGTATAGAGAACCTCAGTGTTAGGAGATTTCACTTAGGTAGAGTATGGGCCTTTTTTTTAGACTTCTTTATTTGAATCCTACCTGGCTCCAACACTTCCATCTGAAAGGCCTCAGTATGTTATTAACCACTTGTCGCTCTGTCTCATCAAGAGCAAAATGGGGTTCATTCCCTCATTTAAGAAACAGTTGAGCACTTACTATGTGCCAGGAACTAAGTATTGGAGATACAACAGTGAATCCAAAGAAGTCCCTGTCCTCATGAACATTACACTGAGAGACATTACAGTGAAACATCAACAGGCTGCCTCGCATGGCCCCTACCTGACATCGAGCCCACAACCTGGGCATGTGCCCTGACTAGGAATCAAACTGTCAACCGTTTAGTTCACATGACTATGCCCAACCAACTGTGCCACACCCTCCAGGGCTCTGCAACAGTTTTAACACCTGCCAGGGAGGTTCGGGGGAGGTTCTAACTTTCAATAAACCATCCCCCAGCCATGTGTATTTGTTTACTCACTGTGACTGGTGAATGCACGCACTTACCAGACCTATTCAGTATAAATTTAAAATTACAGTAATACATTAGAAAACTTTTCTGTGAAATTAAACTTTTCACATATACTTAATTTTAATTACACAAACATGTCTACATAAGTAAAAACAGGTAAACTAACTAGTTTGTCAATTTTTTTTTTATCCTCACCCGAGGACATTTTTGCATTTATCTTCAGATAGAGCAGGAGGGAGAAATGCAGGAAAAGAGAGAGAGAAACATTGATGTGAGAGAGACACATCGACTAGCTGCCACCCACACAACCCAAATCGGGGCCAGGGACAAACTGCAACCAAGGTACGTGCCCTTAGCGGGAACCAAACCCGGCACTCTGGTCCGCGGGCTGACGCTCCAACCGCTGAGCCAAACCAGCCAGGGCTGGTTTGTCAATTTTTTAACATATGCATTCACAGAACCTACTTTATTATAGACTTTTGGTTTTAATGGACAGTCCTTCACCCGAATTAGTCCGTTATATCAAGGTTTTACTGTATCCATAGGCAAGGGCTAAAATTGCAGACTGACTTAGTGAGAGAAGGTGTAACTGAAACAACAAAACGGGAGGGAGAATAGGAAAGAGTAGATGAAAGAGTAAATGTGGAGAGTTTGCTATCAGAAAGAAAAGATTTTCTCAGGACAAAAGTAGTAGAGTTAGGTATCTCTTCTCAGAGGGAAGGGGAGAGAGGAGGCCAGCAGAGAATAACCAAATAACTTATTATATGCATAATCCAAGGACACAGACAATAGTGTGGTAAAGGCCTGAGGTGGGCAGGAATTGGGTGGAGGGGGACAATGGTGGAAAAATGGGGGACATCTGTAATATTCTCAAAAATAAGGATAAAAAAAAAAGTGTTTCCTGTCTTTCTGAAATCACTATAAATTTCTTAAAGAGAGTGACAATTTTACCAGGTTTTACATAAAATACTCTGTAACTGTAAATAACCACACAAAGCAGAGAAATAAGGACCAGGATTATCCCTTCTTATTTGGCAAACACCACTTGTTAAAGACTATGGAAACTGAATTTATACTTGGTTCTATGACACAGTAACTATCCAATTGAAAGACAAATACAGTAACTATCAAATAGAGAGATACCAAAGAAACCCAATCACTAAGGCAGAGAACTATATAGATTCAATAATAATTATGATCTTGATTCTTCCCTATCAAACTAGTCACATCAGGGTTAGTTCTCAATAAAGCAGAAAACCTGGACTAGAAAAAGCACGTAAGAAAACATACCTAACACATGCTAGATTTAAAAATTTAGCCCAAAGAAGCAATTCATCCCTGCCCACCTTTAAGTTACCCCTTTTTTCAATACTTTTGGATACACAGAAATATTATTCACATACACCCCCTTCTAGAACCAGCTTTTTAAAGCTATGCAAGAAAATATAATTATTTTCTTGAAATGATAAATGTATCATTTCAAGTCCAGAATATATATATAAAATGTAATTATTTATCTGCAGCTTGAAGACAATAAATCATTTCGATAACAAAATTTACACCTGACCTTACCTTTGTAAGATACTCTACTTTCAAATTGTCGATCGTCATATTTTTCTGGGATAGTTCTATTTTCAGTAACTGAATACTGTGAAGTAGTTCCTTCCGTTCAATTAGCTGTCTGGTGATTTTTTTTTTACCATCTCGCTCTTCTGATGAGGAAATGTCATCTGTAGGAACTGTTGTTTCTAAACTAATATCTTCAGATTCCAGAGAGCTAGAGACATTCACTATTCTGGATGCCTTAGCAATCTGTCGAGACATTATCATCATGGGTGTTTTCTTCTCCAATTCTATTTCTGTAGGTGAAAAAATATTAATTTAAATTAAAATGTACTCAAACATTCTCTGTGGAAAGGGTAAAGTATATTAAAGGATTCCCTAAATAATAATTAGGCAATCTGAGGACTCCAAATATAGGACAGATTAGTAAATCACTGCTCAGCTCAAATATGTTAAATCAAACTCATTATATCCTATTATGAACTCAGGCACTTGGATGAATAAGAAATCCAGTTCCTGGGGGCAGGAATGCTTGGAGGAAACAAATGTATGAGATCAAGGATAAAGCTCTAATGCTACTAATAAAAGCAGCACAGTTCACTACCAGAGAAATCACTTCTGAGTGGGCCAGGGGAAGGTTATACAGAGATAGAACTTAGAATCCTGGAGGATTTGGGGAGGAGTAGAAAAAAGGGAAAAGCATGCAGGTGTTAAGGTTGGTACAGAGGTGGTGAAAAGGTAAAATGACAGCGGAAGGTAGTGGTTGTCAGGCCGGGGCCAAGTCTTCCTGAAACAGAGTAGTGACTCCCCTCACCCACCAAACACAGACACACATACCACGTTAATAATCAAGGCTGTGGAAGGCCTGGAATGTCAAATGTGTTAGAAATTTATTCTGCAAGCAATGAGGCATCACTGAAGATTTTTAAAAAGGGGAAGCAGTGACATGAAAATGTTTATGGGCTTGTAGATAGCAGAATGAAAAAAGAGGGTAGAAGAGAAAAACTCAAGAATTCTAAATCGAACTTCTTACCCTTCCAACGGAATTTTAGCAACTCTTCTGTTTTGGTACTACACGAGACAATGAATTATGTACGGTACTGCAGATAGCAGTGTTTCTAAAGGGAACAATGTGTGTGGAGGGGAAACGGTAAGAACTTGAGCTGGATCGGTTTCCCTCCCTTTTAAAGGGCAGAGGGTGAGAATAGGTGAAATCAAAGACAGGCAACATCACCTGGATTTCAAAGGATCAGGGGCTCAGACCGCCCACACGTTCGCGGCGAAGCAAACCCAAACTCGGCAGCCTCGGAGGATTCCTTGCCCCACGCGGGAAAGGAAGGGACAGCCGAGAGCTACCGCGAAAGCTTCAATTACTCCACGTCGCAGGCTGGACCAGCCGCCACTGCCTCCACTTCCAGGGGCTGAAGGTGTCTTCAGCTCACGTTGCAGCACCTCAAAAACGAACCTCAGGCCGGGGACCGTTAGAACCCGTCACCAGGACAACCATTCCTGCGCCTGAAGTGCGAGGGAAGCGCCAGCGTGCAGGAGCCCCAGCCGCCGGAACTGAGCCGGGATCCGCCCAGGCGCGGGAAGCAACGCCTCTTGGGACCTGGAGTCCAGAGACGGGCCCCGCCCACATCTCCGGCGGAAATGGCTCCGAGCTCCACGCTTTTGCCCAATCCTCGCAGCCCTCGGAGAGCCAACCAGCGTCAGTCTCGACGTTTTCCCGCGAGAGGTGTTCGCTAATATCTAGGAGCGGGAAGGGGCGAACCTCCGGGTAAAGCATAGTTGTGCGGCAGGGCTCGTCGCTTGACACTTTTCGCCGGAAGAGCGCTTCGGAGTCGGGACGCTGCACCGCGAGGCAAGATGCTGAAGTCCAAGACTTTCTTAAAAAAGACGCGGGCGGGCGGCGTGATGAAGATCGTGCGCGAGCACTACCTGCGGGATGACATCGGCTGCGGTGCGCCGGGGTGCGCGGCGTGCGGCGGTGCGCACGAGGGGCCGGTCCTGGAGCCGCAGCCCCTCGACCCGGCGAGCAGCCTCTGCCCGCAGCCGCACTACTTGCTGCCCGACACCAACGTGCTGCTGCACCAGGTGCGTCGGCGGGCGAACCCGGGGCAGCGCGGCCCCACCAGGAAAACGGATTTGACAGTTAGGGAAACTGAGACCCTAGGAGGCTCCCCTTGGGCAACATCACGCACTTAGGGAGAGGCAAACCCAGACGGGACTCCTGCCTCCTGTCCCCCAGGCCGAGGTTCTCTTCCTTTTATGTACTGTTTTTGAGTTCTTGGAATCATAACGATTTTAGATACGTTCTTTTTCTAACTCCTGGTGTCTCTTCTGCTTTAGATTGTAACTGTCTGGAGGCCGGGGACCCGGGCTTCTGTGGCCTCCAGCTTGCGACCCCCAGGCAGCTTGTAAGTGCCTACTAATGAAAACTGTGTGGGCCAACTTATTTCTTTATTCATGGACTTAATTCTGCGAAGTTTTAGGATTAGTCTGTTTACATGTGCTTTTCTCTACTAGACCTTATATGGCAGAACATCTCCTTACCTTAATGTATATTTAGTGTCTGTTTGTTTTTTAAATCCTCACCCAGGATATGTTTTATTGATTTTTAGAGAGAGAGAGAAACATCAGTGTGAGAGAGGAACATGGATGTGAGTCTGGATTGCCTCCCATACACCCCCTGACGGGATTGAACCCGCAACCTAGGTATGTGTCCGGACCAGAATGGAACACAACCTTTTGGTGTGCTGGAAAGCTCCAACCAACTGAGCCACCAGCCCAGGGCTATATTTACTGTATTTTTAAATGATAGGGTTTTATGTTTGACAGAACGATTTACAAATGAACATAGAAAAAAAATAATTTTTTTCTTTTTTTTCTCTTCTTTAAGATTGATGTTCTTGAGGACCCTGCCATCAGGAATGTAATTGTACTACAGACAGTTCTGCAAGAAGTGAGAAATCGGAGTGCCCCGGTATATAAACGAATCCGAGATGTCACTAATAACCAGGAGAAGCATTTCTATACGTTCACTAACGAGCACCATAGGTAGGAGGAAAATTATGATAATTATCAGAAAACCACAGAACTATTTAAATTTGGGGAAGGGCTCCTGTCAGTAATTTGTGATGTCAGAAGATATCTGATAGGTTTCATACTTATAGGAGTTTTATTTGGTTCTCACACAGTTGTACAGAAGATAACACTAAAGTAGACCTAATTAAGATCACATAGGCATTGTTTGGATCAAACCTAGAACCAAGGTCTTCTGACTCCTAGGCTTTAGTAGGTACTTTTATTTCTAAAATATTTTCATTTTGAATTGATTTTAGTATGAGTTGAGCGATAGAATCATAGTAGATAAAATTAGCCTAGGTTTCTGTAATACCATATTATATGAATAGCCAACACAGATTAATAAAATGTAAAAGTTTGTGAAGGAGGTTTTAAATGTAAAGCAGATTTATTCTTAATGGGCTTTTAAAAGTCAAACTAATACCTTATAACTGATCACATTGAAGAAGATACGGTTAAAGTATAGAATTCTTTGTTACATTTCAAATTCAAGACCTATGTTTGAACATAATGTGTGATCTTCGAAAATGGTTATAATGATTTTTTTTCACATTTGTATTTTATTTTTTCCATCACCTTTTATCCCCTCTATGCCCTCTTCCACCACCACCCATCCCCCTCCACCACGCTGTTGTCCACGTCCTTGAGTTCTCTCTCTTTTTTCTTTTTTGCACAATCCCTCTACTCCCCAACCCCTGGTATCATGATTTCTTATGTTACATAAATCTATGATGCATCTTAGTATGCTTTTAATAGATTAGATCAGGGCTTCTCAATCTTGGCACTGCTGACATTTTGAACTAGATAATTCTTTGCTGTGGGTGGGCTATCTTATACATTATAGGATGTTTAACATCATCCTTGGCTTCTACTCACTAGATGCCAGTAGCAACCCTTCCCCCTCATCCACAGAGTTGTAACAACCCAAAAATGGTTCCAGATATTGACAAATGTTCCCAGGGGGCAGAATTACCCCTATTGAGGACCACTGGATTAACTGGTAGATCTGATAATGAAATCACACTGGAACATGCAAATTAAATATTTTTATTTCTCAATTTTCTCTTCTTTATTTTTATACCCCAGACATAAAACAAAGAACTGTTGTAGTAAAGAACATCAGTAAAGCACTAGTAGCCTTATTCCTAGTTCCTCCTTGAAACCTAGATGCAGAAATGTCACTTGTTTTTCGGTGCAGAAAGACCAAGTTTTTGTGGAGCATGATCATGAGTTTATTTTGTTAACTTAAGTTCATTGAATAGAGTTTAGCAATACTGGGGTTGACAGGAAAAATCTTAGATCTTAGAACACTTGGGCAAATTTCATCTAAGATTCTGTTGCTCAAGTCATGCTAAAACCAATTCAAAAATTTATGACAGTGTCTTTGATTATTATGCCTAAAGCATTGCTAGATGCATATAATGGTGAGGAATAAAATAATTCTCAACATAAGTCTAAAGTTTTTTAATTGAATCAATTATCTTCAAGTACTATAGGTTATTGTACTGAGTTTTGTTATTGTACTTAAATTTGGCTTGAAAAACAGATTTAAATAAATGAGTATACTGACATATTTGGGAGTTCAGAGTAGATAAACTTAGGAGTATGCAGTCATATCTGTATCTGGTCTGTAGGTAGCCTCTGGCATTTATTGTGCATTTACTATGGAAAATTACATGCATTATATATTTAACTATAGCAAGTCATCTAATTGTACTATTTATAGCTTTTAAAAATTACTGTTAATCTACAGTTCAAATGAAATCTCATTATCAGACTTACAAAGTTTTATTATAGTGTTTTCCACCAAACCATTACTTATTTGATGTTCCAACCTGAGTATGAATTCTGATCTTGATTTTCCTTTTGCTGAAATAAATTTGTTTTAGCCTTTTTACTGTTACAGTAATAACATGATTTTCTTTTTCTAAGCGAATTGTTGTCTTAGAAACTTAACTATAAGGATCCTAAAAAGAAAAAGATATACCATTGACTTTTTTTTTTTTTTTTGCATTTATCTTCAGATAGAGAGGGAGGAAGAGAGAGAGAGAGAAACATCGATGTGAGAGAGACACATTGAATGGCTGCCACCCACACGACCCCAACCAGGGCCAGGGACAAACTGCAACCGAGGTACGTGCCCTTAGCGGGATCCAAACCCGGGCCTCTCTGGTCCATGGACTGAAGCTCTGACTGCTGAGCCAAACCGGCCAGGGCATACCATTGACTTTTTTTATTTTTTTTATTTATTTATTTTTTTATCCTCACCCGAGGACATTTTTTTTTTTCATCTTTTGTTCAGATAGAGTAGGAGGGAGAGAGAGGAAGAGAGAAAGAGAGAAACTTCGACGTGGAAGGGCCACATGGAGTGGCTGCCACCCGCACGACCAACCAGGGCCGGGGACAAACTGCAACCGAGGTACGTGCCCTTAGCGGGAACCGAACCCGGGTCTCTTCAGACCGCAGGCCGACGCTCTAACCGCTGAACCAAACCGGCCAGGGCGTACCATTGACTTTTAAGTTTAGTGGTTATTAAGCATTTATGTCCTAAGACTTTTTATATATGCTGGTTTTTATTGATTTTCACTTCTTTCTTTTCAAAGAATTATTTTCTTTTCTTTACATTTAGAGAAACTTACGTAGAACAAAATCAAGGAGAAAATTCTAATGACAGGAATGATAGAGCCATTAGAGTAGCAGCAAAATGGTACAATGAACATTTGAAGAAAATATCAGCAGAGAATCAGCTACAAGTTATCTTCATAACAAATGACAGGAAAAACAAAGAGAAAGCCATAGAAGAAGGAATACCAGCTTTCACTTGTAAGTCGAAGTGTAGAAACTGTTAATTCATGTTTGCAAATGCATATAAAAATTATTATCAGGCCCATGGTTAGAAATTCACTTGACTGTATAATATTTTTATAATCCTTTGTTACTTTATTTTTATTTTTTTGCATTTTTTAAAATTTATTTTTTAATCCTCATCCGAGAATATTTTTCCATTGCTTTTTCAGATAGAGTAGGAGGGAGGGAGGGAGGGAGAGACATAGAGAGAGAGAGACAGACAGACAGAGAGACAGAGACATCAATGTGAGAGAGACACATTGACTGGTTGCCTCCTGCACGACTCCGACCAGGGCAAGGGATCAAACCCCAACCGAGGTATGTGCCCTTGACCGGAATTGAACCCGCAATGCTTTGGTCCATGGCCGACACTCTAACTGCTGAGCCAGACACGCCAGGGATTTTTTGCATTTTTAAATTTCTCTGTATTTCTAAGCTCAGTGTGTTGTGCCCAGTGGCTAATTTCCTCATCATCGTTTAGAATTGGCTTAGCAATAAAAGTTCATAGTTACGCTCGACCCACTATCTGTGCTTGGGCATGATCACATCAACAGATTTGGGCTTTTTAAAAAAAAAAAAAAAAAGATTATTGATGTTCTTCCACGTCTAAGAAAAAACAAACAAAAAAGTATTTGAATTTATCAAGAGCAGTAAAACTTCTTTTTCAGGTGAAGAATATGTAAAGAGCCTAACTGCTAACCCTGAACTTATAGATCGTCTTGCTTGTTTGTCTGAAGAAGGGGTATGTTTGAGTTTGTTTTGTTTCTGAAAAGTGAAAATATTAAAATAGCCACTTTGAGTTATGAAATAAAAAAAAATCAATAAAAATATCTTTAAAAAAAATGAAAGAACAGAAACATTGTATTCACTGTTACAGGAGGGAAAGGTGAGATTTTGGTGTAGATGCAAATAGGTGGGCAGGTTCAGCAGTGGGAGGATGAAGTCTCTACTGACTGCTTCTGATTCTCAGTGTGGATAGTGAGGTCACCCATCTGAGAGTGAGGAAGGACGACAGGGAAGTTAGAGAGTTAAGCATGAAGGAGAAAGTGTAAAGTATTCTCCTTGGAAGGTGGAGAACGGGGGGAAATGGAGAAGGACAGGAAAGGAGCCAAAGTAGTTAGCATTTTAGATGTTGAAATTGTTAAGAATCCTGATAGGTGTTGTTGGTAGATCTAAGGCAGTTCCCAGCTTAACCTCTACCTTATATCCTTAGCTATTTAAAATAGCCAAAATAAAAAGAGCTTTTCTTATGCTTTAGTAGCCATAGCCTTTTCATTGAACTGAGGCTTCAAATTAGCCTCTGTGTATCTTTCTGCACACTTAAATACATCCCTTCGTTGTGGGAGGCCTGGGATGGGGGGGCGGGTATGTGGAGTTTCTTGGTGACATACACCTGTGGCTAAACACCTAGATGTAATGAAATTGAAATAGTTGTGTAAGTTGCCCTAAGAATAAAAAGCGTATTTTTCTCACTATGCTATATTCTCTCATTCGTAGAGTTGTATATGCCATGATGGGGGAGATTTTTAGAAGAAATTACTTGATAGTGCTAATAGTTATGTACTGAGTGTACAGAAGATTTACATACTAACTGTATCTTTTGGTTTGCTTATTTCACAGAACGCAATAGAAAGTGGAAAAACAATATTTTCAGAACATCTTCCCTTAAGTAAGCTACAACAAGGCATAAAATCTGGTACATACCTTCAGGGAACATTTAGAGCCAGCAGGGAAAATTACTTGGAAGCTACAGTATGGGTTCATGGAGACGCTGAAGAAAATAAAGAGGCAAGTGTGTAAATATATTCCTTATACACTAAAATACTTTTTGTTCATTATTCTCTTTCATAAGTGTTTAAAATTTTGTATGAGAATTTACATTTGCTTTGTACTCTCAGTTTATCAGCTTGGCGGCAGTTATGTGGGAGGTATAGATACTAGAATTAATCGCTGTTTTAGAAAACCACTTATTGAAGAAATGAACTTTCTATTAACCTACTTTTAGGAAATAAAATTCTAGTCAATCACATAATAAATAAGATGTCTCTATTTTATATATTATGACCGGCTACGGGAAGTACTATTTACATAATACATAATTTCTCCAGAGGACTTCACACACTTGAAAGTGAATAGCAGTTACTTTGGGATGCTCAGTTTGCCACGTACTCCGCTAACTGCTTTGCTTGCTGCATTTCACTTAATCTTCAACCCAGCCTATAAAAGTAGGTACTCTTTCTGTGTTTACCAATCAGGACACTGAGGTTTAGAGAGATTAAGACATTTTCCAAGGTCTCTTGGTACTAATGTAAGAGTTATGGTGGAGCCGTGAACACAGCCCATATTTTCTGACCGTGTTTTTTCTACTTGATATTGAGAAATTAAGAGAGTATAGTAAAGGGACATGACAAGGAAGAAAAATATAAAGGAGGAGAAATAGAGATACATAGAGACATTCAGAATATATCTAAACTTCTGTTAGGTAACCTTCCCATTATGGCCATTAAAAAAATCTGGACACGTGCCATTTACTGTTTTACACAGATAATCTTACAAGGGCTTAAAAATTTAAACCGAGCTATTCATGAAGACATTGTGGCTGTGGAGCTTCTCCCCAAGAATCAGTGGGTAGCACCATCTTCTGTGGTTTTACATGATGAAGGTCAAAATGAAGACGATGTGGAGAAAGAAGAGGAAACAGAACGCATTGTATGAAACCAAGCAAGTTTTAATTTTTGTCTGTGTAGCATTGCTTTCAGATTTATTAAACAAAATTGTAGTTCTACACAGAGTTGATTTATTTCCCTCTAAGTATTTTAAGTAGTCTTCTTTTAAATTAATGTCTTATTTTGCTCAAATAAATGGGTTTAAATACAAAAAAGACTGCTACCTTGAGTATGAAAGTTGAACTGTATGACATTCAGAACATGATCTGTCTGAATTAATGAGTTTTAAGTAAATACAAATTAAAATTTTCTGAAATGCTTTTATGTAATGTTAAAATTTCCTTAGCATAATAGATGTACTTCTGGGCCCTTATTGGGTGTTTAATAATTCCTTCTCTATTACCATATTTATTATGAAGAGAATGCTTTCAGTTGTTTCTTAGGAGCCAAAGTCTACACAGTATGACCTATTTATTTCCCTATTTTAGAATTACAAGAATAATGGAATTATTCACACAACATTAGTAGTTTTTTTTTCCACGGATTATATTCAGTGCTCTGGAGTCTTGCTATGACATTATCCCTGTAGAGTCTAGGCCATAGAAGAATGTTAGAGATGAAATACCATAAGATCCTTCTGCTGTTTCTAATAAGAAATACTCATTATTTGGACTTTTATTTTGGATAAGGAAGAACCATTAAGAATACATCCCTTTTTAAAAGAAATTGATAAATGCTATACAGCTAATTAGTGCAAGCTAGTACTAAAATCCTAGTCTATTAGTTCCCAGACCTGTATATATGTTAGTAAATCGTCATACTAAAACTGAAAAGAGTTGAATTCTGACATACTTATTCAGTTATATATATATATATATATATATATTTCAATTATCTGTTTTTGTAGTCCCTTATTATTATGGAAAATTTCCATGGTGTGGTTTGGCATGCTCTTGCCTAGAATTTTGAAACTTCAAGATTCTATACTTTATGTCATAATTTAGGGCCTGAAAATATTTGTATCCATATTCATATCTAGTTATGAAGGGAAATTGTGTCATTATACATAAAGGAAAAATAACTGAAGATTTTATTTTTATTTTTAAATCTTAGCTTAAGACTACTGTAAATGAAAAAATGTTAAGGCCTACAGGAAGAGTTGTAGGAATAATAAAAAGAAATTGGAGACCGTATTGTGGCATGCTTTCCAAGTCTGATATTAAGGAGGTAAGTAGAGAGCTTGTTGCTGTGTAATAAAAAATGATACAGTTTAATAGAACTTATAGCCCTCCCCTTGCCTTCATCCTGATTTTCTGTGTGTATGTGAATATTTTCTCCTAATTTTCTCTAGTCAAGAAGACATCTGTTTACACCTGCTGACAAGAGAATTCCTCGAATTAGGATAGAAACGAGACAGGCTTCTGCATTGGAAGGACAGAGAATTATCGTTGCTATTGATGGATGGCCCAGAAATTCCAGATATCCAAATGTAAGTTTGAATCAGTAATTTTATTTTAGAATGTGTTATTTAAAATTTGGGAATAAAATTGCTTCTTTTAGTAAAACTGGAATATGCTAATCTATAAACTTCATACTGAAATTTAGGAACATTTCACAAATTACTTGATAAGTGCATCCAACTTGAAAATTAATCGTATGAAATTCTAATGTAAATCATTTGGTTACTTTTACCCAAATTTTCTAACAAATAACTTTTATTGATAGTAACTACAAAAATGGTGTTTAAGACTTAAGTAGATGCTAATAAACAGATTTTAAAGCTACTGTATTTGAAGCATATTTTAAACTTGAATGATTATAGGAAATAAACTAGGCCTTCACTAAGTCTTCATTATGAATGAAACACTTGAGCATTGTCATCATTATCAGCTTTAATTTACTAAGGGGTCATTTCTAAGAAGTAGTTATGGGTACATTTAGAAATACTAAGGTTATATATAAATGCTCAAGAGCTTAATGTGATAATAAAATACAAATTACCCAATAAAAAGCCACAAAATAATACCTTTCTAACAACTTTTGGTTTTAGGGACACTTTGTGAAAAATTTAGGTGAAGTTGGAGATAAAGAGACTGAAACAGAGGTTTTGTTGCTTGAGCATGATGTGCCCCATCAGCCTTTTTCACAGGCAGTCCTTAGCTTTCTACCAAAGATGCCCTGGAGCATTACTGAAAAGGTAAGTTGACTTTACAAATTACTATACCTGATTTAATTTTGTTTGAATTCTCTATGTGTTTTTAAATATGTAGAAATCATAGTCTCCTCCTCCCCTGCATTTAGTGAGGTCCAGAACTCTTAGGTATTACAGAAATCGGAAAGAGAATTTTTTCTAGAGGACCGACATTGGCTTATGTCAAATTTTCAAAGGCAAGGAAACCACAAGTTGCAAATCTTGTCTGGTTATCATTAAGAAATAAGAGGACGTTTTTTAAAAAAAATACACTGGCCCTGGCCAGTTTAGCTCAGCAGTTAGGGCGTCGGCCTGGGGACCAGAGAGTCCCGGGTTTGGTTCCCGCTAAGGGCATGTGCCTTGGTTGCCGTTTGTCCCCGGCCCTGGTTGGGGTCGTGTGGGTGGCAGCCAGTCGATGTGTCTCTCTCACATCGATGTTTCTCTCTCTCTCTTCCTCCCTCTCTCCTTCCCAGTCTATCTGAAGATAAATGCAAAAATGTCCTTGGGTGAGGATAAAAAAAAAAAATACATTATTGATTTCATAAGAGCTGTGCTGCATTTGTACTACCAAAACTGTTTTTTGTTTCTTAATTGTGTGATATCTTCTAGGACATGAAAAACCGAGAAGACCTGAGACATCTATGTGTTTGTAGTGTGGACCCACCAGGATGTACTGATATTGATGATGCTCTGCATTGTAGAGAACTTGAAAATGGAAATTTGGAGGTCTGTAATTTTGTAATTATGTTCTTATCCACATATAGTTTTGTTCTTGAGTTCGTTTTCTTTTCACCCATTGTAGAATTTATTTGTGCCAAGTATAGTCAGTTGTAGTTAGAGACCAATGGCCATGTATCAAAAATTGAAATGGTGAGTGTGACAGAGTCCTTTTTCAGTTTAGCTAAATTTCTTCTCATTGAAACTCCATTTATCCCATTAAGCATGTTGGCATCTTTTCATTTTTATCTTTTTAAGGTTGGTGTTCATATTGCTGATGTTAGCCATTTTATTAGGCCAGGAAATGCTTTGGATCAGGAATCAGCCAGAAGGGGAACAACTGTGTATCTTTGTGAAAAGGTAAACGTGTTAAATTTAAAGTGAAATTTTGATGCATGCTTGTAGCTTTTTCATCACCTGTTTTATTCTTAATAATAAAATCATCTGAGATGTTTGCTGAGGAAAAGACAGCCTCAGTATTTAGTGAAATTTGATGAATAACTATTGTGTTAATTGTGCAGTTAGTTTGTAGAGATCATGGGCACTTTTGAATTCTTTTTTTTTTATTTTTAATTTTTTTCCTTTGTTGATTTTAGAGAGAGGAAGGGAGAGGGAGAGAGAGATGGAAACATCTATGAGAGAGAACATCAACTGGCCGCCTCCTGCATGCCCCCCACTGGGGATCAGGCCTACAACCTGGGCATGTGCCCTGACCGGGAATCGAACCGGCAACCTCTTGGTACATGGGTCGATGCTCAACCACTGAGCCACACCGGCCGGGCACACTTTTGAATTCTTGAATAGTCAGTTTGGAATAGTACTAAAAGACTAATAATATATAAAATAAGGTGACCTTAAATCAGTGAAAATATTGCAATGTTTTTTGTTACTGAGTGGTCCAGTGTAGTTGATACAAATTATGTAGTATTTAACTTACTATTTATAGGTAACTAATTAAAATGTATTTTCTGCTTTTTATGAAGTTAAGTCATGAGTTTATTCTGTCCCAGTTTACTGTTTATTCTTCTGTATGTATAGTCCCATAAAGTTACAGAGAAAAACTGTGAAAGTAGAGGGTAAAGTTAAGCTTAGTCTGTTAGGAATTAATTGTCATTCTGTGTAGCTTTTTTCCATAAAAATTTAGTGTTATCTGTTTTAGTATTTTAAAAACAGCATATAGTTTGTGTTAAGCCTTGGAGAAAGTTCCATTCGTAGAGCTAACGGGGCTGTCAGTTATCTAGTACACACTTAATATCGAGACTGGAGATTTCAGACTTTCAGAGGACACTAGGTGGTTAGTATAGAGGACTCAGCCTTAGAGCCACTGACAAGAAGTCCAGTTTTCTTTCATTGCTTCCATTTTGTAACAGTTTTGTCTAAGTACTTTTATAGATATAAACTTTTAATTTTACGTTTTTTCAATTCTATTCATAAAGACCAGAATACTCCTTTTTTTTCTTGTTAAATTAATGCCATTTGAGAATAGAATCTCAAATAAATAAATGTATGGATATAACTAAGTAATCTGTGACTCTATTTTATCTTTCCAGAGGATTGACATGGTTCCAGAGTTGCTTAGCTCTAACTTATGTTCCTTAAGATGTAATGTTGACAGGTATTTATGCATGCTTTTTCATAAGAACATAGTAGTTACTACTTTAACTGATCCCATTAACAAATACAATCTATTTTTTCCCATAGGCTGGCATTTTCATGTATTTGGGAAATGAATCACAATGCTGAAATCTTAAAAACGAGGTTTACCAAAAGTGCCATTAATTCAAAGGTTAGTTTCCTGGTTAATATTTAATGTTTAAAATCTTTGATACTTTTAAAGTGTTCTAGATTGTATTGAAAAAGTTTGGGCTTATTGAATAAGTTAAGAGTTTTTCCCCCAATGTTGCAAGAAAATCCAGATTTTTGAAATTACCTGCTTAATTCTTGATGTTATTTAGAAATGAGTTTATGTAGATGTTATGCTGTATTCAGAAACGTATAAGGCCTATATACTTAAAAAGACCAAATAGATGACTTTTGCCCCAGCTCAGGAATCACAGTATTTGAAGCTGTCACAACTTATGACTGGTTAGCATTTTCACAGTTGGCCTGTATACCATCTTCTTGTTTCTCATGTTAATTCATAGAAATGATCTTATAAATCAGTGCTGGATCCCAGCATACCTAGGCTGAGATGTGTGTTCAGACAGAATGGAGCCAGATTGTCCTCCTCCTCCTTTTCCTTTTTTTGTACTTCGCCCCAGATTCCCCGTATTCTCATTTCCCCCTATTCTTCCTCTAATGCCAAACCCCTTTTCTTCCAATGAACCATTTTTAAAATTTATCTGCTTTTTCTCTCCCTTTAACATCATTCTTTCTGTTGTGATGAACTAGCAGTTGGGAAGAAAGCAGTGTTACTGACGAATTTTGATGTATGAATGATTTAAGCCTTCCTAGATTTTATTTTTATTTATTTATTTATTTATTTTGTTCAGATAGAGTAGGAGGGAGAGAGAGAGAAACATCGACGTGAAAGGGACACATTGAGTGGCTGCCTCCCGCACGACCAACCAGGGCCAGGGACAAACTGCAACCTAGGTACATGCCCTTAGCGGGAACCGAACCCGGGTCTCTCCGAACCGCAGGCCAACGCTCTAACTGCTGAGCCAAACTGGCTAGGGCCTAGATTTTATTTTTAAATAGCAATGAATTTATTTTTCTCCCAGACTTTGCCATTGTAACAAAATTATATGGAAAAAAAAATCTAGTGAACATGTAACAGAAAACATTTTTATTTTTATTTTTTTAAACTCATTTTTATTGTTGAATATACATATTGCAGAAGTCCCCCCTTTTTTCCCCATTGACCCCCTCCTCCCCAATCCCGCCCCCCTCCTGCCTTCCCCACACTATTGTCGGTGTCCATTGGTTATGCATATATGCATAGAAGTTCTTTGGTTTATCTCATCCTACCCTCCCTCCCCCCCGCTTCCCTTTGAGGTTCATCAGTCTAATAACCAATTTGTACTTCCTAATTCCTTCATCTTTTTTAGCCATCTCCCCAGCCCCCACCCATCTGGCAAGCAACAAAAAGTTCTTTGTATCTATGAATCTGTTTCTGTTCTGCTTGCTCATTTTGTTTGTAGATTCAGTTGTTGATAGATATGTATTGCCATTTTATTGATCATATTTTTGTTCTTCTTCTCCTTCAAGAAGACCCTTCAACATTTCATGTTAATACTGGTTTGGTGGTGATGAACTCCTTTAGTTTTTTCTTGTCTGGGAAACTCTTGATATGTCCATGGATTCTAAATGATAGCTTTGCAGGATAGAGTAATCTTGGTTGTAGGTCGTTGATTTTCATCACCTTGAATATCTCTTGCTACTCCTTTCAGGCCTCAGAAAACATTTTTAGAAGGGGTCTCTTCCTAGTAGAGGAGTTGGCTATTCCCATTCCCAGAATCTGACCTGGCTTGCATCATCTAACTACTCGTATGCTGTTCCTGATGTTTACTGTGAAGTTCCTTTTTTTTTCAAATCCTCGCTGGAGGATATGTTTAGTGATTTTAGAGAGAGAGAAAGGGACAGAGAGAGAAAAAGAGAAAAACATCGATGTGAGAGGGAAACAATGATTGGCTGTCCTGTCTGTGCCCTGACTAGGGATCAAACCCGCAACCCCGGTATGTGCCCTGACTGGGAATTGAACCTGCAACCTTTTTTTTTTGGTGTGCAGGATGACACTCCAACCAATTGAGCCACTTGACCGGGGCATGAAGTTATCTTTTTTAAAGAATCAGCTAAAAAAAATGCTAGTTTTCCATGAGGAATGAAGTAGACACAGAAGCAGCTATTTGTATATTTGGATTGATGTTGGAAATTACTTTAAATCTTTTTCTACTATAATTTGTCTCATTTTTAGATACTTAATTTTCAGTATTGAATAGATTTCCTACAAAACCTGATGATTAGATTACTGTAGTTTTCTTAATTATTTGCCAGTGAGAAGAGAAGTAATTTCTTCTAGAAAGGGTTTCACTTTATAGTTATTATCAGAGAATAATCAAACCTTACTTTTTATTTTAGCATCACCTGAGTATTTATGCATTAACTGAAATATCAAAGTAAGATAGGTTTAAGCAATTTATATACTATAATACTACCGTATTACTTTAACGTAAGTTTGTTTACATTACATAATGCATCAGATAAAGTTAATGAACGAGAAATCATAGATGTAGAATATAAATATTAGGAATGTCTCTTTTGTTAATGATATTTAGGTTTTTCAAAATCATGGATTTTATGTAGTGGAAATATGAGAAATGTAGTAAACCAGTTTTTATAATTTGTAAGGGTTATATTAACATATGGTTTCTTCTTTAGGCGTCCCTTACATATGCTGAAGCTCAAATGAGAATTGATTCAGCGGCCATGAATGATGATATTACTATTAGTCTCCGTGGACTAAATAAACTAGCTAAAATTTTGAAAAAAAGAAGAATCGAAAAAGGGTACATTTAAAAAACATTTATTTAAGATAGTTCTTAATTCATTTATCTTGGTACTAAGATAACTTGTAAACTCTTTAAAGTGTTTTATCATTGGCAGTGATCTTTATTTAATAGGCTGAATAAGGACTCTTATGTAGAGACATCCTACTTCTTCTAGCTACCTTTTAAATAATAGCAACTTAATTCTGGACTGGTATTTGTTGTGGAGTTCTGTCCTTGTAATTTGTTGTCCTAAAAACTGTTATGTATGAGGTTAAGATCTTAAAAAAATTCTAAGAAGGTAAGAGCTCCTTAAGACTCCTCTATGGATTGTGTCTAATTTTAATTAGAAATGAGTTTCCATGCACTTACTACATAATAGATCTGATGTAGAACCTTGTATTTACAGATCTAAGATGCACTTACTACAGGGAATATTTGTTGGGATTTTTTTTGCTAGTATTCTTTTTGTAGTTTCTGTAATAAAGGTGAGGAGTTAAGGAAGAAAAGGACTTGGATCTCACTAACTTGTCTCATCTTTTATTTTTTTTCCCTTTTCCATGATTGTACAAGGTTACCCAGCCTCATTAATTTTTAGGTTGATTTGTAGCTGACCTGATGAAAGTAGTGTCAAGGTGTAAAGAAGCATTGACTTACCTTCCTTTGTGGGAATTTACTCTTCAAAGGAGAAGTTGCCAAGTCATTAAATGAACCACACATGTAAAGCACTTAGCATAGTACATTATCTGACATGTAGCACTCACATTAATAGCCATCAATATTTGTAACATATTAGTAGTTGTAGTTTATCAGTCTCTTCTCTGTTGGTTGAGTTTATGTGGAAGATACTTTTGAACTGTGGATCTTCTAATGTCAGTGATCTATCCGTAGCAGCTCCCATGTAACGGAGTAAAATCTTAGAGTTTGGAAACAGAAGATATTCAAACCCTCAGAAGTACAGCAACTCATATTTTATTGTGTTGCTTTCTTATTAAGTGCATTTTAGATCTATAAAATTTAACAGATGGTCATAAAGGCTTCAGAATAATAGCTGTTGCATACTTGGTATAATCATTTTCTGTTTTAAAAGAATCACTTCCAGAATTATGTCTGTTATTGGCTCACTTGAATAATTCACCTCTGTAATTTTTATTTAGAGCTTTGACTCTTTCTTCTCCAGAAGTTCGATTTCACATGGACAGTGAAACTCATGATCCTATAGATCTACAGACCAAGGAACTTAGGTATGTAATTTTATTGATGAGCACTAGATAAGATTTTGATTTTAAATGTAGTGTCTAGTTTGTTAGTAAATAAAATATATTTATACCCAAAATATCTATTTGTAGTAGGGTTATGATTTTTGTAGTTTTTTTTTTTTTTTTTTTTTGCTTATGAACTGTATACAAAAGTAAATATCTCATTTTTATTTTAAGTTTTTCTTTTTTTATATAAAACTAGGATTAGTATTACCATAGAAAAATTTCCAATTTGAATTGGTATGTCTTGATGTGTGTGGTTTATTAAAACTTGACTAGTGATGGTGATGGTAAGTAAAAGAAGATTGCCCTGATTAATTTCTTAAGTATTTAATGTAGAATGTACTGTGGTAGGATGGAATAGTGATCCCAGAGATTTGAATCTAGACTGCCTAGGTTTGAATTCCACTTCTGCCACTACTGCCTATACAACTCTAGACAAGTGATTGGACCTTTCTGTGCCTCGATTTGTTTGTGACTGATAATGGTACATATCTCACAGGGTATTGTGAATAGTACTCAGATGTTGTACTCAGCTACTTTGTTGTTTTATTGATTTAGTTAAGATATAGGAAGCAAGGAAATTGTTGGCTAAATCAGAATTAGGCCTCATTTCGATGCCTTTATATAAGGTTGTTCTGAAATTAAATTTGCATTTGTAGTTTTCTTAGTAGATGACTGAGAATTAAAAATGGGAATATACTTAAGTTTGTTAGTTAGAACCAGTATGTGCTTTATAGCATTAGAACTAAATTTAAAAAATACCTTAGTGGGGTGGAACTTCTGTGAAAATATGTCTGATGTTAGTATGAACAGTGAGCCCAACACTAGGAGTTCTTTTTGAAGGAAAAAGTTGAATCTCACTTTGTCAAAATAGAACATCACCCATTTCTTCCTACCCTCGGAAGAAAAACATTTCTAAGAGATTGTCCCCATAAGTTTTAAAGGTATAGGAGGTGTTACTAATATTTTAAAAATTAATACACTTTAGCAGTCTTGTCAGGAAATTATAAGGTGGTATTTGAAATGGAAACAGGAATGAAAGATTAATGTATGTTCAGTGACTTGGGAGAAAGAAAGTGCTATGTAAACAGAAGTCAGATCATTTATTAAACTAAATTTTAAATGGACATAGTCTAACTGTTTAGATTGAAAAGCAATATCAGATTGCTTAAGAGTTTTGAAGTCGGTTATGTGGCCTTGGATCCTGTTACTATTAATAACTCTGATCTTGAGCAGACAGTAATACTCAGTCTTCTTATCTGCAAAAGAGAGTGAGTACATATATGCCACAGTATATATAGCACAATGTCTGACCCATAATAAGCACCCAGAATAGCTGTAAATATGATCTCTTCATTTTGTTGATTTATTGGTCAAAGTTTACATTTTCAAACCAAAATTTATGTGACTTAAACTTTTAATTCTTCTTAGTAAACTTTATTTTTATGGATTTATAGTTAAATAAAAATCTATTTTTATTTGGGCTCAGTAAAGGGAGGTAAAAATGTTTATTTATGATTTAGATTTTATATATTACTTAGAGTTAGAAAAGTTTTAATACAGTTTGTAAAGTCTCCTCTAGCACAAGATTTTCTCACATAGTAGTTGCATAGTAAAAGATTGTTAGCATAGTAAGGGAGAAATGAAAGAGCCATAAGTATAAAAATATACACGTACACACACACATGAATGCTTACATAGGAAATAGTTCCATTATCCTGTAGGTAGAAAAGGTAACCTGTAAATAAATATGATACATAGAAGTCTCAAATTCTCTTTCCTTACTTTATATTTTCCTTGGCAGAGAAACAAATTCCATGGTGGAAGAATTTATGTTACTTGCCAATATCTCTGTTGCAAAAAAAATTCATGAAGAGTTTTCTGAGCATGCTCTGCTTCGAAAACATCCTGCTCCTCCTCCATCAAATTATGAAATTCTTGTTAAGGCAGCTAAATCCAAGGTAAGGTCCTATAGTTTTGAAAAGTTGTCTCTATGTGTGTTGTGATTTATCCATTGCACTGAATAATCTATATTTACATCTCCATGAAAATGTTCTTGTTTCTTGCCCTGGCCGGTTTGGCTCAGCATTTAGAGCGTCGGCCCACGGACCAGAGAGTCCCGGGTTCGGTTCCCACTAAGGGCACGTACCTCGGTTGCAGTTTGTCCTCGGCCCAGTTGGGGTCGTGTGGGTAGCAACCACTCAATGTGTTTCTCTCACATTGATGTTTCTCTCTCTCTCTTCCTCCCACTCCCTCCCACTCTATCTGAAGATAAATACAAAAATGTCCTCGGGTGAGGATAAAAAAAATAAAATGTTCTTGTTTCTTGATAAAGCAATGTGACAATAGTTTTTAGTTTTTATGATTGAAATATATTTCACATATACATTGTGTACATTTAAGATGTACAGTATGTTAATTTGATATATTTGTATAGGCTTAAGAAGTTACTTGCATACCCTAGACATAATAAACTCTTCCATGTCTCTGTGCCTTTACACATGTTCTTTATGCCTGTTACTTCATGGCTCCTCTGAACTGCCTAACTTCAGAGACTTAAATAATTTTTTTCTCTTTCTCTTTAATTCAATTAAGCCCCCTTTATATCATGTTTCCAAAACGGAAGTCTATTTATTGCAACCGTGGAAAAATACAGAAAGGGCACCATTTTCTCAGTCCCATATACCCCCTGCCTCTGGTCAGTAGATTTTCATTTAGGCATACATACCCTTTCCGTTAGGGTGACTGTGGCTTACATTGATTTTCTTCGCATCACTTGTTCAGGTCCTATGTTTCCTGTCCAGAGAGAGCTGAAAGGAGTTGCTTTGAATCTTGGGACATTATTCTAACAGGATGGCGCTGGTTTCTTTGTGGTGGGCTTACCCCTATCAGCTTCTCCTCTGCTCTAAGGCTCATGCTAGAAATTCAGGGATTTTCTCATCTTATTTCTTCCTAATACCTGGGTAGAGCAAGGAGAATTTAAGTATGTTTGCCTCATCTGCCCAAGTAGAATAAAGCAGCTAAATTTGATGTATCACATTGAGCAGTGGCGACCAACACAGTTTTATTTTGCCTCTGGCCTTTACTTCTACTTTGAATTGAAGAAAAATGTCTGCAGAGAAAGTCCAGACATACTCGAAAGTATCCAGGTCTGCTTTGATTGTTTTTTCTACCCTAGCAAAGATTAGGCAGGCACAGACTGAGCTTTGAGAAACAGCACGACTGCACCCTCCATCCTTTCTTCAGAATGTTGATACTTCAGTATCTATTTTTTTTACCCTCACCCGAGGATATTTTTCCATTTATCTTCAAATAGAGTGGGAGGCAGGGAGGGAGAGAAAGAGAAAGATCAATGTGAGAGAGACACATCGATCGGTTGCCTCCCGTATGACCCCGATCAGGGCGGGGACTGAACCACAACCGAGGTACATGCCCTTGACTGGAATCTAACTTGCGACTCTTTGTTCCGCGGGCCGATGCTCTAACCGCTGAGCCAAAACAGCCAGAGCAATACTTCACTATCTTTAAATGCATTCAGAAAATGTTAAGCTTTGATGTTGCACAGAACAATTGTTGCTTTTTATACATTTATTTTTAGTCTCCTAGGTGAAGGATAAAGGGTATAAATACTTATTATCTGTTAAAAACATAAACACTTATTATCTGTTCAGTCGAATTTGTTATAGTTTGAATACATAATGGTACTGATTTTAAAACATAGTGCTCTTTAAAAAAAAATAAGTAAATAAAACATAGTGATCTTTCCCTCCTCTTTATTCACAGAATTTGGAAATTAAAACTGATACAGCCAAGTCTTTGGCTGACTCTTTGGATCGAGCTGATTCTCCTATTTTCCCATATCTGAACACTCTGTTAAGAATATTAGCCACTCGCTGCATGATGCAAGCTGTGTACTTCTGCTCTGGAATGGATAATGATTTTCATCACTATGGCTTAGCGTCCCCAATATACACACATTTTACTTCACCCATCAGAAGGTACTTTTTCCTTTTGAAAGGAAATAGGAAATAGTTAATTTTGAATTTTAAAACAGCATTTTAATGCTGATGTCACATGATTCTTGTTTCTCCTTTATATATCTAGATATGCGGACATCATTGTTCATCGATTGCTGGCTGTGGCTATTGGGGCTGATAGTACTTATCCAGAGTTGACAGACAAGCACAAACTTGCAGAGTTATGCAAAAATCTCAATTTCCGGCACAAAATGGCTCAGTATGCCCAGCGTGCGTCAGTGGCTTTTCATACCCAGGTATTACCTTCTAGTGTTAATATTAGGAGAAATGAAGTTTTGTTCATTTTTAAATTTTATTTCAAAATTTTTTTGTTAATTTCAAAATATTTAAAACAGTTCTTAATAAGGTTGTATGTTATTTTACAGTTATTCTTCAAAAGCAAAGGCATAGTAAGTGAAGAAGCCTATATTCTTTTTGTGAAAAAAAATGCTATTGTGGTGTTAATTCCAAAATATGGTTTGGAAGGTACAGTCTTTTTTGAAGAAAAGGACAAACCCAAGCCACGGCTTATTTATGATGATGAGGTATAGTATTTCTAATGTTTTTATTTTTGTTTTCTTCTGGTCGGGGGAGGGTTACTTTTTCTTTGATAAATTACAAGTGGTACCTATAAAGGGTGAAATAGATTTTGTACCCTACAGAATATGATTGTGCCAACTGCTGTACTCAGTTTCTCCCCAGTATACTTCCAACATACACATGTTGACCTTGATTTCTTTTATACCATGTAAAGTTTCCCCCCCTAAGGAAAACTAGAATTATGCTTGTCCTTAGATGGAGAGATGGATTCAAGTAAAGGAATAAATAAATGACTGCTTAGCGCTCAGGGAAGGGAATTTTTTAACCTGCTTCCAGTGTTTATCTGACACACTGCCTACTTCCCTAACCTCAGTAGAACTACAAAACAGCAATCTCTGCCTGCAGTACCTTTGCGTTGTGTTCCTCTACTAGACCAGCAGTTTGCTGGTGAGAATCCTGAGCGTAACGAATATATATTTAGACCATCTTTACGAAAGGAGGAAGTATGGTAGCTTATATTTATGTGAAGCTACTAGATTAGTGGTTTTTATTATACTGAACACCTTATTAAATATGGAAGTAATTTTTAAATATAAGCTTTTAAATTAATATGATAGGTAAACTATAAAGAATTAGAACAAATCCGCAAGTGTATAAAAGTAATTAAAAATTGTAAAATGTCTTTTGTTTAGATACCTTCACTTAAAATAGAAGATACTGTGTTCCATATATTTGATAAAGTTAAAGTAAAAATCATGTTGGACTCGTCAAATCTGCAGCATCAGAAAATTCGAATGTCCCTTGTAGAACCACAGGTAAGACCAAACTTATACTGTCTATATTGTAATGGAATATATTTTGTGAAAGACAGATATAGTCATAAGTTATTTCTGTTTAATGACAGAGGGAATTCTGTAAGTAGTGTGGAGGACAAACATTTGCATAGCAATTCCTATTTTCTCACTGATCTCCCTAGGCCATAGGATCGTAGTTACCTAGTATTCTTCTGAGGTCGTTGGTACAAAAGCAGAGCTGTTTAAGATCTCTCGCCTAGTCATTTTTCACTTTTATCAGTTTTCAAAGCTGCACTTTTGAAGATTAAGATAAAGTGTGTTTCACATAAGACATTGGTTCTTAACCTTTGTTTTGCCCCAATACATCTGAGGCCTCTGATGCTGACAGTCACAGTGGCTCAGCTCAGATAACTGGACGTGTTAAACACATTTCTAAAATGACCTGTTTCTCACCTGTTGATATCATGTCTAACGTTTTTGAACTAATGTTACTTTGTGTGAGAAATATATACTTTGTGTGGAAAACCTTTTCCAACCCCTCCACCCCTATATCCCTTTGAAATTGAGAGTGCTAGTGGTGAAGGGGAAGATGAGAATGAGATTCATTCCTTATTTTATGCTTTTACTCACCTAATTTTTCCTCATTTGCATTACTTTAGATACCAGGAATAAGTGTTCCTATTGACACTTCAAACGTGGACATTAATGAACCCGAGAAAAAGAAGACAAAGCTTGAAAAATAGCTACAGCCAACAGAAAAACTTCAAGGATTGGTTTCCTTTAAAAAAAAAAAGTTAGGATACTTCTAAACCTAAGAAGTGTGTGAAACAGTTTATTACTTTTATGTACATTTTAGTACTTTTTAAAGGGAGCATTCATCAGCTCATTAGAGAGCAGATTAACTTTGCGTAAGTAATTTGATTATTTAATATTGATAGGAAAAAAACTACCATTTTCCTATGGAGAAAAATACAACAGTTTTAGAAGCAAGGAACAATCTATCCTTTGTAAATCTTGAAAGCTGTGTTTGGTATGGCAGTTTTTAAATTTCAAGACAATTAAGATCTGTCAGGGAATTAAATAATCTTTGCTATCTTTAATTTACCTAAGTTGTATTATGCATCCTCTTTCTGTTAGAAAGCCTCCTGCAGTTTCTTAATGATCCTTGAACAGCTGTGCTTGTTATAGGAAGGCAAGATGTAGGATATTTTGATCTGACTTGAAAAATAGTTGTTTTATATCAGGTACTATGAGTGATAATCATCCTTGACCTTCACTTCAAATGTCTCCCCAAAGTAAGGCATTAGGATTCAAAGAAAGACTGGATAGTACTTTAAATGTCACATCATGTTACTTATAAAATAAAAAGTAGGTAATGAATGGCTTTTATACTGCATGTGTATCAGATTATATGGGAAAGGGGGGATTGTGTAAATACATATTAAAGGGAACAGATTGAAATACTACCATTTGATGTGCCAGAGTGACTACTTCCCTTGTTAACCACAAAGGTTAGTAATGATAAATTGGTGTTTTCAAAAATATTTTGAGATAGTTACCTTACAACATTACTTTGCGTATTCGATCTCTAAGGTACCTACAGTGTACCAGGCTTATCACCTGTCAAGTAAACTGCCTTTGCTTTGAAGGAGCTTGCGGTACAATGAGTGGCAAATATGTCAGGAGGTACACTAAGTGGGAATAATTACAGTGTCCACTTTTAAGTATTCAGTAATTGTAAATGATTGTCCCAGTTTCCTGTTACTGAGGAACACATGTATACATTGAGGCAGAATGGTTTCAGTTGAAGGAAGATAGCTTGAGTTGTCTTGGGTCCAAGAAATGGACTAAGACAAGAGCAGGAGTCAACAAGCCTATTTGTAAGGGCCAGACAGTTAAGGCTGTGCTAGCCCTTCAGGTTGTCACAACCTTAGCACTCAACTCTTCTGCTCTTACAGTGCGAAAGCAGCCGTGGACTGTGAACAAATGAGCATGGCTGTGTTCCAACAGAACCTTATAGACACAGAAATGGAAGTTTCATAGTTCTCATGTGTCATAAAATATTACCAATTTGAGTTCCCCCTCCCCAAACCATTTAAAAATGTTTGGCCCATGGACCATAGTTTACCTGCAGTAGAGGAAAAGGGAGACTTCTTAGAAAAACAAGGAGGCTCTAACTGACTGTATGTCTATCTTTCCAAGTTTGTTCTCATTCCTCATTTATGAGGAAATCTAATTCAGGCATTAGTCCCTACTGAGTAGTTCAGGATGTCCAGAAACCTTATTTATACCCCTTTAAAGCCCCTGCCTTGTAATCTAAAATGCTTCTAATGCCAGTTTTTATGCTAAGCAGCTTACATGGAATGTTTCACTTAAAAACCTCTTTTGGGTGGGACTATTATTCCCACTTAGCAGATGAGAAGATTGAGGTTTTTATTGCCCAGGTCAAGTGTTTAGTGACAGAGGTGGTGTTGAAATCCAAGTTAGAGTCACTATTTTGTTCATTGTTGAGTTGTGGTATTTAAAACAAACAAACAGCCCTGGCCGGTTTGGTTCAGCAGTTAGAGCGTCGGCCTGCGGTCCAGAGAGGCCTGGGTTCGGTTCCCGCTAAGGACATGTGCCTCGGTTGCAGTTTGTCCCCTGCCCTGGTTGGTCGTGCGGTGGGCAGCCACTCAATGTGTCCCTTTCGCGTCAATGTTTCTCTCTCTCTCTTCCTCTCTCTCCCTCCCACTATCTGAACAAAAATGGAAAAATGTCCTCGGGTGAGGATTAAAAAATAAATAAAATAAAACAAACAAGAAAACATAGCCAGGGAAGCTCCTACCCCTAGAATCTACAATTTATGTATAGTAATAGTCTTAAGTTTTTATCAATTCTAAAACCTGTGATTAAGGACTCAACTTCCTAATGCAGTATCTTTAGCAATGGATCTAGTGGCTAATGGCTTTAATGGTTGTTGTGCTGGGGAGGGGGGGATCCAAGTACATAGTAAGAAACATTTTTTGGAGGTTGTTGATAAGTTTACAGGGTACAAAAGAAGGTAAAAATGATACATTGTTAGTATGGTTTTATTTCCTAGGGCTGCATATGAATTATTACTCCTTTATGAATCAGGTGCTTTTTAAAAGGTACTTTGTAAATATGACTCTACATTCTCCTGAGGTAAAGAATATTCCCTTATATACCCAGTCTACTCCCAACATGAATATAAATTTTTAAAAAGTTACATGTCTGCTCATTACTTCATAGGTCTAAAGCCCTAACAGGAACTCCACCATCACCTGGTTCCCACTGTTTATCCTGGTTCTACTATGTTCTTAGTCTTCTCTCTAGCCAAATTTGAGCTGGAAAGGATGTCTTTACTCTAGGGATGGAAAATATTCTGGGCATCCCACATTTATCCCACTAATAAAAACAATACATAGTATGAAGATGCTGTTAGTACTACCTTTCTAGTATTTATACTTTTTAAAGTAGTCACCAGGCCAGTTATCACTGGAACTAAGAATTTCTACACAGGAATGTACAGAGTCCAAGAATGAAAAATTTTGGAAACCTGCCTAATAACCTCCTTCCTCTTTGATTAAATTAAATTGGTATTTAAATCAGACTTCTTTCACATAGGTTATAAAATTCATCTGTATATTCACATATTTTTACATAAAATAAAACACAGTACTTCCACAGTTCCATATGTTCTCAGAACTGCTAAGTGCAGCTATATCAGTAAGGCTTACTAGTAAGTTTACTGACCCATTGTAGTGATACCGTTGGAGTTAGCTAGTATTTAATACTAGGAAAGGAGCAAAGGGAAGGCCAGGCATTATAGGCATGTCATTTGGGCAGCTTCACCAGGAAGCTGCAGCTTGACACTCCCCATGGAACCACTGGTCCATTTCCTGCAAAACACTGGGGGAAGGGGACTGGACAAAGGGAAGTAGGTACATGCCCCATAAAGTTGGGATGACATTGGGAAGGTGTTTGCCTGTCAATTGCACCTGGGAACAGAACTCATTGGCCAGAATGGGTGTGGCCACTGCAAGCACATAAAAATTTGGGAATACATACTCCCCTAAACAAAGTTCTCTAGTTGCTCTTGGCACTCTTAGTTCTCTTGCATTTGCCCCTATGGCCCATGGCCACGCAGACCCCACACAGAATAACTGCAGCAGGGAACAAGCTAAACTAGCCTGATGCTGGATTGGATGCAGCTCCAACATGAAAGGAGCCTCTGGACACTGGCTCTGATTTTAACTCTACTGAAGCCCCAGCTACACGTCTATGACTGGACTAAGGGAAAGGGAACCTTGGAAACCCAGGGGTGTAATTCCACGGAAATAAAACTTACTACCATATCTCATCCTCCTGTGGGGGCCTCTGGAAATTCTTATTCCAGTGGTACCCCAAGAATCCACTTCCACAAGGAACTAGGGAAGACAAGCCCCTCCCCCCCAAATAACAGTAGGATGGAAGCAAAGTCATCATTTAAAAGTTGTTGTTTTTTTATTATAAAACACATCACTCCAGGTGAGTACAAAAATATTTATTGACAAAAAAACTTGTACTTCAGCAACTTGTTGAAAGTTCCAGGTGCTTTTCTTTCTGTGCCTATGGCACTCAATAAAGCCCTTGATTTTTCACATTAAGGAGGGAAAGAAAAAAAGCTACGCATGTTGAAGCAATTTTTTCCCAGTAATGATCACATTATTGATCCTGTGCATAGAAAATAATGTGAGGAACTATTTAGTGATAATCTTTGGTTCTGAGAGAGGTATTCTGTGGACAGCTGTACTGATGATTTGCTGTTTTCATCCAACACCTCTGTGTCGTGTAGTCTTGCTGTGAAAGAGAAGAAAATACATTATTTTTCAGCTTAAATAGGACTATTTGAGGATGCAACTATTATAAAACTTTTAGAAAACCGAATGCAGATTCTAAAGAGACAGTGAAGATAGGGTTTTTTACAAATCAATATTTAGTATCAAAAAGTATTTCCTATATCTCACTTTTAAATGGACAAATACAATTGCATCTCATGACAAAATGGAGGAAAGGGAAAATAAGGTGGACTCCATATTGAATCTTAATTCTCATTTGGAGAGTTATGTTCAGTAGCACACTTGCTGATATTTATTGTGTTTATTAATAAACTGTCATACAAAAAATAAAAGATTCTCCTGATAGTGCCTAAAATTATGATGGGTTTCTTCAAATGTGAACAGTTATAACCATCCTATCTAGGTTTAGTAAATGTCAACAGTATTTTTGTATAAATTATAAATATTTAGTATATAAGATACATGTTCTCATTCAGCATTCAAAATCTATAAAGGCTTTTGGATTTTAACAGCCCTTATCTTTGAGTGTTCTTAATTTGATGCACAGTCTCTCAATTGTACTATTTCCCTCTCTAATAATCAAAATTATTTTTATCTTTAGCTTTGAGACAACATCAGAGGCAAAAACCTCTGAGTCTCCTCCTCTTTGGCACCTTCTACTCCTATTCTCCGTTAGTTTTCAGGAACTGATTTCAAGTACCAATTCCAAAGTAGGTCTCCCTCTCCAACCTTTTTTAATACTTTCATAGCAGAAGAGTTCGGAATACAAAGTGTTTCCATTTAAAAATCACCTCCTCTGTTAAATCACCTGAAGGATGAGGTATAAACATGACAGTTAACACAATTTTAAGCAAAATGGAAGGAAAAAAGTAGGCTGACAAAGGTCACATTTCGCGAACACTTATAACCTACAACCACATCAAGCTGTTTTGTCCATACCTTTGTATTAAAAACCTGAGGTTTGGTCTCGACTTCCAAAGTCTGTGCATCACTTTCTTTGCAGTAACTTTCTGCCCCAATCATGTCCACAGTATTGCTTCCACAGTTCTGTGTATTATAGCCACTATCCATCTGATGGGAATGAGGAGGGGAAAAAAACACATGCTAAGGTCAACGTTGCAAACGAATTCACTTATCCACACATTTATTTTGAGGAACTTTTATGTTTGAGTAAATTTATTTTACAATATTTATACAATGAATTTTATATACACATAAAATACATGATTTATATAATATATAAATACGTAAGTGAATCTTTATACTATCATTCACAACTGAACAATACAATGTAATATTTAATACTGATAATATTGAATGAAATTTAAAAGTAATAAACATAAAAGGTAGTTCTACACAGAACTGGTTCATCAAAGCAGTCACTTCACCATCTTGTAATTTTCTTTAGAATCCATGAGCAAGCCACTAAGAAGAACATGCTTTCCTGTTACCTTGTGATTACACTCAACAGATGAAAGTGAGGATTACAACCAACTTCACCTTCCAACTCATTTACCAAGCTTGTCTCTAAGTGGCTTCCTTGCATCTCTAAATAGAATCTATCTTTATGAGTTTTCAAAATTATACACATTTAAAAAAAGATGGGCTACGTTACACTGGCACCCATTGTTGAAATCTTAGCTTCATAATACTACATATATAATGGCTCTAGATGTTCAACTTTTCATTTAATTGAAATTGTAGCATTCTAGGTCACACTGTTACTGCCCAAGAGAGCAAAAGAAAGAATGGGATTGAAGCAAATTTCAGTTCTAGTACCTATATTCATTGGGTACCTAAAAAAGTGCCAGGCCTTCTATATGGCACTCCATATCATACCATTCTTATTTCTCCTTACTACAACCCTACTTACTCCACAGATGAGGAAGCTAAGGCTCACAAAGGTTAACTTTCACAATGTCAAGGAGAATAAGGTAGTGAAGATTGAGGATCCCAAGTCCCTGTCCACTACACACACTGGACTTACCTGCATAGCGCTGAGCACCAAACAACACAAAACCTCGCAAGGCTTTACCTTGCACTTAAGCCCCTTTTTTTGCAAATTAGGATCAGAGGGAAGGGAAAGGTATATACCTTTGTCCCCATCACAAACCTGAGACTAGCCTAGAAAGTGCATTCTATCATGAGAAAAATGTTTCCAGTTTTCAGGGATGGACGTGTATGTGTTCACTATGGAGTCATGTTCCATTTCAGCAAAAGCCTGTGACATCCCAAGGAAACACCCTGTTCAGCTATCATTCAGCAGCTATTTGGTCAAAAATGTAATTATCAGATTGCCTCCAGAGAATCTGCCAATTACTCTTCCTTCTATTATTCACCAGTGCCAAACAACTGGCTTATATTACTCAAAACTAAATATATAACTGAATATATCAAGGGGAAGTTAACAGTGCAGTAGAGAGTAAGAAAGGCACATAAGACTTTGTCCCACTTGAGGAAGAAAAGGATCAATGGGCTCCCTGCAAGATGGTGGCTGACCACTGCTCTCATCTAGACTACTAATGTTGATGCCTACTAGGCACCAGCCAGACAACACGGATCATCTCCTTACCCCAGACAAAAAGGTAGGCATCAGTATCATGTTAAAGCAGGGAAGTATGAGGGGCTAAAAAGATGAAAAAGGCATGTTCTACTCACTGTCGAGTGGATCTTGCCTTAAGATCCCACAGCCGGTAAATAACTTTAATTCAAATTTAGTTCTGACTGTACTGTTTCTATTCTTCCAGTGGGACTGTGCTGCCTTTAAATGTGTCTCTACTGCCAGTCATCCTACACATTATTACTAAATTTACTTTTCTCCCACATAAATCACATGCGGTTTTCTAAAAACCTTCAGGGTTCACAACTGATAATAGTTATGGCTCACAATGTGTTCCTAGAAATCTGGCCCCAGCTCTCCAGCCCTTCCCTCATCGCTCTCACCCTCACTGTCTGTCCCTCCTGCTTGCTACCTTTCAGAGAGGACTCGGTCTCCCATTACTTACTAACTGAAAACCTGTGCTTCCATGAACTCTAATCACAAAGATCATCGTATTATCCTATAATCATCCCCCGTTTTTAAAAATAAGAGGGAACAAAGTTCAAAAAAGTTACTTTCTGAAATTTATAAAACAGCTAGGAGAGAAACTGAAACCTGCCCTTTGTGTTCCCCCAAGCCCATGTTCCCCATGTGAGCCCCACCCCACCCCAACCCCCCCAGCTACAAATACTTGCACTCACACCCATTCTTGCTCTCTGCCCCCGTCTTCCTATCAAAGTGGAAGGGTTACCTTTGCTAATCCTGCTCCCAGAGCTCTAGATTCTATCCCATCCTGCATGCTTCAGCTCCCTCATGTATGAAATGAATCACCATTTTACAGATGGCATCTATTGCATCTGCTGTAAGTTATCAAGAGGATTAGATTCTGAACGTAAAATACTTGGTCTGGTCTCTGGTACTTGAAAAGGACACATTAACTGATACCTGTTACTAATAATTATCCTGTCAATTCCTAGTTTTCTTAGTTCTTTTGCTCTTATCCTTCTCTTACTCATTTAAATGTGCCAGTTTCTCTAAAGTAAAAACAAAGTAATCACATTTTAAAAAAGAACAAAAAACATGGAAGTGCTCTAAGCTCAGTTTTTTTCCTCCCTAAATAATACAAAGGAAAAATCAAAACAACTGTATTTTCAGAACACAAAAATGCTATAAAGGAAAGTGAATTCCTTTGGCACTAGCTCCATATGAAAGAGAAATAAATCCTGAGAAGGTGCCTGACTCCTGCATTCTTTAAAAACAGAGCTGTTGCCCTGGCCGGTTTGGCTCAGCGGTTAAAAGCGTCAGCCCGCGGACAATTGAGTCGTGGTTCGATTCTGACCAAGGGCACGTACCTCAGTTGTGGTTCGTCCCGGCCCTGGTCAGGGTTGTGCGGGAGGCAGCCAATCGATGTGTCTCTCTCACATCGATGTTTCTCTCTCTCCCTCTCTTTCTTTCTTTCTCCCTCCCACTCTATCTGATGTTAAATAGAAAAATATCCTCAGGTGAATATTTAAAAAAAAGAGCTGTTTGCCCGGCTGGTGTGGCTCAGTGGATTGAGTGCTGTCCCGTGGACTGAGAGGTCCTGGTTCAATTCCTGGTCAGGGCACATGCCCGGGTTGTGTGCTCAATCCCTGGTAGGGGGCGTGCAAGAGGCAGCTGATCAATGTATCTCTCACACTGATGTTTCTATCTCTCTCTTCCTCTCTCTCTAAAAAAATCAATAAAATCATATTAAAAAAATAAAAACAGAGCTGCCTGATTTCTTTTCTGCTCTCATCTTTTCCTCCTCCAAATAAATATCAGTTAATATGAATATTAAATATGCATCACGAGTCTGGCCGGTGTGGCTCAGTGGTTGAGCATCGACCCATGCACCAAGAGGTCATAGTTTGATTCCCGGTCAGGACACATGCCCAGGTTGTGGGCCCAATCCCCAGTGGAGGCATGCAGGAGGCAGCCAGTCGATGTTCTCTCATCGATGTTTCTCTCTCTCTCTCCTTCTCTCTCTAAAATCAATAAAGGAACAAGAAATTAAAAAAAATATATATATATGTATCACGAGTCCAAATTACAAGAAACTAACCCACTTGACATCACCTAGTATTGATATTTTTAAAAAAATTATGTAATGCTATACAGTCCTCACATTTAATGCATTTTCTTTTTTACCACAGTCTTAGGAAAGAAAGGCTAAAGAACACCAAGAGCAAGTAAAGGACTATAGAATATAAACAGTAACACTTACCTGAATGTTACTGCTGTCACAAGGAATGGCACTGCTTTCTGCAAGAGGTGACATGCACATATGAGAGTTCTCAATACTAAAGGCAATCCCACTCACAGAATCAGTCAGGGGTGAATTCCCATGATCCACCGGCTCCTTAATCCAAGTGTTCTCATCTGCTGTCTCTACAGGATCAACCATATCCACAGTGTTATTCTCCTTCTCACTTTCAACATCCTGCAGCAGTGCTAGGACTTTTGCAGAAGCACTGGACTGATTTTGTGTAACAGACATGGAAGTCACGACTAAATGTGTGCCATGCGAAGAAGCATCACTATTCAACTGCCGCAGGTGGCCTCCAGCAGCGTCCATAGCGGGTGATGAGGCATCTGTGGAAGGGACACTTGCTTTATCTTCTTCATCTTCACTGTGAGCCTCAAGGGTAAAGGGTATTCGAATCACTGAGGTCCGATATTGAGTACCATCTCTATACATCTCAAGTCTTATAGGAGACCAATTTTTAATTGGTGAGCAGCCATCTATATAAGGACTTCTGATACATGAATTACTAATTCCTTTAGAATTTATTCCAGATGAAGCATCAGGAGAATGAAAAGTAAACTTCCTTTGTTCTAAAAGATCAGGAGAGAAAAGTTACATCATAAAATCATAAAAATGGAAAAGCCATTCCTAAATGATCATCATCTTTCACGGCAGAAAAAAATTGATTTCTATTAACAGTTGTGTTGTTTACTGAAGTAAAATTTTATTGTTAAAAACAACAGCACATGGGTTGCTTCCATATCTTGGCTATTGGAAATAACGCTGCAATGAACATAATAAGGGTGCATATATTCTTTTGAATTAGTGTTTTTTGAGTTTTTTAAGACATATACCCAGAAGTGAAATTGCTAGGTCATAAGGCGGTTACATTTTTTATTTTTTTGAGGAACCTCCATACTATTATCCATAGTCACTGCACAAATCTGTATTCCCACCAACAGGGCACTAGAGTTCCCTTTTCTCCACACCCTTGCCAACACTTGCTATTAGTTGATTTATAGAGGATAGCAAGTCTAACAGGTGTGAGGTGATATCTCATTATGGTTTTAATTTGCATCTCTTTGATGATTAATGACATTGAGCATCTTTTCCTGTCTATTGGCCATATAGACGGCCTCTTTGGAGAAGTGTCTATTCAGGTCCTCTGTCCATCATTTAGGAATAAAAACACCATCTTTTTTAGTGTTGAGCTGTATGAGTTCTTCATAAACTTTGGATATTAACCCCTTACTGGATATATCATTGGCAAATGTATTCAGTAGGTTGCCTTTTTGTTTTGTTATTTACAATAGTTAAGATGTGGAAGCAACCCAAAAGCCCATCAACAGAAAAATGAATAAAAAAGCTGTGGTACATATATACAGTGGACTATTGCTCGGCCATAAAAAAGAATGAAACCTTACCATTTGTGACGACCTAGAGGGTATTATGCTAAGTGAAGTAAGTCAGTCAGAGAAAGACAAATACCATACGATTTCACTTAATATGGAATGTAAAGAATAACATGAACAAAGAAACAGAACAGAAACAGACTCACATAGAGAACAGAGTGAAGGTGTGGTTTGGGGTACTAGGTGGAAAAGGTGAAGGGATTGAGAAGTACAGATTGGTAGTAACAAAATAGTTAAGGGGATGTAAAGCACAGCATACAGAATATAGTCAATAATATTGTAGTGACTATGTATGGTGCCAGGTGGGTACTGGAAATATTGGGGCAAACACTTGTAAAGTACATGACTGTCTAATCACTATGCTGTATACCTGAAACTAATATTAAATTTAAACTATAACAGCCTGACAAACCTCAGAGTGAAGAGGGGTGGGGTGGTGGAAAGAGATAAACCAAAGAATTTATATGCTTATAGGCCTAACCTATGGACACAGACAACAATGTGGTGAAGGGGGGGGGGATGTCAATGGGGGGAAATGGAAGCACATCCATAATACTTTCAACAATAAAGATATTAATTATACTATGTAGAATAAAATAAAATGGAAATAATATGCTCATAAAAAATAGAAAAAAATTTTAAAAAAAGAATTTGATGCAAAAAAATAGATAAGCTGTAATTAGGGTAAAAAACCTCACAATAGCACAAATGAAAGTGTCTCAATAAGACAAGGTTCTTCAGAAATAATTCCTGTGGCACTTTTCCTTTTTAAATTAAACAAAAATACTCCCTGAGAACTATTTCCTCACAAGCATATTGCTATTATAACAATATTGTTCATATACAAACAAGATACTGGACAAATCAAGTGACAGCTACAAATTAAGAGGTGTACCTGATAAACGAATTATAGTAGCCCCTCTTAGGCACAGTTTTGCTTTCTGTCACCCATGATCAACTGAGGCCAAAAACATTAACTGGGAAATTTCACTGAAGTAATAACCCCCTACCCCAAAATGAATGACCAATAAACATTCAGAAAGAATTTAATGTCATAATAATCAGAAATACAAAAATTAAAGCAGTATGAGACCTTTTTTGTAATGTACCAAATTAACAAACTTCAAAAAGAATGATAATACCAGTGTTTCTGGATGGGGAGAAACTCACTTTCTTGTACACTACTGATGAAAATTTCAATTGCTGCAACCTTTTATAAAGTAAATTTGATGAAATTCTTCAAGCCTTAAAAATATTCACCCCCCCCCCCCCCGACCAAATGATTCCACTTCTGAGAATTTAAATATGTGCAATGTATATACTAGGATAATCATAAGTTATGTGATTTTTTAAAATTAGAAACAATATAAATGTTTACCAACAGTTGAAAACAAATAATACATTCATGAAATGGAATATTACATAGTGATTCAAATTCATGGTTCCAGACAATAATAAATGAATTGAATTACCTCTGAAAATACTCATAATAAAATGCTTTGTTAAAAAAAGCAGAATAGAGAAACACAATGGAAAGACAAACAAAAAAATACCATTTTCAGTTTTCTAATTTTCTTTACCATGAAGTTTTTTTATTGTAAATAAAATTTTAAAAGTGCTATCATTTTTTTTTTTCCCAGATAACTTGACATACCGCAAAGGCAAATATTTTCTCTGAAAACTCCCACATGCTATACATATTTGCTTTAAAAACCTTACTAAAACAAATATATGTTTATAAAATAGGAATGTATGGTTACCAAAGTGTGACCCTACAGGTCAGAAGCAAAACCAAAGCATACTAAACCTACTTACCTCTAAAATTGCCATCTTTCTTTGATTCCCTTTATAAGCATATTTGATATAAACACTGCTAATCAAATTACCTGTATTTAACACTAGAATAGAACTTTGCTGAGACTGTCTTTGAAGGTAAATGGTTCCTTTTGTAAAAAAAAGAACAGTTTCTAAAATTTAAAAGGCTGGTCACTTAGAGCTCTATAGTTAGAACAAGCTAAAAAGAGCCTCTATAATAACAAAAAGTGATAATATAAAAATTTAAATTAGGTTTTATATTATGAGACATACCTGAGAGTGGTGTCTTTCCTATTTGAAACGAAATTGGTGAGAAAGTGGGTGAAGAAATAGGTGAAGGACTGGTTATACTTTCCACACTGTATTTTTTTACACTACCCTGAATAGGGCTGGAAGAAAACTGCCCCTATGATAAAAATAAATAAATAAAATTATATGGATCTTTCCCTCAACTCTGTTATATCATATGCTATTTATCTTCATCTTCAAAACACATTTATAAAGTACATCATATAAACTTTGGTCATTCCCCAAAGTAAAGATGCCAAAAGTCAAGGCATCTTGTAACAAGGACAGCTAAGAAGATTATTAGAAAAATGTTGAAACAGAATGTTAGTAAAAATAAAATATAAATACACTGGGTTTAAACAAACCACTATATTTCATACTAAGCAGCTGTTTATGAAAAATTTTAATTAAATTACTCCATTAATGACAATCCAGCTGTGTTATACTGAAAATCTAACATAATTCAAGAAATAACTTACATCGAAATTCCCTGAGACACGTGATAAATTTGGTTATCCCGTATACCTCTAAATGTAAAAATGGAAAGTCTGACCCAAAACAATCCTGATGACAAAATGTGAATATAATTCTTATGAAATATAAAACCCAAAAGGCAACTATTTCTCAAGTGCAATATGGCACCAAGGTCCTAGTACATCTTTAGTAAACAACCAGCCACTTTTTAATACACTGCTTACCGAACTCGGTGTCTGCGTAGGGCTTCTACACCGTACAGGAGATAAATCTATTGAATAAAAAACCTCAAGTGATGTTTGAGCACTACTGTGAAGACTTCTGGGAGAAGCTGGAGGTAAGCAGTCAGAGATACTTCCATTGCCATCTAAAAATAGCTTTCTTCTGAGAGATGAAGAACTGAGGTTTCCGGGAGATTGATCTGCAAATTCATCAGCTCTAAAATAGTCACCTACATTTAAGGTTAACAGAATAAAAGGCAAAGCCAGTCATTTTGAAGAGCAACTAGATTTCAGTTATCTGATTTTTTTAAAAACCACTGTATATTATATGTTTGAATTGTTTTCAAATAATAGGGCAAAGTTTAATGGCGTACGTGATGTTTAAAACCTGAAACTATTCCTTCTTTTGGGAGTGCTTCATTATTAGTATAAGTAATACCAATAAAATGTATCCATAAACAGTTTACGTCTATAGTAAAGTTCTATGATAAGAAGGCTAATTCAGGGCAGGTTAAAAAAAAAGAGAGAAATTTCAGGATGATTTGCCCACTTTTGAAAAAAGAATTTGATGCAAAAAATATATATAAGCTGTAATTGGGGGGGGGGGGGGGGGAAGACCACAATAGCACAAATGAAAGTGTCTCAATAAGACAAGGTTCTTCAAAAATAATTCCTGTGGCACTTTTCCTTTTTAAATTAAACAAAATACTCCCTGAGAATTATTTCCTCACAAGCATATTGCTATTATCTTTAGAAAAAGGTACTGCCACATATTTCCATTTACAAAAAGCCATCAAAACAAACCTTTTGTTTAAGTTATTAAAAGTTTAATATAATACTTACCTAATACACCTTCTAAATTAAAATCCACAGGAAGAGACAGCAATGTCTGACAAGCAGCTGGAAACAAGCAGATAAAAAAATACAAACATGGATAAATCAATGCAAGCACATGCTTCCCAATCAACCATCTCCCCATGATGTTCCAGCCAAACTAATTATTTCATTTACGCTTCCTTTAACATAACATGTAACCTGCCTATAAGTGGTTTCCCATACTTTCCAGCTCTAATGTAAACCTATTATTGGCTCAAGTGAACTCCTGGTTGTTCTGCTGGCATTTATATAAAAAACTAAGCCAGCCTATATATGGGGATAAATTTCCCAATATTAACAAGTTAAAAGAAAAAGAGCCCTGGCTGGTTTGGCTCAGCGGTTGGAGCGTCATCCCGTGGACCAGGGAGTCCCAGGTTCGGTTTCCGCTAAGGGCATGTACCTTGGTTGCAGTTTGTCCCCGGCCCTGGTTGGGGTCGTGTGGGTGGCAACCAGTCAATGTGTCTCTCTCACATAGATGTTTCTCTCTCTCTTCCTCCCTCTCTCCCTCCCGCTCTATCTGAAGATAAATGCAAAAATGTCCTCGGGTGAGGATATAAAAAAACAAAAAACAAAAACTTTCCAAACCAGACATCAATTCTTATGCTTTGAACAAAAAACAAACATACACACTATTGCTATTTCTAAAACATGGCTGGATGTATCTATTCTAATTATTTTAAAAAGTCGGCTCTTATGCAGCTCATTCATAAAAAGTAAACAATTTCAATTCCAGAGTAAAGTGTTATCACATGGACTGAATTTAAAGTTGAATGTGACTTAATGTGGAACATACTTCCTTTCAGAATATATCACACTCACCATTGCTTTTCTCAGAATGGATAGTCAGCTTTCCTCCAACTGGAGATTCATTATTTGTGTTAATACCTGTAAAACATTTTAAGTGAAAAATCTTACACATTTTATATTCTTCATTTACTTCAGGGTTACTTTTTCCGGAGTAAAAAATGAACAAAGTGGAAACTTAAAAAATTTTTTTTATTTATTGATTTTCAGAGAGAGAGAGAGAGAGAGAGGAAGGGAGGGAGTGAGAGGGGAGAGAGAGGGAGAGGGGAGAGGGAGGGAGAGGGGAGAGGGAAGGGGAAGGGGGAGAGAAAGAGGGAGAAACACATCTATTTGTTGTTCTACTTATTCATTCATTGGTTGATTCTTGTATGTACCCTGACTGGAGATCGAACCCGCGACCTTGGCGTATCGGGACAACACTAACCAACAAAGCTGCCCGGACAGGGCTATGAAAACTTTTATTTTACATTTAAAAAATAAATGTCTGTATATATAAGTACATAATTTGGCATATTTCTGTTATGTTTATCTTTTTAATTTTGAGGGAGCACAAAGATAAAACTTTAAGGATTATTACTATATAGCAAATAAGGAGGCATCAAGTAATCCTTTTGAAGGCAAGTGTGGTTGCTCTCCATGATGTCAGTCTTAAAAGGCTGCTATGTGTGTTAGTCCTCAAACCCTCAGTTGCTTCATGTTTTTGAATAATGGGTTTAGATAAATTGTCTGAATTAAAATGCCAGATCACCTTGAAAAAACCTAAAATTTGATAAATAAAACCATGCTCTGTTTTTTTCACAGCAGGAGTAAAAAAATATGGCTGCAAATAATTTTTTTTAAATTGAAAGTTAATGACTAAATATTAAGCTTCATAACTTGAAAATCACCACGTAAAAAAACTAAAATATACAATGTCAAATGACTAATATAAGCAAAATAAAAGGAAAAAGCAAGGAGACCAAGAATACCCCAGAAAGCTTAAAACACAGTAATAGAATAAAGCCCAGTCACCTAATAAACTTAAATAAGTAAATGGGCAAATGAGTAAGAGCGTGGGGTGGGTGAATGAGTTAGTCTCCTATTAAATACTATCAGAATGGGTAAAAAATAAAATTCTGGATGCAGATGCCTTCTTTGCTGTAGGCAGCGTGACCTTCTGTAAGGCAAATGTAAACAAGGCACTCCATGGCCAGAAGCCCTGCCATGTCCTTGGTCTTCAGGCTAGAATCCAAACACCTTAAACAAGAAATGTGAATAGTGTGACTAGGAATCTAAATGTTTAACTTTACCCTGCTTGCATGATGACAAGTTAACGTGTCTATGTTCCATGGATGCTGGAGGACGTGAGGCTTCTGAGTCAAGACATAAAACTTCACTATTTCCCGCACAGCAGGCAGCAGAAGCTTTATGTTCACGTCAGTTCCCTTTGTCCCTAAGTCCCAAGGAGGTGACAAGAAACAGCCAAGGTGGATGTGGCACGCACAGTGGGTTTTCATCACAGCTGAGGAAACCTGAACTTGGGAAATCCCATTCCTTTTTATTTCTTCAGTTACAGTTGACATTCAATCTTATATGAGTTTCAGGTGTACAGCATAGTGCTTAGACATTTATGTAGCTCATGAAGTGATCCCCCGGTAAGTCTAGTACCCCCCTGATACAACACATAGTTATTACAATATTGTTGACTATATTTCCTATGCTGTACTTTATACCCCCATGACTATTTTGTAACTGCCGATTTATGGGAAATCCCATTCTTTTAAAATGAGCTGCAAGCAAACCTGGTCTAGATGAAGACGCAAAACCTACTCTCTGCTCTGTAGGGGCTCGCTATCTCTATCTTCCAAGGATGTTCATAATACAAGCATCCTTGAAAAGATAGTTTGGGGAAAAAAAAACCCTATCCGTACCACTCCTCACTTGATGTGCAGAAATGTGAGACCATGGAGAACTGTCCCCCAACCCCATACTGGATGGCACAGCTCTAGATTTCACTCTATTAACTGCTACACTCTTGACATTATGACTGGATTGGATTAGCACCTAAAAAAGGCTGTTGTATTTTTAGCATCTTCTTGATCCCATATCACTGTAACTAAAAACAGAATACTTGATATATAAAATTATTTTATAAAAAAGATCATATAAGAAGGTTGATTCATCTCTTCAAAAATCTAAAGTTAAAGAATTTTGAGGAACAAACTAGTGTCTATAAAAATGTCAACTTGGATATAGAATTTTAGAACTGGAGGGACATTAATAGTCAGCCACATAGTTCAACCCCTTTATTTTACAAATAAAAAACTGAAGTCTAGCCCTGGCTGGGTACTTAGTGGTTGGAACGTCCTCCCAATACACCAAGGTTGCAGGTTTGATCTCAGGTCAGGGCACAAACAAGAATCAACCAATGAATGCATAAATAAGTACAACAATAAATCAATGTTTCTCTCTCTCTTTCTCCCCCAAATCAAATCAATCAATCAATCAATACTGAAGTGTAAAGTGATTGAATAATTTGATCAAGTTACCCTTCCTGGTTTATAGCAGCAGGAGGTCTATATCCACTATTAAAGTTTGTAATGGCTGAGGATACAGACTCTGAACTGAGAATGCCTACTTTGTTTTTGTTTTTAAATTGATTTGAGAGAGAAGAAGGGAGAGTGAGAGAAACACTGATGTGTGAGAGAGACATCAATTGGTTGCCTCCTGCACATGCTTCTGGTGTACGGGAGGATGCTCCAACCAACTGAGCCATACCAGCCAGGGAGAATGCCTAGTTTTGAATCCAGGTTCTACCACTTTTATCGTATCTGTAATCCTGAAACAAGTACTCTAAACTTTCATAAACCAGGTTTTCTCATCTATAAAATGGGGCCAATAATAGCATCTACCTCAGATAAACTGTTGTAAGGAATGACTTAAAGCACTCAGCACCCTCTTAGCACATGGAAAGCACTCAATCCATTTTACCCATTATTGTTGTGTTTTTGATAAAGAGTGGAACAAATATTCTCTTATACTTAAATCATAATTAGTGTACGCTACATAAAAGAGTCGGCAATTCCACTGAAATTGCTCACGACCCAAAGGACAGTGAGAGCAAATATAAGATAACCAGTTCCTGGAGGTAAAAAAATATTTGAAAGATCACTGTTTTGCCCTTCAATTTCCTTATTAATTTCGCAGATAAACACCTATATTATACTGTCTCAGAGGTCAAGTGTTCACCCCTCCTCTACTTTTATAAGAAATCAATCAATTAGCAAAAAGCAAAGCAATTTAAGGATTTCATTTAAAAAAATTAACCTTCAAAATCACTGCAAAAATCATTAACAACTCAGCTCTATATTCAATATCAACTATTTCTGCATCTATGGATCCTCTATAATCACCATTATAACTGATTTTCACAATGGTCATGAAGAAAAAGTTAAATTCAGAACAGAATAGCCAAAAAACCCAAATTCAGTACATTTTAGTCAAATTTTGAATTCTAATCCTTAAATAGGTAAATCCTATGGTATCCAGAAATTTAATTTATAGCAAATTCCTTTCCAAAGCAGATTAACTAACATTTCATTATATGTTGCTTCACATTCACTGGTTTTTATAACTGTATGACTTTTATTCGTATGGTTTTCAGTATACTCACATTTACTGACATGACACCCTGGAAGCTGTTTCCCATCATGATCAGTCCAAGGAGAGGGTACGATGACATCCTTAGTGAAAAACTAGTAAGATTAAAGTAATATAATTAGACACAAATTCGTCCCAACATATTAAGGGCAGTAAATATAGAGAAAATATTTTAAATTTCTTCCCCAATTGTTTCTGAGGGAAATGACAAAAGGGAAGATAAAGGAGAGGAAAGGATAAATGGAGAGAGTCATATACAAGTAAGCCAGTATGAGTGGTGTGTTGGAGCTGGCTTGTACAAGCTCTCAAAATCTAATTATAACATTTTCAGGAATGTTGTGCAAAGCTAATATTAAATATAAAATAAGCTACAAGCAAACTTGAATCACAGAAATATGCACTTGAAGCCTATATGATCTTACAAACCAATGTGACCCCAATAAATTTAATTAAAAAAAAATTAAATGTTGCAAAAGAAATTAGGACTAATATGCTCATCACTGGCTAACTCTGGATGGTAATATAATCTAAAAAAATATTATTTCGGTTATTTGTAATGTAATTTCAGTAGTTTGTCATGAGTTTCCCCCCAAAAATGAAAATCAAATTGTGTATTATTAAATGTTATCAAATTTTTAAAAATGATATAAACTTACAATTAAATAAGTTATATTAAAAATAAAGATAATAAATACTCAAAATAATCACTTGCTAATTATTTCACATTACCAATATCTAAGCTCAAGGTTATGTTTTTTGATCTGTGTGGTGGAACTCTTACATATAATGGTGTACCACTGCACTTCTTTTCCCATTCAGTGATGTAATGTTAGTAACTTTACATTAGCCACAGTTGGAATTCTTACATCATAAATAGCAGCAGTCACTAACACTCATACTCTTCCCACAACCAGATAGCCAGTTGGTACACCAGCACACCACTGGCCAGTATACTCAAATGGAGATAAAGCATTTGGATACATGTCTTTCCTCTTTCATTCTAGACATAAAATTAAGCCTAACACTGTATTCTTCCCTTTCTTCTCTTTGTTTTTGGGGCAACTCTAAACATTCTCTTTATATGTTGCTATACCTGTAAAAAGAACAAACTGTCTTGACTAAACTACCTATGAATGCGTGAGGAAAAGATTTAAAAAGGAGGGGTGGGTGGCAGAGGTTATGATAGAGTTAACCCTCAGAGGAAAAAATATAAAGGACCCCCAAAATTATGAAGCCATGCATAAGTTCACTCAAAATGATATACAAATCCAACTAACAAGAGAAACTTTTAAAGTAGTAAGAGTAGCACGAATTAAAAGGTTGATAATAACCAGTATTGCAGATATGAGAAAACAGGAAGTATCACAATGTAGTTGGGGTAAAAATCGGTACAACCTCTTCAGAGGGTAAGAGGACAAAATATAACAAAACTGAAAACACAAAGCCTATCTCTGACTTAGCAAGTCCATTTTAATTACACAAAGATATATATGTACAAGGAGGTTCACTGAAGCATTATTTGTGATAGAAAAACACCGAACACAACCTAAACAAATATCAATAGGGGCTGGGTTAGGTTATGATACATTCATACAATGGAATACTATGGTATTACTAAAAATTGGTATGTGCTAATAATAAAAAAATAGGTAAAATGATTAAGCAAAAAAAAAAAAAAAGTAAGATGCAGAACAGTATGGGAATGATCCTATGTGTGGAAAATATTTAAAGACCACAATCTATTGTATGCATAAAATTAATGTGAAAGTATAAATGGTACAGTAGTTACTTTTAGGAAGTGGGATGGGGGAACAAGAGTCTCCTGGTTTTCCTCTGATATTTTTTATTTGCAGTTTGAACTTCTTTTTGTTTTTACTATGTGTGTATTTATTCTATTTCAAATATGTATATGAAAAAATTTAAGCTGTCTGATATACTGACCCTAATCTTCACTCTGACTTCATTTTCTTAAGTCTTCTGCTGAAAGGTGAGGATTCGAAAAAGAATGGGTATTTTCCAAAATGTTCAGAAATGGGAAAGAGTCTGGGAATATTTAACTGGGGAGGAATCAAGTGGTTGGATCAGAATGAAAATTCTGAAGTACTAGGTAGATTACAAAGTAGATAATGTTTGGAGTAAAGCATATGAAATTATTTTTGAAGAAACATGCTCTATCTGAATTACAAGATGACAACATCGACACTGGGAAATAAGTACAGGAGGGGGCCTGATCTCTGAACAGGCCACAGCTGAAGTCTTTTGGGGTACATAAGAGCCAAGCATAGCTAAGGAACAGAGATGGGTAGAGGGGGCTAGCGAGGGAAAAAGGAAAAATAAGAAATGTTGCCATGATGTAAAGACTTTGAGGAAATACAGGATAAATAACCCTTACTTGCACTCTAAGAGGAGTTCAGAAAACAAAGAAGCAAAAGTGAAAAGCTTAGCTCGTTATTTTTATTTTAAAAAACTCTACATTTGTAAAACACCTTTTCTACTTATCAGTAAGACATTTTACTCCATTAAATATATTGTCTTAAAACTCCAAAGTATTAACAATAACAAAAGATAAAAACCATTACCAATGCCAATCTAGATTTTCAAGGTCTAAAACTTCCTCTACATAAACTCCAACTTGAAACAGAAGTTTGTGCTAATCAATATTATGAAGGCACAAGGAAGACACAAACTTTGTTACACCCTAAGAATGAAAAGATGAATGAAGCACAATATAGGTCAAAAAAGAATTCAATCTATAGGAGAAAAAGCACTAAATAGATCATCACGATAGTAGGTAAGTACAAGGTGTTGACATAGTTGAAAAACAGTGGTCTCATGGGAGCACAGAGGGGCATGCTCATACAGCTGGGAGAGTCAAGGATTTGCAGGAAGTCTTCCTAAAAGAGGCAACATGCATGTGAGATGGATGCTTAACTGCTTTAATGATCAGTAACAGTTTTAAGTTACCTCTTCAATGGCTTTTTGTCTTTTGTCTTCCACATCTTTATCTATTCTATACAAAGATAAAGAAGAAAAATAACCAGGCCATTACTTCAGCTGATTGAACATTTAAAATAATAACCTTTTAAATAAATAATTTCTTTTTCTTGAAAACTGGCAAATGGTAAGCTCATTTTAAAAGAAAAATTGGAATCTTATCACATTTAGCTAATGATATTATTTAGATATTCAGTATTGTGCTGTTAAAGGCTTAACTCCCTCTATGCCCTTCACAGTTTGAATGGAACAGTATTTTCTTTTAAAAGGCTTACATTGATAATAATTTAAAAGTTGTTATTAACAACATAGTGGAAGTAAGCTGAATAAACTTTATCCTTTAATCACAACAAATTAATAAGTATTTCATTCCACAGAAATATAAAAATTGTCCAAATTAATTTTCTTCAACTATAGTAAGTTTATCATGGTCATAATTTTAGAATTAACTCTTACTCTGAAACTATCACCCTCAGATGGCTGAATAAATAGGCAAAATTATTAATTATGAAATAAAATATCAATAAAAATTTTTGTCCAAATGCATTTTTTTCACTTTGATACAATATACAATTATAGTAACAAAAGTTCATCAGCTATGAGATTTCATATAAAATGTTGGGTCTCAAGCACAAGGCATACACTTGCCAAAGGACTCAGCAGTCAGCCTTGTAGGACCACTTCTTTAATATGTTCCAGGAAAGAATATTTGCTTTCCAAGAATAAATTATTAAGATACTTTTTCCCTCTCAAAATATTTGTATGTATATATCTGTCTTTGGCTTAACAAAGCTTATACAATGATGTACACATTTCAGAAACTAAAATCAAGTGGATTTTTCAAATAAGGGAATTATGAGAAAGACATCAATGATAATCCCCATATCTCAGCTAGAACAGCCATTTTGAGGATAACTCAGTTGTCTTCATTTCATCATGAACATAACCAGGTCAAAAATGACAGCACATAATTATAATAGCATATAGAATTAGTAAGCCCCGATCTAGCATAACCTCATTCAGAAACCTTCTGCTGTTTCATTAGAGGGACTTTAAGGACCTGAAATATTCAGGTAACTGCTGAAAGCTGTGAAAATCAGTTTGGCTCAATATTCCAGGGCCAGATCATGGAAGGTTCTAAGAAGTCCTATAAGGGTACAGTATCCTGACATTATGTGTAACTATAGAACACTGGCATGATGCGTATAGGTTACAGGTATACCCTGAATGGATTCTTAGAGGAGAAGGGGTTCAGGACTGTTTACCTCCTCTATGGACTCACTCATTTGTTTATACCATTATGCCTTACAGTTATTTGTGTGTGTGTGTGTAGCATGGCATGAAAAGGGTAGGAAGCACTGATATAGGGAACTTGGATTAGACAGGAAGAAACATTGAAAGTCATTGCTAAGAATGAATCAACCTGTTTTAAAAGTATATTCGCTAACCTTGGTGGAAGCCAAAACCATTCACTGGATTGATTACATTAGTAAATTAAATGAAAATTATAGTATTTTCCCACTCTTTATTCCTCTCCTATATGTACTGATATACACCACGATTCATAAACCTACCCAGACAATGCATCATTAATTAGTAAGCATAGAAATGTTGTGTTACAACTTTGGTTAATGGTATTGTTGACTCTAGAAGGCAGGAATAACATCCTATACTTCTTCAGTGTTCCTTCACAGTTCCTCAGTGCTCAAGAAATATCTCTTGACTTATAGATAACAGTTTTCCATGGTTGCATAAATAAAGAGAAGAGGGAAAATAAAGCATACAGTTTGTGGGAAATGAAAAATTAGTCTCGTTTGCTTTTAAATATTTTTACCTTCTCTTTCAAACATATTTAGATTTAAGTTAAATCCTTTTATGCTCATTCCCCATTCTATTCCACCCTTTGGGTAGACATTAATTAAGAATGAATGGCCATCAAGTTTCCAAGCCAAGAGCATCTCAACATGTGTACATCTTTGTGGGATTGAATTCTAAAGGGAAAAGGATTACCTATTATTTTGGACTAAGCACACGAGTCTTAGGAGACCAAATGTTAAAAGCTGGTCACACAATATTCAATTTTTTCAAATTAAAAAAAAAAATTAGACTATGAAAGAGACAACAACAAAAGAGTCCCTCAAACTACTAATGAAACTGTTATCTGTAATTTGTAATTACAGATCATTGCAATTTATAATAAAACACTAGGTCTGCACCACCAAAGTGCACATTCTCATTACATGAGTGATCATTAAGCAGCACAAGTCAGAGGAACACTAGTGCTTGGAAGCCTACAAAATACATCAACAAAGAAGTTAAGGCTGTTCTGATGACTAGGTTAAATTGAAGACAATATAATTCAGATCCCCAAGTGTCCTATGTCAAAATCGGATGATGTCTATAAAAGCTCTCTCTGTTGCTAATAGATACCCTTCCACTCAATGTGTCTTAACTTGGTAAGGGGATTTTTAAGCTTCCCTAAATGAATATGGCAATGAAACAGCATTTTGCTTTACCCTACACCACCAAAAAACAAAACAATCCAATGGCAGAAGCCACAATCGTGCTGGGAGGTAGAGTTGTCCCATAAGTGGCAGAGAGAGAAGGTTACCTCTAAAGGAAAAGAACTCCTGCCCAGATTTGGAACAAATGTTTGCAAGGGAATCTTTCTGAATATAGTTCTTTGAACTCACTCTTCATTTAGATAAGATAAAACTTTATCACAATTTTTCCTCCCTGATATTTTTACATATAAAAACATTCAACTTTGGAATTTCCTTCTCTCTTCATGTGACAGTATGTTATTACACTTCAGTGCAAGAAGGGAAAACTTACCGAGAGTGACTTAAATATAAAGCTTGACGATGAATGTCTTCTGGGTCTATTTCTACAGGATTTATTACAGCTAGTTGATCAATAGACCATTTAAATTTCCCTGGAGTCTTAATAAAAGAAAGTGAGCTTATGAGTAAAAGCAAACTAAAATAGTTCATCAAAATGCTAACTAATGTCAACTTCAAAAATATTGTGAATGGTTATAATATAAAAATATCTTACACCTCATATTTTTAAATTTGATTTTACCACTAAATTAAATGGCGAGTGGTAATTAAATCACACTAAATGTTGACTTGACTGTATCTCTTTTAAAATATCCAATCTTCCCTCTGAGTGATTTTTTAAATTATATAATAATAGGGAAATCATAGCACAGTATTAACAGTATAGAAAATCTACAATTAACACTCATCAGTGATGTCCAAGTAAAAGTAAAAATCTCTTAGTTACTAAAGGTCTTTACTTTCAATAAAAATGAACTGAAATCAAAGTCCTAACTACAGAAGTGCCTACAAAAGCTCATAAAATAGTTGATCCTTAAAATAATTATGAATGGTAACTAGTGCTCTCTTTCTGCATTCAACTATCGAACTAAACCAAATTCTTATATCCTAAACTATAATTCACAATATATTTTTCACAAATTCAGGCTTAAAAACCCATGATGCCATACATTCTGGCTTTGAGGATTAAGTTGCAGTCATTCCACTATTTTTTATTAAGACTAACAGGTAACTAAATTTTAATATGATTCAATTAAAAATGAGGTCAGATTAATGAATCAATATAAATTGTATCATATTCTTTCGAAGTTGCTATTTAGTTGTCTATCTCATTATACAATCTGCAAGCTATGAATGGTTGACAAGAACCCCGAAGAATATTAGTATTTCATGAAAATTACATGAAATTCAAGTTTCAGTGCCAATAAATAAAGCTTTATTGGAACACGACCATGTTTATATTTTTATATATTGCCTATGGTCACTTTTGTGATACAAGGCACCGGTAAATAGTTCTAACAGCAACCAGATGATCAGCAAAGCCTAAAATATTCACTGTCTGACTTTTGACAGAAAAAGTTTGCTGATCCCTGCTTTAGAGTATAAACTCCTTGACAGTTTGTGTCTACCGACCCTAACTTGTTCACAGTGTAATCTCTATGCCTAGCACTGCATCTGGCACGTAGCAGCATTCAAATAATGTTTGCTGAGTAAATGAGAGTGGATAATTAGATGGCATAGCTTCTTCTCTAATATGGTATTAATAGATATATATCATCAACTATAGACAGCACAATTGCAGGAAGCTAACGTTATGTATTAAGTAGAAAAAGAGAAATGCTGACTAAAAAGATCTTCTAGCTAACTTATTTTTAGCCCAACCACTAGATTATAATGAACATTACAATTAAAAAAGCACATTGCAAGTAATATATGCTCTATGGTAAATTTCCCCTTGCTTTGTAAAGAAATATATTTATATTTAAAATTATCTGTAAATACTAGTCAAGAATAACTTACTGGTAGTTTTGTTGATTTAAAAACAGAAGGACTAGAGACAGTTTGTTCATGGAGATTAGAATAATCACTAGGGCTTTCAAAAGGATTTAAAACAGAGATCCTTCCTGGAGTTTCCGGTGTTATTTGCATTTTTGGTTCTTTGACTTCTCCCATAGCACAGAGAAAAAAACTAAAGAGATCAGAAGTATACATAATAAAACCACAAAGTTCCATAAACATTCATTTTGACAACTAAAATGTATTCAACAATCATTTCACAAAAATTAATTCAAAACCTAATAGTGTTGAGGCTTTTTAAATACAGCTTACCAAAAAGCATCACATACATTTTTTTTCAAGTGACCCTCCAAATAATCTTGAAAATTAGAGATGTAGGGTATTGGTGATATTTTATAGAATTAACAAGCTCAGAAAACTTAAGTGGTATCTAAGTAGCAGTTAACCAAATGCGATGAATTCAGGCCTGTTTTCACCCAGGCTACTAAATGTTACACTAGGCACAAAATTCCTTCCAACTATCCAACTAGAGGACTTATACCTATAGCTTTTAGTTCATTAGATCAAATCTTTAAACACTTTGAACATCTTTTGGATATCCCAGCAATTCCCCATCTAGCTGCAGTTACTAAGCTACAATTATTTACAGCAAGCACGAGACGACGAAGCTTGCGCAGACGTGCCTTTCTGGAAAATGAGCCCCCGTCAAGTACGACTGATTAGGCAATGGAAATTAACCGCCTTTGGTCGCCTCCCCTCCAGTATCCTCCTTTCACCAAGAACCTCGGGGTAGAAGGCGAGACTGCAGTACTTCAATCAAACGGGGGCTACAATGAGAGAAAGAAGATCCACTTCTTGGAAGGTTGAAGTGCAGCTGGCTTCCTCGGGTGACGAGCAGAGGACACTCACGCCTGTGTCACCTCCATCCCACGCTACCACTCGTTCTCGGTGTCCCTCCCTTCGGTACTCCCTCGTTGCTCCCATTCATCCCCAGGGCCAGCAGGCACGCGGGTCCGAAGCCGGGAAAAGTGAGCTCTCCAGTTCGAGCCAGGAGAAAAGCCAGGAACTAGAAAGAACGTACCTAATGGTGTGTATAAAAAGGAAGTCCCCCAAAGGCGACTCCAGCGTTCCGCGGGGGGCAAGCCTGCTCCCACAACAGGCACAGACTCTTTAACTCCCCGCTTCCGCGCTGTCTGAGGCCAACCAGGGCACGGGGCTTGTGGGCGATTGGCCAATCGCGTCGCACCGCTGTCCGCGAACCAGCCAATCGCATCGAGGCGGCGTAGTAAATTCGAATGCCAGCTTCACGCTCCACATTCCGCGCTGAATAACGACGCTCCAAATTCAAATCAACCCAGTCTCAAGCCGGCGACGGGCGCGAGGGGCGGAGCCTGTCCGGCGTGAGCCGAGGACGCGAGGTGTGATTGCCCAGGAGACATGAAGGCGCTCCACTTCCGGGTCAGACCCTTGTCCCGCCTACCTCGGCCTCAGCCATGGCGAGTAGTAGCGGTGCCGGGGCAACGGCGGCGGCAGCCGCGACGAATCTGAATGCGGTGAGGGAAACCATGGACGGTGAGTGCCCGTTTCACCCCCTTTACCTCGCTTCCGTTTGCTGAAGCCAAGGCCCCCAGGCGGGGGTGAGTCCAGGAGAACTGGAGATCCACTTCCTGCTCCTTACCGCATCTTTGAAAAGCCTCCCAAGGGACCCGCCAGGGCCGCTTGGCTGATGGCCCCATCTTTGGAGAGTCGTCTCCTGCGTAGTTTGTCGCGTGCACGGCGTTTTGGCCCCTACGTCAGTCCCCCGCGCGCCGGGTCCCTAATGCGCTGGACCCTGTGCGCCACCAACCTCCCGGCGCTCGTCCCGCGTGCCACGCCGCTCTCCCGCGCCCGGTCCCCACGTCCTTTCCTTGCGTGCCCGACTCGCGTGCCGCGCCCACCCCACCCAGCCCCTCCGCGTCGCACCTGCAGCGGTGTCAGGTGCGGGGCGCGCATTCCTGTTAGTACCAGCCGGGAGCAAGACTGTACAGCCCTCCAGACAGCCCCGTGCGGGCAGTGGCCGTGAGTGGCCACTGCTATATTTTTGTCCTTGGCCCTTGGGTAGGCGCTTTTACAAATAGCCGATGAATGAACAGGTGGTCCCTTCATCAGAATTGCTCAGTTTTGTCACGGAGAGGGTGACACCGGTGTCCCAGGGCTGTGGGTGTATTCATCTCATTTCGCAGCCGGAGGCATGAGGGTTAAAGCCTACACAGGTAGTAGACAACGAAAAAAACGCGTTAGAGTTACCCTCTTTCTGCCCTAAAATGCAGGCTCTATCGCTTTATACCTCTGGTAGTGAGCGTGGGCAAGCTACTTAAACGTCTTTGAGCCTGCTCCTATTTTTTGTAAAATGAGGTTAGCTCCTAGGATTTTAACAGGAATATTTAAGATAACCAGGTAAAGGCATATCGAAGGTGATCGTTAAAAGATACTGTGTTATTATTATTTTTTAGTTTTCTCCTATTTCTCTTTAAATGTTTTATTAGCAGTATTTGCTCAAATGACTTTTGGCATCTATTACTATAATCATATCTTGTCCTCTTTATTTGTTGCTGTATTTATTGACTGAGTGATACATTTCCCGATTCTGTATTATTTTTGTGTAGTAGATGTCATCCCACCTGGAGATGTCTTTGTCTTTGTCTCCACTTTATTTGTTTCCACCTGTATGAGTGTTTGATGAATGTTAAACATTGCTTTTTGCATTTTCCAGGGGATACCCACATCAGCCTCTGTCTCTGAAAACATAACCTCATGGAATTCTTACCAAGCAGTGTCAGCCTTCATGCCACATTCACTGTAGTCACCACTTCCTGTGACATCTCTATGGGACTGGTGATAAGACTTCTTTTTCTGCACCAGCTGCTGCTTTCCTTTTCAAAGAATGATTTATATTATTAGAACCTTTTCGTCTAATTTTTTTATTTACCAAGGATCTGCCTTTCTGTTTTTCTGAAAAATAGAATTTTGTTTTTAGCATCATATTCAGCCTATTTTCCCATCCTTCTTGATGAATCACAGCTTATTTTATTTTGTAAATGGATTTAGGTACATACAAACTGTGTGTATATGACGTTGTTGTCTTATCTTTGCTTGGAAGCCAGTGTGTGTTTTGAACAGGTTGGAGAGTATGAGGCCTCACTTCCAGTCAATTTTGTTATTTTAGCTGTGCTTAGGTTCCTTAATTATATGGCCACAGGATGCCATTTGAATAGAATATTCACATTTTATCTATGATGGAATTACTGATGTAAAAATTAGAACTTATAGTTTGTATTGGTTGCATCAAGATTTTTTCTGGGAAAACTTTGTGTAAAATGAAGATTATAGGAATGGAAGAACATGAAAAAGTGAAGAAAGGCCAGATTTAAAAAAATACCCACAAATTAGAGGAGAGAAGGGATGGATTAGAGAACACTGCTCCTCTGCACATGGTTTGTCCACAAACCAGAAGGTAAAAGAAAGGCCCCAGGTTGGCAGTAGATCAGCATTTGTTAAATATGACAGATACTGTCTTGTCCATTAGAACTCTAAATTTACATAAAATCCCTGCTATCATGCCATAATGGGGTCCAAGACAGTCCAAGTCCTTTCCCAAAACATGTGAAGTTGAATTATTGCAAAGTCACTGAAAAACACTGATATATTTTCCATTCCATCTATAATGCTTGAGGCACAAAGGAAAACACAGTGACACTTGCACTGTAAATAATTGACCATACAGTGAACTGGAAAAGTCCTAAATGTAGTCATTTTATAATCTCATCTTCTTCCACTCACATTCTCAGATATAAAACTTCAGTTTGCCCAAGAGGCTGGGCTGACTTACTCAAACATCATCATTATTTGAAATTCTGATAATGAGGGATTTCACTTGTATTTAAATCTATCCATGAGAGCCAAGCTGAAGTGGTCAAAACTTTTGAGTTTGACTCTACCCTCCTTCAAGATGTAGTATTTTTCCTTATTCTCTTACTCCCTCCCATCAGTGTTAGTCAGCTAACAGTGATTTAATTTTTAATGGGTGTTTTTAGATAGGAAGAAGCTGTGGATTTTGTTATTTATCTGCACAGATCACTCTGAAAGGAACCTGATTGATCCTAGCTCTTGATTTAGTACAAGGTATATTGCATAAAATCATCTACTCTTAGATCCTCAACATTCTCTTCCTACATTCCCTCTTTAAAATGTCAGGCTCTTTCAGTTACTCACTCTCTCATCCTGTGTACTCAGTTGCCTCTTTTGCTTATTAACATTTTGAAATTTTAGATACTCTATTGATAGCTTCATACTTTAATTCTTATATTCTAGAATTTTCCTTATGTTCTAATTTCTTACTACTAGTAATTACATACCTCTTCCTTACTAGAGGCTTCATTGTAAAACTAGTTTATATATTAGGTAGGTAGAAAAAGGAGTTGAGAGAGTCCAGAGTGTATAAGGTATTATCACTGAAACAAATATATAGTCAATGCCTGCTTCCACCATCAATCTAGTTGCTCTTGTGAGAAAGAAACCTGAGAGTCAGTTTTGCTTTCTCTTACCACCCCTGCCTCCTATTCACTAAGCTCATTCAATTCTTCACTGGTTTCAGATTTGACCACTTGTCTTAATCTCTCCTGTTCATGCCATCTATCAGTCTATCACCAAAATAGAATAACTTAGCTGGACTCTTTCTTCATTCAGTACTAGGCAGCAAAAGTCTTTTAAAAGTGGAGAACTGATCTTGTCACACTCCCGTTTTATACCTTCTAATAGCTTCCTAAAGATGTAAAATCTTCAATTGGGCCTTAGTGGATTTTCATGTCTTCTTTATCTCATATTTTACAGCTATTTATCTCCTTTAATTGCATTGCATTTGCATGAGCCTTTCACATCATTTTATTTTTTATTTTTATTTTTATTTTTTTTTTTGCATTTATTTTCAGATAGAGCAGAAGGGAGAGAGGGGGGAAGAGAGAGAGAGAAACATCGATGTGAGAGAGACACATCAACTGGCTGCCACCCACACGACCCCAACCAGGGTCAGGGACAAATTGCAACCAAGGCACATGTCCCCAACAGGAACCAAACCGGGGACTCTCTGGTCCACAGGCCGACGCTCTCACCGCTGAGCCAAACCGGCCAGGGCTCACATCACTTTAGTTTACCAAATTTCTCCCCAGCGTAAGCTGTTTTCTTGGTCCCCCGTCTTTGCCTTTCCTCCTGCCTCTGCATTAGTCAAGTTAATTTCTGTACACCCTTGAAGTTAATGCTTAATTGTCACTTTCTCAGACATGTGTCTTTTTTAAACGTGTCCTTCACAGCTAGGTAAGAGGCCCTTGTAATTTGTTTTGGAAGTATGTTATTTTCGTTTATTTTACTTAATCATAACTGAAATCAGTTATTTTAATGTCCGTCTCTTCTCTTAGACTGTAATGTCCATGAGAACTGGAACCATATCTATCTTGTTCACAACTACATTTTCAATGATAGCACAGTAGACACAATACATACAGGTACCAGCTACACAAGTGGACACTACAGAAAATCTTAGTAATTACAGACAGTTTGTGAAGTTAGGAAGTAAAGATCAATGTGCATTGTAAAAGAAAGCTTAAAGGAAGAAATACAGATACTGAATAGAATTTTATGGAGGGAAGAGAAAAGCATAAAAAAAGGCATGAATTCAGGAATAAGCACAGCATTTATATATAAGAATCTACCTTGAAGAAAAACTGGAGAGAGAATTTATCAGGAACAGTTAATGACGATGGTGATGATGTTGGAGAGTTGGAATATGGGCAGAATATGTGTTCTGGTTATCTGTTGCTGCATAACAAACTACCCCAAACTTATGGCATAAAACCACAAAAATTACTTATCTCTCACAGTTCTGACTGTTGACCAGGCTCATGTAGGAAGTTGCACTGTGGGTGTCTCTTGCGTTGCAGTTGGACAGTACTGAGTCTGGAGTCTTCTCAAAGTTTCCTCACTTCACATGACTACTACTTGATGCAGGCTGTTAGCGGGGCTCTCAGCAGGGGCTGTTGTATGGAACATGTGTGTTTTCTCACACTTGGAGGCTGGGTTCCAAGGGAGAGTGTCTCAAGAGAGAGCAAGGAGGAAGCTATATTGCATTTTTAAACCTAGTCATGCAGTGACACTATTGAGAGAGAGTCTTCCAGAGCCCTAAGCATACCTACATTTTCTTGCTCTGTATGCCAAGGATACAAAGCCCTGGCTGCTCTTTCCTCCTGTTCCTTCTCAGGATTGGGTTTACATTGAGTATCAGTGAGAGATGAGGTAACATCTACTTCCAGATAAAGAGCAGGCTTGCTAACCTACTTACTGTAACAGTAGGGATTTCCTAAGCTCAGTGTTCTTTAGCTGTGCGTAAGGTTTGTCAATATAATGTATTACCTCACTAAGTCAAAGAAGAAAAGCTACCTGCTCATTTGAGTGATTGATAAAAAGGTATTGATAAGATGATGTCAACCTTTTTTCATGGTTTTAAAGTCTTAGCAAAACAGTACATTTAGAACATGCTAAAAAGTATAGCTATATGAAACCAACATCATCCTTAGCATTAATGTTAAATGCATTCTAAATAAAATTGGAAGTACCTGCCAATTTTAAGGTGTCTGACTACAAATAAAAAAAGTAATTTTCTAGAGTATTAGCACGAATCACTTAGAATATGCAAGAGTGAGACAGAATCCATTTATGAAAACAGCCAAAACTAAAAATTAAAGAAATTAGTGATTCACTATCAGAATTGATGATAATTGAGCACTGGCTCATACTTTCTGCTCCAAGCATATCAAAATGACAGGAAATAGTGTTAAAGTACAATTATCAGCATAGCCATGTTTATTTTTTTTATTTTTTAAGTTTATTGTTGAATGTATTACAGATATATCCCCCCCTTTTCCCACATTGACCACCTCCTCCCACCCTCCTCCTGCCTTCCCCACACTATTGTCTGTGTCCCTTGGTTATGCGTATATACATATAAGTTCTTTGGTTTATCTCTTCCCATCCTCCCCCCTTCCCTTTGACGTTCATCAGTCTAACAACAAATTTGTACTTAATACCTTCACCTTTTATGCCCATCCCCCCAACCCCTCCCATCTGGCAACCAACAAAAAGTTCTCTGTGTCTATGAGTCTGTTTCTGTCTTGCCTATTCATTTTGTTTATAGATTCAATCGTTGATAGATATGCATTTATTGCCATTTTATTGTTCATATTTTTTACCTTCTTCAAGAAGACCCTTCAACATTTCATATAATATTGGCTTGGTGGTGATGAACTCCTTTAGCTTTTTCTTGTCTGGGAAACTATATGTCCATCGATTCTAAATGATAGCTTTGCAGGATATAGTAATCTTGGTTGTAGGTCCTTGCTTTTCATCACTTTGAATATTTCTTGCCACTCCTGGCCTGCAAAGTTTCTTTTGAGAAATCAGCTGACAGTCTTATGGGAGCTCCCTTATAGGTAATTATCTGCTTTTCTCTTACTACTTTTAAGATTCTCTCTTTGTCTATAACCTTTGGCATTTTGATTATGTTGTGTGGGTATGGGCTTCTTGGGGTTCATCTGGTTTGGGACTCTCTGTGCTTCCTGGACTTGTATGTTTCCTTCACATTAGGGAAGTTAGCATAGCCATGTTTAAAAATAGGAAAGAGAAGTCTTCGTGGATTAGAGAGAAGTCTCCCTGCCCCCCAAGAAAGGAGCAGATGGGAACTACAGCAGGGGATTGGGAATGACACCTCACAAAGCATGCTGCCCTGTCTGAGTGAAGCTAGGGGCCAGAAAGATGTCATCTGACCTGGCTAGGAATTGAGAAACACCATCCATGTGTCTTGTGTATCTGGAGCCAGGATTCTTCCACAAAGCCTGATGAAGAGGGTTGAGGTCAGTGTGATACTACTCATTCAAGAATTTATCACCAATCCAGGACATCCAAGAAAATCTGTAGTGAGCTTTCAGCCAAAAATCACAAAGTACCTATGGTAGAAGAAAAACATAAATATAACAACTAACATGAAAAATGGGAGGGGGGGAAGAAAATGTTATTGAGCACTACCATATGCCAAACACCATTCTAACTGTATCCTTTAATCCTCACAACAGTCCTATAAATATTATGATTTTCCCCATTTTACAGAATGGTGAAATAAAGGCACGGAGAGGTTACTTTGCCTAATGAGTAATGAAAGTAGAATTTCAACCCAGGTAGTCTGGCTCTGGAGAGCACACTCTTAACCACTCTCTTTTTGCTGCTTGCTTATACTTGAAGAAATGGAAATCTCAAAAATGGCTTATGAAAAGACTATTACCTTAAATAGATAAAAGCAGAAACAACAGCCAGAAAATAAGAGCTGGTTATGAATAAACATTTAGCTTTGAAACAAGAACAAGCAATTGTGGTTGGAAATTAGAAATGTTAAAGTAGAGTTATTGAAATAAATTCAGTAGATAGCATGAATAACAGCCTGAATTCAACTGAAGAGCAAAGTATTAGTATGTTGGAGTATCAAAACTGAAGAAATGAAAATGGGAACGAGCTGTCAGATTTCAGCCAAGATGGAATAACAGAAACTGAATTAACCCTCCTGCCTGAAACAACCAAAAAAACTGAGTCAAAACATACAAAATAATGTCTTTCATTTCACCGGACATCAGGCATCAAAGGATGGTGATCTCCGAGAGACAGGAAACAAGTAAGGTGAGCCAGATAGTTGCCCTAGCTTACTGCCTTCAGAGAGTTTCCAGGCCACAGTGTAGTGCGGGGCAGGCAGGAATCCAGATGGAACCCAGTGGACACCCTGATTGAGCAGTCGGAGCTGAGTCCAGGGAGACCACAGCAGGAAGAGCTTGTGGGACAGAGTGCCTGAGAGGAAAGTTGCACCCAGAGAGGATTCTTTCTGGTGGTCTGCAGAAATTCTCCCTCAGGTGTTCAGCAGAGCATTGAAAAGCACATGTGTGAAAGGAAAACACCCCAAAAGCTGGGGAAAGAACCATTCAGAAGTGCTAGAGGGAACAGTATACCATGCTCACACAGGACTGAGAACAGTGCCTGTATCTATCAACCAGAATGGAAAACTTCATAATTCATGTGACTTTGTGTAGAGGACTCAAGAGGGTCTTACCTCAGTGATAGAGAATAATTAGTCCTACACTTAAATAGGGCTGTGGTCCTGACTAATAAATCTTAAAAGTCCCAAAAGAATCAAGCTGTTTTCAGATAACTGCACCTCATTACAAAGCTCAGAATATGTATAGAAATAGAAAAATATCTAGCAGCCAACAAGATAAAATTCACAATGTCTGGCATCCAATAAAAGTTAAGTATACGCAAAGCAGGGAAATACAACCCATGATGAGGAGAAAAATTCAGTCAGTTGGAACATACCCAAAATTGCCACAGATGTTAGGATTAGCTGACAAAGACATTAAAACTGTACTCCATGTGTTCAAGAGTTAAGTAGAAGCATGGAAGACATATTTTTTAAAACACTCAAATTGAACTTACAAAGATGAAAATGAATGTCAGATAAAAAAAAAATTGGGAAAAGCCTATCTCATGAACATCATGAATGCTATAAAAGTTTTTGGGAGGACTTAAGTTAATAGGTGATTTAATATCATTAATTTGTCCATTTGTCCCAAAATAATATATAGTTTTCATGCAGTTCAAATCAGAATTCAAATGAAATTGATCAATACTTCTAAATTCATGGAGAGAATGAAAGGGCTAATGATAGTAAAAGGTAACAGGTTTCTTTAACCCACTACATGCAATATAAAGTTAATAATTTAAATTGTGGCTCTGATACAAGAAACACATGCAACAAATCCATAGGTATATGGGAACTCACTACATGATAATGGTGACATCTTAAATAGTGGTAGGGGGATAGATAGTTCAATAAATAGTATTGGACAAACTGACTTATTTCTTGAAGGAAAAGTTAGAGATTCTATTTTCCACCCAAACTCTAGGGAGTTAAATATTTAAGTATTTATGGAGGGGGAAGAAAATAAGCTTTCAAGTGCTAGAAGAGAATAATGGTAAGTAATTATATAGTCTTTGCATGGGGAATAACTTTCTAAGCATATAATACCAAGGGAAAATGATGCAGGAAAACAACAGATAACATGTTAACCATTGACTTAAAATATTCTAAAAACAAAGTTTAATGTGGCCAATGTATTTGCTTCCTGTGGTTCTCTATGATGGTGTTTATCATGTGAAAGACAGATACTTTTATAAACTATAATAAGATGAAGTACTATAAAAATAAAGTTAAAAAATAAGCTTTCATTTTTATTCTTAGATTCAACAAACATGAATACTCTGTCAAATTATATAAAAGTTTCTAAATATTTTTAAAGCCTTAAATATGTATATTACTGACTGAGCAGCTGCACTTCTAGGAATTTATCCTAATAAAATAAAGTTGAGTTAGTATGTACAGATGCTTACCGCAGTGTAATTTTAATGGGGGACAACATGAGAGCTACCTAACTCTTAAAATAGAGTGGTTAAGAACTGTATGGTGTTTCCATAAATGTAACATTATGTGACTTGACTAAATTACGTTGTAAAATAATATAAAAAGTGGGGAAATGTGCAGAATAATCCTGATTATGATGCATACATTTTAGATATTAAATAGGTGGTGGAATAAAAATCAAGATGTAAAAGTCAGTTGTGTGGAGGGAGGTTGTAAGTTTATTTTGAAGTTTCTAGAGCTAAATAAGGGCAAGACAGTATTATATGCCTATTTCCAATGTAAGGATGCTATGCTAGTTCTTTGTTATTTGCAGCATTATGCAAATTTTTTTAAAAAAGTATTATGTGCATATTTGAAAATGTAAGATTTTGCCATAAAATTTTTCTTTTTTCAGTTCTGCTTGAGATTTCAAGAATTTTGAATACTGGCTTAGATATGGAGACTCTCTCTATTTGTGTACGGCTTTGTGAACAAGGAATTAACCCAGAAGCTTTATCGTCAGTTATTAAGGAACTTCGCAAGGCCACTGAAGCACTGAAGGTAGAGATTCAGTTGTTAGTTCATTCTAAATAAAGATGCTTTTGTTTAGAAAATGATTAATGAAGATATATGAAAGATCTTAAACACAATTAAAGTAATTTCTATTACCATCAGAAGAAATTCTGAAGACCAGAAGCTTAGTAGCATATGTTCAGATCATAAAACTCGCTACTATCATGGACCATGTTGTTTCTTTCCTAATAGTCTCCAACTGTGTTTAGAATTTTCCCTGTGTTGTGGATAAAATTGTGTCTGCCAGAAATAACATATGTTTAGGTCCAGAACCTATGAGTATGATCTTACTTGGAAACGATATATCTATAGGTGTAATCAAATTAAGATGAGAGATCATAACACATTAATGATTTATATTCTTATGAGATGAGGGGCATTTACACACAGATACACAGAGTACCATGTGAAGGCACAGACACAGAGGGGAGAGTGCCATGTTATGACAGAGGTAGAGATTAGAGTGATGACATCTACAGGCCAAAAAAGGCTGAGGATTATTGGCAGCCACAAAAAGCAAGGATGGATCCTTTACTAGAGCCTTCAGAGAGTGGGTGGCCCTGCTGACATCTTGATTTTTGGACTTGTGCCTCCGGAACAGTAAGAGAGTAAATTTCTATTGTTTTACCCAGTTGAGGTACTTTATTATGGCAGCCTTAGAAATCTAACACAGGTTTATTGCTGGGAAGTGGAGTGCTTCTGTAAGAAACACTTAAAAATGTGGAAGTGGCTTTGGAATTGGGTAATGAATAGAGATTGGAAGGTTTTAATGCACTTGATAGAGCCTAGATTGTCTTGAAGAGACAATTGGTAGAACTGTGGACATTAAAGGCAATTCTGGCGAGGGTTCAGAAACAGAGGAGAGCTGTACAGAAACCTTTAATCATTTTAGAGAATACATATGTCATTATGAACAGAATCTTACAAGGAATATGGGCACTAGTGCTTCTGGTGAAGTCTCAGACAGAAATGAGTAACATGTTATTGGGCACTGGAGGAAAGACTATCCTTGCTATAAAGTGAAGGAGCACTGACTGAATTATGTTCTACTGCTGGAAGGGAAATAAGACTTGTAAGTGATGAGCTTGGATATTTAGCTGAGGGAATTTTCAAAGTGTGGAATGTGCTGCTTGATATCATCTTCTTGCTGCTTATAATAAAATGTAAAAGGATTGAGAAATTGGAGAGGGAATGACTAAGCAAAAAGGAATCAGCACTTGCTTCGGAAAATTCTAAGCCTGTCCAGATAGCACATTCTGGAGTGAAGGACAGGAGGGTGGTTGGGGAACCTTTTGCTGCATAGATTAGGTGTGTGGTTCATAGATGCAGTCAGCCATCTCAGCACAAAACACTGCCAGCTTGGATGGAAAGGGACCTGTACACTACAAAATGAAGGAAGACTGTCAGACTCCTGGCATTCCACAGGCTGGAAATTGGCTGAGAGCTAACCAGCTGTGAACATGAATTTATCCTTCAAGAAAAGGGGAAGAATGACTTGGGGCCTCAGAGACCAGAGAACTGCTGAAGGTAATTGGGCTGCACTGCCAACATGGGCCCAGAGGACTACCTTTTGAATTCAAATTTAGCACCTTTTAACTGCTGAGATTGGAACAGCAAAAGTGTTCCCTCTCTTGCTTACACACACTCTGATTTAAAATCTCAGGTGATTTTGTTTTCATGTTTATATAGCACTAACTCACCATGCAAAAATACTGAAATTTCCAGTTAGCCCTGTTTAAAACTTCTAAGGACAAAGTGGCTTTTTTTTAGATTTTTTTCTTTGAGGAAATAGAATTATATAAAACATGTAGCTTACCCATCTCAGAGTAAGTAATTCTCCAGTAGGTTCCAGTGATTTGGGTTGTTGGCTTTATGCTTTTAAAAACTTCTTGATTGCCCTGGCCAGTTTGGCTCAGCGGTTAGAGCATCGGCCTGCGGACCAGAGAGTCACGGGTTTGGTTCCCGCTAAGGGCACGTACCTCAGTTGCAGTTTGTCCCTGGCCCTGGTTGGGGTTGTGTGGGTGGCAGCTAGTCGATGTCTCTCACGTCAATGTTTCTCTCTCTCTCTTCCTCCCTCCCTCCTTCCCACTCTATCTGAAGATAAATGCAAAAATGTCCTCGGGTGAGGATAAAAAAACAAAACAAAACTTTTTGATTATTAAAATAACACAAAAGGTAAACAAAACATTTACAGAGCAAACATTTCTCATAAAGAGAATATCTATGCAACTTTCCACCACAGAAATCCCCTTCTGCTCCCCCCATCACTGACTTCGCCTTCCTGCTTCCCCTCTCTTAGTAACTACTGTTCTGATTTTTATGGTAGACACTTTCTTTTAACAGTTTTATCGACTAAGCATGGATCTCTAAACACTGCAGTTTAATTCTATAAAATTTTTCAACTTGATATCTATGGAATCTTACAGCACAATCCTTTTTTACTAGGTTCTTTCATTTAACATGTTTGTGAGGTTTATTTATGTTGTGTGTAGCTGTTGCCCATTCCTTTTCACTATAATAATGATGTTTCATTGTACATATATACTATAACTTACTTATCTTTTGTACTGTGAATGTATATTAGGTTGCTTCCAGGTAGAGATTTTTGTATTGTAATGCAGTTTGAGTTCTATAAAGGAACCAGAGGCAAATAACCTAGCTAAAATGAATGTGCAAGAGAGACTGACAGAAGTATTTTGGCATAGCATTTTCTTAGACAAAATAAAACTCAAGGTAGTAGGATAGGAGATTCAGAACTACTTAAATAGCATAGCTTTTGCCATTTTGAGCATACTAGTTATTTCACATCTCGTGGACCATAGTCTGATAGGAAGGCAAAATCAATAATTAAGTTGAACAAATCAGAAAGTGTTGCCCATTTGAATGGAAGATCAGTCTCACACATACACAAAGCCTTTTAAAACACGTCTACCATAATCTAAAACCAGAATACCAGTATCTCTTTAAAACTAGGTGGGGCCCGGCTGGTGTGGCTCAGTGGTTGAGCATGGATCCATGCACCAAGAGGTTGCTGGTTCAATTCCTGGTCAGGGCACATGCCTAGGTTGTGGGCCCAATCCCCAGTGTGGGGCATTCAGGAGGCGGCCAGTCGATGTTCTCTCTCATCAATGTTTCTCTCTCTCCCTCTCCCTTACTCTCTCTAAAATCAACAAAGGAAAAAAAAAAAAAAAAACTAGGCAGGGAGGAGATCCTAGAAAGTTTCCAGCAAAGAACAAATGCTAATTTCAGAATCAGCCGAGTTCATTATTATTCTTTTGCTCTTTTTCCTCTAGCTTTAGCATAATAAAAATCAAGGCAAGACTTGCTTTTCTGTATCTTCTACTTTGTGCCGTGGTCCTTGAATTATACTCTCATTGATTCATTCCTATACACTAAGCCCCCTTTTCTTTAACCTTTTCATCTTAACCCCCTTTTCACACTATAATGAAACATGCAGAAACAGACAAACTAATAAAGACTATGTGGATAAGATCTATAGGTTACTTTTTCAAGTAGCAGTATATTTTTACAATTACTGTATTGTTTAAATAATTTCCTACTATTAGCCTAGCAATCAGTTTAAAAGGTAGTTCTAATATACTGCAAAAAATGAAAACCACTGGATTATCCTGATAAAACTGGTTTGGTACATGTTGGGGAGGATTTGTTTGTTAAAAACAGTGTGGTATTGACAAATTTATTTCCATGCTGTCTCTTTTTCCGTGGTTTTATTATAATGAATTTTACTTTCTTGTTATAGGCTGCTGAAAATATGACAAGCTGACTTTCTGGAGAAATCCTAATGAGATGTCAAGCTCTGCAAGAGGATTTGGAGATTGCATTGTAGTCAAGAATGTACAATGAAATTACTACATCAGCAGTGCAGCAACATTTTCCTTTTTAAAAGAATTATAAAACCATAGCTTTATAAATCAATGACTAGTGGCTTACAGAAAGGACTATCAGATGTGTTTACGTCACATCTTACTTTTTTAAACCCCTAATGCTTTGGCATTACAGTGTTCATATTTATTCCTTATTTATAGATATGATAGCTTTAATTTTCTAAGCAGTCTGTCTATCAAATGTGCACATCTGCTGTGCCTGTTTGTAGTATAGTGGAACCCATTAGTAGTAATATAGTAGTTATGACTTGCTGACATTTCCATTATAAACTTTAATTTTAAATTGTTTATGCAAAATAACTATGGATTTATGTTGCATTGGGCTGAAAGTTGACAGAATTTCAACCACCATTTGTGAATTTTGATTTAGATTCATTATGTATATCAGAATCTTGTTTTTTTAAGAGCACAAAAAACATTTGTTCTAATTTGCTCTTTAACAAAGAATATTTAATTTTTAAACATAAAGTTTGTCTGGCAGTTAATAGTGTGAACCAGATCGATTTTGTATTGGTTGAAAAATAAAACTTTTAGAAACTTAGATTTTAAAAGTAATGATAGTACTTAGCTTAGTATTATTTGTCAATTGAATCATTTAATGAGAATATTGAGAATGTTTTTTTCCCTTAGTTTTATGCTCTGAAAATGATGAAACATTTTCAACATGCAAAATTCTTTTTACTCTTATTACATAAAAATAATTTCAGTGCTTGCCTAGTATGTTTTGAGTGGTTATCTAATAACTCAATAGATAGCTAGTGGTTATCTGATCACTAAACAGGTATTGTCATTCAACAAATATGTTACTATTTTTTGAAGGAATAAAGATTTCCAGTCATTAAACAAAAACTAAATAATCAAATGTTCCATAATGTCTAAGATTATTTTTGTGTGTCATTATTTTTACTAAAAAGTTTTAACTATTTAAATCAAAATTTGCTTCGTAATAAATTTTGATTCTGTTTCTGTAACAGAATCTCAATGGAATATTTTTCCCAAGACTAATACAAATTTAATCAGATTTTATTGTAGACTTTGTTAGCTTCCATTTAAATGATAGTATAAGCATTCACTCTTTAGTAGCATTTTTTTTGTTGTTCTTCAGACAAACTGAAGTGATTTTAGTAAGACTTAGTAATATTTAAATGGCAACCTTATATACTGTTTTAAAAATCTAGTCTTTTGAACATTTTGACTTTTTAAGTGGATGACATCTTCTCCAATGTACTGGAAGGTCTATTGGGAGAATTGTTTGGAAGACAGTAAGAACTTGTGATGATCAGTCATTTATTTGTTAATAATACTATAAATACTGCATGTTATTTATAAAATTATAGAACACATTTGTCAAGTTACAAAATTTGTATATACTTTTAGGCCATTAGAGTTAATAGTTTAATTGTTTATGACTTTGTAGATTAAGTTATTTATGTATGAAACAAAGCAGTAAAATATATTGAGGAGTTATGTTCACAGAGGACTTTAGTATGTTACGTTTCTTAAATGTAAACATTTTTAATGCATACTTAAGTAACATTTAAAGAAACCAAAGTAATGATACAGTCACAGTGTTGTGCATGTTGTCGGTGACAAAAATAAAACCATTTTGGTAGTATTGGCATGTACTTTTGATTTAATATATGCTTTTGTGAATTCAACTTGTGTTTCTCTAGGTATTCTATAAATATTTAGGTGCTTATTAGATATGTGTGATTGAAGACTATTTAAAGGTAGGCTGTATAGTTTACAATGTAAAATTAGGCCTGAGGTAGAAAACGGAAGACCTTTCCCCTGGCAGTGAAAGGATATAGCTGTATTAACATTGCCCCAGGCTTGAAAACATAGTTGGTATATAAAATATGTGTGAGATTATATTTTTTAAACTTCTAAATGGATATTATAAAATGTACATGTTTTAAACCTAAAAGTTTTCCAATAACTGAATCAAGTATCAGTTTTTAACTTATTTAAATTAATTGAAATTAAAAATTCCTCACATTAGCCACATTTTTTATTGTAGTAAAATATACACAACATGAAATTTACCATTTTAATTGTATAGTTTAGTTACATTAAGAACATTTACATTATTGTGCAGCCATCACTACTACCCAGAATTTTTTCATCATATAAATAGAAACTACCCATTAAGCAGTAAGTCCCCATTCTCCCCTCCTCCCAGCCCCAACATTTTTCTGCTTTCTGTATGAATTTGACTATTCTAGGTATCTTTTATAAGTGGAATCATAGACTGTTTGTCCTTTGTGTCTCTTTCCATGATGTCCATAAGTTTCATCCATGTTGTATCATGTATCAGAATTTCATTAGTTTTTAAGGCTGAATAATATTTTATTTACTGCATTTTGTTTATCTATTCATCTGATGATACATTGTTTCTATCTTTTGGCTATGGTGAATAATGATTATTCCTTAGTGATTAGTGATGTTCAACATCTTTTCCTGTACTTATTGACTGTTTGTATATCTTTGGAGAAATATCTGTTCAAGTCCTTTGCCCAAATTTTAATTATTTTTGTTGTTTAGTTCTGGTTGTTCGTCATATATTCTGGGATATTAATTGCTTATTGGATATTTGATTTGCAAATATTTTTTCATTTGTGAGTTGCTTTTTCACTCTCTTGATAGTGTATAGTGTTCTTCGATGCACACATTTTTGAAGGTTTGATGAAGTCTCAGTTATCTACTTTATTCTATTGTTGCCTGTGCTTTTGGTTTCATAGCAGAGGTGCTGTGTTGACAGCCATGGTTTGATGAAGAACCAGACATGATGAGAGCTCTGCAGCTCCCACAGTCTCACCTGAGAAAATGATGGAGCCAGGAAACTACACTACAAAGTAGTTGGGCTCTGGAGTCAGACTCACCTAATCGTCATCTCAGTGACTTTGGGCGTGTTACTTCTGAGATCCAGTTTCCTCATCTGAAAAGTGGGGAAAATCATCCCTAGCTCAGACTGTGAGGATGAAATCGGACTTGGTATGTAAAATACTTTGCCAGATACCTGAAATACATTAAATGCTTATTTTTACACACACACACTGACATTCTACCCCATTAAACACACACACACACACACACACACACATTCCTTTAGGTGAGGAATGAAGGGGCTATTTAAGAATTATGCGTTAAGACTGGGAGAGTAGAGCAAACTAGGTTCCTGTGATCAAATGTCTGGTCTCTAGGCAAACTGTGCTTTCACTCTCCTCCCTGTGTGATCTACATAAGTTTATTTACTGTTGACACTATAACACCTTCCCCCAGAGATAGAGCCAAAATCTTTTTTTTTTTTTTTTAATCCTCACCCGATGATATTTTTCTATTTATCTTCAGATAGAGTTGGAGGGAGGGAGGGAGAGAGAAACATCTATGTGAGAGGGACACATTGAATGATTGCCTCCCTCATGACCCCAACCAGGGCTTGGGACTAACAGAAACCGAGGTATGTGCCCTTGACTGGAATCGAACCCGTGACTCATTGGTCTGCGGGCCGACGCTCTAACTGCTGAGCCAAACCAGCCAGGGCATAGAGCCAAAATCTTTTAAAACATATAAGTGACCATTTTGATCTCTGTTAGTAAATTTAGGGCTGGATGGTGTTTCCCAAAAATTCATGTGTTTTAGTCCTAATCCCCAGTACTTCAGAATGTGACTATATTTAAAGAAAGGGCCTTCAAAGAGATGACTGAGCTCAAATGAGGCTATTAGGGTGAGTCCTAATCCAAACTGACTACTGTCCTTATAAGAAGAGGAAATTTGGACACAGACACCAGGGATGCATGCACACAAAAGAAAGACCATGTGAGGACACATTTAAAAAGTGACCCTAGCCCTGGCCAGTTAGGCTCAGCGGTTAGAGTGTCAGCCCACGGACCGGAAAGTCCTGGGTTTGGTTCCCGCTAAGGGCACGTACCTTAGTTGTAGTTTGTCCCCGGCCCCGGTTGGGGTTGTGTGGGTGGCAGCCAGTCGATGTGCCTCTTTCACGTCGATGTTTCTCTCTCTTCCTCCCTTTCTCCCTCCCGCTCCATATGAAGGTAAATGCAAAAAAAAAAAAATGTCCTCGGGTGAGGATTAAAAAGTGACCTGAGCCCTGGCTGGTTGGAGCGGCAGCCCAAGGACCAAAGGACCAAAGAATCTTGGGTTCGATTCCCAGTCAAGGGCTCATACCTCAGTTGCTGGTTCGGTCTCCGGCCCCATTGGGGTCGTGTGGGAGGCAACCAATTGATGTGTCTTTCTCACATCGATGTTTCTCTCTCCCTCCCACTCTAAAAAAAAAAAAAAAAAATCAATGGAAAAATATCCTCAGGTGAGGATTAAAAAGTGACCAAAAAGTATAAGCCAAGGAAAGAGGCTTCGAAAGAAAAGCCTTCCAACACCTTGATCTTGGATGTCCAGCCTGCAGAAAAAAATAAAACGTTTGTTGGTTTAGCCACTCAGTCTGTAGTACTTTTGTTTGTTTGTTTTTTAAAACCTTGATGGGCTGATTCCCAATGGGGCCAGAGATCGAACCAGCAACTGAGGTATGTGCCCTTGACCAGGAATCGAACCCAAGACTCTTTGGTCCTTGGGCCGCCGTTCCAACCACTGAGCCAAACCAGCCAGGGCTGCCTTAACCCACGTTGGTGAAGAGGCACCCTGTGCTAGTTCTACTCAGGAACTCAGCGGAAAATAAATCACAGACCAGCCAGCCACCTGGGAAACCTGGAATCTGAAAGAATAAATATAATTTTGGGTGATAGTTGTGAAAAAATTTCTTATTTTTGAGTTACATGCTCCTGTAGTAACAAAGATTGACACAATTGAAAGTTACTATTTAAATTAATAGAAATCTTGGGGAAAGTTTGCATTTTATGTGGCAGAAATGTCTCACTGCTATTGAAACACATAGAAAATAATAGAAATTGGTTGAATCATTTATATGCAAGGAGCTTGAAGAGTCTCAAATGGACAGTATCATGGAGAAATCAAGATGGTAGCCCATTGTGGATTAGGACTTTACAGAAGAAAATGGATTAATATAAAAATGCTTTGATATTCAACAATGGCAAAGGAATTTTTACAACTCCATTAAGTGAACTTGGATATTTTTACATAACAAAAATCTCCCTCTGAAATCAATAAAAACATTAAAAAAATAAATAAAGGGAATAGTCTTTAAAAAAATAGATTTGCTTTTCTAAAGACTTTTTAATCTCTTGTCATTAAAACAATATTTTAAAATGTAAATAGAAAATAGTTTCTGTGCCTATTTAAAAAAACACAGGTATTTATTTTTAAACAAATTGTTTCATGATGGGATCCTTGACTGAGAGAACAAAGACAAGAACAGGATTTATAAGCAAGGGGAGAAAAGGCAGGCAGTCTAGAAAAAATAGATCTTGCTTGCACATTTCTGACAGTAAACTAATTAGCTGGTATTCTGTCCTTGAGTAAGCCAAGTAAAGGTATCAAAACAATTTTAGATGTTATGGATTCTCCAGGAAATCGAGTGAGTCCTTCCATCAGCACCTCCACCTTGCTGAGATCAGATTCACACCGTTTCCCTTATGAGGACATCTCACCTGTGATTCTTTCATAAATGAAATTATATATAATTCCACATGGACTTTTAAGGTTGCAATTTCTAAAGCTTCTACAAAGAGAAAGAAAACTAACAATAGAACGTTAGGAAAGAATCTAATGCATTGAGCAGGCAACAGGGGGGTATTCCACAAAAATAGATTATTCTGGCTGAAATAGAAAGTTATGTTTAGGGGAGAGTGGGGGAGGGCTGGAAACACTGGTTGAAGTCACATTGTGAACATCCTGAACAAGTTTGACCTTTATTCCATAGACATCGGAGAAAGGAAGAGACAAGATCAACCTCTGTTACGGAAATTGCTTTGCAAGTGAAGTTAAGTGCGGAATGCTTTGGAGCAAGGAGAGACTAGAAGCAGAGACTAGTTAGGAAGGCTATGACAGTAACCAGGCCTAAATGCTCAAATCAGGGTAGATTCAAGAGACTACGAAAGAAAAACACATGGATTTAATGGCAGGTTATGGGGGAAATACAGAGGAAACTAAGGTGTGGCTGAGTTTTAAACTTGGGAAACAATGATTATCAGTAAATGGGAATCAAGAAGGGAATCTACTTGTCCTGGATGCATGAGTTTTACTTTAGGAATATTATGTTGAATGTATATATTAAATATCACCCTTGCCTACCTTCCCAATCTCTTTACCCAACTATTTTCTCCCATAGCATTTATCACTGTCTAGTAATACAATTTACTTAGTTATTATATTTATTGACTATCATCTGTCTCCATCCACCTGAAAAAAAGCTCCACAAGGGCATTGGTTTGTTCATTGTGTCTTAAGCATCTGGAACAGTGCCTAGCACATCATAAGTGTTCAATAAAAATAGGTTAGCTGAATGCATGGGTAGACTCAGCGTCCAAGAGACAGTTATCTACCAGTTGAAAAACAATAACTAACACATACTGAGAATTTGCTATGTGCACTGTTTTGGGGTGCTTTACACATACCAAATTGCTTATGGTTACCATAGGAGATGATAGATAGCACCATCTCAGTGCAGATAAGGAAACTGAGGCACAGAGTGGTAAAGAAATAACTTAATCAGGAAGGTGGTACAGCCAGGATTTGAACCCAGGCAAACTGACTGTAGAGCCTGTGTCCCATAGTGCCTCTCACTATATACATCACCATCTCATGGGGTGAAGAAACAAAATCAGAGCAGGAACTGAAAGAGACCGGGAATGATGCTCAAAGAGAGTAGTTAAAACCCTGGAATAGAATCCGAGAATACAACAAAAGATATAATAATAATAGTTGCTTATCTTTTCCAGGGTTGCCCCATTGTTCCCCTAACCAGCATGCTATTGCTACTACTGGTGAATTTTTGTGAGATCTCTGCAGATCTATATTATTTCTTCTTTTATGAAATTCAGTGTTGGGCTCATATATACCAGTTTAAAGTATTTAAAGTGTTATTTAAGAAGATGGTATATCTGATAGCCCCAGGAAGTCTATTTGTTAACAAATGATACCCTGCCCATTACAATAGAGCAGAATACTGGGGTAGCTTGTGGGTTCCCAGCAGCTGGATGGAGACGCAGGCATGTTATACTGGAAGCAGTCCACATTATCACCTGTAGCTATTGAAAGCAGTAAATCGCCAGAGGTACACTAGGAGAGTTACATCAAAAGTCTTTAAAGAGGTGGTTCTGCTCATTTTGCTTTCAAGAGGAAATGTTGGAAAACTACTTCACTTGTTAAAATTTTCAGAGATTCTACCTATTTCCCTACCAGCAAAATGGACTTTTTATTGTAACAACTATTTCATACTTGAATTTGCTGACTGCTATACATTGAAATATCCAAATAAACTAATGTAAATTTTATAAAAACAATATCAAATATCCATTTCTGATTTAATCTGAACACCCAGTTTGTCAAACTAATCAAAATACACCTGTTTCTCTTTCACACACGAAGAAAACTGGGACTCTCAGACTACTTTGGAAGGAAACAGAATTTCTGGTTTCCTTAACTCTGATCTGTATTTGCTAGTCAAAAGATGTCTGATACCCCACGAGGAGAAACAAGAACAACAGTGGAAATTGACCTGCTTGTGGGGAGATCACTGTATGCTTTAAAAGTAAATGATCGCCCTGGCCGGTATGGCTCAGCGTAAGAGCATTGCCCGTGGACCAAAGCCCCGGGTTCGATTCCAGCCAAGGGCATGTACCTTGGTGGTGGTTTGTCCCCAACCCTAGTTGGGGTTGTGCGGGTGGCAACCAATCGATGTGTCTCTCTCACATTGATGTTTCTCTCTCTCTCTCCCTCCCTCTCTCCCTCCAGCTCTATCTGAAGATTAATGTAAAAATATCCTCGGGTGAGGATTAAAAAAAAAAAAGTAAATGATCACCCTGGCCTGTGTGGCTCAGTTAGATGAGCATCATCCCATGCACTGAAAGGTTGTGAGTTCAATCCCTGGTAGGGGTGTGATGTTTCTCTCCCTCGCTCTAAAAATCAGTAAATACACATATGTATGTATGTATGTATGTATGTGTATACATATATATATAATTTTATAAAGAAGTATATTAAACATAGGTAAATTACAAAAAAGTAAATGATCATGTTTTAGCAATTCAGAAAACTTATATGTCATCGACACTTAACTACATCTCTCTAGACCTCTGTTTTGTCAAATGTATCATGTGAGTTTTAACCTAGACTCTCCAGATCCATGCCCCCAAAGTCTAGATTGCCTATGGCATCTTCATGATTTTTTATCACATGTGTATGACACTGAACTATTATTTATAAACTTTTTTCTTTATTTTATTATTTTTTTAAAAAATATTTTTTCTTTATTGATTTTAGAGGGAGGGAGGGAGAGAGAGAGAGAGAGATAGAAACATTGATGAGAGCGTACATCGATTGGCTGCCTCCTGCATGCCCCCCACTGGGGATTGGGCCCACAACCTGGGCATGTGCCCTGACCAGGAATCGAACTGGTGACCTCTTGGTACATGGGTCGATGCTCAATCACTGAGCCATACCAGCCAAGCTATAAACCTTTTTCTTTAAATAGGCTCATATTTAAAAACTCCAAATACGGCTGTAAAGAGGAAGAAAATTTTACTCTTTGCAACAACATGGAGGGACCTGGAGAGCATTAAGCTAAGTGAAATAAGCCAGACAGAGAAAGACAAGTACCATATGATTTCACTCATGTGTGGAATTTAATGAACAAACTAACAAGCAAAATAGAGACAAACTAATACAGAACAGACTGACAGGTCTGGCGGTGCTGGGTGAGGGGTTGGGGGGAGTGGAGGGATTGAGCAAAAAAGAAAAAAAAAGAGAATGCATGGACAACTGTGAAGTGATTGTGGGTGGAGGGATGTGGAGGTGGAGGAGGGTGGAGAGGGGAATAAAAGGTGATGGAAAAAAATTATTTTCAAAATAAAAATTTACATGCCACAAAAATGGCACTACTAAAACGGAAACCCAGCATCATTTGACATAGCTAGAAAGTGGCTATAAAAATAATTGCAATAAAAATATACATAAACATATCTAGGTATTGTATTTAAAATCTGTAATCCTTGCCCAGCCGGTGTGGCTCAGTGATTAAGTGTCAACCCATGCACCAAGAGGTCGTCGGTTTGATTCCCGGTCAGGGCACATGCCCAGGTTGTGGGCCAGATCCCCAGTGGGGGGCATGTAGGAGGCAGTCAATCAATGTTCTTTCTCATTGATGTTTCTATTTCTCTCTCCCTCTCCCTTCCTCTCTCAAAAATCAATAAAGAAAATAAATAAATTAATTAATTAAATTAAATAAAATCTGTAATCCTGTCCAGCCAGTGTGGCTCAGCAGTTGAGCATCGACCCATGCACCAAGAGGTTGCTGGTTCAATTCTCAGTCAGGTCACATGCCCAGGTTGTGGGCCTGATCCCCAGTGGGGGGCATGCAGGAGGCAGCCAATTGATGTTCTCTCATCGATGTTTCTATCTCTCTCTCCCTCTCACTTCTTCTCTTTCTAAAATCAATAAAGGAAAAAAAAATTAAAATCTGTAATCCTAAAACCTACTCTTTCTTTGATGGAAAAGAAGATAAGCAAGTGTTAGACACATATAACAGAATTGAGTCAGAAGGACTAAAAGAGCATTGAAAAGAAATTAATTTCTTCATAATGGCATTTATTGCCCTTTAAATGTAATGTCCTGTGTACCACTCACTTTGGTACCCATCTGACATCTTGGAAAACCACTATTCTACATAATCCTGGAGAATCCTTATGGCTGAAACATTCATATAGTTTAGTAGAAAGTTCAGGCTTTGGGATCAAACAGTCTTGATCCATGTGCCCTCTCCAAGTCTCAGTTTTCTTGTCTGTAGGATGAGGACAATATTTAGCTCAAGTGTTACCAAGATTACATGGAGATCTATAAAATTCATAGCATACCATCTGGCACATGCTAGGAGCTTCATAAATGTTCATTTTCACTTCATATTTTGTTTTGTAGTTTCAATTTTTTTTCCTTTATTGCTTTTAGAGAGAGAGGAAGGGAGAGGGAGAGAGAGAGAGAAACATTGATGAGAGAGAGAACATCGATTGGCCGCCTCCTGCATGCCCCCCACTGGGGATTGGGCCCAGAACCTGGGCATGTGCCCTGACCAGGATTCGAACCGGCGACCTCTTGGTGCATGGGTCGACGCTCAATCACTGAGTCACACCAGCTGGGCTCACTTCACATTTTGTATTAATTGAATTTATCTAGGAACTTAATTTCAGGACTGGCCCAATGATTCTGAATAGACAAATTCAAAATGCACTTTTTTTCTCTCCAACAGGATCAGACCTCATGTTCTCATAAACTTATTTATATATTCTTCTTTTGGAAACATAGACAAAATGTATTTAAATATAAGCATATACTGTGTTTGTACAGGGAGAAAGATCAAGACCAATAAAACCAAAAGATTAACACACAGCTGAATTTTAGTATAAAGACTTACATTGTGCCCTGGCCAGTTTGGCTCAGTGCTTAGAGCGTCGGCCCTTGGACTGAAGGGTCTCGGGTTCAATTTCTAGTCAAGGGCATGTACCTGGGTTCCAGGTTCGATCCCCAGCCCTGGTCGGGATTATACAGAAGGCAATCAATCCATGTGTCTCTCTCACATCAATGTTTCTCTCTCTCTCTCCTTTCCTCTCTTCCACTCTCCCGAAAAATCAATGGAAAAATATCCTCGGGTGAGGATGAACAACAACCAAAAAAACTGAGCTAATTAGTGAAAGACGCTCATGAGGATGAGCATGTGCTGGGAGAAGAAGTAACAATTACGAATGATTTTTAGATCTATTCCAACATAAAAAGAGCTCTTTCTCAGTTGCTTCTGCTGAACTCCATGGGAATATCAGCGATCTCTGTTTCTGCTGAAAACACCAAGAACCGGCATGTAAAACAGGAGCAGACAGCTGGCTGAAGCAAAACGTCTCTGGAAGTCAGAAAATTGTGGGGAGGAGGGCCAGCCAAGGACACAGAGACCGTTAATCTCGTCCCTGGATAAACACCACCCAGCTTCCACCTGTCTGTACTAATAGAAACGGAAAGGACTTTATCAATCAGGGCCAAGTTTGGAGAGAAAAGCATTTCGTGTGGAACAAAGACAAAGTGCTTTGATTTCACAAAAACGGCGCTCTCTGGACGGAGCTGTCCTTACACTGAAATGCTGCTGCACAAGGACTTCGGCCGCAGTCTCGGGAAAAGCTGGCGTCGCTCTGACCTTTCAAGGCAGCAGCCACTAGCATGACTTAGATAGGAGGAGGGTTGTGGTGATGGATTATTATGACTCCTGCCCTGTCACTTTCATCAGTGCAGAGAGGTTTTAGAATCTATGTTGGGATTTAGCAGTAAATCTGGTTAACAAGGGGGCCCCTGGGGAAAACAGCGCGTGGAAGAGAGAAGATGCTTTCTCACCTGGGATTCCTCTGGTCTGTCCTTCTCACTTTCCGCATTCCGTGTCGCGCCTTCTTGTTTCCCTCTCAGACTCAGGTCAGAACAAAGCAATCCATACTAAGATGTTACTGAAAACGTGTCTCCCCTCCCAGGGGGAAAACCGAGTCCTGAGGTACGATGCTCTCGAAGGAGGGAAGCCTGCTGGGCAGCCCAGGGCAGGGGGGGCGGCTGGAGACTTTCGAAGGGCCCGTGCCTTGGAATCATTTGACCGCCGGACCCAACGTCTCCCTAAGCAGTCCAGTATCAGAGCGACTCTCAGCCTTGCCTGGAGCCTATCTCATGATCCATGAGTAATAAAAACTGAAGTGCTGCCCCCTTCCGCTCAGCGTGCATACCCATGGCTTCGGCTTCTCATTTCCAATGTAATTCATTTCTCCTCCTGGTTAGCCCCCCTCACTCAGCTGCCAACAGTCCAGCCCAGTAGGTAGATTCTAGACAAATAAGTGGAATCCAGTCTGCACTGCACTGGAAAGGAGGCAGAATCAAAGTACTATGACCATAATTCTTCCAGAAAAACCAGCTGGGGATGCCTTTTCATATACTATTCGAATAATGCATCAAACAGGCTTAAATGAGCAAGGCCCATCCTCCAAAGTGAGGATGGTTTTTTATAACTCTTTTCTCTCGCACACACACACAAAATGTTTTATTACTATTAAATATTTCAAGCATATAGTCTATAACAAATAATTGTGTACCTTCTCCACAGATAAAGACATTTTAACAACTTCCTTCTCTCCTACTCAAGTTCTAATTAAGGATTAGTTAATGAATCAATAACCTAATCATCTTCAAATCAAATACCTTATTCATAGTATCTCCCGGTTTCTCACACGTCTTTCCATCCAGATATAGATGAAAGCTGACACCAACTTGTGAAAAATCACTCCTTTGTCTCTTGGAGGCCATCTCACCCTCAAGGAAACTCCTGCGCTTGATCCTCGAATTCCTTCACCTGTCACTCTACACACCATGTAGTGAATGCTCAATAACTATCTATCAGATGAATGATTTCACAATCAAGCATAGGTGGCAATAATGTTCACATGAAGTCTTCCTGCTGTGATTATTAGGATCTGTTTTTCAACAAGATCCTGAAAACGTATGTTATTGACTGATGTATGTGAACTTTGACATTTCTCTGCTCTTATTTTAGGTGTATGCTTCTCCTATGTCTCAATAATTTCTTGTCTCCCTGGTCAGATGACATTGCCATAAAACTTTGGAGGTATACCTTCTACACATTTATTTGGTGGAAGCCAGATTATTTTACTCCCCTCTGTCTATTTTCCCCACGAAGCAGACTATAAGCTTCAAGAGGGCAGGCATGGCCCGGCTGGTGTGGCTCAGTGGACTGAGTGTTGCTCCATGGACTGAGAGGTTGCCGGTTCGATTCCTGGTCAGGGCACATGCCTGGGTTGTGGGCCAGATCCCCAGTGGGGGACATGCACGAGGCGGCCAATTGATGTTCTCTCTCATCGATGTTTCTATCTTTCTCTCCCTCTCCTCTCCTCTCTCTCTAAAGAATCAATAAAGAAAAAAAAGAGGGCAGGCATTGTGTCCAGCCTGGCACCTGGAACATAGTAGATGCTCAATAAAAAAGTTTGCAAATGGACTGGTTAAATACCTCTGTCTCCCCTTCTTAATGTCAGGGCAGTCCACAGACTCAAATGGTATCCATTCTGGGGAGAATGGAAAAGAGCTAATAGTTTGGCACCTGCTATGTGGCAGTCACCAGGCTGAATGCCAGACATACATTACCTCATGTAATTTTTTTTTTAATTCCTCACCTGAGGATATTTTTTCTACTTATTATCAGAGTGGGAGGGAGAGAGAGAGACAGAGAGAAACATCGATGTGATAGAGCCACATCAACTGGTTGCCTCCCCCACGACCCCACCAGGGCTGGGGACGAACCGTAACAGAGGTACGTGCCCTTGACCGGAATCGAACCCGCGACTCTTTGGTCTGTGGGCCGATGCTGTAACCACTGAGCCAAACCGGCCAGGGCACCTCATATAATTTTTACAGCAACCTTGTGAAGTAGATGTTATTCTGAATTTACGGGTAAAGAAACTGAGGCCCCGAAAAGTCTGTCATGAAATAAACACGTGTACATGAAATCCTTCTTTCTCCTAGAATATCCACTCTCTTCCAATTGCTTGGCCAAATCAAACCCAGCCTTCAAGAACCAAATAAAAACTGTTGGAAGGACATTCTCCATGGATCTCTAGTGCTTCTGTTCATCTTCTGAGGAAGGGCACTGACCACTGTTCTGCTGGGTTATCTTTTCAAGGAGAACTTGTACCACAGCATCTCCCTCTGGGAGAGGACAGATGTGTTTTCCGACCAGCATAATAAGATAATGCCTCTGTCCAGGACAAAGACTGGGAGGGTTGCTAGCAGCCCCTTTAGAGGGTTGGGGTTTCCCTAGCTCAGCGCTGCTCCACTGTGATGCAAACCCACAGCGTGTGCAGCACCCCCTGGCTGCTCTCCAGCACCACGATGACTCAAGCGCCAGGGAGGACCCCTGTGAACACAGAGCTCTCCTGCCCGCTGAGCTGGGAGTGCTCGTCCATTGCCTCGGACCTGGGAGCTTTGCGTCCTCTGCCAGAAGCTGTGAAAACGTGGCACCCTCACTTTTCAGCTTGCAAACGGGGTAAAATCTCAGATTTTTTGCAGTTCTTGACAGGGACCTTTTTCCTTTGGGAAACCTTATCCAGCCACTCCAGCTTGCAGTGAGGTCTCTAAGACGCATTCAGCAGGAAACCCAACCTGCTGAGTCATGTATCTGTGAATGGTCTTATTACCTCACACTTGATTATTCTCTCCTGGAGGACAGAGACAGCCACTTATACGTCTCGATAAGTATTTAGTATTTTTCCTACACATAAACATTGGCTCTCATTTTATTAATTATAATTCATTAAAATGTATTGAATATCTATTAAGTATAAGACATTATGGTCAACATATTTAGGTAATTATTTCCCTAACTGGCACATAAACTCCTTGAAGATGGACATAATATCTAATACTTCTTTTTTATCCATTGTAATTCTTCATGTCTCTCATTCAAGAAATATTTATTGAGCCCTGGCCCGTTTGGCTCAGCGATTAGAGCGTCAGCCCATGGACCAGAGAGGCCTGGGTTCAGTTCCCACTAAGGGCACGTACTCAGTTGCAGTTTGTCTCCGGCCCCGGTTGGGGTCGTGTGGGTGGCAACCAGTCAATGTGTCTCTCTTACATCGATGTTTCTCTCTCTCTCTTCCTCCCTCTCTCCCTCCCGCTCTATCTGAAGATAAATGCAAAAATGTCCTTGGGTGAGGATGAAAAAAAAAAGAAATATTTATTGAGCATCTGCTATGTGCAGGTGGTACGCTAGTTGTTGAGTACACAAATGAATAAGAGGGACTCCCTACCTTAAAGGAGCTCATGGAGACAGATACATGCAGCACAAGGAGGAAGTCCAGTGACTAAGAAAGTCCAGATCGTCATAGGAACGTGGCCATCATTGCATGAGGGTGCACCTGGCTTTCCACTTCTTGATATTTTCAGCAGCAGACAGTGCTCAGTAGACATTGACAAAAAGTACTAATGGGTGGACTGATCATTCTAACCAGAAAGTTTGATCAAATCATTTCTCTGAAACTTACGTATCCACTCCAAAACAGCCCACCTAAGACTTGGCTGGCCTGTACTAAAAATGAGTGCCAGCAGGTGCCAGTTCTACCTATTTTAAAAAATGTATGCAAGTGTGTTGAAGTAAACAAACATATATTCAACACCTAGAATAGCACTAAGGCCTAGAAAGATGCAAAAGGCATATTCCCTGCCCTCAAGGTGTTCACAAGAAGTGAGGCAGACAGAAGAACATAATCCAAAGCTGGACAGGAGAGCAGAAGCATTGAATAGAAACTGAAGCTGACATTCATTAACCAGCTGTGGGAGTTCGCTTTGTCGGGGACCAAGGGAGCTCCTTGCATTTGAGCTGGGGTTTAAAGGGTGGAAAGGATTTCCACAGGCAGAAAGCAGAGAGGAAGGCAGCCCAGGAAAAAGCTCAAGCAAATGCACATTCTTTAAAAACGAATAAACAAATAAACGAATTAATCAATAAAAGGAGAGCTCAGGGAATGGTTCGTAGAACAGCGTTTGGAATGTAGGGCACGTAGAGAACCGAAGGTCAGAAAGGAAGTTTCGTTCAGTGCCTTCCACAAATATTTATTAAGCACCTGCTGGGGCATCTAAGCAGGGAGAGTCTTGAATGGCACCCTAAGGTGCTCAGGTGTTATTCATCAGGTCGAGGTGGCAGCGAATGATGTCATCTGACTGTGAGGAGGCGGTTCAGGCTTGGCAGCTGTGTGCAGGATGGTTCAAAAGGGTGAGAGATGGAGTCAGAGAGAGCAGTGTGGAAGCTTCTATGATCATCCAGGGGAGAAATGGGAAGGGTCTAAACTAGGTTAAGATGAAAAGAGAACAGGATACAGGCCTCGTTGTGAGGTTAGAATCCACAGAGCTTGATGACTGAATCAATGAGAGATGGTTCTGAGGCGATCCCAAGCCTTCTATTCTGGGAGACGGAGAGCATGATGCTAGTAATCACAGTGAACATTCATTAGATAAAATATTCTGAACTGAGAAGATCTCAAAGGTCCTTGTATTAACCAATCTGTATCTTTTTTTGTTTAACTTTTCATTTTGTCATAATTTCATACTTAATATCATATGTTTTTAAAGCAGGAGAAGAGGAAACACTTATGACTTCTTAGGAAACACTCTTACCAGTGTTTTTCAAACTTCAGGACCATTAGTGGAACATGAAATCAATGTAAAATGTTATAAAAGCATGTCAAAAATAAAATAGACTAAAGCAGAACAGAATGTAACATAGTGATCACACATGCAAAGGTCACTACTTTGTGGAACTTTGTCTTCTGTTTTACGGACACGCGCTGGGTTGCAAGGTCAGCTACAAGTCTTAGTGTGAACTGCCGTTTAGAAAGTTTGAAAGCCACTGATCTAGATAGTACACAACGAGCCTAAACCCTCCCTCCTCCAGGTTTCAGGATTAGAGAATTGACAGGACCAGAAAGGGGTGTGGGGGCTTGAGGCATCTTTCATCACTTTGACAATGAATGACAACCCAATTATGTAAGACAGTGGGTGCCAGTATCTGTGATTTTTCTAGAGAGCTAAAGCACCCTTTCATTTTTCTGTTTGTAGTCCCTTTGGCAACATGGAGAACATTCAGGATTATCCACATCTGGTCCACCTACATGTCATATCAGAAACAGAAAGAGAATACGTTATTTTTTTTCTTAAGATTTCAAATAAGAATGCTAAATATTTTAAGACAAAAGACTTATAAATATAAATTGTAAATCCTCATAGATTTCAATTTTCCACTAGATGGCAGAAAAAGCACTTGTAATGGAAATGACATTGTCATCTATTCAATCGAGTCTGCAGACTTTTTAATAAAGGAGGCATATTTCATTTCAGTTTGAACAGTAGAATATGATTATAAGACATCTGATTATTTTATAACTAATTTAACAATATTAAGCTTAAAATTAAAGAGAAAACTTTAAATTAGTTTGTATTTATATATGTACATAAATGTCCATATGTCTCAATTCAGATATACGTGATGAAATTTCATTGACCTTAGAATACTGCCATGCTCTTTTTGAATACAAATATTTTGATAATATAAATAAAAACATTTGATGGTCATAAGCTCAGACTATGTTTGTTTGTTTTATAAAGAAAGACTAAAAATTATGTGGCTAGGTAAATATAATATAAAAGTTAAACATTGTATATATTTTTTCTATGCTAATAATTTTAATGTGATTTTTTGTTTGTTTGTTTGTTTTTCCACCAGGCATTTATGTGACATTTATGTTGCCTTTTATCAACAATAACTCTTCAGGGGCATTTGTAATTAAAACAATTTACTAATCGATTGAGAAGAGCTTTACAGACAGTTGTACCCTTGCTCTGGTTCATTTCCGATCAAAGAGAAAATTATTTTATGAGTCTACAAAGAGCAAAATGGTTAATAAAGTGAGTTCTACAAAGGAGAATGTTTTAGGAAACACAGATATAATTGCATAATATCAAACTTCAAATAAAAACTAGTTCAAAGAAATGAAGCATTCTGTTCCTATTTCAGTCATTGCTTTCGCTACTGTTTACCTTACAAATGATTTTCAAAAAGTCGAAGAGTGGACCATCAGCAAAGAGGAGGGAAAAAAAGGATGAAAAATCGGAGGTGATGAAAAGGAGTGATGAAAAGTTGCAGCCCACAGACATCTGGTGAGCGCTTGTTCTGGGTCAGGCACTGGGTGGGAATGGAGACATGGTTTCTTCTCTCAAACGAGAGTGTGGAAGAGAGAGTAGGTAGATGTTCGTGAACAAATGGGAAGACGTAAAAGGCTGAGATTACATAATGGTTGCCGTGGCGTTACTGAGTTACCTCAGCTCTATCTTAGCCTTTGCCAGCTGCCTCTTCCCCAGCAAAACAACAGCAAAATGGGCAAACCCTGGAGCGTGCTGGTGATGCCCACAGTCCTCAGGCACCTGGGGAAGGTCTTCTGGTGGCTCAAGAGGGGCAGAGGGGAGAATCCCATCTGCAATGACCCCTGGGCAACTTGCTATCTGTATCTAGCAGATTATACCCAGTCCCAGCATCTGTAGCTTAGAAAACCCTGTGCTGTGCTATGAATGGCAAAGATGCCTGATCTTGTTTTGAGTCAAGGTGGGCAAATGACTCTTTGGGAAATAGCAACTCACATGGTGCAATAAATTTGTTTCTGGGACAGACAATGTTTATCAGAATAAATGATCTCCCCTGGTATATCGAGAGGAAGACTATTTTTATGTCTGTTTCTTTGTATTGGCAACTTTGGGTTAAAAACAAAGTTTAAAATAAAAGAATATGATTTGGGGCACTCCTTTAAAAATAAAAAAACTTACATTAGATTTGTAGGAGAATTCCCTTGCAGAACCAAAAATTTTAACTTGATTTTTCATGTTGACACTATTACAGATGTACCCATTTTCCCCGCCTTTGCTCACTTCCACCCAGCTCCGGCCCCCCACCCCTTCCGTCTGGCCATCATCACACTGTTGTCTGTGTCTATGGGTTATGCATATATGGTCTTTGGCTAATCCCTTCACCTTTTTTCATCCACCCCTCCCCCTTCCCCTCTGACAGCTGTCAGTCTGTTCCATGTATCCATGCCCCTGCTTCTATTTGGTCCTAACCAGGCACCCTGGGTCTAGCTGCCTGCCAAATGCCAGGCCCTGGTCAGTCATTTTCCATCTCTGGGCCCCAGTTTCTTAAATCATATATCATCTGGGAGTTAGATTTCCAGATGGAACATTCTCTGAATGAGAAGATTAGAGATTGTAACAGCTTACTGTTCAATGGAAACAAACTGCAAAGAGCTCTCTGGTCCAAGGCCCCAAAGGCCAACCTTGTACCCCAACTTTTTAGGTCTTCAGCTCCCCTCCTGTTCTCCGGGTAAAGACACAGACATCTGGGCTCTCTGTACACGCTCTTGCTCGTGTTTTGCCCTTCTAGATGGTGTTACTGAAAATGTCTTTATAAATCTACAGCCTGAGCCACGCGGTGCGGCATGAACGGCTCTGTTTTGCTAACCCCGCTCGGAGGAGACTCTGCCCCCAGAAGGCTGAGTGGGTTCTGTTTCCCGGCTCACACCCCGGCAGCACGTGCCCGAGCGCTGGGAGAGCACAACCCGGAGCTCTCCGCTCAGCACATCCCTAATGGGCTCCGCGCAGTGACAGCCGTGACGAATACCATGGCAATTTCCCAGATAAGACTGTATCCGAGTAGGGGCTACATTTCCTTCAAAGTTGCCGAGGCCATTATTATTCTTTGGAGAGGAATTCTGAGGAGGAAATAGCTGATTTAAATGCCTGCTGTCAGTTGCCAAAGAAATTGTTACAAAATACTGCTATAATGGTGTGGAAAACTGCCCATTGCGTTGAATTCCACGTTCTTTGGGGCTCCCTCCCATCCATCACCCACAGTTTCCCTTTTCGCCAACCAGGTGTGCGGGGACTGGTGCTCTGTCAAAGCTTGGGACCCTGGGCTCCGCTCTGGGTTCGTTGGCATTTCACATGATGGTCGCTCAACCATGTGTTGTGCCCTCTTAAATTCTGCCAGGACTTCTAAGACACCGTACGGCCCAGGAATACCAACCCACTTTGCCTATATATTAAATTCATTCACTCAACAGGTCCTTGTGGAGTGCCCAGTGCCCATCACTTTTCTGCACACGAGAAGGCCGCAGAGGGGAGTGGATCCAAGCAGTTTCTAGAGTCAAACCGTCTTCATTCGACTCCTGACTCCACCCGGGTTACTAGTTGTGCGACCTTTTTGTGTGATAATTGTGTTACCGTGGATAAGTTATCTGCATTTCCACATCTGTACAAGGGTTTTAATAGTAATACTTACCTCATAAGGTTGAAATCAGAATGAAAGGAGTTAATGTTTGTAAGGTGCTAAAAATAGTAATAGCTCATAGTAAGTGTTCATTAATATGTTTATTACATCTATAAAGATGATAACATTATTACCATGAAGGAATTTATAGCCTAAGGTCTAGGAGAAGATATGTGCAGGAATAACGTAAATCAAGATAGAGGGCACCCTAGAGTGACTCACAAAAACCTTGAGCAGCCCTGGCCTGTGCGGTTCCGTTGGTTGAACGTCATCCCAGGCACTGAGAGGTCTCTGGTTCGATTCCCAGTGGGGGCACATGCCCAGGTTTCAGGCTCGATCCCCAGTAGGGGGCATGCAGGAGGCAGCCGATTGATGTTTCTCTCTCATATCAATGTTTCTCTCCCTCTCCCTTTCTCTCTCTAAAAATCAGTGAAAACATATTTAAAACAAAAACAAACAAACAAAACACCTTGAGCAACCAAGCAAACAAGAACAGCTTGAAGCAAAAAAAGAAAAAAGAAAGGGTGACAAATTCGACAACATAACAGTTTCAAACTTTTTGATACACAAAAATACCATAAAATGCATAAACAACAAAAAAAGTACAGAGGAAAAAATACTAGGCACAGCTTTGCTGGAAAAAGGATTATGCTGTATGGAGGACAACTGAGGGGAGGATGTACACGTGTGAAAAGGTTGGAGAGGAACTTCAGAGCCTCGGTGGAGTATGTGGATTGCAAACTAAAGTCTTGAATCGAATTTGATTTTTTAAAAAAAGAGTCATCAAAGTTTTCTAGAAACAGAATTGTTCCTAAGGATGACTGGTCTGGAAACAGCATGCTGGGTTGTTTGGAGAATAGAAGAGTTAGGTTGCTGACCGGATGAGGGGAAAGGTAGCGTCAGCCCCCTCTGGGAACGCCAAGGAAAGGACGGGCATGGATGTCACTCGGGTCAGTAAGTGTTTGATGGAGGTTTCCTGGGGTTCTGGAGCCCCCATGATTGGGAAAATGGTGGTTAGTAAAGTTAAGACAGACAGGAATAGAAACAGGTTTGGGGGAAACCACTGGGTTTGTTTCTGAGGCTATGTAAGTGTGAGGAAGCAGCTTTAAAACGAGAAGAGGCCCAGCCGGTGTGGCTCAGTGGTTGAGCGTCAACCCATGCACCAAGAATTCGCTGGTTCAATTCTCAGTCAGGGCACATGGCCAGGTTGTGGGCCTGATCCCCAGTGGGGGGCACGCAGGAGGCGGCCAATCGATGTTCTCTCTCATCGATGTTTCTATCTCTCTCTCCCTCTCCCTTCCCCTCTCTCTGTAATATCAATAAAGAAAGAAACAAAGCAACAACAACAACAACAAACTAGAAAAGAGAAGTAAACAGTTGGTTGGAAATGCACGTTTAGAGTGCCAAAGAAAATGTAAACCAAGCGATATACAGTTAGGATTCATCCTAATAGAAGCGGATGCCAGGGACATAGACAAGGTCGCAGAGGATTTCCCCCGAGTGGGAGCTGAGGTTTGAGGGCCATGCACAAAAGGGCTTGTTGAAAATACAGATTCTTAGACCCATTCACACAGACTTAATCAGAATTTTGGGATAACATCAAGGACTGTATATTTTTAACAAGTTGTCAACATTTTTCCTATAAACATTAAAGTGGAGACCCTAGGCCTCAGGGGTGAAGCTTCTAGAGGCCTCTTGTATTCCCAGGCTTGTGGGCTCTTCCTCCATCTTCAAAGGGCGTCTCCAATTTCTACTTCTGTCATCACATCACCTTTTCTCTGATTCTGGTCCTCCAGTGTTCCTCTTATAGGGAATTGTGATTATACTGGCCCATATGGATACTCCAGGGTACTCTCCCCATCTCAAAATCCTTAACTTGTTTATAGCTGCAAAGCTCTTTCAGTCATGTAAGGTAACATACTTACAGGTTCTAGGGGTAATGACAAGGGTACCTTTTGGGGAGCTATTACTCTGTCAACTGCAGCAGCGCAGGTAAACTTGAGAAAGAAGCCTCTGCTGTGAGGGGTCCTGGTCTGTTAATGCTCTGTGCCTGACACCGCCCACTCTGCTTCTCATAGGACACCTGAAATGTCAGTCATGGCATGGAAGTCAAACGTACAGACTGACAGGGTGCTGCTGTCAATCAATGTGTGCATTAAATACCAGTGAAGATACATTTTTTTAAAGTAAAAATAACATGGCCTGGGCTGGTTTGGCTCAGCGCTTAGAGCGTCGGCCTGTGGACCAGAGAGTCCCCAGGGTCGGTTCCCACTAAGGGCACGTACCTCAGTTGCAGTTTGTCCCCGGCCCTGGTTGGGGTCATGTGGGTGGCAACCACTCCATGTGTCTCTCTCACATTGATGTTTCTCTCTCTCTCTCTTCCTTCCTCTCTCTCTCCCACTCTATCTGAAGATAAATGCAAAAATGTCCTCGGGTGAGGATAAAAAAAAAAGATATAAAATAAAAATAACATGAAAAGAAGTTCTATTTTTGTTCCCACATACCATTTAATTGTTTAAAACATATCCTGAAATACAGTCATCCCACTTTGGTGATCAGTGAGTGTGATGGTTAATTTTATGTGTCAACTGGGCTAGATTATTTTGTCAAACACCAGTCTAGATATTGCTGCGAACGTATTTTTTTTAGATGTGATAAACATTTAAATCAGTAGACTTTGAGTAAAGCAGGTTACTCTCCGGAATGTAAGTGGGTCTCATCCAAACAGTTGAAGTTCTCAAGAGAAAAGACTGAGGTCCCCCGAAGAGGAAAGAATTCTGCCTCCAGATGGCCTTTGCACTTGGGACTCCAATATCAACTGCTGCCAGATTCCAGCCTGCTAGCCTGCCGTGAGGATTTCAGACTTCCTAATCCCCACAATCGCTTTAGCCAGTTCCTTAAAATCTCAATCTCTCTCTGTCTCTATCTCTCCCTCTCAGAGAGAAAGATAGATATAGGTAAAGATATATAGGTAGATCTAGATAGATAAATAGGTGGATAGGCAGATAAACATAGATGGATGGATAGATAGATACAGATAAATAAACCAACATACATTCTACTGGTGGTGTTTCTCTGGAGAACCCTGACTAATACAATGAGTTAGAGAAGCACTTTCACCCTATGGGATGGCATGACTTGAAGCATTACAATAAATCCCAAGTTCAAGGGTAATACTAATAAATTTAGAATCCCAAAGTAGAATAAAATCTAGGCTCACTTATACTTGCTCTAATGTAGTTCTATCTTTTATCAAGTGAACCTGAAATATTGAGTCAACAGAAAGTATTGCTAGAGCGACCTCACCTGGCAAACATCTACCTAAAAGGTATTGGGAGTGTCAGAGATCTAGGAGACTTTCTAACTTATCTCCCTTAATGAGCTTATAAAAGTATTATAAAACCAGTTGATAACAATGTTATAAATATCATATTTTCTTTCACACAATTGTTTTATAATAATTAGTTAATTAAAACTCTGAAAGCTCTGATACTAAGAAAAGAGAAACTATGGCTCACTGGCTCCTGGAATTGGATGAGACATTCATAGTAACATCTCATTGTTTCAAAAAAATTAGCCAGAATGACATTTGAAATCATGGGAAGAGTATGAACAGGTATAATATAATTGCTTGGCTTGGAATTTTGCCAAAAGACAAGTGCTAATAATTTTCGCCATAAAAAATGCCAAGGATGCTCTTAAATGAGAACCACTATTGTGAATTTCTGGGTCTCCATCCCATCAGAGAGTGATATTGCTATAAAAAAATCCACTTATATTTGAGCATTTGTTAAATATTGACTCATAAGTGGTTTTCTGGATCTTTGCAACCAGTGAAAATATGGGCAAAAGTGTTCTGTAATCCTTTTAAAATGAAAGATGAGGAAAATACATGTAAAACAGATACTTCAGAACTTTTCTAGAGCAGTGTGCTTTCTTTGGATCAGCACATTTGTTGACTTTATCTTCTCTGAGGTGTCCAGAGGCGAGAGTGGGGCAGGAGGGCGACAGGGAGTGAGGGACGGGGAGAGAGCAGAAGGAGGCAGGTGGCTTTAGTCATAGACTGTTTCCTCCCCTAGGAACTTTTAAGGATCCCAGCTTCCCTACTCATTGTCTTGGCTTCCCTTTCTTTTGCCTTTTTAAGTCCTTTAGCCTATAATGTTCAGACTTGGGAGTTATACATCTTGTGTTCAGTTTCCTATTCTGCCATTTCACAGACAGGCAGGATTGAGTAAGAAGGGAGTGCTCCTGTGTCAGTACCTGATAGACATGGATTTGAATCCCAGCTCTACAACTTACCGGCTTTATTATCTCAGTAATGCTGCACGCGTCTTGGTTAGCTTGCGCTGCTGTAACAAAATTCTTCCAGTTCTGGAGGCTGGAAAGTCCAAGATCAAGGTGCCAGCTGATTTGGTTCCTGGTGAAGGCCCTTTTTCTGGTTTGCAGATAGATGCCTTCTAACTGTATCCTCACATGGCAGAGGGAGGGAGAGAGTGAGAGGCCTTTTCTCTGCATCTCTTCTTATAAGGCCACTAACTCCATACATGAGGGCTTCACCCTCATGACCAAATTACCTTCCAACGGCCCCACTACCAAATGCCACCCCACTGAGGATTAGATTTCAACATATACATTTGAGAGGGTACACAAATATTCAGTCCATAGCTACAAAGTAGCCCCAAACTTAGTGGAAGAAAACAACAACTGATTCTCTTGCTCTTAGGTCTGCAAGTCAGTGGCTCAGCTAGGTCATGGGCTGCAGGCTCCAGGTTTAATGCAGGTTTACACTATATGCTGATACTCTCAGGATTAATGGCTTCCTTGGGCGGGGGTTCTGCCATGTGTATTTCATTCTGTGGCCCAGGCTAAAAGGCAGCATCCTTCGGGAGCATATGTTCTCATGGCTGAGGACCAGAATGCAAGAAGCAGCCCAAACCCATGAAGTACATTTAAGACTTCTGCTCACATCATGTCTGTTAACATTCCACGGACCCAGCAAAGTTGCATGGCCAGGTCCAATATTAAAAATGCAGGCAAGTCTACTCTGCTTAGAGTGGGAAGGGAAGAGGGTATTGCTGACTAGTAATCTAAATACCTTACCTCGGATCTTTAGCTTACTCGAAGAAATAACTTACTCTCAATCAGTCCCAGTGTTCTCATGTCTTATATAATCATAATAATAGCAGCTACATTTAGGGTTAATGAAAAACAAATATGGTCTATGAAGAAAATGGCATAGTTTCTAAAACATAAAGAACATTCAACAAATGTTATCTCTTATTATTAATTTCCTTTGCATGTGTGTAGGGAAGTAAGAAAATGGAAAAAGCAAGATGATGAGGACTAGAGAAGAAATTAAAGCTTGACATCAAAGGCAGTGAGATTAAATTTAAATTATAAATTCATAAAACGGGTACAGGAGGAGGGAGCGTTTGTATGTATCTAAATGGTCAATTTACAGTTACGGTCACCCAAGTTATTATTAGTCATTGGGCATTTGCTCCTACTGTTACACTCTGTGTGAGAACTGTATGCATTCATGGCTGTATAAAAATACGGACAAAATGTAGCCAAAACCCAACATCTTGCTTATTAGGCAATTTGGCAAACATGATAAAACTATATACTTGAAAAAACTACATAACAAGGGAAAATGTCACTAAGCAAAACAAAAATATGAGCCATAATGAATATGTTTAAGTAAGCAGTAATTTCTAGGAAGCATCTGTGGTTTGCAGAAAGCCTACATTTTAAACAATGTTTTAATCTTTGAGAGATGATTTGGTTATTTTAATCAAATTGTATTGCCTTGTGAAATTTTAAAGGAAGACCAGAGACGCTCAATTTAAGATTATAACCAAAGTTACTGGATTCCTGCTGAACTGATTGGGTTATTTCTAACACACTGAATTTGATCACCCCGTAGTTGACATGGTTGATCACTGCGCAGCTTCATCATGGAGGCAACAAAGTATATTGTGTTCACTCCACTTTGGCTGATGTGATTGCTGTATGTAGATATGGCCTTAGTCTTGACATTTAATCTCCCAGTTCTCCAATAGCACTTCCTTCCATCTGATACAACTGAGTTTAAAAGCTAAGAATTTCTTAGCTTTCTTTTGAGCTAGAAAAGTGTCTCTTTGAGTGGCATTTAACTTCTCAGTTCTGATTTCTGTAATTGGACTATAGTGTGTTTGCTTATCTCTAATTCTGAGACCCAGTCCCCCCATTAATATGCTGAATGACCTAAAGCTATTTTAACAGCAATAACAACAGTAACTTGCACATTTCTGCAAGCAGCCTTCACAGATGGCCTGCCTAGCAGGTGAGAACAGGATTTACTCAGAGCACCCAGTTTTCTTTCTCTGATTGGGCTCGCTCCTTATTCCCAATTCACGCTTACCTAGTGTGTCAGTAGATGACAGATCTGCCCTCTGTAGAAGTGAGCTTTGAGTGTACACCTGTTGGGGCTTTCATTCCTCTATCTGATGGATACCTATTCATCTGCCTAGTTTCATGCTTGCATTCCTCAAAGACACAGAAGGCAGAGCTAACTGTAATTAGATGTCAGCTCTTTCTCAGTTAGGGATTTTGCTTGGACACTTCTGATTTCTTGTTCTGGTCAGCAGGCCTAGAGAGCGTAGAAACACAATGTTCTCACCATTCCTCCTCTTTGCAGCTGGGACCAGAACTGGCTCTTAGCAGCCAGTTTCTCGAATGCTTTTCCTCTGGATCGAATATTTGCTCCACCTTATACTGTAGGGACAAAGGAGCTGCGTGCACTCAGGTCCAAGTCAAAACAGAACAAAGAGAACAGAAGAGGACTGAAGAATCGTCTTCCTACTTCCTTGAAATCCTTGTTTTTGTTTAGTCGTTCATTGGAACAGTATTTATTGAGTACCTCCTATGTGAAAGTCATGGCATATGGCACTGTAGATACAAAGATGAGCAGGATACTTTATTCTTAAGGATCTCATTTCAATTCAGTGTGTACTTGCCATAATGGAGATAAACACATACCTAGTTCGGAGGGATCAAGAAAGTTGTTTTCTGGAGTCAGAGATTTCTAAATAAGTCCTGAAGCCCAGCTTGGCCAGGTACATAGAGGTCTGGTTTGAAAAAAGAGTCCAGGCAGAGGAAACAGCATGTGCAAAAGCCCAGAAGCCTATTTATTTCCATGATTCATTGTATGTTTTTCTGGTCTGTCAGGGCTCCTTCCTGAAGAAGATTGAAGAGAAATGGAGAAGGAAACAGTGTGACCAACAGGTACGTGCTCAGGACACATCGACCTGTCATCTAAGGAGGCAGAGTGCCACGCCCAGAAGCTGTTCTTTTTCTTCCGTTCCTATCACTGTTCCAAGACTGGCTGCCTTCAGAGAAACAGTGCTCCTTCTGCCGTTATTCATGAAGATCCGAACCTTTTAACCAGAATGGAAGACAGTTCTGAGTGGGTCTTTGGATATTTAATTTGTATAATTTTGAAAACGATAATGCTGGCACACAGCTGAGTCAATTACATGTAAAAATCATTATACATGCTACTGTTCTTCCTCCTGCGAACATCAGAAGGAAGAGTCCTCCCACTCCTTTGTTGGAGTCATGTTGAGCCTCACAGCCCCACCTCCATGTCTCCTCCAGAACCCCTTGGTGTTCCCCGTGGCAGCTGGAAACACCCACAATTCCTACAGCACTTGGTAACGTGTCCCCCAGGACTGAGAAGGGCTCCGAGAGCGCAGGGGTTGGAAGCACTACCAGTACTGACTATCTCCACCACCTCGTGGGCGAGAGGGACATTTGTGGACTTCACTGAATTCCTACCCTCCACTGCCAGTACTGTTTCTTTGAGGCAATGCATTCTAATTTGTAAACAAATTTTTGGAAACCTGCTCTGCTCTCAAGTTCAATCTGTTTAACCTTCCCCATCAGTTAGAAACCAAGAAAAACTATACTCATAATGCCTGACAACTGTTGAGGGACTACTACACGCCAGATATTATTCTGAGTTTTGTAGGTGTTAAATCATTTAATCCTTGCATAAACTTTATGGGGATATATACTATTATTATAATCACTCCCATGTTATGAAAGAGGAAACTGACATAGAGAGGTATAATAACTTGCCTAAGGTAAATGGCTGGGCTGGGATTTGAACCCAGGCAATCTGGGTCAGAATCTATGCTTTTAAGCACCACACTGAATTGCCTCTCCAGAAAATCCATCACAGATGATTTTAAAGAGTAGTATCTTGATAAAATATTATATTGATAAAAACACCAAGCAAAATGAGAAACCTGCAGCACAAAAAGGGAGAATTAGATATTAAATATTTTAAATTTCGAAAAAGATGAAAACGTCTACTTGTGTGTTATTATAGCCCTAATAATAATCACCAATAATATTGTAAATTTCTTGCTGTAGTGAAAATGATTAAAAAGTCTCTCCTGATTTGATTTATGCATAGGTATCACTCATTACTTACTAGATGTTCATTCATCTCAATTTGCTCTGGAGTAATGGAAACTGCTTACTAAAAATATTATCAATCTAACTATTTGGGAATTACACAAAATATTTGCATATGATATATTCCAATTGATGTAGAGTTTTAAAAATCCCTGAACAAGTATACGAGACTATTGCCCATCACTTGCTTTTTGTCTGTTTAAATTTTCTCCCATCATATTTATCCCCTCTATGCCCTCTTCTGCCTCCACCCCCACCCCCCACACACATCTTTTTGTTTTTTAAATATGCACTACGGCATATGTAACTCTGCTTGTTTCTTCATCTGTAAAATGGAACTAATGAAGACGGCTGCATTGGGAGGGTTGGTGTGAGCATGGAAGTGCTTTGTAAATGCCATAAGGCATTATAAGATGTTAGATACTCTTACCCAAAGGCTGGACAAATAGTCTTTGTTTTTGATATTTGAAAATAATCCCTCTCAAACTCAACTGAAATGAAAACATTCACAGTTTTTAATATCTGGCAATGTCTAAAACTTTTTCATTAGTTGACTTCCTTCCACATGTAGGCAGCAGAGACATGCTTAAGCTACTTTGGGTTTTAGGCACTTGTGGCAAAGATATGTGGAGAAGGAGAGAAAAACAGTCCCATGGATACGGAAATGTCATGCAGAACCTAGAAGTGGTCCTAGTCATTCAGCTGCTGCCCTGGTGACCCCATTCCTCATCTACCTGGTGGTTATTTCCTGGGCAATGAGTTCATCTTGCTTCTTCCTCTGGGGTTCATCCTTTTGGTGAGGTAGTGACTATCTCACTTCTGCAGCAACTAATTAATGATCTGACTGGCTCTTTTCTCATCTTAGGTTTCTTATGCATCTTAGGTTTCTTATGGACACAGTCTTGGACTTCAGCTTGCTGCCTTTTCTCTGCACTTCCTTGTTCTCAAACACCAGGAGCGGCCTAAGCGGTGAGCTGGTTGGGCAGCTGCCAGGGGCACACATCTTTAAGGGTTGCTACTACATCTCTTGAATACATCATAAGCATGGTATCAGTTAATTCAGCTTTTCACAAGAGATTTCTTGTGTAACCAGTGAAATGTTTGGCTCCGATGTCGCTGAAGAAGATAGTGGTGCTTGTGTGGAAACGAACAACATCCTCTCCAGTGCTGACCTCGCTCTGTTGCCTGTTTTTGCAACACAAGTGGCAGGTTGTAACGTGCAACAACAGGCTGAGCCACCAGTCCTGGAGACAGCGCAGTGAGTCATCAGAAGTGGGTACGACCAGTTCTGATAAACTCTGGCGGAGCAGTTGGAATCCTGGTGTCAAATAAAGGGCAGCGTAGTGCCATTTACCAGGAAGTAGTATTTTGTTTTTTCGTTTTAACCATAAATTTGAAACCTTTTACTGCCTCTTGGAAATTGGTTCAAAACTTTGCAAAGAAAAACTAAAGTAAGAATAACAACAACAGGCAAATGGAAAATAGTTAGCTGACATGAAGCCTTATGAAACAAGAATTAAAAGGCAGTGCCCAGCCGGTGTGGCTCAGTGGTTGAGTGTCGACCCATGCACCAGGAGGTCGCCAGATCGATTCCCGGTCAGGGCACATGTCCAGGTTGTGGGCCAAATCCCCAGTGGGGGCAGGCAGGAGGCGGCCAATCGATGTTCTCTTTCATTGATGTTTCTATCTCCCCCCCTCTCTCTAAAATCAGTAAAGAAGACTGACAAACCCCAGAAGAGGGGGTGTTGCGGAGGGGGGGGAGAGATAAACCACAGAACTTATATGCATGTATGCATAACCAATGGACATACACAACAAAGCTGGGGAAGGGGTGGGGGGGATGGGGAGGAGGGTGTCAATGGGGGAAAAAAGAGAAACATGTGTAACAAAAACAAATTAATAAAAATAATAAAAAATAAAATCAATAAAGAAAAGAAATATTCTCAAAAAAAGAATTAAAAGGCAGAAATTAACTGTCATTTTTACTTTAATTTGGGTTTTAAAAATTTACTACACTTTTTTTTACATTGTAAAAGTTGAAGTTAGTCATTGCAAAAAGTTTCAAGCAATACAGAACAGTAAATGTACAAACTCTATCTCTGTGGCAGCAGCCTCCAAGATGGCCCCCAGTGACACCATCTGGTAATTACGTCTGTGTGTAGTTCCCTCCCTTTGAGTGTGGGCTCTGTTCTGACGAATAGTATATGGCAGAAGTGCTGGGATGTCACCATAAAATTAGGTTATAAAAAAACTGTGGCTTCTGTCTTGTTTGGGTATTCTCTAGATCTCTCTTGGGTATGCTCTCTCTTGCTTGGTAGCTGTGCCTCTCAGGACTTAGGTTCAGTGTGAGAGAGCCTTCTGGAGAGCCCACTTGGGGACAAATGTCTTGAACGATGAGTGGCCGTGGGAAGAACGGAGGCAGCCCTGGGGATGAGTGAGCTTGTAAGCCGCACTTCTGAATGCAGCCCTCAGTGGGTCCTCCCCAAGCTGTCTTCAGGTGACTCAGCCAACAGATTGGTTGCATGCTATGAGAAAGTCTGAGTTAGAATCACTTTATACAAACTGCTCTCTGATTTCTGATCCCCAGAAACTGTGAGATAATAAATGTTTGTTGTTTTTAGCTGCAGCGTTATGGCACAATTTGTTTATAGTACTAGTTAGCTAATGTACTCTCCAATTTCAATCCCCAGAGGTAGTCAGTATTAACAAGCAGGTTCTTAGGATTCTACCCTTTTGTCTATTCTTATACCATAATTAAATATGTATGTGTGTGTGGTAATACTTTCAATAAAGATTTTAAAAAAAACAACCTGAAAGAGAACTCTAAATAGTAATTCCATAGAAACAATTGCCAAGATTTGAAGATTTAGAACATTATTTATGCTAAGTGAAATAAGCCGGTCAGGAAAGACAAATACCATATGATCTCACTCATATGTGTAATTTAATGAACAAACTGAACTACCAAGCAAAATAGAGACAGACTCATACGTAGAGAGCAGGCAGACAGCTCTGGTGGGGGGTGGGGACTGTTGGAGAGGGTGGAGGAACTGAGCAAAATATTAAAAAAAAGAGAGAGAACTCATGGACATGGGCAACAGTGTGGTGATTGCAGGGGGGTGGGGGGAGGTGGAGGAGGGCATAGAGGGGATATGTGGTGATGGGAAATATATATCTATATATCTTTATCTATATATCTATATATCTATATCTATATCTATATCTATATCTATATCTATATTTATATCTATATCTATCTATCTCTATCCCCTTCTCTATCTCTATCTCTATCTCTATCTCTACCTCTACCTCTACCTCTACCTCTACCTCTACCTATACCTATACCTATACCTATACCTATACCTATATCTATATCTATATCTATATCTATATCTATATCTATATCTATATCTATATCTATATCTATATCTATATCTATATCTATATCTATATCTATATGTATCTCCCTGGCCAGTCTGGCTCAGCAAATAGAGAGTCCGCCTGTGGACCAAAGAGTCATGTGTTCGATTCCTGTCAAGGGCACGTATCTCGGTTGCGGCTCGTCCCTGGCCCTGGTCAGGTCATGCAGGAGGCAACCAGTCAATATGTGGGATAGGATTTACTTAAGGAGTGTTTTAGAATTTCCTACTTTTTGAGTGTTCATGTAAATTTTGTTATTTCTTTCTTTCTTTTTTTTTAAATCCTTACCCAAGGATGTTTTTCTATTTATCTTCACATAGAATAAGTAGGAGGGAGAGAAAGGGAGAGAGAGAGAAACACCGACGTGAGAGGGAAACATTGACTGGCTGCCTCCTGCACAACCCCAACCAGGGCCAGGACGAACCACAACCAAGGTACGTGCCCTTGGCTGGAATTGAACCCGTGACTCATTGGTCCGCGGGCCAATGCTCTGTCGCTGAGCCAAACCAGCCAGGGTATTTATTTCTAATATTATATTTTTGCCAAGTAATATATATAAAATTTTATCTGATTTTTGACTTCACAGAGATTTATTTCATTGTCTAATTCATGAATAATTTTTGTGACGTGCTGGGAGAAATGGAAAAGTTTATTTTTTATTTTTAGGGTATAAATATTTAAGAATTTTTGTGCTGTCTCCAAAGATTTCTAAATGAGAATGCTTCTAATCTAATTCAAAAAGTATCCCACATAACTTAAGGCAAAATACATCTTTTGTTGTATCTCTACTCAGTCCTGATTGTCCTCTGCTGCCTTTCTTACATTTCACTGCACTTAGCATGTTCTGGAAACCTAGTGGGTTAAATAAACAAGCAGATTTATATATTTATTAATGTGGTTATTTGCAATGGAATATTCTAAAAGAACAGTTAACTTTATTTTCATTTTTTTCTGTGCTTTTTTCCCCTCCCATCACTAAATATCTCAAGTAGAAGTGTATTTAAAGTGTTTTGTACTTCAAAATGTTAGTGGGTATAAATTTACCGTAGGTCTGTATTACTATTTTATTGTTGATTGTATTACAGATGTACCTCAATTTCCCTCCCCCTTTAATCCCCCTCCCAGCCCCTGCCCAGGCCCAGGCCTTCACCACACTATTGTCTGGGTCCTTTGATTATGCACATATGTATATAAGTGCTTTGGTTAATCTCTTCCTACGCACCCCCCCCCACACCCCACCTTGAGATCTGTTATTCTGTTCCATGCCTCCATGCCTCTGGACCTATTTCATTTGTCAGTTTATTATGTTCATTAGATCTCACTTATAAGTAAGATCATGTGATATTTGCCTTTCTCTGACTGGCTTACTTCACTCAGCATAATACTCTCCAGGTCCATCCATGCTGTAGCAAAGGGTAATAAATTATTATTATTTTTTTTACAGCTGCATAGTATTCCATTGTATTTATGTATCACAGCTTTTTTATCTACAGTAAATTTACATGAGAGAAATGAAAATGTATGTTCACACAAAAACCTGCACATGCATATGTATAGCTGCTTTATTCATAATTACCCCAAAATGGAAATAACTAAAATGTTCTTTAACTGGTAAATAGATAAACAAACTACGATACATCCATATAATGGGATACTACCCAGCCATAAAAAGGAATATACTCTTGATAAACACAACAACATGGGTAACTCTCAAATGCATTATTCTAACTAGGGAAGCCAGATCTAAAACGCTACATATTGTATTGTTCCAATATATGACATTCTGGAAAAGGAAAACTACAGGGGAGAAAAATAAAATAAAATAAAATGGGAGTAGATGTTCCTGAACAGTGAATCTCTATGAACGTCTATCACCTTTCATGATGAATGAAAATGAAAAACGAAACCGTGGAGATATGTTATTAAGAACCACATTTATTTCAAAATGGGCCTTGTTTTAGAGTTCTGGAAATTGTATAAATCAAAATTAAAGTAAAAATAGAAACTGATGAACTTGAAAAGGTTAATATCACCTGAATACTTATCTTTGGTAACAACCATGACACACTGAAGTTTCTTAAATGTTTCTTTAAAAAAAATCTGAATTAGACCATCTGTATTCTAAAACACACACGTAATCTGTACCAATTAAATGCAATAAAGTTGAAAGGGGATATATAATAGTTGACTCAGAGTCTTAAATAAAAAGGAAACCACCAATCTGGACAATAATTTAAAACTGAGGCTGTGTAGACCTTGTAATGGAAACAACACTAAAACTCAATTTGCTTTTTCTGGATTTCTTCCCAGTTCTATTTTGTTTGGGAGGAAATAACATTTTTCTTAATTCCAACAAAACCATTTCTTCTTCTTTTTTTTTTTTTTTTTACTAACAAAGATAATTATAAATAAATGTTAGAATAGTTTGTTGATTTAAAAATCTCATTGGATAGAAAACATGTGGATTTCTTATAAGGCTTACTTTGTATCTCAGATACATTTAGATCCTTAAAACATTTTTGCTAATGAACCTCTTCAGAGAGTTCATACATTTTTTATAAGTTGAAATATATCACAATGTTTTAACTTATAAAAATAATGTCAGCGTGGTTCTATTGTATTAAAGTTTTATTTCAAAATTTTGATTTGTTTATTGAAGTGGGAAAATAAAAGCCCTTGTGTTTGTCTCCCCAATTAAAAATTGTGTTTGTGAATTATGGCAACAACTTAATCTCCTGGGTTTTCCTTCCTAACATATCTCATTTGGAAATAATAAGAGAAACATTAGAAATGAAAACAAATTAAAAAAACCCTCTTTGCAAAGAGAAACAGGACAAAAGAACCCCTAATGACCACATCATTCAGTCAGTGTTCCAAGTTAAATTAAATATGTTACATAGAAAAGAATGTGGGAAATGTGCCTAGAAAACGAGTGAAAAGATACCGAAACGTCTAAGGATGAAGTAACGTGGAAACTGCTGTTGGTTTTGTTTCGGAGTGTTGTAAATAAGGAGTTATGCAACTCTGTTTTTCTAGCCCTCTCCCCTTTCCTCTGATCTTTGAAGTGTGTCACTCTTTCATTTTGCCATTCAACAGTCTGACATGCAAAAGCTTTGTTCAGACAGTTTAATTTAATCACTGCCACTGGTTCAACAAGATGATAAAATCCTCTCCGCTGTACAACAGCCAACATCCAGCTCGCTGTTATCTGATACTGTTTGAAGCTCCTCTCATGAATGCATGCTGATAACACAAGAACTCCAAACATGTCATAAACAATATATTAATGCCCCAGTTGGAATTCCATTAGAATAAGAAGTATATGAAATTTAGGCCATTCAAGTGGGCCAATGTAATAAAATGTAATTTGGACTAATCTTCCCAAAGAATGTCCTGTGTTTGAAGCTGACAGTCTCCTATCACGGGCAAAAGTAATTGCTTGTTGACTGCACTGCGGACTTTTGAATCATGGCCTTTGTACTTCGAGCACCTTCCAGGTGTCTCGGCTAAAAGACAATCTGTCTCTTTGTTTGAATGGAAAGATATCGAAACTATAAATAATAAAACCAGCCATGGGTATTTTAATGAATATTGCTCATCTAGATCGGAATTTGTGGAAACTTGAGGCAGGAGTAGTTTCAAGTCGAAACACAACAGAACACTTATTCTTGGAAGCGTTAGTTTCAATGATCATGCCTTTAAGTTTTACTAATTCAAAATACATGAAAATGCTACAAATACATATAAAAAAGGCTTACTCAGTTTAAAAATGCAAAACTATTGGAGGTGAGATGAAATTATAGTTTTGCAATTTAATAAGGTATGAAATGTTTTTATTCTTGTAGTATTAAAAACATAATATGTGAAAGGATTATTGACTTGATGAACTTAAATTTTACTTATTCAAGAAACTGTTGAGAAAACAAAAACTTTGCACATGGTCTCTGCACAGTAGATTACAATGTTAGAACACATACACTGTGCGTCTATATCCAGGCACTGTCCTAAGTGTTGTACTTATTTCATGTTAATTCCCAATGTAAATCTAGTCAGTGGGTCCCCATTTGTCTGCACCCTTTAGCAGGGTGTGGAAGGACTTGTTACAACTTGAATTTTGCCTTCTTCATGTATCTCACATGCTCCGAATGCTCCAGTGATGTTGATTATTTGCAGTCAGTGCAATGCCTTTTTTTTTCTCATTTCCATGAGCCTTTTATTCATTAGAGAAAAGAGTGAACATTTATTATGTACTCGGCACCGTATCTAAGGATATGTCAAGGACGAGAAGAGACAAAGATCTGTATCCTAGTGGGGCTTACATTCTAGCGCAACCATGTGACATGAGGAATGCATCTGCGAGGGGAGGAACGCCAAGAATTGCTGGTACCAAAAGATGGCATAGGCAAGGAAGGACTCCCCTCGAGCCACCGAGGGCATGACCCTGCCAACACCTTAATTTTGGACTTCTAGCTTCCAGAATTATGAGCAATACATTTCTGTTGTTTTAAGCTACCTAGTTTTTGATACTCAATTGTGGCAACCCCAGGAAACGAATATACCTTCACTTCTTACCAGTGGCAGATACATTCCCCCCCCGCCCTCCCAGCGAAGCAATATAGCATATGTCTAGGCACAGGTACTCTAGTCTCTAACTATTTCCAGTTCAAATCCTGACTCGAGGACTTACTTAATGGTGACCTTGAGCAATTTACTTAACCCCTCTGAGCCTGAATTTTCTGTTATAAAATGGGAATAATAATAACATCTACCTTAATAATTCCTGAAGGCATCATTGTGAGAAGTTAGTGGAACAGTGAATATCAAGCGTTAAGAATGTGCTTGGCGTACAGTTCATACATGAGAGATCAGCCTGCTAAGGTTCCTAGATGCACCAACTGTCAAATTCACTTGGGGCCATGGAATCAGTAATGGGAGTGCCCCAGCCACAAAATGTTTGCAAATAAGATGTTGGGAACACAGATTCCATTAACAGACTAGACTCAATAGTTTATGATGAAAATATTTTTTACTCATTTGTATTTTTCTTTGCCGAAGATTCCAGTAAAGCAAAAGGGTAACAAATAACTTTATTAAGGTGTGATTGACATACAAACGTATGTATATTTAAAGTGTACTATTTGAAAAGTTGTAACCCATGAAACAATCACCACAATCAAGATGAACATGTCAATCATGCCCAAACATTTCCTCACCCCCCTTTGTAATCCCTCCTCACACCTTCCCTCCATCTCCCCCACTGCCCCCACCCCTGTCCCGGGGAATCACTGATCTGCCCTCTGTCACTACAGATCAGTTTGCATTTTCTGGAGTTTTATATAAATGGAATCGTACAGCATATACTCATTTTTGTCTGGCATCTTTTACTCATTAAATTATTTTGAGATTCATCCATGTTGTTCCATGTGTCAGTAGTATATCCTTTTTGTTGCTGATTAGTATTCCCTTGTATGGATGTACTACTATTTTTGAGGGGCATTTGGGTTGTTTTGAGTTTTGACTGTTACAAATAAAGCTACTATGAACACGCATGTATGAGTTTTTGTGTGGACATATGCCTTTCATTTCTCTTGGGTAACTATCTGGGAGTGGAATGTCTGGATCATATGCCTGGGGTCTATTTAACATTTTAAGAAACTGCCAGACTGTTTTCCAATGTGGCTGTACCACTTCACATTCCCATCAGCCGTGGATGAAAGCCCCAGTTACTCCACAGTCCTGCCAATGCTCTGTATGGTCAGTTTAAAAAATTTTAGCCATTTTAATGGGTATGTAGTGGTATTTCACTGTGGTTTTAGTTTTCATTTCCCCAATGCATAATAATGTTTAGCACCTTGTCATGTGCTTATTTACAATTAGTATATCTTCTCTGGTGAAGTGTCTATTCAAAACTTTTGCCCAGTAAAAGAACGATTTAAAAAAATTGTTTTCAGAGTTCTTTATATATTCTAGATACAAGTCCTTTATCAAATATATACTTTGCATATATTTTCTCCAGATCTATGATTTGTTTTTCCATTCCCTTAATATTGTCTCTCAAAGAACAGATTTAAATATTGATGAAGTTCAATTTAGCAATTTTTTTCTTTTATAAATAATGTTTAAAGGGTGTTATATCTAAGAAATTTTTGCCAACTCAAAGTTTTTTGTGTTTTTTTTCTTCTAAATTTTCTTTTGGAGGTTTTATAGTTTTAGTTTGCACATATATCTATGATCCATTTTGAGTCACTTTTTTTTATGATAATAAAAAGTTTATTAATTGGGGTAACTAATTTACTAATTTGAATTTCCCCCTTTGTCTGTAAGACCCAGAAAAGCAAGAAAGGGCAGGACCTTCCTTTCATTTTTAGGTCCTATTGTTACATAGCTGAGCCAATTTTAAGAAAATTTTCAACATCAACCCTTTCACCTAAGTTAACATTCTGTTTCACATTTTAGTTCTGCACACATCATGACCAAACTCACATGTGGTCATACAGCATTTTCTCCAGAGAAAGCCCCCCTTAGAGAAATCATCATGCCCAAGGCACTCCTGGGCTGTAAGCTTTTGGGTTTAAGTGGTACCTTACCCGTTACCATAATGCTTCTACCACGATCTAAATGGATTGCTAGTGCTTGAATGAGTTCTAGTGCCTTTCTAAATGTTTGAATGATGGCTAGGAAATAACCAGGAAGAATCAGGCTCAGATTTATTTTCTTAAGATACATTGTTTGTATTTTCTCTTGCAAAATTTGTTACTGCAAATTTCATTGGTATACTGAATAAATTGAAATCTTTAATTTAGTGCATTCTCATAATGGATGAATGGCAAAATTGGATTAGATGGAAAATAATTCTTACTTGCTCTGAATTTTTCCTTGATTCTAAGACTTCACTTGGCTATCTCACATCAGAGCTATTCTTTTCCCTAACTAGTGTCCCTTGATACAAGAAAACAGCTTTAGTGTTATCAATTTTAGCAATTTTGAGTAAATAGAATTAGTACTATTACATATAAAGTCATTATACTGACACTGTTTTGCATACTTTTTGCTTCCTTAGGCTTTATTGGCAACACCATTACTCTATTTTATCTAAGTGAACAAAACAAACTACCTAATATATGTGGTTTTAGTCTTGCGAAATTCATAACATATATCAACAGTTATAAAAACACTTTTCAGGAAAGAATTCCAAGAGATTAATTGTTCTACTTTCTCTCTTAGAAAAGTAACCAAAAAAAAAAATCAATCACAATTGTTTTATAAATATGCCTACTATGTACCAAGTTCTCATTTCTTCTTTTAACAAAATTTATCCATCCATTAAGTCATCGACAAGTAAACAAAAATGAATTGTCATTTGTGTTATGTTATTAATGTTATGAAATTATGGCATATTATTGACTTCTTCAAGAATATTTCACTCGAAGAGGCACAGTTTAACATGTACAAATCAAGATCAATATTGGATAAGCATTAATTTTTTCAAAAATGCTACAAGGCAATTTTTCTCTACAAATCCCCTGTTGATATTTATAGTTCTAAAAAAATTATTATTGTGGCCAAATGATAGTTCAGCTAAGCTTTAATTATAAAACATGGATTTTTGCTGACTCAGTTTATTTTAATATTATTTATATTTTTTTCATTAAGGATCCCTAGTAGTTTAGCAGTTGCTACTTTTTACCTTCAGTGGATATGTGAGATTCATCAATACATTCTAAAATCTGGTCAGTTGTATAATATGAATAGTCATTGCTAGCTCTTAGACTCTTTAAATCATTTGCAGAGGATTGTATTTTATTTTATTTTATTAAAAAATATTTTTTCTTTATTGGTTTTAGAGAGAAAAGAAGGGAGAGGGAGAGAGAGATAGAAACATCGCTAAGAGAGAACATCGATTGGCCGCCTCCTGCATGCCCCCCACTGGGGATTGGCCCCACAACCTGGGCATGTGCCCTGACTGGGAATCAAACCTATGACTGCTTGGTGCCCTGGTCGATGCTCAACCACTGAGCCACACCAGCCGGGCCAGAGAGTTGTATTTTAAATCTAGAGATACTAAATTCCCAAATCATATTTGGGGTTTAATGATTCTATGCACCTAAATGTTCAATTAATTAATTAGTTCCTATGTCTCAGATAACAAGTGCTCTCATGATAGTAGGTACTCATGTTATTGCTTATGGTGTTAATGATGAAAATATGAGAATATGTTAAGTCAAGCTAAGTTAGCATATACATACTTTAAAATTGTTCTGTGTGTCTCATCTGGCTCAAATAGTCCTTTTTATACCCTGGCTGGGTGGCTCAGTTGGTTGGAGCATCGTCCCATGCACCAGAAGATTTTGGGTTCAGTTCCCAGTCAGAGCATGTACCTGGGTTGTGGGTTCAATCCCTAGTCAAGGCATGTGTGGGAGGTGGCCGATCAATGTTTCTATCTCACCTCTCTCTCTCTCTCTCTCTCTCTCTCTCTCTCTGTCTCTCTCTCTCTTTCTCTCTCTGTCTCTCTGTCTCTCTCTGTCTCTCTCTGTCTCTCTCTCTCTCTCTCTTATACGCTTCCTCTCTCTTTAAAGTCAATGAATGTATCCTCAGGTGGGGATAAAAAACAACAGTCTGGCCAGTGTGGCTCAGTAGTTGAGCGACGACCTATGTACCAAGAGGTTGCCGGTTCGATTCCCGGTCAGGGCACATGCCCAGGTTGTGGGACTGATCCCCAGCGGGGGGCATGCAGGAGGCAGCCAATCAATGTTCTCTCTCATCGATGTTTCTATGTCTCTCTCCCTCCCTCTCACTTCCTCTCTCTGTAAAATCAATAAAGGAAAAAAAACAAACAAACAAACAGCATAACAACGTACTGTCATCTTATCTCAAATGTATTCTTTCTGCTTGGATGATAATTTTTAAAAAATCTATTTTCTCTTTGATTCAATTTCTCTATCAGTTTAAAGTTTCTGAATCAATGCGTGGACTGATTTGATGTGGTGAGGGGACAAGGGGGTGGGGAATTGAGGACAGCCCTGACTTATCTAGCTTTATCTAAGACAAAGTATTGTCACAACAGGCTAAGCTGCAGTACAAATGAATCCTGAAATATCAGTGGCTGAAACACAACTAGGTTTATCTCTCCCTCTTGCAAATTCCAAGGCAGGTCAGGTGATGCTCCAGAATAGCTCCTGTCCATACAATGACCCAAGGATCCAGTGTTTTTCCCTTTGGTGGCTCTGCCATCTCAACTGTGGTTTCTCAAGTCACTGTTGATGGAGAATGACAGGTTGGAGATCACATGTCTGCTTCTGTTGCCTCCAAGTGGAAGTAACGTCTCATATCTGTCATATTCATAATTTTAAAGTCTAGTGGCACAGAAAGCAGGAGACATATAAAAATGTCCTAAAATATAGATGTAATACTGAAAATATTTTTAGAAAATATTGATTGGAAACAGTTTGTTTCTCAAAAATTTAAGTTTGTTTCCGATTTCTTAGCAATGTTTGATGGTTCTAAAAATGTCTTAAATATTGGCAAAACTTCAATGGCTTTTTCTTTCCATGTACCTCTGAAGCTTCTCTCCATTTGGAGAGAGATGCCTTTGTGTGTGTGTGTGTGTGTGTGTGTGTGTGTGTGTGTGTGTGTGTGTGTTAGGCAGAATTTTTGCTTGTCAGCTCTTGCCTTTAGTGGACTAAGTATTTTGTATTTTGAGTTAATCTCTAGGGTATTATATAGGCAAGTAATATTCAAAGGTTCGATAGTATAGAAATTATTTGGCAATTTAATAAAAACATATTAATTTAGAATACATAGAGAAAAGCAAATCTTTCTAAATGAATGGTCTTAACACAGACTATTCTAGCTGAAATGTAGTTTTAATATCTTATAGCCACCACATAAATATAATAAGCTTAGCTCCAAATGGATAATACATAAATCATGGGAGTTAGAGAAAAAATTATAACTTCCAATATGTCTTTAATGCACTATATAGTAATGCATCAAAAATATGTCTTTCGATAATTTCTGAAATACACTAAAATTATTGTAAAATTTGTAAGCCTTTGGTTTAAAATATGTAGTACTGAGATGTATAGAGAAATAAATTATTTTATAATTTTTACTAAATTAGAACCACCTGTTTCATATTAGAAACATCACAGATTACAAGGGAGTAGACATTTTTACTATATTTTGGTTACATCCAGCATTTTAAGTTATGACTCATTTTGAGAAATAATATGTCTAATCTCTTTCATATTAAAATAATTTTGAAATAAGATATTTTTTATTAAAACAAACAGATGAATCATGAGTATCATATGTGGCACAGATATTTAATTTCAGCCTTTTAGAGTGTACCATGGATGATTTCAACGCAGCTAAAGTATGTGTGGAATAGTTATTCAGCACCATACTTTTTTCATTCTTTTCTATAAACTCAAGTATTTTCGTAAGTGATTTCACAGTACAATATCAACAGATAGAAACTGAAACTTTGATTCCTCAAGGAAATGAACCAATAAGAACAGTGTCTACACATACAAAATAATGTGTAATGGTGAGGAAGTACTTAAGATAATTTAAGTTGAGCATATTACTCTGAAGTCTAATGTAAATTACTCAGATTGACTTATTATGATTGACCCAATTCATCACATATTGCTCTATTCTCTCTTAATACAAACCATCACTGTGGCTTTTGAAACAATTAAAATTAATGTACACCATATGAAATCTAAGGTTTCAATAGTTTTAACTTACAAAAATGGCAACTTTATATGGTTAAATTCGGATACTAGAAATCAACAAAAAATCGTGAATTGGTCTTCTGGACTGAGCTCAGGTCAGCACCTTGACTCAAAATTCCCCAAATGTAGAGCCAAAGTGAATTGCTAACTATTATCTTAATGGGACAGACAGTAATATTGCTTCTGTAGTTCACCAAGACAACATTGCAATTATAGCAGTAAGTGGTGTACAATATTAAAGAAACAAGGATTAAGGCATGGTCATCCTTCACACTTCATATTTACTAATAGTAATCCAGACACCCTCCCCAACATTAATACCGAATTTAGGTAGGAGGGAATCCATCAAGCAGGCTCATTCCTGTGTTCCGAGAAAGCAAGCGAATGTTAATCAGTGGTGGGTGGGGTGGGTCCCAGAGCAGACCTTTCATGGCCAGTGAGAACTCATCTAGAAAGTGAGCCCAGGCAGTTCCAGCCTGATTCCTTTTAATGTCACAGTTCATTTGCAGAACCATAACTGGAATCAAGAATTAAAAAGCCTTGTATAAAAGTCAGTAACATTAAACCTTTAAGACCATGTTTCATGTGTCATAAAAAGTCTATGAAAGGATTTTATATTCTGTACAGTGTTTTAGCACTTTCAATCACTTTTTTTTTCAACATAACTTTTGTGAACACTTTTATAGCCTCTAAATGAAAAACTAAACTATGTGTCATTCAAAAAAAAAAAAAAAACGTTTTATGGATCACAGAATTTAATAAAAGTTCTGCACCATAACAAGCGCCTGATAAACCTTTATTAAAATTCATTAAAAATATGGAAAAATATTTTAACAGAAATTAGCCCTCACTTTTTGGTAAACATGACAAATAACTCTTCAAGGAGTCTGCTTGTTTATCACACATACGCTATCCTTTGGTGGTGAAATAATGAATTTTAGGAATAAATAATTTGCTATTCACCATGGGGAAAATATTTCTTTCTATGTGGTGAGAATAATCCTCTTAGTTTCTTGTCTTCGAATATCTTTAATAATTATGATATATGTAATAGAGTTTATGCAAATAAAGTGAAAACAATATAAAATATACAATATATATATACCTTGTGTTTCCTTATATTACCCCACATGGGAGGCATTGTTCTATTGCTCTTCTCATTGTCCAGAGAACAGATAAGACCAAGGTTTTCAAATACATTTAAGAATTTCTGTTCTTAGATACATTTTATTTGTATTATTTTTTATATTAATTTTATAATGGCTGCATAATATTTCACACAGTTCTACAATTGTTTTCACTTTTATAAATAACACTGCAATGAAAATATTTCTGCCTATGAGCTTATTTTATATTTTATTTTTTCCTTAGGATATTCCCATGAATAATTTTACTGGGTTGAATTGTAAGATTAAAAAAAAAATCTCGTAAAATACATTACCTATTGCCTTTCAGGAGGATTGAATGGATTTAAATTGCCCCCCTTAGTGTGTCAGATACTAGTTTACAAATATTTTGTCTAGATCAGAGATTTTCAATTAAATACTTGTTAATTTAGCATGTGAAAAACAATACTGTTTTTACATATAAAAAGCTGTACACGTTGAATGTATATACAAAGCGTCACCATGAAAACACCTTCACAATCCATGTCAAACATATCCATCACCTCCAAAAGTTTCTTCCCAACCTCTTATTTATTATTATTGCTCTTTGTTGTGATAAGATATACCATTTTATTATTAAATTTTTTTGTTAATTAATTTTTATTACAGATACTTCTCCTTTCCCCCCACAGACACCCTCCTCCTTATCCCACCCCCCCATTTCTTTTAAAAAATGTTTTTATTGATTTTAGAGAGAGAGGAAGGAAGAGGGAGAGAGGGAAACATCAATATCAATTGGCTGCCTCCTGCACGCCCCCCACTGGGGATCAAGCCCACAACCGGGGCATGTGCCCTGACCTGGAATAGAACCAGAGGATGATGCTCAACCAACTGAGCCACACTGGCCAGGGTTGCGGGCTCCATTCCCAGTAGAGGGTGTGCAGGAGGCAGCTGATGGATGTTTCTCTCTCACATCAATGTTTCCATCTCTCTCTCTAAAAAAAACAATAAAAAATATATTTAAAAATCAATGGAAAAAATATCCTCAGGTGAGGGTTAACAAAAAAACAAATAAAAATGAAAATTATATAGCTATATACATCTCTCTCTATATATGAAAGGATCTAGAAATCATTTGGATATATACATATATCTATCTATATAGGAATATAGACGTGCAGATATAGATGCACACACAAAGGAACACACTGAAGGTTTTTGGAGGAGGGTTGCTTGTTATTCTGTAGTGTCAAAATTTTCAGGGTGTGTGTGTGTGTGTGTGTGTGTGTGTGTGTGTGTGTGTGTGTATTTCTGTGGATTTGAAAACCTCTGAGTGGTAGGTAATTTTTGAGCTCATCTATTCTATCCCCTTGAAATAATTATTGATTTCCACTGTAACACCCCAATAAAGTGGCTAATTATCCTCTATTTGTACACAGTCCTTTGTGGATCTCTGTTTATGAGGTCTACCATTCCAGGTAAAAACACGTGTGGTAAAGATTCCCAGGACCAAAATTGTACTCAAGCTTCTCTTCTCTAAGCACAGTATTCTTGAGTGCCTATGTTGAAATTCTGGTCTCTGGTTTGAAGTCCTGAAGCACACTGGCAATGGGGGATGGCTTTCTGAGCCTCAGTAATAGGCTAGCTTGAGAGGACAATGTGTAATGAAAGCAGGGGTGCCCCTCCACCTCAGAATACTAAAGAATTGATTCAGCTGATATTTTACTTAGCAGATGATAATTGAAACATCATATTTTTTTAGTTGTTGGATACATTCCCTTGGATTTTGTACAAGACTAAATATTTCTGTTAGTGCCTATATTCATAACTTCTTTGGTTTTTAAAAAATGACATCTAATTTACACTAATAGCTCTTTCAGTGGTCTTTAACACATTCTCATAACACCTTCTAATATCAGTGTGGCATATATAAAGAGGAGAAAAGACCTGGAAAGGAGGCAATATAGAGTGATTCACCTAGTTTCCTTGTTTAAAAAACTGTAATAACTTTTGGGTATATTATTTGTAGAGAAAACACTCAAGGTTCACAATGATTTCAGGTAGCATAAACCTAACCTATTCCTATATTATGTTCTAAGTTTCAGTGTTAATGTCTGTTGTCTTGACAGCAGCCATAATTTATGCTTTTAATTACAGTTTTTTTTTTAGCTGTAAACTCACATTGTTTCTTTACAGTAATGAAGTCACCATGCAGCAATGTCTTTGTCCTAAAGTGATGGGACATAATGTGAACATGACTGGAAAAAAATCATGGGCAGAGAATGAAAGCATATTTAAAGGTGAATGGGGAAAATTCTGTAAGTAAATAAAAACAATATAAGAAGATGCATATGATTAACGTCTTATAAATGCTATATATTATTTCTGTACATGGTAGTGTCTGATTTTTGGTTTTCCATTGAAATCATAAAGTCAAAAGAGTGGATCAAATTTGACCAAGCCCAAGCCTTTAGCTACCAAACAGTGGTGGCTCCATCCCATTTTTAAAGAACTCCAGAAAAGAGGGCACTATGATCTTTCTTGGTAAACCACTTATAAACCTATTTGTAAGACATTCTTTCTTAAGCCTAAATTCTCTCATGTTGTATTTTCTTTTACTTAAGTTTTTAAAAAATTTCTTTAAATTCCTTAACAACCCCTGCCAATTTTACCTCCCAAATACCTTTCCAATCTGTTACCTCCTTTTGATTGTTCTGACTTTTCAAAATTTCACTCTGTTTTGTTCTTCACACTGCTATGAGAGAAGTCTCTTTGAAATGTAACTCATACAATTTATTCCTTTGCTTAAAATTCTCTGAAGTTTTGCCTTGTCTTTAGATAAAATTTAAACATCTCAACATGGTGTGGAGGCCTTTCATAATCTAGTCCCTAAATGCCAAGCTACTTAATTTTTTTTTCTGGAAAATTAATTTGTTTCTTTTATTTTTCTTTATATAAATAATGCCAGCTGATATTTGCTGACCACTGCCCCTGTGCCAGGCACTCTGTAAGCAATTTCACATCTTCCTGAGCTACCCAATTATCATACAAGTTGTTATTGCTCTCCAAAATAAAAGGACACTGAGGTGACTTGTATTTCTCTTAGCAACATATGTTGTCTGCTAATCTCTGTCGAGTACCAAGGATAAAATAATGAACAGCAAAAACAAAATTCCTGCCTGGATGGAGCTTACATTCTGCTTCTGTTTCCAATTAAACCAATTTGCTGATTATTGGTCTGCAAATGAACATGCAGATTTTCTCCGGAAGGGAGAAGGCACACTAAGGAAGACAAATTTGTGCTGCAGGGACATGGGGCGTAATGAGTGGAGGGAGATGGAAGGAACAATCACTGTGGTTCAGTGATTCAGTCTGAAAAAACCTTAATCTGGAAAGATCTATGAACCCAGAGAAGCTGTGATTCTCACCATACCTTCACCCTGGCAAGTATTTCATGCTCAGGTTGCATGGAATTATATGCAGTCGCTCAAATTCCAAACACCTCTTGAGCCTCCCTGCCTCCGCATCGCACTGTGCTTGTGTCCAGGCATCACAGAGTACTAACACCAGTGTTTCTTCAGCCTATGCGTACTAACAGGGTAAGAGCAGCATTGATCCAACCCTAGTCCCTAGTAAACCATGCACAGGTGTACCAGTTATTCTGAAGATTTTCTAGGTATATCTGACATGTGCAGCAACCTCCTGTCCATCCTCACCCATGTCCATGGCTCCAACACTCTTCAGATACTCATTTGAGGCCCTCCCACTACCACTTGGAGATGTAGAGTACTCATTCCTAGACCTACTTGAACTATAAACCCTGACGGTCTAAAAGTGGTGCAGAGGTCCTTGGAGGCCTTGCCACATGGAAGCGGAAGCCAGGCTACCCCACCCCATTCATTGTCACACCGCCTCCTGCTCATGAAAGCAGCATGACTGATGCTACTGAAGGTCACAAGAAGACTTATGAAAACTATGTTTCCTCTTTGCCTGCTGCACTGGACCAGGGGTAAGAGATTAGGCTCCTTGCTGTCCTTCACACCTCCTCCACCACCCACAGCCCCCTTGACCCCACCCTGTCAAGCTAAACCCTAAAGCCTGTTCCCCAAGCTGCTTGTCCACCCGTTGACAACCTGCTCTTAGAGGTGTCCAAATCCCTGTTTAGAGTCAAGCATGAGCCCCTCTATTACTGACTTTTCTGTTGGCTTGTCTGCTTCTCCTGCTAGACTGCAAATAGCTTGAGGGAAGAGAACGTTCTCCTCTCCAGAATCTCCACATCTTACTGTGGCTGTGTACCATAGTCCTCTCTTCTTTCTTTTCTTTCAGTTTTATTAAGTTACTCAGATGTGATGGTTAATTTTATATGTCAACGTGGCTAAGCCATGATGCCCAGATATTTGGTCCAACACCAGTCTAGATGGTACTGTGAAGGTATTTTAAAAGATGAGACTGACATTTAAATCAGCAGACTTTGAGTGAAGGAAATTACTTTTCGTAATGCAGGTGGGCCTCATCCGATCAATTAAAGACCTTAAGAGAACAACAAATTAGGTCCCCCAAGAAAGAAGGAATTCTGCCTCCAGACTGCCTTCAGACTCAAGCTGCAGACCAGTTCTTCCCAGGGTCTGTCTCTAGCCTGCTCGCCTGCTCTGTAGAATTCAGACTTGCCATTCCCCAAAATTGTGCGAGCCAACTCCTTAAAATAAATCTTTGCCCACCTCCCACCCATGCATACACAAACACACTCTATTGGTTTTCTTTCTCTGGAGAAACCTGACTAATATACCTGACCCCTTTCCATGACTTACCCTCTTAATATAGTCTGGACTATAAAAATTCAACTTCCTACAACTATCTCTTTTTTCCTCTCTCCTGCCCACCTCTTTCCTCTTTCAGCCTCTGCAAAAGTTTTCAGACTTTGAGTATTAACTTGAGAGCACTAATTTTTTTTTTTTTTTTTTTTTTTTTTTTTACCATCGACAAAGTACACTTCCTTCTATGACAGCAGTACAAGAATTAAATAGTCACGAGGAGGCAGCACAGCGTAGGATTTGGAGTATAAAGCCTGGCTCCAGACTGCTTGAACTTGATCCTGGCTCCAGTGGACAGACGTGGGATCTGGGGTGAATTATTTAACTCCTTTGTTTTGCAGTTTCCTCACCTGTGAAAAGGGATAATAATAATTCCTGTCTCACAGAATTATTAGGAAGATCGGGAATTAATAGTTGCAAAGTACTTACAGCAGCGCCTGAAATGCAGTATGTGCAAGCAAATAGTCTGCGTTATAAATTTGACTATGGCTGAGGACCAAACTGAATTTGATAATAACCATTCATCATTTTATAGTATGTTTTCAAACAATAGGAAAGAACAAAATTACATATAGTCATGCCCCTCATAGTGACGTTTTGGTCAACAACGACCCACAGGTATGAAGCTGGTCCCATACGATGATCATGGAGCTGAAAAAGTCCCATCACCTAGTGACTTATAGCTGTTGTCATTTGGTAGTGCAAGGCATTACTCATGTGTTTGTGGTGATGTTGGTGTGAACAGACCTACCGCACTGCCGGTGATATGGAAGTCTAGCACATACAGTTATGTACAGTACATAAGCGTTGATAATGAATGACTATGTTTCTGGTTTACATATTTACTATACTATACTTTTTTATCATTATTTTAGAGTGTACTCTTTTCTGCTTATAAAAAAAGGTTGCCGTATTACAGTGGCAGCAGCCTCATACATCTCATTTACTGTGTCTCTTGATTGCATCGTTTTCTCTTGTGCTTGATTTAATCTCATGTTGTTTTGTTCATCATGGTCCCTAAGAGCACAAAATCTACTGCTAATGTTGCTACCTCAAGTGATTGACCTGGAAACAAATTTAAAAGTGATTAAGGACTATGAAGGTGGAAAATCAGTGATGGTTATTGCTCAGCAGTCAGACATGTCCCATTCCACGATAGCTATAATCTTAAAGAAGAAGAATAAAGTGACTCACCAGGCTGGTGTGGCTCAGTGGATTGAGTGTCACCCCATGGACTGAGAAGTCCTGGTTCAATTCCTGGTCAGGGCACACGCCCGGGTTGTGGGCTCGATCCCCAGTAGGGGGCGTGCAGGAGCAGATGATCAATGGTATCTCTTTCACATCGATGTTTCTCTCTCTCTCTCTAAAAAATCAATAGAATATATTTTAAAAAAAGAATAAAGCGATGGAAGCTGCTAAAGGCGTTTATGAAAGGCAATGAAACTAATGAAAGTTTGAGAAGGGTCTTTGTCAGACATGGAGAAACTTCTCGTGACCTGGACTGAAGACCAGGCACAGGAATGTGTCCCTCTCAGCACCATGACAATCACGGCCAAAGCAAAAAGATTGAGATGTTGAAAGAAAAGGCTGGATCCTTCTGTGATGTTGAATTTACTGCTAGCTCTGGGTGATTTAAACAATTCAAGAATTGTTATATTACCTACTGTGAAAGTGAGTGATGAGTCTGTGAGTGCTGATGTGAAAGCAGCTGAAGAATTTTTGGAAACTCTAGATGAGCTGATTGTGGAGAAAAATTACTTGCAGAGCAAATATTCAGTATGGATGAAATTTCCCTATTTTGCAAACAATGCCTGAAAGCACTCTCATGTACAAGGAGGCCAAGTCAATGCCAGGTTTCAAGGCTTTTTTTTTTTTTTTAATGTTTTTATTGATTTTTTTTTAGAGAGAGAAGAAGGGAGAGAAAGAGAAACATCCATGTGAGAGAGAGATCATCGATCAGCTGCCTCCTGCACGCCCCCTACTGGGGAATCGAGCCTGCAACTTGGTCATGTGCCCTGACCAGGAATTGAACCAGGACCTCTCAGTCCATGGGGTGACACTCAATCCACTGAGCCACACCAGCAGGGCTGGTTTCAAGGCTTTGAAGGACTGTATAACAGTCTTACATGGGGGCAATGTTGCAGGCTACAAATTAAAACCCTTGTGATCTGGCACAGTGAGAACCCAGGGCCTTCAAGCATATCAACATGCCCATACTACCAGCATACAACAGGAACATGAGAAGTCCTGGATGACCCAACTCCATTTCCACGATGCCCTTCTGAATTGCTATACCAGTGAAATGGAGAAATACTGTTTGAAGACTAACATATTTTTCAAGATTTTGCTTACTCTTGATAATGTCCTGGACATGCTCCTTTTACTGGCGATCTTCACCCCAATAGCAAAGTGGTGTTTCTCTTTCCAAATACCACCTCTTTGATACAATCCATGGATCAAGAAGTTAAAGTGGCTTTTAAGGCCTACTACCTGAGGAGGACCTTTGCCCAGCTATTGTCTCAATAGCTGAGGAAGATACTGATGTAATTCTGGAATGATGACAACATCTACGACTGTATCAAAAACCTTTCTTGGGCTTGAGGTGATGTCATCAAGGAGTATATGGAGAGCATCTGGAAGTCTGTGACTTCAAAGCATTTGCCAAGGATGAAGAGGTCGTAAAAACCAACAAGGCTGTGGTTGAGATGGCAAACAACTTTAACCTGGGTGTGGATGAAGACGACATTGAGGAGCTCCTAGAGGTGGTTCCTGAGGGATTCACTAATGAGAAGTTATTGGAACTGGAAGAGAAATGCAAAGCTGAAGGAGAGGCAAGAGAAAGAGAAACTGCAGGAGAAGAAAAAGAACCCCAAAGAAGTGAAGGGGTTTAGCAGAAGCTTTTGCAGAACTCAACAAATTCCTTTAAAAGTTCTGATAAAAATTTTCATTTTATATTTACTAAAAATAAAATAAAATAAAATAAAAACATGGACTCCAAAAGCGAAAGGTTTTTATTAATAGAGAAGAATGTTCATGGTGCATGATCTGCTTATAAGCAAATCTATGATGAAAAAAAGCAAACAACCACCATGAAAATATTTCTGGAAAGAAGGAGACCTCTTCAAGAACCTCAGGCAGGTCCTTCAGGAGATATTTCTGAGGAAGACATTGTTACTAGGAAATGACAGCTGCGAGCATGTTATTGCCATTGAAAAGCTTGTATGAAGGTGGAAGAAAGTGACATTGAGATCTTGACCCTCTGTAGGCCTAGGATAAGGTATGCATCTTGGTTTTTAATGAAAAAGTTAAAAGAGTAAAAAAAATTTTTTTTTAAATCTTATGAAATAAAGATATAAAGAAAGAAAACATTTTTATACAACTATATGATGTGTTTGTGTTTTAAAAGTCAGAATGTTAAAAATTTGAAAAGTTTATGAAGTAAAATGGTTACAGTAAACTAAGGTTAATTTATTCTTGAAGAAAGAAATCTCTCTATATACTTTTAAATTTAGTGTAGCCCAAGTGTGCAGTGTTTATAAAGTCTGCAATCGTTTAGAATAATATCCCAGGCCTTCCCATTTACTCATCACTCACTCGCTGACTCACCCAGAGCAATGTCCTGTCCTGCAAGCTGCATTCATGGTAAGTGTCCTATACAGGTGTACCATTCTTTATCTTTTATACCATATTTTTACTCCACCTTTTTAATGTTTAGTTATGTTTAGAGGTTATACAAATACTTATTGTGTTATAATTGCCTGCAGTGTTCAGTATAGTGACATTCTGTACAGCCTAGGACAATAGGCTGTACCATAGAGCCTGGGTGTGTAGAGGGCTAGACCATCCAGGTTTGTGTCAGTGCACTCTATGATTTCCACACAGTGATGAAATTGCCCAAGGATGCATTTCTTAGGATGTATCCTCCTGGTTAAGTGATGCATGACTGTATTTATCTTTTTTTTCCTGACTATAACCATCATATGTTTTTATCTATAGAGAAGATAAAAATATACAGAGACACAGGGAAGAAATCAAAACCTTTGCAACTGAACTTTGTAGATCAAGGGCAAGCAAACCTTTTCTGTCAAGGGTCAGGAAGTCACTATTTTAGGTTTGTATGCCATATGATCTCTGTTTTAACTCCCCAGTTCTGTTGTGGTATTTCAAAAGAAGGTACACAAATGTGCATGACTGTGTTCCAGTAAACGTTTACAAAAACAAGCCTATTTCTATTATAAATAACTGATGAATAAATTTAAACATATATTTGGTTTTGATTTCTGCAAATTCCATAATATAGATGAAAAGTACCAATATGAGTTCCCTCAGTGAACACTCAGAACTGGGATAAAAAGGGGAGAGGCAGGCCAAGTACTCATGGGGGTGTCATAAAGGGCTGGGCTCCCTTTACGCAGAGGCTAGCAAGACACTAACCCTGTCCTGCTATCCTCTCCTGTGCCTTGGCCCAGCCATCTGTCAGCACTGAGGACAGCTCCCCAGGGCCAGGGGCATCCTGGTTGCAGGGTACCTGCATGATTGGCCAAGATGGGGTTGGGTTATCTAGTACAGGGATGGGGTTGGGTTCTGTAGGACAGGGATATCCAGTCAGTGGGTCTGCCACATGGTCACCATAGCAGAGAGCATGTTGGGAGGTGGTCTTTCCCCCACCATCATGATTGGCAGTAAACCAATCAGATGGTATGGAGCTTGATCTAGGTAGGATTCTGAGATCAACATGGCTGGGGCGCTTCCCCCAGTAACCCTTACTTCTTTCCAGTCTTTGCTCAAATGCCGCCTTCTCGGTAACGTTACTCTTAACCATTCTACTAAAATAGCCACATACCTCTGCTTTCTTCCCTGAAAATTAAAACAACTTCTCATCACTCTTACCAAATGTGACATCCTAGCTACTTAATTATTTGCTTGCTTATTATCTATGTCCCCTCATCAGAACATCAGCTCCATGAAAGCAGGGATTTTTGTCTGGCTTTTCACTGTCGGGTACAAACTAAGCACTCAATAAACACTCTTTAGATGAAGGAATGAATGGGCCATACTGCCAACTTGTTTACCAGATTCCTACTTTCTGGAACTGGTATCCAGAAAAACAAAGGAAATTTATACTTCTACCAGCGAGTACGAACATGTTCTTCTTACTACACATTCATAAGCATTATGTTATGTTCTACAGCATTCTTTTGGGGTCAATTTACTTTAAATTGCTTTTCTTAGATTACTGTACATGTATTTTCTTTAAATTGTTTCTTCATGTTCATTGCCCATTTTGAACAAACTAATTTAAACACTGAAAGGTTGATTTTTGATCTCCTTACACCCCTCAGTCTGTCTAATGGGCTCTGCATTCGATTGGTTGAGAGCAAGAACACAGGTGTTCAGCTGCTGTGTGTGTATGTGGGGGTGGGGTGGGAAGGTGGAGTTCATTCTCCTCAGCTTAGAAAGTTCACTTTAGATCTGGCTATAAAGGTTATGAATATTTTGGTTAACTTTGTGTATACGTATTAAAAAGGGTGGGATTTGGGCAATTTTCCAGATCTTTCAAATACTCAAACTACACTGGCTTTCATTTTTTTACTCATGGGGTGCCTCTTAATGATCTGGGCAGAATTGCCACTTCCCTTTGTGACTATTGACTGATGCCACATGCATGTGCTAACACAACCATTATAGAATATGTTGAAAAAAATAAAATGGGTTGTTTAAGTGATCGGTCTTTATTTAAGCATATTCCAGTTTAAAACATGAATACTATTTACATCAATAAATTCATTCAGTTATTTCTCAAATACAGTCTCAATTTCTATCTGAATACTCATTGCCAAACAGGGGGTGTATGTAAAACAACCATTTACAAGGTATATATATATTTTTCACAATTATATATTTTTTTTCTCATTTTTAAAAATTTATTTTTGTTACAGATGTGTCTCCTTTCCCCCCCCCCAGACACCCTCCTCCTGATCCCACCCCCGCCAGCATTGTTGTCTGTCCATTTGTTACGCATACATGCATGTAAGTTCTTTGGTTTTTCTCATCCCTCCCCGCTGCCCACCTCCTCTGAGGTGTGTCAATCTGAATCGTACTCCTTTCTATGTCTCTGGGTCTATTTTGTTCATCAGCTCATTTTGTTCATTATATTCCACCAATAAGTGCGATCATGTGGTATTTGTCTTTCTCTGACTGGCTTATTTAGCTTAGCATAATACTCTCCAGGTCCCTTCATGTCGTCTCAAAGGATAAGAGATCTTTCTTTCTTACAGCTGCATAGTACTCCATTGTGTATATGTACCACAGCTTTTTTATCCATTCATCTACTGATGGACACTTGGGCTGCTTCCAGATCTTAGCTATTGTAAATAGTGCTGCTATGAACATGGGGGTACATATATTCTTTCTGGTTGGTGTTTCAGGCTTCTTAGGGTATATTCCTAGAAGTGGGATCACTGGGTCAAATAGCAGTTCAATTTTTAATTTTTTGAGGAAACACCATATTGTTTTCCATAGTGGCTGCACCATTCTGCATTCCCACCAGCAGTGTACTAGAGTCCCCTTTTCTCCACACCCTCGCCAACACTTGTTGTTTGATGATTTGTTGATGGAGGCCATTCTGACAGATGTGAAGCGATACCTCATCATTATTTTAATTTGCATCTCTCTGATAATTAGTGAGGTTGAACATTTTTTCATATGTCTTTTGGCTATTTGCATGTCCTGTCTGGAGAGGTGTCTATTTAGGTCCTCTGCCTATTTTTTAATTGGGTTCTTTGTCTTCCTTTTGTTGAGCTGTATGAGTACTCTATATATTTTGGAAATTAACCCCTTATCTGATGTATTGTTGGCGGTTATGCTCTCCCATATAGTGGGTTCCCTTTCCATTTTGATGATTGTTTCTTTTGCTGTGCAGAAGCTTTTTAGTTTGATGCAGTCCCATGTGTTCATTTTTTCCTTTGTTTCTCTTGCCTTAGGCGTTGTATCAGTGAAAATTCTGCTACGTGTGATGTCTGAAATTTTGTTGCCTACATTTCTTCTAGGATTTTTATGGATTTACGAGTCGTATTTAAGTTTTTTATCCATTTTGAGTTTATTCTTGTGGATTGTGTAAATTGGTGGTCTAGTTTCCTTTTTTTGCATGTAGCTGTCCAATTTTCCCAACACCTTTATTAAAGAGGCTGTCTTTACTCCATTGTATGCTCTTGCCACCTTTGTCAAATATTAATTGAGCATAATGTCTTGGGTCAATTTCTGGGCTCTCTGTTCTGTTACATTGATCTTTGTGCCTGTTCTTGTGCCAGTACCAGGCTGTTTTGATTACAATGGCTTTGTAGTATGACCTGATATCCAGTATTGTGATCCCTCCTATTTTGTTCTTCTTCTTCAAGATTGCTGTGGCTATTCAGGGTCTTTTTTAGTTCCATATAAACTTTTGAAGTATTTGTTCTAGTTCTGTGAAATATGTCATTGGTATTTTATTGGGGATTACATTGAATGTACAGATTGCTTTTGGTAGTATGGACATTTTAATGATGTTAATTCTTCCAATCCAGGAGCAAGGCATATGCTTCCACTTTTTTATATCTTTCTGTATTTCTTTTTTCAATGTCCTGTAGTTTTCTGCAAACAGGTCCTTTACTTCTTACAAGGTATATTTTAAGGGCATGATTTCAATAGCATCACCCTATCAGGGATCTGTCTGGATCAACATTAAGAACTCTAATGGTGAATGTTTCTACTTATCTGTTCATGTCACTGTATCTTAACAAAATACACTATTGGAGAATAGGGGCATGGAGTGGATGGGAATGGGAGCAAGTACTTATGTGGGTTTGCATATTTTAATCCCCAAAGTCTGCTTTATTTGCAGGCAAATCTCTTTTCCTTCCTTTGCTAATAGACATTTTCCTATAACAGAGACCTGTAATTGAAGCTTGCAAATAGCATTATAAAAGAAATAAATATTTTTATTGTAATCGCAATTATCAAATCTCTGTAACTCAGACAGCTATTTTTATAATAGTCCATTCACTCATCCATGCTTAAATTTCCATGCCTGTTGAATTTTCCCTTAAAGATAAACAAAAAGTCTCTTTGCTTATAAATGATAATTATCTTGTAACTAATTAAAATAATTTCTATTCTATGTCCTAGAATGTTAGTTGTTTCTTTCTTATTCTTTTTACATATCAGGAGATGCTTTTGGTCAAGCACTAATGTGTTTTTCTTTGTTTAACCACAAAATATTCATTGGGAAAGCTATTTCTAACCTGAGCATTACTACTGAAGTGACTTGTACACATGCCAGTTTTCCTGCATGTTTTGACAAATGACACATTTCCTTTGGTGCTTCCTTGTGGGTAACAGTGTGTGAGGATGTGGTGTTGGAAAAATTTATTACAGTTATTTTGTAGTTGATATTAAAAAATGTGATGTATTATACCAGGTGTCTGACCTTTAAAGATCTTAGGACCTAATTCATTACAACATAAAATTTACATATTATTCAACTTTGCTGCAGATCTTTTATGAACAAGTCATGGTGTGTATGCATATCAGGAGGGAAAGGAAAGTCAAAGCTCATGCAAGGAACTGAGCTCCGGACGCCAAGCACGGGTCTATTTGTGGTGCTTCTGTGGATTTAAGTGAGAGAGAGGCAACCACCTAATAATTAAACTGAGGAGGAAAAAAGCATGGAGTACAAAGTGGAAATTTTGTGAAATAGCGAAGCACATCTTTTTATATTCCTAACCTGGGCTGCCCTAATCTGTGGAGCAGTGAAAACCACACGTAAGAGAGACTGAGGAAAGACAGCTTTAGAAAGTATTTTTAAGTAGTTAAGTCTGTGATACAGCAACAAAATAATACTTACACAATGATGACTCATGTCTGATATAACAATTCAAGATGAGATGTTAAAATGAAAATTATTATGAAATACCTTAGAGAGGAATTAAATGTATTTGAAATAGTGTATATCTAACAGTTTTTACAAGAACCAAAATTTGTTGCACATTGTAGCAAATCAGAGCTGAATATTAAAAGATTATGTGTTATTAGAAATCAGATAATGCTACTTTAATTCTTTAAAATATATTCAATATTTTATTTTCAATAACTGCTAGAATATCCCTTCCCTCTTAATTTACTTTCACCTTATTTCGGTTTTGCATAAAATAAATGTCCATTAAATCAGAAAGACCTACTTTTTAAAATGCATATATTTACATGATGGCAACAGGAATATTCATTTGTAAGGTCCTGGTCCACAATGATTTCATATCACTCAAGGATCCACAAAGCTCTGATTGAGAATCATATCTTTCCCTGAGGAGACCATGATATTATGTCAGAAAAATAAGTCTAAATCTTTCTTTTTATTGAGACTATAAAATAATTTTAGTTAATACAGATGGATTATTAATATCAATATAATCCAAACACTATTTAAAGATTCAGTTTGCTATCAAAGGTAATGTTTCCTTATTCTGCAGTTTAATTAGCAAGGAGGAAACATTTTATCTGAAATACTGATTTTCTAAATTAATTTGCTGGAAGGTATAGAAATATGCTTGAAGTTTTTTTTTTTTAGTTTTAATAATTTTTAATAAATGTGTGGAGGCAATTGAAACAGGACAAATTTTAAAAAGCTGTAATTATCAGCAGAGTGAGTTGCTTCTAGCAAATGCAAACCACTTGCTCGGATTAATGGCACAGTAAGAGGAAGTGCTGTGTATTCGCAGTAGAGGGCGCTGTCTTCCAGTTCTACCACCTACTAAAATAGAAGGTCACTCAGTCTATTGATAAATCACACTGCCGTGATTCCTAACTGACAGCTCAAACTAACATCAAGCTGGATGAGGGAGAACAAAAGGCCATCAAGCAGCCATTTTCTTGACACTTTTATTCAATCACCAGCAGATTGCTTACGACAGCAATAGCAGCTGTTTTGTCTTCATCTTTCCACATTTGATAAAAGGTGTCAACTCAAATTTTTGTAAATAATTCACTTACCCCTACTGCACACACCAGCACTGTTCAGCATATGTATTTTGTGTGAGCAGATCACTGAGGCAGGTCAGAGCTCAATGACATCAACTGAAGGTCATCTGGGATCTAAAAGGAAGCTTCAGGAAAGCTATACAGTTCCTCAAGGTCAGAGATAAGAACTACGTGTAGATATTTGTGATGGGAACGAAAGGTTAAACAATAGGGAGAAAAAGTATGAAAATGCTTCCTTTAATATACGAGTGCTGTTCTTTGTTTAAGAAACCTCATTCATAGCTCCTTGGTCAATTATCAATGTAGGGTGTTTGTAAACCCACCTAAGAGATTAAACATCTAAATTGTTCTTTCAAAAGTTTGAAAAAATATTATTTGTAGCATGCTATTCATCATGACTGAACAGCAGCCAGACCTGCAATTCGTTTCTATGTTCTTTTTAAAAGAATCATAAAAAGAGTGTCAAAAATTAATACAGTTAGATAGAATTTCATTTATCTCATTCATTTAAAATTCTACCCTGAAATGCATTTAGGCTTGAGAGCTGGAAAAAAAAAAAATAGAGAAAGAAGATGTTTTATATCATAAGAGCTTCATTTGCTTTAAGGGCTTAGAGAAACTAATAGAGAAATCCTTGAATTATTGCAATAAGATACTCTATCTGGTGTTGGCAGTTGCTAAAAGTGCTGAGATTAAAAGTGATACATCCTTCAATGCTGGGTTGTTTTTTCAGTTACATTACTCACAAAATAAATCTAAACAACAAATAGTCACTATTTGGTTTATATTTTCTAATAGGAAAAGTCCATGTGCTTTTGAGACCCTTCTTAGCTCCAATGCAGGGGGATTTATTACCTGTAATTGATGTGCACGAAGATCAAAGAGCAGCTTCCTTACATTTTCTCCTATTCTTCTTATCTCAGACCTGGGGGGAGGGGGACAATAATTCTTGCAGTACCTTTGGAATAGGTGTGGAAGAATGAAATGAACCTGGGTAAGGTACCTCCACAGTATTACAGGGCATTAACACATTTTTTTTTTTTTTGGAATCCAAACAGGTAATTCAATTTCTGGTTAAAAGTTAATTCCCACAAGAAGAATGAATATTTTCACAATTTAAACACTAATAATGTGGGGGACAAACTAAGATTTGGAATCATGTTTAAGTCTCATGAGTTTAAAAGCGTGAGGTTACCTTCTCAGGTTCTCTCTGGGATGTCACACATTTGCACATTCTGCCAGTTAGCACGTGTCATTTTATATTGTAACTTGTCTTCCTATGTACATGTTTTTGGTTTGTTTTCTCAACTGGATTGTGGGACTGCAAGGGCATCTCTTAATAATTTCATAACATTGATACATTTACATTTTTATTAAGCAAACAAAGCACTTGCATACCTTATTTGATCTTCATAATTATCCTGGGAGGTGGTCAGATCAGAGATTATTATCTCCCTATTGTAGATGAGGAAACACGTTCAGAAGTGCACAGGATCACTCTACAGGTCTGTTGGCAGAGGCAGTGCTCGAACCCGGGGCATCTGGCGTGCATCCGGTGCTCTTTGACATAACCTTCACGTAGGCACATAAACAAATGGGCGCCAAGCTTGGGGTCTCAACACCGAGCACAGTGCCGGCACGGAGCGGACATTCAATATCCTGTTAAATAAGTAAACGATAACCACATGCTTCTAACCCACAGATATGTAAAAGGCACTCGAAAGTGTTTGAAATTTTTATTGACAACAATGATTTGGGCAGGAGATCAATTCCAGAGTAAGTGCGTCTTGTGGGCAAGAAAACAAAGAGAAACGCAATGTCTTCGGTCTGTAGGCGGGGATTGGACGTGTTTGCATGATAAAATGTCTTTGACGGTAAAATGCAGATAATAATCACAGCTTTATTATCTTATCTGATTGTTGTGCGGATCAAAAGGCATGCTGTGTGTGGAAAGCGTTTTGTGGGCTGGGAAGGGCCATCTATGCACGGGGCGGGCTTTGCTGTGATGACACGCGTGATCACACTGCCGAGGGAGGGCCACAGTGAATTCAGAAGTGAGAGGAAGCCCCACCTGGAGGGGTGTTTGAAAGCACGCTAGGAAAAGGCATTTCAAGAAGACAGGGAAATCTAAGCCCAAAGCCAGAGGTAGAAATGGATAAGACATGTTTAAAAGAGAATGAGTACAGCTTGATAGGAGTGTTTACAGATGGGAGCAAAAGGATCTTTGGAAAGATAGGTTAGGGTGTACTTGGGGTGCCTTGGTACCAATGAGAGAGTATGATCTCAGATGGAAATGTCACACTTATTTGAGAATGGCGAGAACTTTCCCTTTAGCTAATCGCATACGAAGAAATCAGAGAAGACTGTAAGGGAGCTAACCAAATTCCTCAAGAGAAAAATGACTCCCATTCACAAAGGGGAACGTGTAATTATTGTGAGAGAAAAGGCTCTCCAGATATTGCACAATAACAACAATACCTTACTTTATTGGATGCATGGCATATCTCGCTTTATTCTAAGTAAATTATTTACCTGGACTCATTTAACCTTCACAGTGGAGGAAACTGTTAGCACTGGACAATGAGATAACTGATACCTGGAAAGGTTAAATAACTTACCCCTGGTCATGTCCCTGGAAAACTGCAGAGCTGGATTCAACCTCAGGCAATCTGTCTGCAGAGTCTGGCTCCAACACGGTCATGGTCCTGATTTATTGTGAAGTCCAAAAGCACATCAAAAAGTGGTGATATTAGGTGTGCTCACTTTGTGAAAATTCAGTGATTTATGCATTTTTGTGTGTCACTTCAATAATGAATTAAGTTAGTGATATAATAAAGGAAAGTAAGTATTCTATGTGCTTGTAGAAGAAGAGATTGGAAAGTTATGGATAAACTGTTAACCTGATTATCTTTCGTTATAAGGACTATTGATAATCTAAATTTTCTGTATTTTTGCTATCTCTCCACATTTTTGATAATTATCCTATAAAACTTTTGTAATAAGAACTATTGTTTTAAGCAAATAAAGGAAATTTTTGATGAGGAAGAAATGAAACTAACATTGATTTAACAATTACTGTATTATTATATTTATTACTTATCTAATTACCAAAATAATCATTCAAAGAGTCCTTGTACTGTTTGTTGCCATTTGAGCATAATATGAATTTCAAAACAGTAAATAACTGGCCTAAGTCACATATAGCACTTAGCACATAATTAAAAGAGACAGAATTTGAATCCAGGACTGATTCTAAAACTCTGGGAAAAAATTAAGGAGAGAATTCAGGGATGGAGAAAGAATTCTAGCAGGTAAGTTGATGTAGTAAGACAATTAAGAGTCAGAAGAAATCATCTTGAAAAATTGCTACACAGGAAGAAAGTAAAAAATAAGATTTCTATTATGCAAAGTCATAGTTTGAAGTTTAATTAGCAGCCTATAGATTCTTTAGTAAAGCTTATTTGGAAGAGCTTATAGCTCATTTTTTTTGATTTATCACTGGATATCTTTTCCAAACAAAACTGAGTAAATCATCAGATTTTGTGTATGACCCTGGGAAGTCAGATTCAAAGGTATTATTTATTCTATATAAAGTTTTTTGTTTGTTTTTGTTTTCATTTTGTTTTGTTTTACGCAGTATCCCCACAACATTCCCTGCTCCCCACCCTTTTTCCTAGCAAAGCTGTCCCATTTTTCTGAACATTTTACAGAACTAATGATATTGGACAGGAAGCAATTTGTTGAAGCAGTTAAAAATTTTAAGTGTTTTCTGCAGAACTGGACAGAGAAGTTAAGAAATGGACTCTGGTGCACAGACTAGGAAGGGGAAACCATTAATTTCTCTAGTTTTAAAACAGACAAAAACAGAAACTCTTGGCATGTGACCTTGGCTAAATTACTTGAACTTGCTCCTGTGTGAACCAAGTGTAAAGTGGCATAAAAAGACCGCCACCGGACACTGTTGGCACTGTGTCTGACTTGAGGTGCTTTGGATAAATAAGTTATGTCTTTATTAGCTCAGGCTGGGACAAAAAGGTAAATGCATTTCTCTGCAAAAGGTGTTTTAAAGGTTCATCCTGTTTTTCTCGCACTATTTTTCTCTGCTATTCAGGTGGCCATTTCCCCATTTATTGCTGAGTTCTTAGGAGCTTGTGTAGCTGGCTATAACAACTCTAACAACAGACACTGATATTTTTATTTCAGTAGATAAGGGCATAGAAGAAAAAAAATCTGTTTTTTAAATAGTAACTTAGATGGTGTGTGTGTGTGTGTGTTGGAAAACAAGTAGCTCTGCCAATGTCTGATGTGGCATTGTGTTTTCTGTCTATTTTTATATATACCAGTATTTGTTGTCTCCTTACTGGTATCTCCGAAATGACTGATTCTGGGAAAACACAGGGCAAATCCAGGAAAATGAAAGTTATAAGGTTGATGTTAACTCCTAGAGGATTCCAGAATGTATTCTTAAAAAAATGGTTTTTGGTAATTCTTAGAAATCAACAGGACTATCTAAGAGTTAATCATATCAAACAAATGTTGTTTGAGCAAAACATGTGAGAGTTCCCAATATTCAAATATTCCCTCCTTAATGAGACTTTACTGATCACCCTATCTAAAATTTTAACCTTTCTTAACATTTTGTATTCTCCACACCTGCTTTGCTTTTCTCCTTAGCATTTACTGTCATCTAATACACTATTTTATTACTATTTTGTGCATTCCACTAGAATGTAAGCGCCATAGAAAAGGTTCCCCACCCCCTTCCTCTACCCGATTCTTTTACTTGCTGTATTTTCAGCACCTAGAACAGTCCATGGCATATACTTAATGCTAAAAGATGAAGTATCTTTGTGAAGATATTGAAATACAGACTGAATATTAATACTGTTATTTGGATTGAACCATCAGAACCAATGTCTTGATGATAAGCTCAAGGAAGGTCTCAGGCAAACTAAGTACCTTAGGGCTCTGACTATTCTCAACAAATACTGGTTGAAAATATAGAAGGTAGGCTTAGGAAATTTTTTGATGAACCTAAGCTAGGAAGAATTTGACTTGATTTTGCAAGAAAGCTAAGAATATACGTACCCCTATGTTCACTGCAGTGTTAATTATAATAGACAGGATTTGGAAGCAGCCCAAGTGCCTATCAGCAGATCAGTGGATAAAAATGCTGTGGTGCCTTGGCCAGTTTGGCTCAGCAGTTAAAGTGTTGGCCCCCGGCCCAAAGGGTCTTGGGTTCAATTCCTGGTCAGGGGCATGTGCCTGGGTTGCAGGTTCTACTGTTAGGGTCGTGTAAGAGGCATCGATGTTTTCTCTCTCTCTCTCTCTCTCTCTCTGTCCCTCCTTCCCTCCTTCCCTTCCACTCTATCTAAAAAATCAATAGAGAAATATCCTCAAGTGAGGATTAACAAAACAAAACAAAAAAAGCTGTGGTACATTTGTACAATGGAATACTATGCAGCTATAAAAAAGAAGGATCTCTTACTCCTTGAGATGGCATGGAGGGACCTGGAGAGTATTATGCTAAGTGAAATAAGCCAGTTAGGGAAAGATAAATACCATCTGATCTCACTTACATGTGGGATCTAATGAATAAAATGAACTATCGAGCAAAATAGAGGCAGAATCATAGACAGAGGGCAGGCTGACAACTGTCGGGGCAGGGAGGGTGTTGGGGGACTGGAAGGATTGAGAAAAAAGAAAAAACAAATGTTATGACATATTCCCTAAGAAGAGATAAATACTTTTACTTTCTTAAAAAAAGATATATTACAAGCTATAATCTTACTTATTTCATTGGCAAAGCTGTAGAGCAGTGAATAATTTATTTAGTTTTCGTATCCCTGAGTTTTTCTTTTTCATATTAGATTCAACTAGATGGTGCTGAGATTACTTGGTCTTCTGAAGCTAAGGGACTGTGAAATTGGCAAAGTGGAAGTTGTGGCTGATAAAGAGTGGTGGCAAAGGAAGCAGAGGTGGCAGTTGTGGGAGCTGAAGGGACAGGGGTCATAGAGGCAGCATTCAGTGCAGTCAGGGGCCAATAGTGGTTGAAGTGATGGTTGTGGCTAGCACGCTGAGATGGAGCCACAGACAGAGGACGTACAAGAGGAAGAGAAAGAGAGGGCAATGGAGATGTCTCTTGCCGACTCTCTGTGCTCTTGAAATAGTTCCTCTCCTTTTTAAATCATTTCTGCATTGATAGAAACATTCATTATCCCTGGGGAATAAAGCAAAACAAAAACAAAACAAAAACCCAACATTTTGAATAAAGGTAGGGATGGGCTCCCACTAGCAAACGGAAACTATTGCTGTCAGGAAAGTTTTGTGCCAGGGCTTCCAAAGTTTCATAGGAAAACACCTCCACCGAGTGAGCTGTCAGCTCTATATATGATAAAGAATCACCTCTCAGGTGGAACGCCCTCAGATTCTATTAAGGTAGCCATTGTATCGATTGTGAAGACCAGTGGTCCTTAAATTTTAGTGTGCATCAGAATCACATGAATGGCTTGTGAAACGCATTGTTTTGGGCTCCAGCCTTAGAGCTTCTGATCCAGGAAGGTCTGGCAAAAGACCCAAGAATGTGCATTTCTAACAAGTTCTCGGTTGATGTGGATGACGCATGCGGAGGCCACACTTTGAGAACCATTGTGTAGGTTTTGTTTTGTACTGGGGCGCCTTGGCATGGGTGAGCAGAAGATGAAATCTGAAAGCTGCCTTGGCTGGAGTCACACAAAGGACAGCCCTGCAGCCCTCCTTTGAGGATTTAAGACTGTTGTGTTGAAGTATGGAAAACGATACTACACTCACTGCTGATGTGCCCTGCTATCGCTTTGCAGATGGGAAAAATAGGCTCGATGAGGAAACATGGGGTGTCATAGGCCTTGGTTGACGTTGTCTTTGGTAACTCCCCTACCATTTCTCAGTGAAGAGAAAGAGGAGAAGGCCATTGGGTCTCAAGTCAGGAGACTTGGATTCTAGACTGTGTGTTGACTCAAACTGGTTGTATCACCTTGACCAAGTCGATCTCCTGGGTTCTTTTTCCTCACCTGTAAGTTGAGAATCCCAGTCTAGATGATGTTTAAGATCGCTTCCAGCTCTAAAATCCAATTTGTAGGATATTATGTCAAAGCTGGCGTTTATATCACAATGGCAAATTGACCAGTTTATCTTGGTGTCAATTGAATTTCTCTGGAGAGTTCTTTTTTGGTGAAGAAAGGTCTTAGTGACCCACATTTTCTCTAAAATTCAGTGTGAGGTCTCCGGTAGTACCTGACACACAGTATTTAATAGTTTTCTCTTCTTTCCCCTTCTTGTCTTTACCTCTAATGTTAATGATTCCTTGACAAAATTTGAGTAGTTTGTTTTTAGATCAGATTAGAAATTCTGTCATTTTATAAAAATGTAGTAAAAACTTAGACCCATTCTTTGGTACTTATACTCCCATCACATGCTCTTGTTGTTTATGTGTTTTGCCACCAGATAGCAGAATTACTCTTGTTATAATCTTTTCATGACTTAGATGGGTTTACTTTTTGGAAACTTTTTGTTAGAGAAATATGGGAGAGTAAGTCCTCTTATCCGAGGATAATTGGTACTGAAGATTAAACTTTGTCCGAGTAAATTCAGTTAAAAATGCTGGCCAAAATGGGATGAGAAAAAATGGCTTAAGTGGGCTTTATCTTGAAAAATAAAATTAAGAGTTATAAAAATATGTTTAATTGCTCTTATATTTAACCAAATTCAGGTTTTAGTTTCAACTATGTGCCAAAAAAAAAAAAAAGAATCATTCTTTTTTTCTTTTGGGCAGAATCCAACTTGCATTCTGCTAGTTCAGCTCTGTCTCCTGGAAGAAGAGTTGCTGCCTTGGCTTGTTAGCATAGTTCAGTCATAAAAGAAATCATTTTTGTAAAATTATTCAATGACTTTATCAGTTTTTGCAAGGTCATTTCTTAATTCTTTGACATGATTCAATCTCTTTGCAAACACGTATTGTGTCATTACCCTTGTTGATATTGCTCTTCTTCGAGTGTTGACTAGTTTAATTCTTTCTGCTTTTTTTTGGTTATTGGTTTTGCATGTCCTATGAACAGTCTTATGACAGCACTTTCTTTGCCTTTATTGAATCCTAGATTTTCGGTAAGATTTGCAATTTCATTTCGTTGTTGTTACAAAAGTATGTTCACCTGAAATATGGGGCTAGACATTTGTGTTGAGAAAAAACAATCAGCCTAAAATCAGTGTGTGTGTGTGTGTGTGTGTGTGTGTGTGTGTGTGTGTATGTATGTATGTATATGTATTGAAAGAAATATACAGGCTTTCAACATTTCTTTGTTTCATAGTTTTTAAAATGTTTTTATTGATTGTTTTTTAGAGAGAAAGAGGAAGAGAGAGAGAGATTGAGAGAGAGAGAGAGAGAGAGAGAGAGAGAGAGAGAGATAGAGAAATGTGTTGTTCCACTTATTTATGCATTTATTGCTTGATTCTTATATGTGCCCTGACCAGGGAGGGATTTTTAAATAAGGGTTGGTTTTGTAAGAGGTCAGTTCATTGGGAAATTTTTTGTAGTATGATATATTTTCTTTCTATGAAACAAATCTCAACACTGTCAGGATTCTAATCCTGGTTCTGTTTCATACTACTATGTTATCTTGGACAATTTACTTAATATTTCAATGCCTTTTTTCTTCACCTGTTAAATGGGGATAACAGTGACATTTATTTTACTGGTTTTTATGAAGACTGCATAAGATAATTTACCTAGCACATATGGAATAATTACTAAATGTTAGCTTTTCTTGATATTAAGAGGAAAATATCCCTGATTATGATTAAAGGGTTAATGAATTGGGCAGAGAAGGAGGGAAAAAGCATGAAGTGGAGAAAGATGTAGGGTTTGAATTTATCTCTAGTCTCCAATCAAATAAGTCAAGAAAGCTGGTGAAGCCAACGTTTTTCTTTCTTTATGAAATACTTATACAGTGCCATTTACTGTGTGCCTGATTCTTTCCAAGAACTCAACAAATGTGAACTCATTTAATTCTCATATCAACCCTAGAAGATAGATATTATTATCTCCATTTTATAGCTGAGGAAATCCAGACACAGAGAGGTTATGTAACTTTCCCAAGGTCACACAGCTTGTAAGTGGCACAACTGGGATTCAAATGCATGGAAATCTGGCTGCAGAGTCGGTGGTCTTAAGTTTGTGGTGCTTTTCAATTATAGGGAGCAGCACAAAAGAGGCCAGGCTGAGGTGGTACATGTTCCTGAATATAGATATTTAATTTATGTGCTGTGTTTTGAGGATTTGACTATTCCTTCCTTCTAAACTTGAAGGTTTGAAGCAGTCCTGTCTTCTGTGTCTATTTTGTCTTATATTCTCTCCTCTATCAGGCTTATTCCAGGATGGGAAAGAGATTCCATGAGAATTAACTGCCAGCTGCTGGAGAGTCACTTCACCAGGACGTGACGCCTTCCTGGGCTTTCTGACGTCTCATGCTCCTGTGTGTGTGTGTGTGTGTGTGTGTGTGTGAGGATCACTACATCAGGTTGCGCTTGCTCTTCAGCAATAGGATTCTTATTGCTAACTTAAAGATTATGGGATGAGTGAGAGCAAACTAGGTTTTACCTCTAATTCTCTCCTTACACAGGAAAACACACCATGCTCATAAATCTGCCATACTAAACTATATCCACACAAGGCCAAGCATGATGCTTGCAAATCTAATTCAATTGAATTTTACTTTTGTGCCTTTTGGGGGGCATAGTTTAGGCTCAAAAAGTACAGTGTGCAGCTCTGAAATGCTGTCCCGTGGATCAGCATGGCAGGTAATTGCCCATTTTAGCTCAAAGATTATGATTTATAAGAAACTTAGTTGAGCTCTCAGATGCTCAGCCACATAAAACCACAATCATCGTGAGCAGGCTGGTCAACACATGCAGAGATGCTCGGTATTTGGAATTATGTGTTTTTATTTGGTTTTGTTTGTATGGCAGCTGAAGCAGCTCTCTTTGATCCAACAAAGATAGGGTGGATTTTTATTAAAAATTTAACACATGTCTCATAGCAATGTTTACTTTAATGTGGTAAATCAAGAGATTCTTCTTTTTCTGAATGAGATATGTTGGCAAGATAAACTCAATGCTATAAGATAAATATTAACTTTGTAATGAAAACTACAGAACGCCGCTCTGGTACACGGTGTCTGTGCTTCTCCCAGGAGGTGGAGACCATCCTTGATTCTTGCTCTACCTTGTCTGAGAGGTGATGGTTTGATTTTAATCCTTAATTATATGTCCTAGCTTTATAGTGACATCTCATCCTGTGCGTTCTTCAACTTCTAATTTTAAAAACATTGAATATGTTTGCTCATGCAAAAGACTAGCTGATTCGAGAGTTACAAAAGCACAACCTGGCACTTTTACGTGCAAGCGTCCATGGAGGAAATGCAAACTTCAGTAGGCTAAACTCATTAGTGAAAAGGAGATTTGGAAAGTTTTGAAGTTAAAAAAAAATCTTGTAGTAACTCTGGTGAACACAACCCAAAATCCAATTAGGAAATGTTTGAGTGAAGTTCAAAGGTCACCTGCTATAGTTTTGATGAAGTCACTGCTCCAGAAAGAACTGAGATAGACTACTTTTCGCCACAGTGATTGTCCATGTCTGGGTACCTTCCCACAGTGGCTCCGGTCATGAATCCTGTAAGTGACCTATTAATAACAGCAATATGAATGAAATGTGCTGCCTAGAAAATGAGGTTGCCCGGCTCTCATAAAATATCATTTTCTTTTCATAATTTACAGGATGTGTTGTCCAAGGAGATGAAGTATTTCACTTTGGTCAGTTTGGACTCTGCTCAGGCCTCATACTATGTGGAATGTTTTTAATGGTTGAATGAGAAAACATGCTTTCCTGCAACTCAGCCCTTGTTTGATTACAAACATCAAGGCTACAAACACAGTTTCTCACTTGGTTTCTCTCTCAGGTAGTTACAAAGATGATCAGAGACCAAAATAAAGCAACCAAGCAGGTACGTGTTTATTGCGGGCTTTGTAACCTGTGAAAATTTCAGAATTAAAGATGTGGTTCGTGCTTTCAAGAAGCTGATAGTTGTGGAAGCAATAAGTGAATTCTCAGTGAAAATTATGTTAATCAACCAAGTCCATCAATTTTCTCATACTTAACATATGCAGGAAATCATACTTAGCAAGAAATAAGTTTTTTTCAATTTAAAAAATATATGTTTTTACTGATTTTTTAGAGAGGGAGATAGAAACATTGATGAGAGAGAACCATCCATTGGCTGCCTCCTGCACGCCCCCTACTGGGAATTGAGCCTGCAACCTGGGCACATGCCCTGACCGGGAATCAAACCAGGACCTCTCAGTCCATGGGATGAAGCTCAATCCACTGAGCCACACTGGCTGGGTGAGAAATAAATTTTTAATCTTCCCTTGAGGCTCATGCAGGTTGAGCTACTAGCAGGAAACTTGGGGTACAAAGAGTAGAGGTGAAATGCTCTGAGCATTTATAGTTTATCCAGTGTGTACAATAGAAGACAGCTTTTGTCTTTCATAAAATAACTTGTGTATTTTCAAAGCATATAGGTGCTTAAATTATATCCATTCTTTGAGATTTGCAAGGTGTTTCTATGAAACGTGAGTCATATAATCAAGTTTGTGAATAATCTGTGTAAAAGAATGTTGCAAAATTTCTATTTGACATCTTACATGTGCATGGACTTGGTGTCCTTTGACAAGTCCTGTGTCCTCTCTGTCCAGGCCATTTGCTTCTCCTTCTGTGGCAGGGAAAATATCAGCGTCTTTTTATGCATTTTCCATCCCGGGCCAGAAGAGTTATGACAAGAATGGTTGGTGTCTTAGTCAGGATAAGATTCAGGAGGACACTCTCACGCTGTACCTCTGCTGGATTTCCAGTGGGGACAGAGAGTGAGGAGAAGAGGACTTCCAGAGAAGGCTGCAGGTGGTGGCTGGAATGCTGGGAGGGAGCTGGGCACACTCACAGGGCGTGTGGAAGCTCCCCACGCTGCCAATTCTCCTTTATTGTGGTTTCTGTGTCTGTTTCTGCCTTCCCTACCATACCTGAGCTCTTCTTGGGAAAAACCTATTTGTCATTTTACAGGTAAAAGAAATGGTCTAATAGCAGCAAATTCAGACAGTTCAGATGAAATAGATTGCACTGCTTGAGCGAGAGACATCGGCTTTTCCCCACCTCTTTGCTTCTCCTCCCTCCAGCAGCGTGACCTTGGGCAAGTCTCTTAATCTGGATGAGCCTTACTTTCCACACTTGTAAAACAGGTCAAAACATACACTTCCTCATAGGGCTGCTGGGAATATTAAATTATCACTAAATAATGCATATGTATCTGCGCCTGGCATGTAATAAATACACTCTAAGTGGTGTCTATGATATTTCTTATTTATCCTTTCCATTTCTGAGTCTAGCACCATCCATGCTTATACTAGGCATTCAGTAATGGTGATTGAATAAAAAACAGCCAAGTTGAAGCCTATGGTTATGGTAAATGCCTAACAAGTACTTGCTGCATAAGCGAGAGGTTCTTGTCTCAGATCAAATGGTCCAGGGAACCACCAGGGAGTTACTCATCTCAGAGTTAGCTGAGAGATCCAGCCTGTGGGAGCTGCACTTCAAACAGGGGTTCTCAGGAAAAAGCAAATCAAAAGTGAATCTGAAGGAGAGGCAAAATGCATTGTTTCTTATTAGGCCTGCTGCTTGATTTTCATTAGGCATCCTGCCTGATTCTTATTAGGACTGCCCTGATTTCCTTTAGGCCCTGGTCATTTAGGGTCAGTGCTCATGTGCTATATAATGATGTCATTATTTGACTTTATTACATACATGATGTAGGTAATGATTCAAGGTTTATTCCCGAAAATAATCCTGAGCACCTAATGCTGATTGGTTTAATGATACAAAAACTAATTTGGAAAGAATGGAAGGTTTCCTGGGGCACAGCTGATGATGTGAACGTGAAAAGGCTTCACGTCCCACATTTAAAGACTGGAAACAACACGCAATTACGTGTTCTTCGATGAGGTGTTTTCTTTGAAATGGTAGAACTTGGAAACTTTCCATATGAGAAAGGTGGAAAAATTTAAGTAACTGTGCCAAGATCAGTTTTCCTTTTTTATTTCCTTTATTATTGTTATATTCATTCTTGGCTATAAACATATGCCTTCTCATTTTTTTCCCCCTCATTCTTTTAATATGAAAACCTAATGGGGAGACTGATGAGATTGGCCAAGTCTGTGAAATTAAAATGAACTTTGTAATTTTGTTTATCAGCTTGGGGTCAATGACATAGAAATTCTGTAAGTTATAAATGTAAATATGAACATGAGTTCCATGTGCTGAATTCATTCATGCAGAAGGCGGGCCCATTCCCACTCCCTGCCATCACCCACCTCCTACCAGTTAACAATTAGCTAGTTAAATAAGCCACCTTGGGGTTCTTTGTGTCGGTTTTTGCTTGGCACCCTGTGGTGCTTATCCAAGCTCTTTAAGAGAGATTTGTGCTTGGATCTGATCCTTGGGATACATTAAGAAAGGTGAGAAACTGGCCATTTCTTCCTTTTAATGCTTTTCCTTAGGATGGGACAGACCAGGAGAGACCATGAAATGACACCAGCCACTCACCATAGACATCATTTCAAGTACCAACTTTACTGACTTGAGTTTTTTAACTGGCTTTTATTAGGTGAGTAAACTACTGACTATTTCTATTATTTTGATTTTCTGAATGACCCTTATCTCACAATGCCTGATTTCTACCCACTCATTTATCCACTGCTTGCAGTAACATACTCTTGTCTGTCTTACTGGATGCTGTTTTATTCTCATCATTTCTTTGTTCTTGAATTTTTTTTTCTCATGGATATTTTCCCCATCAATGTTATTTTTACACTTGGAAAGGGCGACTGTAAATATGGTCTTTAAACACAAGGACGTGAGTTGTATCTTCTGTTCACTTCTTTTCTTCCCCCTTGGAGGCGCTGTCTGCATATTCTCCCTTCTGCCCTTTGCCAGGTGCCTAAATGGCCCATTCCCTAAACTTTATCAATTCCTTCTTAGATGTTTGTAAACTGGGCATGTTATCTCTACTTGTGGTTGTCAAAAAGCAGTTTTGCCCAATTTCTATATCCGTTCTTAAATGCTCTGGGGCAGAATGCCAAGGAACAAAGTGAGCCTAAGGGAGAGGAAGGTGGACAGAGTCGGGCACCTTGTTGATTCGCTGGACGTCCTTGCCAGCCCCGACTCCTCAGAGTCCTCACATGTAAAATGAGGAGCTCAGGCAGATAAATCCAGGGTCATTTCCATGGCAGATTAGGTCACTTCCTCCCCTTTGAAATGGCCACACTAATAGGCTTGCCTTATAGAATATAAAATGAAGGTCACATCAGATTTTATATACATATATGTTTTACATGGTGTCTGTCATGGACTAAGAGCTCACAAACTCAGTAATAGTAAAAACCTGCAGTAGAGCTAATTGGACATAGTCCTCTATCCAGTCCCTGTTTTCAACTAAAATTATTTTAGTTTAGAGGGAGGGCAAAATGGGGCTGAGTGGGGGTGGGTGGGGGAAGAGTTCTTGGGAAGGTTCCTGAGAGGGTCAGTTCCTGGGTCCTCTGTATTCTTCTAGCCTGACCACCTTGAACCAGATCAACAAAACCGTTGCCAAGTAAGCAGCAGTGTCCTTGAATCACGCTCTGCCCCCCTGTCCCGGGAGGTCCAACCAGCCAGAGCACATAGAGTGGAATCGGGGTGAAGGCAGAACGCACAACTCCTCGAGACAGCAGCCAACAGCAGCTCGAAAGAGGCTGGATCTGAATTATGCAGCCAAACCCTGGAACAGCCCTGCTGGCCGTGTAGGTACGCCCGTCACTTGGTTCCCTTTGCAGTAACGTGACCCTGCATTTTATGAATTTAAGGTTTTTAGACTCCTTTTATCATACTTAATCTATTTCTGGGTGAAATATATCTATTAACAGAGAAAGTTGTTACAAATTCCCCAGATCCAAAGTCCTAAGGATAGATACCCTCTTTCTTCTTGTTGCCAATGCTTAATTTCTTGGATTTAGAATCACTGAGGACTATTTTGGCTCCAAGTAATAGAGGTCTAACTCAAACCGGCTTATATCTCAAAAAGCATTTATTAGCTCAAATATTCAAAAAGCCAGTTTTAACTACATTCAGAGACTCAAAAAAGGTCAGTTAGGGCTTGGTCTTTTTCTCTTGTTTTCCACTGTACCTTTGTCCAAACTTCTCTCTTCTCTGTTGATTGAAATCTCAGACAAGCTCTTGCCTTGAGGCCGCCTAGGTAAATGCAGTCCTTTACTCTGCCAGCTTCAAATCTAGCAGATATAGAACTTCTCTTTCATAGTTGTGTCTCACTGTACTGACCAGGGTCACATACTTCTTCCCCCATCCAATTAGTTTGTCCAAGGAGGTGGAATATATTGATTGTTTAGTCCAGTCACTGTCCCTGTCCTGTAGGGACAGGCTGGTCTTCCCAAAAGAAAGAGGATTTTTAAAAAACTGAAGTCCTCTGCAGAAGGGGGAATGAATGCTAGACAGGTAAAAAAAACAGCAGATGCCCACCTTTCACTGAAATTTGGAGCTTAAAAAAAGAAAAAAAATGCTTTTAATTGTGCAGTTGAATATTCAGAGTAAATCTTAGTTTCCAGGTTGACAGCTCAGCAGATGCCAGTATTCCGTGATCATTCTAAACGTGGGAACATTTATGATGATGGTGTAATGACAGACAGAAAGTGTAGAACACAGATTTTATGCTCACAGTGGTCGCAGTGATACAAAGTCTGGAAGAGAAACCTACAATATGAACATACAGTTGTTTTAGTTCAAATTAAAAGGTTTATGGATACTTTTCCCTTTAAAAATATTTTTTATCTACATGGGTTTTCAAAAAAAAAAAAAAAAGAAAAGAGAAAGTTCAGTGAATGAATGAACGTTGACCTCATTAGGAAGGAATGTGTGTGTGCAGTTTGTCTTGACTTCATGACAACTGCCTTCGGCGTATCAGTAGTAGCTCCGAGATTCCTGTGTCCTTCGTAGCCGAGTGCCTGGGTCAAATGTTCCACTTTCTCTTTTACTGAAGACTGGCCCTGCATTTCACTGATTTTATACATCACCAAGATATAACACTTTTATTCAATCTTACTAGATATTAATCCTTCACATTTTCTAACCTTGATATCCCTCTCTTTGATTTCTGTTTTCTCCCATAGCATAGAGTTAAATTATCCAATGTCTCCTCTCTACCTTTGTTTCAAGGTTGCACTGCTCAGTTATGAGTCCTGTATTAGGGGCAGTCGGAGATGGGCAGCATAAGATCAGAATGGCACCCCAACAATGCTACCAGGTTCCCGGGCTCGCTACAGTTTTCCATCCTGCCATCCTAATTTAAGAGTTGCACTTTAAAGTTTGTTGATTATTATTATTTGATCATTTGGCTATTTATTTTTATTTAGAGTTCCTGATATTACCCAGTTTAAAGATTAAAAAGAGTACAATTCAACTGGTTTTATGAGTAAGCTGTTCCAATATTAAAAATTAAATTTCTAGGACCTTTTTTTAAATTTTCCAGTTAATTTTATGATATAATCAATGCCTTTTGTCTTTCTGTTCTCTCTTTGCTAGAGGTAGGGGTTAAATACAATGTAGGAAAATAAGAGGTCTACTTTGCAGTTCCAATACACAAAGCCTCTCTATAGTTCAATCCAAGTTAAATAGGACAGTTCACCCTGGCTCTAGGCCAGTCTAAGTCAACATGTATTGGTAAGTAGTGCTTAGCAAAATGGAAAGGGCAGGGGATCCTTGTAAAGGAGAGAAGATACATGCAGCCTTGGATGCAAACCTTCAGTGGTAGATGAGAGCCTCTGATGAGATACTCTGCACCATCCTTAAAGCTATAGAATTCTCTAAAATGTTCTCACTCCAGCAATATCAGGGTCAAAGTTATTTTAGGGATTATTTATGTGCATTTATACTGAAGGAGGTGAATTTTTATAGTTCTTGCACTGCACAGATTCATTAGATTGAATAACAGAAGTAGTGAAGGAAATACAGTTAGTAACTCTGCGTGGTTCAGAGAGAAAAATTATGCTTGTATATCGAGCATTTGCAGAAAGAAAGACTGAGACCTGTTTACTGTTAACGTCACTTCTAAGATGGAAGTGAGCTGTCCAACATGAAATGAAGAAGGGAAATGTGGCCTGGCTGGTGTGGCTCAGTGGTTGAGCATCGACGCATGCACCAAGAGGTCATCGGTTCGATTTCTGGTCAGGGCACATGCCCAGGTTGTGGGCCCAATCCCCAGCGGGGGGCATGCCGGAGGCAGCCAATTGATGATGTTTCTATCTCTCTCATTCTCTCCCTTCCTCTCTCTCTCTAAAATCAATAAAGAAAATTAAAAAAAAAAAAAAAAAAAAAAGAAGGGAAGTATGTCAGGCAAAGAAGTGAGGGCAGAACTTTGAAAAAAAGAGGACCGGGTTTGGGACAGGGCTACAACCTGAGTGTCTGCTGGTTAGTGCTTCACTAGTTCTCCAGGAATGAGGGTTGGTCATTAACATCAAATCCACATTGCTGTGATGCTTGGGTTAGCTTGTAATTATATAGATGCTTAAAATTAACTGTTAGGTAAGCTCTTTGTGGGTTTTTATTCTAAATGACTGTATAGGTTTTCTCTTACAGTTCTCTTTTGAAAAAAGTGTACTCTACAGATAAACTCAACCCACATTTGCAATTAATATCCAGGTGTATACTCAATCTACACCCTTCGGTCTCTTCAAAGGACTTTTCAGTTTACTGATGTATGTCAGTGATCAGAGGCTAAAGTCAAGAGTTAAAACAATGATTGATTGAAGCTGTATAAACAGTTTTTAATAAAGAGTTCAGTCTTATTTGCAGCGGTGTAATGGGGCACCCAGAAGGAAAAGGGATGGATGTTGGACATGGATGAGGAACAGAGGTGATGGAAACTCTGAGAGTCTCTTTTTTTGTTAATCGTCATCCAGGGATATTTTTTCCCCATTGATTTTTAGAGAGTGTGGAAGGGAGGGAAGAAAGGAGGGGGAGAGAGAGAGAGATCAGTGTGAGACAGGCACATGGATTGGTTGCCTCCCGCATGTGCCCCAATTGGTGCTGTGCCGGGGACTGAACCTGCAACCCAGGTATGTGCCCTTGACAGGGAATCGAACCTGTGACCCTTTGGTGCATGGACTGATGCTCTACCCACTGAACCACACTGGCCAGGGCGAGAGTTTCTTTTCTTTCACTTCTCTTTATCCACAAAGCCTTCTCAAGAAAAGACATTGAAAATGGAAGCAGAGGGATGCAGAAAAAAGTATCCTCTTCCCCCTCTTCTGAACATTTTTGTTTAGTAAACAGCCTTTTCACTAATGCTGTGTTTCACCTGCACAACAACCCAAAAACATAGACAGAATGAGAATACTTAATTTCGTATGACAGATGAAGCAACAAAGCCTCGAGAAAATGTAGTGATTTGCCTAAGGTTGAGCTTAGATTGTAACTTGGGTCTTCTGTCTCCCAATATGTTTCTGTTTTTACTAAGGCATTTTATTCATGTGCGTTATTTGACATTGAACTACTCTTTTTGTCACTTTGAGCTATTAATGTCTATTAAAAGGAAATTGGAATCTGGGCAGTGGAGCAGTATAGGATTAGAAATCAAACAATATATATGTAATTAATTCAATGAATACTTGATTAATATTTGGCAGTTGCATTTTCATTACAATATAATTAATTAGAATTTCTAGATAAACAACTTCACGCAGTTGCTGTGAGAATTAAATGTGATAATGTATGTGAAAGTGTCTACCACTGTGACTGGCAGTTAGAAGGGACTCAATTAGTTGAATATGAATCTTATCAAGATTGATTTTCAGGAGGATTTCCTTGAGGTAAAGTTTGCTCTGTGGTAGAGAACTAAAAATGGAGACGTACTATTTAATGCCGTCATTAGTTAATAACTAATTTCTGAAAAGTCAACCTCAGGATTTCAGTTTGGAATTCCTGTCTACATACCTCTCCATCATTTGAAAATCAGTGTCTCCAAAATGTAACTTCTATTCCTCCTATATATATTTTTCCTCTCATTTGTTTTTGTTAATGGTGTCAACAAAGTTTAAAGTCATGACTTCTCTCTTCCTCTCTAATACCAGTCACCAATTTCTTCCAATTTTCTCGTAGTCTTTTTAAAAAAAATCTTAACCGGAGGATATTTTTCCCTTGATATTTTTAGATAGAGTGGAGGAAGAGAGAGAGAGAGAGAGAGAGAGAGAGAGAGAGAGAGAGAGAGAGAGAAACATCACTGTGAGATACATATCGGTTGGTTGCCTCCTGCATGACCCCTACCAGGGCTGGGGATTGAACCCGCAACCGAGGTATGTGCCCTTGACCGGGAATTGAACCCAAGACTCTTTGGTCCTCCAGCTGACACACTTTTTTTTTTTTTTTTTTGCATTTATCTTCAGACAGAGCGGGAGGGAGAGACGGGGGAAGAGAGAGAGAGAAACATCGATGTGAGAGAGACATATCAACTGGTTGCCACCCACACGACCCCAACCGGGGCCAGGGACAAACTGCGACCAAGGTACGTGCCCTTAGCGGGAACCGAACCCGGGTCTCTCTGGACCGCGGGCCGATGCTCTAACCGCTGAGCCAAACTGGCCAGGGCCGCCAGCTGACACTCTAACCACTCTAACCACTGAGCAAAATTGGCCAGGGCTTTTTCTTCTCCCTTTCTACTGCTATTTATCTACCTAGGTTTTTGTCAACTAATAGGTGGGTACTACCTCTGAAATGTAGTGATCTTTGATTTTGTCTGCATTAGAGACCTTACTTTGAAGAGTCTTCTTCAAATCTACTTTTAATATGTTAAACCTGTGATTAAGAAATTTCCAGGCTTGCCCTGGCTGTGTGGTTTAGTGGGTTGGAGCATCTTCCTGTACATGAAAGGTCGAGGGTGCAATTCCCAGTCAGGGCATATATCCAGGTTTCGATTCCATAATTGATCCCCGGACAGAGTATGTACAGGAGACAACTGATAGATGTTTCTCTCTCACATCAATGTTCCTCTCTCTCTCAAATCAATTAAAAAAAAAAAAAGAAAAAAATTTCCAAGTTTCCCCACACCTCACGCATCACGTCTAACATCCTCCTGATATTCAATTACCTTTACAATGTAGCCTCTCCCTGTTTTTCTAAACACTTTCTCGTTTCACTTCATCTAGAGCCTTGAAAATCCAGGCCTACATTTAGTTTCTTCTTTCTTTTCTGGTAAGTATTTACTTAACACCCTTCTATATTGTTTAAGAATTGCTTCTTTTTTTCCCTTCCAGCTTTATTAATTGACAAATAAGAAATGTATGCAGTTAAGGTATACAACTTGATGTTTTTATGTATGCATTGTGAAATAGTCACCACAATCAAACTAATTAGTGTTCCCATCACCTCACATAGTTACCGTTTTTTTTTTCACTTCGCATAATCATAATGTCCTCGAAGTTCGTCCATGTTGTCACAAATGGCAGGATTTCCTTCCTCTTTAAGGCTGAATAATATTCCACTGTGTGTGTGTGTGTGTGTGTGTGTGTGTGTGTGTGTGTATCACATCTTTATCTCTTCATCAGTCAGTGGACATTTAGGTTGTTTCCATGTCTTGGTTACTGTTAATAATGCTGCAATAAACATGAGACTGCAGATATCTCTTTGAGATACTTATTTTATTTCCTTTGGACATACTCCTAGAAGTGGGATTGCTAGACCATAAGGTAGTTCTATTTTTTATTTTTTGAGGAACCTGTATGCTGTTTTTGATAGTGGCTGTACCAATTTACATTGTCAACCTAAAAATCAAAGGCCAAAGTGAGAGGCAACAAGTGTTTATTGGAGACAAAAGAATAGCTATTCTGGAAGCACTGACTCAGGCGGGTAGTTTGGAACTACCAGATTAGAACTACCAAATAGCTCCAAGTAGGAAGTAAAGACAAGGGGTATTTGTGATAAAGGGAAGCGGGTACTTACAGGAATAGAAGGAAGGCATATCTATAGGTGCTGATAAGCTAGCATAGTGATGCTAATTCTAAAGAATATCTTTAATTTTCAGTCCTGTAGTCATAACAAACAGTTGCTGGGATACAATGCTGCGAAAGGCCAAATACAAAGGTTGTTTTCCTTATTTATTTATTTAAAATGTATCTTTATTGTTGAAAGTATTACAGATGTCCCCCTGTTCTCCCCGTTCATCCACTCTTCCCAGTCCCCGCCCCTCCCCCAACCTTCACCACACTGTTGTCGGTGTCCATTGGTTGTCATTGGTTATGCATATAACACTCCAAACGTTTGAGGACTGAAGCCGGCAAGGCAGTCCTCTGGGATGATAGCTCCAACTCCATTTTAAGTGACTTGGTTTATATTATTTTTTACAACATTCCCATCAACAGTTTAAAAGGCTCCTTTTCCTCCACATTCTTATCAGCACTTGTCTTTGGTCTTTTTGATAAGGGTGATAGGAATTGCTTTTCTCTACTTGCTTGCTTTTCCATTGCAGTTGTAAGCATCTCTAAGAGAGTCCATGTGCTGTACTTGACTTTCGAGTTTCTAATCGTCTAAACCAGTCCTAAAAACATACTAGTAGCGCAATAGGTATTTACGGAACGGAATTGAACTAGACTTGACTAACGGGGTTTTTGTGGGGTATATGAAGTAAACTGGCACAGAGCTGGCCCCAGGAGGTGGCAAACATGGACGCTGCCCAAAGCCTCACGTGTTCAATTAAAATAAAATGCTTGTTACATAATTTGCATATAATTTTACATTATGATTTTATTCTGCTCCCTTAAATGTTTTTTAAACATCTCCAGGTTTTTTTTTTGTTTTTTTTTTAATTGAAGTACATTCTGATGAACACTAATGTATCAACAATTGTGTGATTTTTACTCCCTGGGAAGACATTATATAATCTTTTGAGAATTAGAGATACCCCAAAGGCATAATTAAAAATAAATATATTTTGGGTTTAAAGTTGGGGAAAAATATGCCAATCCTTGTTGATATTTTAAGAGGAGAGTGTGACCCAGATAGTCAAAGTTTTGTCATAAGCTGTCTTGAAACCTTACCGTGGTGTGATTTTGGTGAAATTTCTGTCATTGGTCCTTTTAATGAGTATTTATTTAAATCCCAATGGAAATCATGGCTCATCTGAAAGGGAGTTAACAATTCTTAGTAGCCTCTTCTGATTTGATTGATGTTTTTGTCACTTTCCTTGAAGTAAATAGGTTCTATTAGCATACCAAATACGTTATCTGCCCTTTTACCTGGGCACTTAACTGACCACTCACTTAAGATTTAATATCCCAGCTAGGGTTTTGTTGTCAGTTCAGGGTCAATCTTTTCAGGGAGAAAAAAAAAGAGCTTTAACCATTTAGCTGGTGAGTAGTTTCAAAACGGGAAAAATAGTTTTCTTCATAAGAACATTTACTCCATTTAGACCACTTTTTTATTCTGCCTTCAAAGTGTGTACCATCCTGAAATAGTTGTGATTGTTGAAATCAGTGTGTATCGAGCAAAAAAGTAAAAAAAAAAAAAAAAATTGGTATGATTGGGAAGTGGTTAAATTGTTCAAGGAAGAGTGTTGAATCAAAGAGATGAAAATAATTTTTGAAACTAAAGAACAACATACAGAAATCGATAAGTGTGAGTAAAAGACCTAATCTTCCAGGGGGTAAATGAATCATGGAGAGACATGTGTGGAGTTGTGGTTCCTTTTTAGGCCACCAGAGTTCATAGTTAATTAAAGGGTGTGGAGTGGCCTGGAAGAAATCACCCTTGAGACAGCTCCAGTTCCTCTAAGGCACTTGGGTACCATCAGATATGTTAAGGGCCAATAAGAAATCAGAAGTGTCCCATACCATCAATTTAATATACCATCATCCCTCAGTATCCTTGAGTTCCATGATCACCAGGTATATAAAATTTGAAAATGTTCAAGTCCCTTAGTAGAACCGACATATTTTTGATCTGTGGTTGGTTGAATCCTTGGGTGTGGAACCCTCTGATATAGAAGGCTGACTGTATTTTACTTTATTCCCCCCACAAATTCCTTTTTGATCAGATTTTATGGAGAATCTGAGTGTATTTGCTATCCTCATATATTTTTGATCCCTGTCCATAATACAGTGATCAGAAAGGGGTATGTGTGGCAGGCAGTTAGACAGATGAGCAGAGCAAGAAAGATGGGCCAGGTACAAAAAGTCACTAGGACAGAAAGCCCTAGGTTCCTAGCAATGGACAATTGTAGGGTGGGACCTCTCCCCTAGGGTGACTGTTGCTCCTGTAGCATAATGCTGGTCTTGCAGTTTGGACCCCCCCACATCCCCACCTTTTATATTGCCAGTCATGTGGTTGAGACCCCCTGACCTATCCTCCCTAGAGACAACATCTAGGCCGTAGTTATATTTCCGCTCCAGGCCCAGAAAAGCAGCAAACCCAGACAAATGACACCAAGGCTGACCTCAGGACCAGCTGCATTGAATACTGAACCCCTGCCCTGGTGCCAACCAATCAATCAGTGGAGACCCCAAGCCCGGAGGGATACACCTAGGAAGCTGCTGACTATTCTATTGAGATCTTGCTCTGGGACCTCCGCTAAATTCTCCACCCTTAAACCCTTAGGATGGAGGAACCAGGGTGCTCTCCCAAAAACCTGGGCCTTACCCCTGTCCCTCCCCAACCCCTCAGGATGTTACCATTATCTTCCTCACTCCCAAACTCCCTGTCCCTTCCCCGCCTTTTTTTTTGCCTCTGTAACTTGTGTCCTGAACCCATTTCTTCTACCTCTGTGATTTTCTAAATACACTTGTAAATGTTCTCTTACAGTTTGAGTCTTGGCTCTGAATTCTTTCCTAACCAGAATTCAAGTACCAAGGTTGCTGAACCAAGTTCAGTCTGACCTCACCAGGCTAACACCTGGTGCTGTTCCCTGCTGCTGCCAACACATGAGTGTGAGGGGAGATCAGGGGGAGAGCAGATGGCCCCAAGATAACATTGGTAGGATCAATAGGCTTTTGACAGGTCTGATGCTTTTCAGTGTGGAGAAACAAGGCTAAGTTCATTTATTGGAACAATTGTTTTTAGGAAGATGTTCCTTAATGACACAAAACTCTTAAAATGTCTCAAAGTAATTGATTTGAGTAATTTTTTAATGATAGAGAAGTAGAATAGTCTGTAGAAAAAAATAACTCTGTGTTTCAAGTTGGAAACCTTTGATTTCCAGTTTTGATGCTTTAATGTATACACTCCCTGGGTTTATTTCCATTTGTTAGAGAAAAAAGAAAAAAAAAAAGCTGTGAGAATGATTCAGTGAGATAATGTAGTATGTGAAAAAACTTTATAAATGATAAATTGCCAGTCAAATAAAGACTACTGATGAAATACATGTCTAGGCCCTGGATGCAGCGTCTCCTGCCTGGAGTGCCATATCAGCAAACTGAACTTGGGTAACTCTTATGTCCCTCTGACTGCTCTGCTTGACCAGAAACACAGTCTGTCCAGCCAGCCAATTCCCAAGCACCAAGCCAACTCTCGGCTGTATACTTATTTCCTTGTTTCTTCTCACCTGAACAAAGTTGACTATGTGGCCCCAGTCAACCAAATACTTTCTCCTTTTCTCCTCCATGTTCTTGATTCTTTAGCCTATGAAAGATTCCGGCCTTCTGCCTCATGTTACCTCTCTCTGATTGGATACTGCTCACATCATGAGGTGTTAAAGTTTGTTTGTGGTCACCTACATTCTCTTTTAAAATAATTTTTAACATTACTATTAAAAAAATTCTTTATTTTGAAATAATAAATAATTTCAGGTCTATGGAAAAGTTGCACAGAGTAGTACAAAGAACTCCCATACACCTTTCACCCTGATTCCCAAATGTTAACATTTTACTACGTTTGCTTAATCATTCTCTCTCTTCTCTGTCTCTGTCTTTCTTTCTGTGTCTCTCTGTCTCCCTCTCTATGGATGTTTTCTCAACCATTTGAGAATAAGTTGTAGACACAATGTTTCTTTCCCCCTAAATACTTATTTCCTAAAAATAAGAACATTATCTTACATAGTCACAGCACACAAAAAAGAAATTAACAGTCAGTATAATAGGCAGTTAGACAGGAGCAAAGCAGGAACCTTGAGCCAGGTACAGAAAGTCCCCAGGGTGGAAAGCCCTGGGTGCCTAGCAATGGACAATTGTAGGGTGGGACTTCAACCCCCAAGGTGATCTTTCCTCCCGTAGCATATTTCTGGTTAAGTGGTTTGGACCCTCCCCTGACCTTTCCTCCTCTGTATGTCACTAGTCATGTGGTAGACCCCTTTAGAGGAGAAACAAGGGGGCCAGATAATAGTCCCATACAACTCCCATACTAGCCCTTGCATGACCACTCCCGTAAGTGTTAATTCCTAAAGAGAACATCTAGGCCTCGGTTGTGTTTCAACTCCAGGCCCAGAAAAGCAGCAAGGCCAGGTAGGGTGACGCCATAGCTGACATCAGGACTGGCTTTGATGACAAATGACCCCCTCTGGTTCTGACCAATCAGTAGAGACCACAGCCTTGAAAGGACATATCTGGAAAGCTGATGAATATTCCACTGAGATCCTCCCCTGAAAACTTTACATAAAAACCTTCAAGACAAAGGACTCATCGGCGGGCATGCTTGTGTCTCTTTCTGTCTCTGTCTCTCTCTTTCTGGAGCACTCCTAAACCCTTCCCCCTCTCATTCCCCAGGTGCCTATATCCTTGCTTTCTTTTTCCTAAGCTCCAAGGGCCCTTCCTTTGCCTCTGTAACTTGTTTCCTGAGCCCATGCAGCCCAGCTGACTCACTTCTTGAAAAACTCACTTCTACCTCTGTGAATTTCTAAATAAATTTTGACTGTATTTTGAGCCTTGGCTCTGAATTCTTTCTTAGTCAGAACTCAAGTATTGAGGTTGCTGAACGGAGGTCCAACTGCCGGAAACATTCTGGTGCTGTTTTGCCCCTAATAGCACTATTATCTAACTTCCAGAGCTTATTCGAATTTCACCAACTGCTTTCTCATCTTGAGATTTACTATCAAATGGCTAACAATTTTAGAAAATGTGCATTGGAATACATCTGATTCCTAGGAGTCACTGAAAATGGAAAGGAAAAGTAATAAAGAAAACATGAGGTAGTTTTACTCTCTGAATAAAAGCACACTTAAAAAAACAACAACCTCCCCTCTAAAAATAATGTCTTCATCATTGCATATATTGCCAGTACTGAAGAAATGATTATGATTTATTCACGTATTCATACTTCATGAATTCAGTGAATGTTTATTAAATAACTAGTATATGTCAGATACTTTGCTAACTGTTAGGGAAAGTAAAATATGAAAGGAACTCAGAATCTAATTAGGAAGATACTGTTTTCAATATGGATAAATAATTGGTTCAGAGACCATGAAAGGAGGGAAGAAAAGGCAAAAAGAAATTTCTCCATCACATACAAAAGGGAGAATATAATTTCATGAGTTGTGCTGTCAAGATGGGGTTTGGATGTAGTTGGAGAATCATTTGTTTCCCTGGCATAGGAAGCACATATTTTTAAAAACTATAAATCCAGAAATAGAGTATTAACTCACTTTCTATCTCTATTTATTATTGGGAATTATGGGCCTATCTGGATCAATAGATTTAGATTAAAAATTTTGGATAAATACTATTTTAAATATTACAATAAACTGCATAACAGACATTGAATGTACATTTTAAAAATTCTCACCCAAAGATATGTTCCTATGGATTGTTTTTTTTAGAGTGAAAGGAAGGGGTGGGGGAAGAGAGAGAGAGAAACATCTTTGTGAGAGAGAAACATCAATAGATTGCCTCCAAATCAGCCCCAACTGGGGATCAAACCTGCAACCCAGGTATGTTCCCTGACCAGGAATCGAACCTGCAACCTTTTGGTTTATGGTAGGATGTTCCAACCGAGTCACCCAGCAGCCTTGAATGTAAGTTTTTTTTTTCTTTATTGATTTTAGAGAGAGAGGAAGGGAGAGGGAGAGAGAGATAGAAACATCGATGAGACAGAACATCGATTGGCCGCCTCCTGTCTGCCCCCCACTGGGGATTGGGCCCACAACCTGGGCATGTGCCCTGACCTGGAATTGAACTGGTGACCTCCCGGTGCATGGGTCAACGCTTAACCACTGAGTCACACTGGACAGGCCAAATTTTTTTTTTTTTTTATCCTCACCCAAGGACACTCTTGCATTCATCTTCAGATAGAGCGGGAGGGAGAGAGGGAGGAACAAAGAGAGAAACATCGATGTGAGAGAGACACATCGTCTGGTTGCCACCCATACAACCTCAACTGGGGCCAGGGACAAACTTCAACTGAGGTACATGCCCTTAACGGGAACTGAACCGGGGTCTCTCTGGACCGCAGCCCGATGCTCTAACTGCTGAGCTAAACCGGCCAGGGCCAGACAGGCCAAATTTTTAAAAAAAATTTTACAGTTCCCTTTTATATTTCAAACTAAGAAAATAATTTCTTCTAATTAATTTTCCTTAGTCCATGTATTAATCTAGGTAGACTATAATAGAAAAGGAGAAATGGCCCTGGCCGGTTTGGCTCAGCGGTTAGAGTGTCGGCCTGCGGTACAGAGAGACCCGGGTTCAGTTCCCGCTAAGGGCATGTACCTCAGTTGCAGTTTGTCCCTGGCCCTGGTTGGTCGTGCGGGTGGCGGCCACTTGATGTGTCCCTTTCACGTCGATGTTTCTCTCTCTCTTCCTCTCTCTCCCTCCCACTCTATCTGAACAAAAAATGAAAAAATGTCCTCAGGTGAGGATAAAAAAAAAAAAAAAAAAAGAAAAGAGAAATGTATAAAATAATGTTGAGAATATATGCACTTCTACTAAGTGATACATACTCTGGGAAATAAAATATCCCAATTTAATCAAGTTTTACAAAGACCAAGCAAGAAACATGATGCTAAAATGAAAATTGAAGCTAAAAAACAAAACAAAACAGATTCAACCAACTTACTTTACTATGCTTATGTGGATTACTTTAGACTTATTATCATAGTAGATGAGTGATGTATGAAAATGAACATTTTATCTTTATCAAATATGGGAGAAATGATTATCTTTCAGAAATATATGAAGTATATTTCTGCCTGGCCAAATGTCTATGGGGCAATGGTATACAAAAATCATACACACATGGGCAGTATGACAAATAAATAAAAAGGAAATATGCAGATATAATTTAAACCTAGAATACTGTGTTAGATTTTAGATACCTCGGAAGCAGTAATTTGAAAAAAAATTGGAGTTAGGCCAGAGAAAGCAATTGTACTGATTAAAAGAAGGGAGGGATTAATTTATAAGACAAGATTTAAGTAGACAAATATATAGCTAGGCAAGTAATGACTACAGGGTATATTATAAGATTCTACAAATATTTGAGAGTTAAAAAGGTGGGAGTAGAATTATTTAAAATTGTGTAAAACAGTAAGTTACCAGGAGTAATTAAGGTAGAAGAACTCTTTGACATTGAAAATCATTAGTTTTTAGAAAACTCTTCTATTAGGAAGTTACAAGTACTTATTTTTTCTGAAGATTTGAAACTAGACATGAAATGATTCTTGATGGTGAATAGTTGTTTTCTGGCAAGTGGAAAAACTGATCAAGTCATTTGACTCCATCCTTTTCCATGAAAAAAAAAGTCAAAGATATTAAATCTAAGATTTGTTAATATAGTGTCTACCAATTACTCAAGAGCTCATGTTAATTGCTAGTGACCCAATAATATTTTAAGATTGTACTAATGTAATTAAACTCTGCATTATATACTGACTTCAGCAGTTTATTATCTTTTATTGGGGGGAGGGGGATAATAGTTATCTTACGGTTTTATATTTTTATTTCAAACAACACCTAAGCAGTGGTAGACACTCGTTATGACCTCAACATATACTTTATTAAATAGAAGGCTTGACTTTGCAAGCAGGCTGTTTATGTTTGAATTGATTTCATAAAATATTTGTAGTGCTTGCTTCTCTCACTTCTGATTTGAAAGATTTTTTGACATGTATAATAAGATTTTCCACTACTTCATGCTCCCCCAATTGGTTACTATATAAAAGGACTATCTCGCCCTGGCCGGTTTGGCTCAGCAGTTAGAGCATCGGCCCACGGACTGGAGAGTTCCAGGTTGGGTTCCCACTAAGGGCACGTACCTCGGTTGCAGTTTGTCCCCGGCCCTGATTGGGGTTGTGTGGGTGACAGCCACTTGATGTGTCTCTGTCACATCGATGTTTCTCTCTCTCTCTTCCTCCCTCTCTCCCTCCCGCTGTATCTGAAGATAAATGCAAAAAAGTCCTCGGGTGAGGATAAAGAAAAAAAAAAAAAGGACTATCTCAGCCATTCCATCTTTCCAATCCCTATTTCTGCTTAGCTGAGAACCTTTCCATTTCCCATGAGACTAATACAAGAATGAATACTCTTTCTAATAACTTCATTCTTTTCTGTGTTCTCTTGCTTCTCTACCTTGCTGCCAGAGTCTAACCCAAATCTGATACTGTCTTTGGTTGGCTCAGCGGATCACACTTACCTACAGGATAAAGTTCAAACCTATGCATTCAAGTCCTTTCAGCTCTGTCCTCACCTTATTTTTCAGCCCCATCCCCAGCTACTGCCTGCAGGTCAGATCCAAGAGACTATACAGCCTTTCTCACACTCCCCTCTGCTCATGCTGTTCTTTCCGCCTAAATCCTTCTCTCATTCTCTCGTTCCACTCCAATGCCATTTTCTCTATGAAGCTTCTCTCGAAGCATTATATGAGATTAGTCATTCACATTTTTGCATTTTTTTTTGTAGCACTATGTTACCTATATGGCTCAAATTGGTTTTGTGCCTCCTTTTCCTACAGCAATACATTTCTTTGAGGACAAAATCTGGATCTTATTCACCACCCACTCTCTTGAACATATGGCCTTGTAAATAGTAGGTCCTCAATAAATTTTTATGGAATGAATGAAATGATAGAATGTTCATCATCTTCATGTGGAAGAAATCCCAGAAACTAACAATATAGCAAAACAGATGTGTTTTTTCAACTATATTGGATTTTTCTGAACTCTCTAATAGGGCAAGGTATAACATACAATTTTACCTCTTTAGGTTTTCTTAGGTACTTTCCAAATTTAACTTAATTCAAGCAACCCAAAGATGTAATGTTTTACTACACATTTCATTCTCTACTCTTTAGCACTTTTCTTTTCTTTTCAGACATTATCAGCACCAGGCATATTATATATTTTAATTATTTATAAGTTATTTTCTATCTTCTCACTGTGGAGTATGAGCACCATGAAAGTAGTGCTTTTTTAAATTTTATTTTATTGCTTTATTCCCACTGCTCTCAACAATGCTTGACACATAGCAAGTGTTCCACAATTATTTGTTGAATCAATAAGTGAACTTATATTGTATCTTTTGTGTTATTAAAAGAACTACATTTTGTTAGTGTCAATTTTGAGACAACGAAATCTGGCATTTTATAAAACAAAAAAAAACATGTAATAATAATTCAAATCCTTCAGAAAACTCAAATTGAATTATTCAGAATTTTAATTTTTATTTAGGAAGTGGTTGACCATTGTCCATGAATGTTAATAGTAGTTAATAATGGCAGTCTTGTAGCATAGAAAAAATGTAATATTTATCTGTAAGGCATTCTACTTGTAGAAAATGGTATAAATATAAAATACAGCTTAGCTCCCCAAACAGTTCTTTGAATTTGAGGATAATGATGAATCTGATCTGAATAATTTTTGGCACACTGTTGCATATTGTTTGTTTTTCATCTTTGTTCTTTTCATAGATTGTTATTGAAAAGCTATTCCAGTTCCTTTTGAACTGGAATAACCTGCCAGCCCATGGTAGAATTTCTTAAAGACCTTATACATTTTAAGAGCAGAGCATGTGTAACTTAAGGAGGAAAAGTACAATGCATACCTGCCCTAAACTGTGCAAGCCAAAGATGGAGCCTTTGATCTTAGATTGGTTTGCTGTGTATAGTGCAACTTGTACCATACATGGTGTTTACCACCCCCTAGTGTACATCAGGATTTTATTAAAGGACTCTGACAATGAATATATTCTATTAGCTCTTTTTCAACAAAAATTAAGTCAACGCTTTTTTTGGTCTTCTCTCTCTCTTTTTAAGACCTGAATGTCAAAGTATATGATTGTTAATTAATTTTGTATTGCATTTGTAATGACATAAAATAAAAATGAGATAAGAATCCTAGTTAATATAGAAGTGAGTAGTAACATAATTTTTGAGTTTTAAAATATTTTCCAAGATTTAAGGGTGCTATTGTTTGTCCTTTTCTTAATTAGGAGGAAGAAAATACTTAATTTCCTTTAAAGACACCACTTGATTTCTTGCTATATTACCACCACGTGTGTGTGTGTGTGTGTGTGTGTGTGTGTGTGTGTGTGTGTGTATTGTCTTTGTTTCTTTATCATTTGTTGGTAATTTGGGAATTCTATATACTAAAGTTTCTCCAAGTAAAAGACAACATTTTCTTTAGGGTTAAAACCAGGCATACTAAATGCCTAATTGAAGGGGAAAGTTTTCATTTCTTGAAAGAATAAAGTATTTATTTTTATTTTTATTTATTTATCTATTTTTTTTACCACTTTATAGATTTATTCAATTAGAAATGACCAAATTCATAATGCACACTTCTCAGGTAATACTATATTATAACATGATTCTAAACACACTAATTTATCGATGAAGTAAAAGACAAATTTGAGACACCATCAAGAGGAGATTGGAAAGGATTTTGAATTTTAAAGAAGCATAAGTTCTACACCTAGTTTTGCTATCAGGTTTTCTATGATCTTGGCAAGTCACTATCTCCATTTGTCTTCGTGTTCCCATCTGTAACATTGTGCTCATTATACTTGACACTTCCTTTCTTAAAAGGGGATGTTACAAGGATGAATAAGGTAATGTGTTGTGGTAAAATGCTTTGAGCTCCTTAGGAGAAAGGTGCTACATAAATAGAGTATTATCTCCATGAAAAATAACTACAATGCTTTAAGTATAGCTGCTAAGAAGCACAATGAACTCCTAATCTGTTTTTTTTTCTGAAGGTGGAAAATTCCTTATATTAAAAGAAATGATGTTCATATATTGACTGGCAAATACATCCTTACCTCTCTCTATTATTGTGTTACTAATACACTTTTAAAACTTAAATAGCTATCAAACACACTATCAGTTCTTTCTATTCCTTATACTAGAAACTTTGGAGACATCTTCCATTTCTTTTTCTGTTTTGATCCCTAATATATATATATATATATATATAGCCACCCCACTCCAAGAGTTATAGTGGTTAAGAAATCAGATGCAGGAGTCACAGTGCTTGGGTTCAAATCCTAGTTTCTTTATATAATATGCAAATTTTGCATATTATTGAACCACCCTGGGCCTCAATTTCCTTATCTGTAAAATGGGTACAATAATGATACCCATGTAAACAGGTTGTAGGAGGAAATAATACACGTACAGTTCCTTATAATTGTGCCTGGCACATAGTAAGATCTCAATGAATTTAAGCTCTTTTCCTTATATGGACAAGTACAATAATCTTGTATTCATTCATTATTCATCAGACTTGCCAAGGAACTTACATCTTCTTCTAGTCTGCCTTTACAATACAATTTAACTTTATTTAAAAATTATTCCCTTTTCCCCTAGTTATCCCCAAGCCCTCGAATAATCACTGGTTCCTAATCACTGAAACCTCTAACATTCCTTATGGGCCACTTGCATCCATCCAAACTATCTAACTATTGTTAATAGCACACAGGTGGGAATGCTGCTTCCATCAGGTAAATATCCTGTCATTTTCAGCAGTGCGTCATTGGCTTCCACTGTTAACTCCTCCATTTGTCTTTAAACATACATGCCCATCCCTTCCCGGCTTCAAATCTCCGTTTCTCTATGGAGCCCTTTCCAACAGTTTCTTCCTTCTGATCTGCCTAATCACTTCAAGAATAATAACACATCAGCACATTGTGTCGATCACTAATGTATACCGGAATTTGATTATGTAGTTTGTGTGTTTATATTTTTATGTACAATATGACTTTATGCTGCTTTTTGAATCAGGGTGAAGCATTTTCCATACCAAAGAGGGGAGCCTGGAGACCTTTTCTCCCTTGCCATGGGTACTGTAAATTAGGCTGAAATGGGTATTGTACGCACAGAGTTCTCTGACAAGCTTCTGAAATTATCCTTTGTTGATTTAACAGTTCCATAGCATACGGCGCCTCTGACTTCCTGTTTAGTCTCATAGGTCCCCAAATTTTAAATGAACTGCTTACTACTGCAAGTTTTGAGCTGAGTGGATATCATATGTAAATACATTGTTTTAGGGAGCCTTAGAGAAAAGTTCTATGCAAACAGTAATAACTACCCACAGAATTATAGAGGCTCAGGGATAGAAAGGTCCTAAAACATCATCTATTTTTCAAGACCGAGAAGTCACAATAGTTCCTGCTTCTATTAACTTCATAAGGAATAATTCTAGAGAATGATCTGATATTTCAATGTCTCCACAGAACACTAACTTTAAATATCATTCATTTCTGTTTTAAATATATTGCATCACAGCGTTCTAGCAAAGCTTCGAGTCAGTAACATTTCTGACTTGGGAATGAGACTGGGGCAGGCGATGTTTGCTGCTGAATCTGAAGTCAGTGCTATTTTACAGCCTTTTCTGTCTCAACTCTTCGTCTCAAAACTTCAGTAAAATCTATTTTATTTTTTATTTATTAATGCTGTCTCCCCCCTCACTTTGAATGGGGTGATAGGGAAGAGAGGTTCACATCTGTGAAAACTGCAGGAAAAACGAGTATGTATAGAAGCAGGTATCTGAGAGGCAGAATCAAAATTAAGACTGAAAATGTACTTCCTCAGAATACACAGAAATCTTTAAGAGCGTTTCAGACTTCCATAGGCCTAACTTTTATCTGGGTCCCAAGGGACAGGTTGACCCCACCTTATATCTGGGTTAGACCTATAACATATAAATAAACAAGAGTCATTTTCATTGTGTATATTTAAGAGTATCATTATTTAGAGCCACAGACTATCTTCAGTAGAACAACATGGAATTTTGTTAATATACTTGGTCCCTCTCCAGATTTACCAAAAGAATCCCTGGGGCTGAGTGCAGAGATTTTAAGCACGTTCCAGTTTAAGAACCACGGCCGTCAAAGCATATCTCCTATTGTGTGTATATTTCCCCTTTAGACTATGGGTGTCTTGAGAGCCATAATATTTTATATTTTTCAAAATTTATGGGATTTCTATTTAATTTGTAAGTCCCTTGGCAACCATCCCATCACAAACGCTCAATAAATACTGTTAAAATGAAATGGAATTACAACAAATGTATTTGCCATTTTATACACTTCCAGAAATCCCACAGATGTCAGGAAGAATGTAACTGTACAAAAACGCCTGTTCCCTTCGGCTCTCTTCTCTTGAGGCTCCAAAGTCATTATAGTCTAAGGCGAATATAGCATCTTTCCGAATCTTCAAGTTTTAACCAATTGTAAGCTTTTTTGGCCATATTGAATGACCTTCGCCCCAGGCAGGGAGGTAGAATTGTGAGAAGAGTGAGATTTCACAGACCTTTCGTGTCCAGTGACCTGCACAGTTGCTGGTGGCTCCCTACATTCTCCAGGGTTTCCCATTTCACCCAGAGTGAAAGCCAAAGTCATTACAACAAAGAACAGTTTTATTTCAGCAACATAATCAGTTTTATTTTAGCAAGCGGGGAGGAGGGGGTCAATGGGAACAAAAATGGGGGACACCTGTAATACATTCAACAATAAAGATAAGTTTAAAAAATTGTATAATTGTATTAGAAGAAAGCAAATGCTGAATTTAAACTGATACACCTTTTAACCCTCTTGAAAGTAGGTCTTACTATGTGCATTTGCAAAAAGAATTACTGCCTATATAAAGCTATTATTGCACTCTATTTGTTAATATATATTTATCAAGCACAATATTTATTTATTAGTATTTATTTATCAAGTATGTGCTCGGTACTGGTCCAAGCACTATGAATACCCAAGACATGGTTTATTGTAGATTTATGGAAAACGTGGGTAGAGCTGTGATAGCCAATCATTATAATTGCAGAAAGATTTTTTTTTTGGTAAAACTTTTTTTACTTTATTGATTTTAGAGAGAGAGGAAGGGAGACGGAGAAAGAGAAATAGAAACATCGATGAGAGAGAACATCGACTGGCTGCCTCTTGCATGCCCCCCACTGGGGAACTGGCCCACAACCTGGGCATGTGCCCTGACCGGGAATCGAACCGGTGACCTCTTGGTGCATGGGTCGACGCTCAACCACTGAGCCACACTGGCTGGACCAGAATGATTTTTATTTCCTTTAGTGTAGTTACTGGCTGATTGCAATATTTGGTAACTTTTTCTTTAGAAAGAAAAAAGTTTCATTACTCTTTCAGTATTGCTTTGAATATTTCTTCTTTCATAACATAGTGCCTTTCTGACTTATTACAATTACAGTGGCAGACCATATGTAGAGAAGGTGAGGATATTGTTTTCACAATTAAAAAAAAAATTTTCACCCAAGGATATTTTTTTCCATTGCATTTTCAGGGGCAGTGTGGGGGAGGCGGGAGGAGAGAGAGAGGGAAACGTCATGTCACATCGATTGGTTGCCTTCCACACAAGCCCTGACCGGGACCCGGGACTCGAACCCACGACTCTTTGGTTCCAGGGCCAAAGATCTTACCACTGAGCCACACCAGCCAGGGCGTGTCTTCACAAATGTTATATCACATTGTGACTCTAATCCCCACCCCCAAACACAAAGAAGAACCTGAATCCCGAAATTAAAAGAAAATCTGCCCATTTCAACACATTTGGTGTTTGAAATAAAATAGAAAAGGTAATTTTCACTTATCTAAAAAAATTAACTTCTCTGTCAGTTGAGACTGTTATAAAGATAAAACCAAAATTTCTGTCTTATAAAATTCACAGCCTCCTTGGAAATGACTATTGATTATAAATTTGGCATAATTCTTAATATGAACTAATATTAAATGACTAATAACCAAATACTAGCTCTAACAAATCTTTGCAAACATTGCCTCCTTTTATTTAGGGATGAGAAAATTCTCGCTTTCCTAAATTAGATAACAGTTTTAAAAAAGAGAAAGCCCAGCGCTACATCCTTTTTAAAAAAATCTAAAACTCTCTCTGGGGCCTGATAGCCTGTAAAACGTTTCACTACCTTATGCCTTTCAGTGACTAGAAGAACTGTAGCCAGCCAGTCAGCCTCCGCTGTATCAGTGCTGCAGCTGTGCAGTAATATTTTTTAGTATGTTATTTTCTTTTCAAAGGAAAAATTGGAAAGTGGTACTTAGACTAAAATATAATCCTATCAATTTTACATAAAATATTGATAAGAAATAAAAATTTAGCATCTCTGGTGTAAATTCACTTGACTGTACAAAATACAAATATATAGATTAAGGAAAGTTAACATAATCCTTTTATGAGAACTAAAATCAATTACATGTCAGCTTTGTAGTATTATAAATGTATTTAGTCAGCATAGAATTTTTCCAGCAGTGTTTCCTGCAGATTGAAATTGACTAACCAGATGTTAAATATTAAATAGAACTAATCAAAGCATGGTTCAAGAGATTTTAAAAACAATGATCAAAGGGAGCTATTTATTACCCGATTCATGTTACTGCTGAAATATTGGCTCTGTGATATTATATTTAAATTTAGTTTTCTTTTTTTTAGGATCCCATTTTCTACCTTTACATAAACAATAATTAATGTTAATAAATTAACTCATAAATGATATAATTGGATCATTGTGTATAATAATGTTTCGAAACTTGACCAAAAGATTTGAAACTCAATTCACAGAAAGAAGACTTTAGTGGAATATTTAATACACAAATAGCTTTTAGTAATAATGTAAGTACAGATATTAAAAAATACTATGATTCATTTGGTCCATTTACACAGACACACACACACACACACACACACACAGAAGACAATACAAGAATCACTTCTAAAGGATGTTGAAACAATCATTCGGTCATGTCTTTTACTTTCAGAAAGTAATTATTCAATAAAAAAAATAAATTATTTTGAGAGAAGATTTAGGAAATGTCACTTTATAACCTCTTACAAGTACATCTTACTATTTTACCATAGTGCCAACATTTTTGTTTATATTCAACAAGAACCTTTCATCAGGTCTTATTTGAACTCATTTCCCTTGATATATATTTGGGAAAGCAGAGTTGATAGAATTTTCAGTTTCTAATGTTATTTATTTTACTATTATTGTAATATTTTCTATAAATAATTTATATAATTTAATAAATATATTTAAAGTATAGATTTCAATAAGCAATGAAATTCACAACTGTTCACACACCAATAAATACTTTTTACCAATAAACAAAATATTTTTTATTTGTAGTTCACGGAGGGAAAAAAAGGGAAATGAAGTCAAACTAGTAGAACTATTCAAAATGTTTTAGCGGCCCTGTCCCGTGTGGTTCAGTTGGTTGGAGCATTGTCCCGTGCGGGAGACAACGGATGGATGTTTTCTCTCACATCGATGTTTCTCTCTCTCTCTTCCTCCCTTTCTAAAAACAATAATAAAAATATATATATCCTTGGGTGAGGATTTAAAAAATGTTTTACCTTACTCTTAAATTTCTTTGCTTCTACTAAATTGTTTTTTAATGAATTTTCAATCAATTTCTGCTTGTTTTTAATTAATTGTATTCTATTCATAATCACTTTTAAGCAACGATTATTACAAAATTTCAAAGAAATAAAGTCTGTTTTAATATAGGTGGTATTGTCTCTTCTACAGAAATGAAGATTTACTGTATGATATCCTAGATTCTGTGCCTTGAACATTTTTCGTTCTGTTATAGTTTTAATAGCAAATCAAGAAAAATTTATTAATTGATGAGAAGTATATTCATACACCTCAATCATGCATGTCTCTTTTTAAGTTTCATTTGTACACTGTTCTAAATGGCCACCTTCAGCTAATTCAGGACCTACTTCTCAAAAAATTCTCCTCCTATTCTGATCAGTTCCCTCCCTTATAGTTCCCTTGAATTTTTTCTCTTAATCATTTAGGATATACAATTATACATCAGCTTTTGTTCTCTGGTTGTTTGATTTATCTTTACTTCCAAACCAGTATAAACATCACTGAGCAAAAAATTTTCCAAGGCCTTTACTTCATGATGAAATACTCCTTTGCATACAGAAGTACATGCGTGTGCCCATAATTATGGGATCCTGGTATACTTGAGCTTCATTTCATGCTACTCGGGGTTCCAGTCCCATCAGCTATGCCTTCTTGGAACACCTTGACTGTGTTCATGCTATTCTTCTCTGAGAATGCCCTTCTCTTGCTTTTTTGGCCTGGTTGACACACTGTCATATTTGAAAAGGTACCAGGCTCCCTTAGAAGTCGCCCCTGATTCCCCAGTCTGAGTGAGATCCCTTTCCTGGGTGGTCCCAGGTCCTTCTCACATCGCACTGCTCACGCTTGTGTGTTTCTTGTCTCTGCAGTCTCGTGCCTTTGTAGAAAATAAGAATTCAGTACATTTGGGTTACCTTGAACAAGTTCTTTAACCTCTTTTTATGTCAATTTCCTCATCTATAAAATAGGGATGATATACGATGTACCTTTTTGTGAGGATCGAATGAGACAATAGTCTGCTTGACTCAGTGTCTGGCTTGTGATAAGAATTGCATAAATGTTAGCTCTTTATGGTTCTTGCACGAATGGAGGGGTCTAAACTCCTCATGAACCTCATTTGTTTTCATTTAGTACTACCTCTTGGTGTAGGATTTCATAGTTCAATGCCCGCTGTGAGGAGAACTTACTTCTACTTGTATTAAATGTACCTTTTCTAGTTTTAAGCTCCCTCATTTTAGCATCCTAATAATTTAAAAAATAATTTGGGCCATGGCTGGTGTGGCTCAGTGATTAGAACATTGGCCCAAGCACCAAAGGGTCTTGGGTTTGATTTCCAGTCAAGAGCACGTACCTGGGTGGCAGGTTCCATTCCCGGGGTGCATGCAGGAGGCAACCAACCAATGTGTATCTCTCTCTCTCTCTCTCTCTCTCTCTCTCTCTCTCTCCCCCCTCTCCCTCCCTTCTCCCTTATCCCTTCCACTCTCTCTAAAAATCAATGGAAAAAATATCCTTGGGGTCCAGCTGGTGTGGCTCAGTGGTTGAGTGTTGACCCATGCACCAAGAGGTCACCAGTTCGATTCCTGGTCAGAGCACACGCCCAGGCTGTGGGCCCAATCCCCAGTGGGGGGCATGCAGGAGGCGGCCAGTTGATGTTCTCTCTCATTGATGTTTCTATCTCTCTCTCCCTTCCTCTCTCTCTAAAATCAATAAAGGAAAAAAAATATATCCTTGGGTGAGGATTAACAACAACAAAATTTGGATCATAATTCCACTCATTATGTAGCTCTAAAATATTTCAATTTTTATTAGCATTTTATAATACATTTTCCCGTTCTTAATGTTCAATACATTTTTGATGTTTTTTTAATCCACCAATCAATCCATCTTTATTTATTGATCACAATATTGTGGTAAATACACAAATTTAAGAGATGCAGTCTTTGGGGGTGATAATACTAACATATGTGCAAAATCAACACATAAGCAACATCTTCCTATGTGTTAACTGTGTGCTTATTATAGTGTTTTAAATAGGAGGGATGAGATGTATGAACAAAATGAATAATTCTATATGATTACATGAAGGAAGTGATATGTTAGTTGGATTTGAAAAGATCTGAGTAGATATAGCATAAGTGGAAAATGCAATACAGACAAGGGGATTAATAAAAGTAAAAGCAGGGGTGCAGAAAGAGTCCTCAATGAAGAAAGGGTAAAAATGCTCTTTGGTTTAAAGATGTGCATAAATAATGCTATTTCTTTTTAATATCACAATCCAAAATTCTAACAGAAAAGGTTTATGAAAAAGGGAACATGTCCTTCAAAATAGTGTTAAAGCAGAAATCATTGCTTAAATAAATCAATATACAAATTTTAGCCTCTAATATTTGTATCCTATTGGACATAAAATAATTAAATAGCAGCACCCTTCAGACAACTATAGCAGGGTCTAAGAAGAGTGTGGGTGGTGTAAGATATTTTATATATTAGAATGTTTCATGCTGTCTGCATTTCTCCCCCTTTTTGGGGTAGCCAGACTTTTTTTTTTTTCCAGTTTGGACTTTAATTAAGAATCTTACTGCAAGGATATTAAAACGGCTTTCTTTGCTTCAGCATTACATGAGGTGAAGAGTGCAGAAGGCATGGGAGGGGACACCGGGGCTCGGACCGGCTCCAGAGAGCAGAAGTGATGTGGAGGAGGAATCCGGCAAGGGCGGTTTGAGGGATTTGTTTATTTAAACCTGAGCATTGAGAAAGGAAACAAAGACTAAATAATTAACGTTCTGACACTATGATGACAAGGCCTGGCAGATGACACTATTGGGACAAAAATATCACGGACACAAAGACACTGCTGGAACTGAAACGGCACAGATGACACCCGGGTCGGCCCTGAAGCAGGACTGTTCATTGTCCACCTGGGTTAGGAGATGTCAGCAGGTCTCCAGTGAGGAGAAGCTGCAAGTACAACCAGAACCTCACTGTGCATCCTTTATAGTTTTGTTGTATGTAATTAAGGTTTAATTAACTATGATAATATGCATATATTCTCATTTCTAAATGTTACTATTCTTAGTAAATCCTTTGACTGTCTTTGTGAAACAAAGTCTGAAACTGAAAGAAAAAAAAATCATCCGAATGCTGCATAGGATTTATTTTCAAATCTGACTTTATTTCAAATTTGGATTTTATTTTGTAAGACTAAAAAATATTTTTTTTTTTTTTAGAATAGCAGTAACAGTCAGTGAATATACTCTATTGTTGTAATTAAGATTCTCTTGCTTGGAGTGGGGAAAACTAGGTAAATGATATCACTTAGAGAACGTTGCTTTAGAAAGACTTTTTTCTCCCTGGGTACGCTACAGATTACAGAAAGAATCCGGGCTTCTGAGGGGAAGTTTTCTATGCAGTCGGTTTTGTATGATTAACAGATTAACTGCTTTAAAAAAAAATTATTCTTTCTCCCAGGATTCAGGAAAGAAAATGACATAATAGATATTTTCCCCCCCTAGGATCAAGGTAAACCTCCTTAGTCAAACCCACTTGCTCCTTGGGAGGTAAAGAGCGAGCTAACCTATGTTTCTACAAGTTACAAAATCATTTACATTTATTACCCTTGCACAGTGAGGCCCCAAAGCCTCAGAGCTATGATTCTCCAAATCACTGCATTTTAAGCTTGACTGATTGGTTTAAAAGCTTGTGAGAGATTTATAATGATTCACTGTGTAAGCCAATGATTTTATATTTAAGGAAGGAGACTGCTTATAAATGACAGAAAACTTGAGACCTCCTTGGACTCAGCAGCAGACCAACTGTTTTCATAAGTTTAGATAAAAATAGCACTTCCTCTGCAACTGTTTGAACTCAAAATTTGTGAAGTTCACACACATTAGAATGCATACAAGCAGTATGATATTAACTCCTCATGTATGGTGCTATCTTTGTATTATTTAGCTATATTAATATCTGTGTGTATTTATCACAGGAACTTTAGAAATTCTGTTGCTTTTGAACATTTTTTTTACTTAGTCTCATAAACTTCAGTTGCTTTCCCAAATTCCAGATTTGTTATTTAAATACCAGATATTACTGTACATAAAGTTTGGAACAATTACTATGCTTATTTACTGTGATGCTTGACAACAACATATAACTGTGGTATCTTTATAACTGTTTAAAAGTTTATAGAAATAAATGGTCAGTATTTAAATATGGTACTGGTATAGATAAAAGAAATAAGATTAATGGAGTACACATTTTTAAAATGTTAAACTTTATATGATGTCTTTTCTTCTTTGATCAAAGAAGAAAACTTGTTATTCATAAGGAATTCCAAAGATTTTAATTAGGAAGTTATTAAGAGTAATCAGATTATTAAAAGTAATTAAAGGAGAGCGTTGTAGAAATGTCTATTATATCAGCACCATAAGAGTCTATCAATCCGTTTGTTTATTTCCCACCAGCAACACTGAAAGCACCAACTGGATTGAACACAACCGTGCGCAGAGGTGCAGTTTCTAATGTCTTTATTAGAGGAAAATTAAGTCACACCATCTTTCTAGTGGGCTTCGTTAACCACAATTCTGTTCTCTTTCCATCTCCACAACCATCAAGCTCCTCCAACTTGTCTCCTGCTCCCTTGCTCCTTGCATTCCTCTCATCATCTCTTCTTCCTGATACGCAGCTGGTCTACTGCGCCTTCTTCCCTAGGCCCCTCCCTACTCGGATCAGGTCTACATTGGTCTCTCCACATTGCCGGGTGCTACTCTGTCACGTTTTGAATAAATGCCCAGCATTGTCCCAAGTACAGCATAGTATTTAGGAACACAAGCCTTGGAATCAAATTTGGCTTCTAATCTCCCTTCTTTCACCTGCTAGCTGTTTTACTTTGGCCAGGTTACTTAACCTCTCTGAACCTTACTGTCCTTGTTTGTAAAAGGGGAAAATAATATCTATCTAAAAAAGATTTGTGGTGAAGACTAAAAAAGCTAATTTATGCAAAGTGCCTACCACCATACTTGGCATGTAGTAAGTACTAAGTAAATCATTACTATTATTATGAAGCTTATTCTGATAGTGATTAGTCTAATTTCTTAAATGAATTGAGCAGCCTCTTTCATACAAAGTCATTTCCCCGGAATCTCTTTATATTAGGGACTCCACTTCCAAATTTCTGTGGTTCTTATTTGTTGATATTTTTATTCTCCACGTATTCTAGTTTATATTATCTCCACCTTGTGTAAATGAGTATCATGAAAACTTTGTTAGAAGCCTTATTAAAATTCATATATACAATGCCAATTGATTTTGCTGACCAAATAATATCATATTCAAGAAAGAAATGAAGTGAGTCTTACTCTTGGTCTTCCAGGGTCCCCCAAACACCCCTTTAGTCACTTGCTGTGGATTCTTGCCTAGATTTGTTGTCAAGAGTCTTGGCTTGGAGTTTGCAGAATTTATTTCACTTTTTTGGTAATTGTAACTCATCCCCATCCCCTTCCCCACCCCCATCTCCTCTCATCTGTTCTTTGAACACTCTCTTTTCCATTTCCTCTGATTATTCAAAGGTCAATCAATGGCTAGGAAATCCCTTTTGCAAGTTATCTCAACAGCCATGATTAAAATTAGTTTAGATCATGAACCTGAACTTGGTAGGGCAGTGAGGTACTCTCTTTAATTGCTCTCTTAATCTTAGGCTTTGCTTTCTTTATTTGTTACTATTGTTAACTGGGTAAGCTCATTGCTTCCACATCTTACTCTCTCCCCGCTACTTTGTACCCAGTTCTGTAGCCATTGTCCCTTCCGTCCAGGCTCTGCCACAGGTGAAACCATTGTGTGTCATACTTCCCATTGGAGGGGCTTGTCAACTCTAGGAATTTAGTTTATTTGGTTGCTCTGTGACTCTCTGATGGACGCCACAAAGTTATGGCTTTTGTATCTTAGCCTGGATTTTCTCATTGTTGGGATGAGAAGCTTCCTTCCTTCATTTCTGAATCCCTTGGAATTTTTTTCTTTGGCATAACTCATCTAGAAAAACTGATTTCTTGAAGATTTTCATGGGTGCAGTAGTCAGCCTTTCTGCAGTAAGAAAATAACCCCAAACTATTAGTCACTTAAATAACGATCCCCCCCAACCCCCATACAATATATTATGGGTTGGATGCTGCTTCTGTGGTTTTCTTTTCTGAAACTTTCTGGGCTCTTGTACTGTCTTTCTACTTGTCAGAACCCAGGTGAAGGGACAGCCCCAGTTTGGGATGTGGCAGATGAAAATGTTAAGAAAACGAATGGAAACTTGTGATTCCTCTCAAAGTATCTGCTCAGATGTAACAGAGGCTCCATACACTCATATTCCATTGTCCACTGACATCCAAGGGAGGATATACACTCCGGTCACAGGAGGTGTGAGCAAGTCACATGCCAAGGGACAGGAATATGTAATCCTTTTTCAGGTAATGCAGGGCGGGGGTAAATAGTTATAAAGCAGAATGCAATCTACCCATCTGGCAAAGCCTATTTTCTTTTCCCATATTTGCCTTGTCTGCAATATTTGAATTCTCTTAATTACACAATTGTATTGGTCAGAAAAATTTTGTCTTCGGGAATGGTTTTAAACACCAAGAAAATATATCATTTTATGTAATAAGAAGGCCAGAAGAGAGTGAAATCTAGACAGAGCATGCCAGAACTGCGACTTAGCTTTCTTTGCACTCCTGCCTTCTCCCACCTGCTTGAGTTGGCTGGATTCTCGCCCTGGCTGCACCCAGGGTCGCAAGACAGTGGCTAATGGTAAATGTGGCTACATGTGTCTTTGGGCAAATTTAGAAACCTAACCCTATATAGGAATAGAAATCTTCCCCTTTAATATGATTGGGCCCCTTTAATATGATTGGGCCAAGATGGGAAATGTATATTCCCTGGACTAATTTTAGTTCCCAGGGGGGATGCATTAATCTAGGTGGTCTAGACTAATCATCTGGGAGAGAAAGGATGTTGAGGAGTCAACCATAATGTCCATTAAAGCTATCATGGTCTTACATCTTTTTCTCTTACATCTTCTTAGGATTCTGTTTCTTTTTTATGTGTGTGTCTGTATGTATATCTCTTTATATATCTATATGTATCTCTATCTCTATCTATCTATATCTGTACTAACATCTATATCTTTCTATCTATCTATCTATCTATCTATCTATCTATCTATCTATCTATCTATCTATCTATCATCTATTTATCTTTCTACACACACACACACACACACACACACACTATTCATAGTCTTATGCTCTTTACACACTACTCACATGCAAGGGGAAGAAAACCACATTGGAGTGTGACAGATGGCAGGGACATTGGGGGCCATGTTAGAATCTGCCTGCTACAATTCTCAACCCATGAATTTGAAAATTACGTGCACAAAGACTTTTACAAGGTGCCTGAGTCTTGGCAAATATTTCATAAAGGGCAGTATTATTATCACTCCTACCCAGATGTGAGATCAATCTTAGGAACTTCTATTTTTGTTTCAATTTAATGGTGCTTATAACTACCACTTTGGTGTATAGTTATTTGTGTATATATTTAATTTTATCAGAATTATAAGCTCCTACAAGGCAGGGACACATTCTTTTATATTCTGGAAGCCTCTGAGATCCAGTAGGATGCCTTACTCAGAGAGATGATTAGTTACTTCTCCCTGGGCTTCTATAGTCCCTTGCATATCTATCTATATTAAAGCTTATCTCACATTATAGCATAAATAGTTGTATATACCTATATCTCTTACTAGACTGGGTGTTACTTGAGGGGGAAAGAAACACTGAGCCCTTTTTTCGTTGGCATTTTCTCCCCTCGCCCTCCAATTTCCTCTTACCAAGCCCCAAGTTCAGTACTTGACATATAGGAGATGCTCAAGAAATGACAGCTGTGTGAGTACATACAGAATAATGGTTCAAAAACAAAAAATAAGTGAATTCAAGAATATTTAGTAGGTAGTGTCTACGATTAACATCATAAGGAATAATGTAAACATGGGATGCAAAGAAAAAAGTTTTAAAAAGTATAATTTTCCTACATTTTTACCTATAGGAAAGATTTTTTAAAAATATGAAACAATTGATTTTTTCTTTTTAATCCTCATCCAAGGATATTTTTTCCATTGATTTTTTTTTTTTTTAAAGAGAGAGTAGAAGGGAAGGGGGTCGGGGGAAACAGAGAGAGAGGAACATCAATGTGAGAGAGAGACATTGATTGGTTGCCTCCCCCACATACCCCGACTGGTGCCAGGGATTGAACCTGCAACCCAGGTATGTGCCCTTGACCAGGAATCAAACCGTTGACCAACCTTTTGGTGCACGGGCTGATGCTCTAACCACTGAGTTGCTTTTTGAAAACTAGTAGTTAGTAGAGTACATTGCCACACTAACACTATAGAGCTGAGATTGTGGTTCTCTTCTGATCTATGAACTTCTGAAGACTCTTAAAAAAAAAAAAGAGCCATGTTTTAGTTTCTGTTGCTGTTTATTGTGTTGAATTTGATATTTTGAAAATTTGGCATAATCTACCTCATAATATTGTTGTAGGGATCAAAGAAGGTATTATGTGGAAAGTATTTAGCTCAATTAATTTCACAGCAATTTAAATTTTGGATTCTTTAAACACTGTTGAATCATTTTACCAGTCTCAGGTAGAAGTGAAACATAGAATCTTTCACGAGCTTTTTTTCTCTTGACATTGGTAACTAAGGAGGAACTTGAGTTAGTGTCCTACTTTTCTGAGTCAAATGTGAATTAAACATTTTTATTATGATTGTTGGGATAAAAGTCTTAATGGCCCTGCACCTGTGCTGAGCATCCTTTCATGAGAGCTGGATAAGGAGAGAGGGATTTTACTGTCCTGAAGCCTCGGCTCCTTGATAGCTAGCTGCCTGCTTTCTAGGTAACCTCCAGCGACTCTACTCATTAGCTCTGGGTTTGGTGTATACAGTAGGTGCTCAATGAATGTCCATTGATTTGATCAATAAATAAAATTGGCTTCAAGTTCAGGATTCTCCAACAGATTGTGAACCTTTAAATGCAGAGACCACAAGTTACTGACTGTAGCTCCAGGTCCTGGCACGCCGCAGGGTTGAAAGGAAGTGACTTAGCTAATAGAAAGGGTCTCATTTCCTATTTATGAAGACTGTTATTGATAGTGTGCTGTGTTTGAGGACAGTGTTTGCACTTTCACCGTGAAGTTTGGTGCGTACACCAACCTCTCAAGTGAGGGTCATGTGTAAACTCCATTTCATCCTGGACACTCCCTCCACGAACCTGTAGTCTGGTTTCTTCTCAGCTCTGCTGAGCCGTTCTCTCCCTCACTTTTTAAAAATGTTGTGAAATATATAGAGCATAAAACTTACCATTGTGAACATTGGAAAGTATACAATTCAGTGTACCTAATGACGTTAAATACATTCACTATGATGTACAACCCTTAATCCTATCTGTCGCCAGGACTTTTTCATAATTCCAAACAGAACTCTGTCCCCATTAAACATTCCTTATTCTCCTGCATCCCCATTCCCGCCCCTGGCAACCCCTGTTCTGCCTTCTCTATGAATTTACCTCTTCTAAGTATCGCATGTAAGTGGAATCATGCAATATTTGTCCAGAGGACAAATGTGTTTGACTTATTTCAGTTAACATAATGCCTTTAGTGTTCATTATGTTGGTGTACGTGTCAGAATTTTCCCTTCTAAGGCTGAATAATATTCCATTGTCTGTATTTACCGAAGTTTGTTTACGGATTCATCTGTTGGTGGACTTTGTGTTTTTACCCCCTTCTGGCCATCTTTAATAATGTTGCTATGAACCTCAGTGTACAAATACTTGTTCAAATCCTTGATTTCTTTTGGACATGTGTATACCTGGTAGTGGAATTGTTGGAGCATATGGTAATTATATGTTTAACTTTTGGAGGAACTGCCAAACTGTTTTCCACAGTGGCTGTACCATTTTACATTCCTACCACCAATGCACAAAGGTTAGGATTTCTCCACATCCTCTCCAATCCTTCCTCCCTCCCTCCCTCCCTCCCTCCCTCCCTCCCTTCCTTCCTTCCTTCCTTCCTTCCTTCCTTCCTTCCTTCCTTCCTCCCTCCCCCCCTCCCTCCTTTCTTTCCTCCCTTCCTCTTTCCTTCCTTTTGTTTTTTCCCTGATCATAGCCATTCTAATGGGTGTGAAGTGGTATTTCATTGTGGTTTTGATTTGCATTTCCTTAATGATTACTCAGATGAGCATCTTCTCATGTGCTTATTAGTATTTGTGCATCTTTTGGGGTGGTCTTTTATTAAAGCTACTAGCTCTGTCCTAGTCAGATTCATGGTCCTCTCTTAGCTGCCAGCCTTCTTGAGGACTGCTGCTATTTATTTGTGCATCAGTAATTTTTCCTTAGCTCAGTTTCATCTGTCAATGTTTTGATCCTACAGGTTATCATAACCTCCTCAAGAGTTACTTTTTATCCTCTTTTGTCTGTGTCTTTTTTTTCTTTCTTTCTTTGTTTTAATCTTTACTAGATGTGAGTGACTACAACTCAGGGGCAGATGGTTCCACTCCCGGTCCTTTCTTTCTCACTGCATGTTTTAAGAGAATCTCTTAGAGCTCTCAAGTTCTGGTCGAATACCTTCAGCTGCCTCTAATACATCTGTTCTTGGGTATCCGACTATTACTTCCAGCTCAACACACATGCTACTTAAATTGTCATCCTTGTCTCAACAAATCTCTCCCAATCTCTGTCACTGTCTCAGTTTTTATCTTCACTTTATCTTTGGTTTAATCTTTGTCTTCTCCATCTTCATTGTCTATATTCCACTAGTCACCAGCTGTGGTTTATCCTTCCTTCACTGTTTTTAACTTTATCCCGAGGAAATTAAAACTAAGACATGCCAATGATTGGTGGACATACTTTCTATTTAATAATTAAGCCTTTTGTGAAAGGACCGATTAGAACTGTTTATATCTGAATTAAACCTGCTATTGTGCTGTTTAGCACAATGCCTTGCACACAAGAAGCAGTCAGCAAGTATTTGCTGAATGATTTGACTTCACTGTGACTAGCGAATGTTAGTCAGCATGCAAGTCGGTAGGCATTTATTGTTAAATTTCATTTTGACCTGTATTAGGTTTAAGAGGAAAAAAGAGTGTGGATTTCAGAAAAATACAAAGAATATACAATGAACTTTTCCTAGGATGTGCCACTTATTAATGTCTTAAAAATGTAAATCACATTCTGTGCTTTTTACAGTGTTATGTTTAAAAGGTTTTTAAAATTTAAAATGTGTCTAGTAGTGCTTACATTTGGTATCAAATATAAGTGATTAATAATTCCATGTTCTCTGAATTCTTGATTTGTTTCCTGTGTCAGAGATTCAAGACTATTAAGAGGCGATTAGGGAGGATATCCTTGAAGTCTCCTTCACACCCAGAATCTCCCTTTTTTTTTGGTTCACTTAACTTAATGTGGGAGTTGCTTGTGATATTTTCTACATTTCACCTTCTGAGGTTATGGGCCCCATTCATATGCCATATCTCCCTCTCAGATGAGTAAGTATGACTTTTATGAATTTTTCTTCACTTGTAGAATTTAATTTACATGAGTAATTAGAAAAGGACCAAGTGAAATTCCTCTCTCTCTAGGCAAACAATCTTGTTGAAAAAAAAAATCAACGGCAAACTTTTCCTTTAATAATTTTTTCTTTGCACCTTGAAATTTATTGCTTGCTACAAAGAAGCAAAATAAAAAGAAATATAGGGTTCTACACCATACTGCTCTTTTGCATATTGATATCTGAATAATTACCTTAGGGCATATTGAGTTATAATATGAAATACTATTCCCCCAGGACATTATCTTAAAATATTTTGCTTATTTAGCATACAGTTCAATATTTTAGAATTATGTTAAGAGTAGAGTTGTTAACCGACATGGAGTGAGCTGGCAGAAACAAAAAATTAGAGGGACCTAATAGGAAAAGGGGATTATTCTTAGAATGTTACAGTATTTAAATACTGTTGCAATATAGCTAGTCAATTATAATAGCCAACAAAGTAAAAGACAAGAAGGCTGTAATTCTGTATAGATGGTTAATATGTGCATATTCTCACCTTAAAGTGTATTTCACATGGAATCCTGTTTGATATGCATGACTGTAATCTTGTCTAAGTCCCATTTACACAGCCAGCAGTCACTATCCTATATTCCTAAAGTATACCACGGGAACGGTGCCTGAAGACGACGAACTTCAATGCGCATATGTGACTCAACAGAACGCGGGTGTGCAACGCAGGCTGAAGTGGATTCGACGTGCTGTGCCTGGGTGCCTGCTTCTTAAAGCTTGTTCCACGAAGTCGGCCAGGCTGTGGATTCGTTTGTTAGACTGCGATAACAGAATCCACACACTGGGTGTTTTATTTCTCACAGTCTGGATGTTGGAAGTCCAAGGTCAAGGCACCAGCACGGCCACCTCCTTGGGAAGGTCCTTTTTCTGGTTCGCAGCTGGCACCTTTTTGTTGTGCCCTCACCCGGTGGAAGGGAAGGGGCTAGGGCTCTCTGGAGCCTCTTTAATGAGGCACTAATCTCATTGACGAGCACTCCACCCTCTCGGCTTAAGCACCTCTCAAAGGTCCCATCTACTAACACCATACATTAGGATTTCGATATGTTCATTTTTAGGGACACAGACATTCAGACCAAAGCAGGGTGTGTATTGCCTAGAACACAAGGGAAGTCCAGCAATGGCAGAAACACTGTGGCAAAGATGAACACACTGGTGCTTGGAGTTTTGCCCTTCCACTGTCTTGTGACAGTAACCAAGTTATTTAAACTCTCTAAAGCACCCGTGAAATAACTGCATGAATTAAATGAGATCAGGCAAGGAGAGTCTCTGTTTTACTTCCTGATGTCATTAGTATTAGTGTTGCTGTAATGAGATATTTCTTTTCCTTAAAAAAAAGATTTTAGAGAGAGGAAGGGAGGCAGGGAGAGAGAGAGAGAGAGAGAGAGAGAGAGAGAGAGAGAGAGGGAGAGAGAGAGAGAGAGAGAGAGAGAGAGGGAGAGAAGCATTCATTGATTGATTCTCATATGTGCCCTGACTGGAAATCGAACCTGCAACCTTGACATATCAAGACAATGCTCTAACCAACTGAGCAACCTGGCCAGGGCCCGAGACCATTTCTTTGCATTCATTAAAAAAAAATTTACTAGCGCTAGACTATTGATTGCATCTGTTGAACCCATAGACTGGAGTGTCGATTCCAGACAAAAGGGTAAAATAAAAACAAACCTTTAAAATATATCTGAGGTATGAAGTGTCTTTGCTTTTAAAAGTGTTTTTGATATGCCTTCTTAAATGTTTAGGAAATTAAAGGTGATTAAACCTACTTGTTTATAAAATAATTTTCATCGTGAGGCCATTTTGTGATGAAGGATGTGTTTTATTTACCTTGTTTATCCTAAAATAGATCAGTTCCTATGTTTGATGCACTGCATAGGATCAGTTCCTATGTTTGATGTTCATTTCTGCTGTTTGAGGAGGGGCTGCATTATTATCCCAGTTTTACAGATGGGTACATGCAGGTGATACAATGTGATGGGTGTTACAATCCAGGTTTAGCGACAAAACAAAAAAGGGGTCGAGCTACTACCTCCCCTCCATCTTGCCGTCTTCACTGCTTTTCCTGGTGTTGCTATATAAAAGAACAGTAGGCAGCTTGTACCAATGGGAACTAAGTGATGGGTATTTAGCATCTCTGGTGCCAACTGACCCAAATCCGAATCGACTGCTACTACATTGTACACAATGGGTGTGTTGGACTTTCCCATCTATTAATGCTTTAGCCAGTGACTTCTCAACTGCAAAAGCAAGATGGCAAGTAGAAATGCAAGTTGTCATGTATCAAAAATCAATTGAAATAACATTTCAACCTTCGGTTGAAGCAAATTCTTTGAGAGAATTAAACAAAATCCTAGTGGTATCAGTGAGAGGGATGTCAATTGCTCCTTTTCTAATCAATTAAGTGCATGATTCTTAAGGCCTGCCAAGTTTATAGGTTGCTATCTGGATGTCCTCTTCCTCTGACCTTCCCTTTCCTCCTAGACCTCATTTCTTATGCACCTGCTTCTTTCCTGGCTTAGATCCTCTTGTCACAGAGGAAATGTATTCCAAATTCATTTACACCTAGTTTACTTCAACGTTTTCATATTACTAGAAGACCAGGTAATGCTAGACTCAAAGCAATAGATTTCTAATAGAGTGATTTCAAGTGCTGTGGTACTTGGGTATATTGTGCTGCTAGTGCGGTCTTTAGGGGCACCTCAGGTCCTATCTACTCTCCTTCTCTCTAAGCCTGTCTCTGCTCTCACCAGTTTCCAGGTAGATGTGTTTAACTGTAATTCTGTAGAAATGCTAATTTGACAAACATACACAGTCTAGTGAGGAATGAACGCTTCTGGCTAGCTACTGTTTTATAGGGATGACTGAAATGCCAAGTCAGACAGAGTAGGGGTGATGAAGTCTGTCCATGTATGGAATGGAAAGGCCTGAGAGATGATAAAAATGTGTTGAAGGCCATATTTTTCAGAGAACAACATGAGAAGCATAAAAATGGTGGTGTGTTTGGGGCTCATTTAAAGCCTGATATATCATCCGGCTGGTGTGGCTCAGTGGTTGAGCATCAACCCATGCACCAAGAGGTTGCTGGTTTGATTCCCAGTCAGGGCACATGCCCAAGTTGTGGGCCCAATCCCCAGTGGGGGGCATGCAAGAGGCGGCCAATTCATGTTCTCTCTCATTGATGTTTCTGTCTCTCTCTCTCCTTCTCCTTTCCTCTCTCTCTAAAATCAGTAAAGAAAAAAAAAAAGCCTGATATATCGATATGTAGAAATGACTGAATGGAACCAGATTGTGGAGGGTTTTTAAAAAATATATGTTTTTACTGATTTATTTTTGAGAGAGAGGAAGGGAGAGAGAGATAGAAACATTGATGTGAGAGAGAAACATCGACTGGCTGCCTCCTGCACAACCCCTACTAGGGATCGAGCCCAAAACACAGGCATGTGCCCTGATCAGGAATCGCACTGGGACCTCTCAGTCCTTGGGAAGATGCTCAGTCCACCGAGCCACACCGGCTGGCTGTGGAGGGTTTTGAATGTCATTTCAAACAGTTTGGACTTGAGCCTATGCCGGTAATAGGGGTTGGCAAAATTATTCCATCTGTGTCCCCACAGACACAGGAGCTTTGCACCATCCCCAAATTGTGGGAAAAGCATAGGACTTTCAATTGTAATACTCCTTAAAACCTCTTAAAGATGGTACGATCTTGGGCAGGTAACTGAAAAACAGAACCTACTTCCCTTCTTAAAAAGATAGTGTTGCATGTGGGAGTCCAAGCCGGTATGGGCCAATTAAATAGAGGGTGAGCGAGCATGCTAGGACTGGGCTTGGAACTAACCCTTTTCACCAGAGTGGGACATAAGTGGCGCAAGGGTGCCAGAGAAAGGCTCCTTTGTCAGGAGGACCAGGTAATCTAGAAGTTGCGGCAATAGATACAAACTCAAATGTCATCTCCTCTATAAGATACTCTCAGCCAGTTATTTACAGTCCTCTCTGTGCTTCCAAAGCTTGTTTCATATGCCTCTATTATAGTAGTGATCACCTTATATTGGTATTAATTATATGGATATTATATTTTTATTTTATTTTATTTTTTTTTTATCCTCACCCGAGGACGTTTTTTCATTTTCTGTTCAGATAGAGTGGGAGGGAGAGAGAGAGAGAGAAACATCGACGTGAAAGGGACACATGGAGTGGCTGCCACCCGCATGACCAACCAGGGCCGGGGACAAACTGCAACCGAGGTACATGCCCTTAGCGGGAACCGAACCTGGGTCTCTCTGGACTGCAGTCCGACGCTCTAACTGCTGAGCCAAACCGGCCAAGGCTGGACATTATATTTTTAAAATGTTCTTTTGGTTGGAAGTAACATAAAACACAGTGGGTGGTGTTAAGAGGGAAAAAATGTGATTTTAAGTCTCCTGGGGTAGAGAGAGAAGGGGATCAGGGACCCCAAGAGTTGGAAATGCACCCAAGCTTAGACAGGGACATGAAATAAGTAATAAAAAGTCATCAGAAATTTGGGCGTCCTTTTTTTCTTATCAGATTCATTCTGCTTCTTCTACAGACCAGCTTCCCCGTCCCCACTGAGAGGCATGGCCACTGAAGATTTACACGAGTTTTAATTCTAATCACCTACAGAGGCTAACTGTCTGTGTCTGAATCTCAGTTTTCTGTTCTTTGGAGAAGCACATCTAGTGGTTTGATCTTATTTCAGTTGTCTATCCCTGACCAATCCACTATTTCCAGGAGAATGTAGTCACACAATCTGTCTGTACAAACCCACCCTGTGAATGAGAATGGCTCTCTGGGCAGGGAAAGCCAGTGCCAAGACTGGACAGACACTTCGAAGGGTGTCTACCACATCGAGTTTATGCTCTTTCAAGGCCAGAGTCCATGTTCCATTGATATTTTGTCACAAGCACTTTGCATACTGTTTTACACATGTCTAATAAGCATCGATATATTTTTGTTGAATAACTAAGATCAGAATTCCTCTTAACAGTCATAGTTGTAGAGTTTTATCATTTTAAGGTTGTTTCACAATCAACTCATCTTTCCAATAACTTTTTAGGGACTCTATTTATAACCAATTGTTGAGGGGAGAAACTGAGACTCCTTTGTGAACTCCTTTAAGTGGCAATGTGGAATAGACCAGAGCTGACCAAGTCTGGAGTCTGGAGAACCAGTGAGACGTACACTACGCTAGTTCAGCTGATGGGCTAAGGTGGAGATGACGAAGATTAGGGAAATGTGCACAGACTTTAATTAATTTGGAATCCCTGGTGTGTGTTTAGGAGCAAAAACAACAAGGGCACCGATATGTATTGGGTGTTTCATACGTAGCATACCTGCACTGACCACGTAACTACATACCTCTTCCCAACATACCTCTGAGGCTGCTGCTCTTATTAGTCCCCTTGTACAGACCAGGAAGCTGAGGCACAAACAGGTTAAGCAACTTAATCTGTGTCATGGAGCTAATAACTGCCATGGCTGGAATTCAACCCAGGTTTATTTGACACCAGAACTCAAACAGTAAACTGTTATTTTATGTTAGTTGGCGTATATATTCACCACCCAAAAGTGTGGTCTAGACTGCTGTCATATTATTAATATTACCCAAGAAATCTAGTTTATTCCAGATCAAGATTGGACTAGCTAGAGAAGATTCTCTGCATATTTCAATGCTTTTTATCATATAAGTAATGATCATAAACATGACACTATCATTCTAAGATTTTAGAGATGTTAAATTGTCTAAAAAAAGAGTAAATTTTGTAATCAGATAATCAAAAATATTCTGATTTTCATTTAAAAGTAGATTGATGACCTCTTCTTCCTATTTTTCTGACTTCAGCATGCATGGACTTAGTTTCTGCTCATGACAAATTGGTTATACTTGGACTATCCATTAGTAAAAATAGGAAGTTCACAGTGGAGACAGTTAACTAAATGATTGCAACTATCACTGACAGTTTTATTTTTAAGTTTGTTTTCTTCAGAGATCATGTGAACAATGGAACTTTGGGGGTAATTTATTGAATTTTTCATTTCATTTACAGAAAACCAACTTAAAGTAATAAAATAAGCAACAAAACATATTTTGTGATTTTTAGACACAATTTTGGAACAAAAGATTAAAAAAATCATGGCTATCTATGCATACTTTGAGTTTGAATAATTAGTTACAATCAAGTGGTAAAGTCCTAAAAATTGGCAAAAGTTGTAGTAAGAGGTGAATATTAATGCTATTTATCACTAGGTCATTGATTATCTTTTGATGAAGAAGAAAAGATTAAATAGCCATCTCATAATGAAAATTAAACAAAAGTTGCTGAAATCCAGTCTTCAGGGGTTACTGTGGAGTAAAGACAGAAAAGATCAAAATATTTAAAAGGTATTTTGACCATTTTGCCCAGGAAATATGACAATAAGTGTAGAGAACATATAAACAATGATAAAATAATAATTTGTTTGTTCTGATCACTTGTTTGCTTGTAGTAATTTTTAAAAGATTTATGAGTCTCTATCTTTGTACCTCAGCGACAAGTAGATTCATTATGATCATTAGTTTCCTGTGGCGTTGTTATATCAGGTATATTTTAATCAGGACTGCTGGTGAAATTATCAACCATAATATTAAGATTAGAGTAAACAAGAGATTCTTTCCTTATATAATCAATTCAAATTTTCATTTCATTAAAGTGTAAGATGGCAATGTTACTAAATTGCTATTTAGACTATTACAAGTCTATGTTAATAGTCTTAATTTATCAACATTTATTTTAACCTTTGCTATAAAGCCTTGCAAATAAAGTTGATGGTTATTAATTTTGGGTAGAAACAAAGCTAATATTTTTGTGCCTGAGTTCTTTTATCAAAGTCTGTTCTTGGCAGAAGGTTGAGTTCTTAAAATCTTTTTCACCTATGGGTGTCTTTTTTACAAGTCCAACCTTATTCTTACATATTTATATATGTACATAACCTTTTAACAAAAATTCTGATAAAGTGTTGTGTTATATAATGAAGTAAAATTCTGGAAGGAGCCGGGGCTTTGGATGCAGAAGACCTAGTTCTGAATGCTGGCTCTGCCCATTACAAGTCAAGTAACTGGATGACTTTACCTCTGTTAGCCTCACTTTCCTCATCTGGGCAATGGGATAATGACATCTGTCTTGTAGGTGCTTAAAAAATGGCAACACTTGTTGTGCAACCTACAATTGAAATGTAATATCTAAAGGGAACATGTACTATAAAGATTTTTCTTTTTTGCCATGTGGTTCATTTCATTTCTCCAAATGTAAGTAATTCCTCGCATGCCATTGCCCTCCTGCGACCCTGGTTCCTTAGTCAAAAAGTATAAAATTGAAATGTTAAATTTTTGATGATATAGTATTAATTATGAATCTCCATTTTAGTTTACACTCAGCTAAGAAAAATTGGAGGTAAATTGTCATACAGCATTTTCTTTAGTTTATTGTTAGTACAGAGTCGATTACCTCAATATACTATCAAATATTTTATGGAGAAATAAATGAATACATAAGGGTGTGGGTGGCAGAATCTTAATGTAGGTACTGGATCCATCTGGTGAAATGTTTCATCCAAACATTCCTTGGAAGCCATTAAGCTCCATGGGGAGAAGGACTTTCTAGCCAAAATGATTAATTAGTGTCCTGTGAAGTCTAAAGCTGTTTTACTGTTTCTCTGGGCTTCCTCCTACAATTTTACCCATGTCTTCTGATTGGTCAGTGAGTCTTACTTTACAATAGTTAAGTAATCTTGCTCATGAGACATGTGCAACGGATAAAACCCCTAAATGTCTGCATGAGGAGGAAGCTCCCCTCAGAGGACCCGGCTCCCTGTGCTTCTTTTGGGCAGGATGATATTTTAAATCTATCCTTTGAGCCTGGCATGGCAATGTTTGTAAGCCAGGGAATCAGGACCATCGTAGGGGCAAAAGACAATGTTGATTTCTAATCATACTTTCCTTCACAACTATTTTAAATATAAATACATGCTTATATTTAAGAAATATTAAAAAAATTAAGACATTTAAGAAATATTTAGTGTTTATTCATTAAAATTTTTTGACTTATATAGAGATAGAGAAAAGCCTTTTTAAAAAATTATTCATACAATTTATATGTAGATTTCAGGATTGGTATTCAAAGTAATTTTCTTAACTTTAATAATGCTTATAAAATGCTAGAATTCAGATTGAATGAGGTCTAGCCTGAGAAAATCATTGCCTGCAAGTTATCAGATAAAAGTAAATATCATCCAAATGTAATATGTTGAGTTCGTAAAAAAAAAACAATTCAAAACAAATATACAAAGAGAGACCTAAAGTTTATGTGAAATCAGCAAAAGATGAACAAATATGAACTCTTTGCAAGTGCACCTAATGTTCAGAGGACTTGACAGAGTTAAATAACACCTTATTGGATAAACTCAGCCTTGGTTTCAAATGATTCTTTTGGAGTGGGGAGTTAGGTAGTGCGAAAGGAATATTAATGGCATAGAGAACAGGTTATTTGCACAGAGAGAAGAAGCTTCTCGACAGCGTTCAAAACAGAGCAGAGGCATGGGGCCTTTACCTGCAGGGGGAGCTGCAGTTCGTGCAGGTGCCCTTCCGTGGATGCGTGGATTCCCCACCAGTGCTCCCAACAGCAGCTTCATGAGGGAAATGGAGCTACTGAACGGAAAGAAATCGAGACCTAACGCATCTACACTCCAAAGGCTGAACTTAGAGCAGTTGAAGACAGACAGACAGCTGTTCTATTTCTGTGACTGACAAACTGGACTAGGGTAGGGCTGTGGACTTGGAACGATGTGATTAAAAACAGGCAAGTTCCATTAAAGAAGATTTATACTGACATTTTGAAATGCCCCCTGGAAGCCCGGTAGAACTTTCTAGTCTTATCTCCTACTGCTACCCTCTTATGCTTGATTGTTCCAGTCAAACTGGGCAGTAAACTAGTAGGTTTACTACTGATGTAAAGGTCTGAAAATTTCAGAACACCCCCCCGCCCCCTTTACCACTTTCTGTTACATTTACAACCATATTAGTGTTTTTATAAATCGGGAGTAAACTTCAAAGTAATTGTAGTTGCATGTCTTTGCCATTTTTCTGGGTGATCATTTGTCTTTGTGTGCTAACTCTTCCTCTGAGTTTCAAGAATTAGTTACTTATTCATTATTATCATTGACATTTCCTGTGCTCACATTTGTTTCTCTACCACTGGCTGTTTCCTCAATTTCATTATTATCAAACAGCCCTTCTGTGATAGACTGCTGTTCCCCATCTTCATATTGATTAATTTCATTTTCACATGCATCATTCTGATTTCCAACATCTTCAGAGCAGTCTTCGGAAGATGAGTCATTTGCAAAGACAGATTTTCATTAGTGGAGCCATCCTCAGAGTCGGAATGTGATGGTCTGTTCGCAGGAATATTGTTTGCTCCTCTGTGTCTTTCATTATCTCTTGGAAGGGATGTGCCTGATGTACTTGCTTAGTCATTATCCAAGTAATTAAAATCAAATGTACTTATTTTGTAGATTAAACAAGAACATTCTTTATTATGATTGTTTGCAATGGAAGCTTCAGGGACACTTTAGGCTAGATATTATATTAAATAGTATTTTTCATTTAAATTAAAACATTTAAGCATTAATTCAGAAAAGCAAGATATGGAAGCTAATGCCTCATCTGTGAAGTCCATGAACCAGCGGTTCTGCTGTAATATTATTTTGTGGAGTTGATGTGTGACAAATAAAAACTTTTAAGAGATTATCAGCACTGATTAGAAATGTTAGTTGCTAGTATAGTTACTGTTCATGTATGCATATGTAAGTTTTCCAATAGGTTATAAACTTTTAAAGACTAGGGTTCTTCAAATAATTTTAATGAATATTTCCCCCCACTGTAAGGACATTTTTGTAAGCAAGAACATTGTGGATGATTAACTGATTAAAATTCCTATGTAAAAATGTGCAATCTGATAACTAAGTTAGTATTGGGAGGAAAGGAGAAGTAAAGTTGCTTTGTGTACCCCAAAGCTATGATGTCTACAGTGTGTGTCTGTCTACCTCCTTGTGTTAGAGGATCAGGGGAGTTGGTGACTGAGCACTATGGGATCACACAAAAATGAACTTTAGGAGTGAGGAAAGTTTAGGAGCCCAGTAGAGAAAGCTTATGGGAGCTGGCACTCCACAGATAGTACAGGGAAGGTCTTGTCCTTATTTCAAGTGGGTTGGCAAATACCAGATATGGAGAATTTAAGAGCCAGAAGTAAGAGGGTGAAGTTTGCACATTCAGCTCCCTCTGAGCTGCTCTCCCTGCCACGGACGCTGAGGCGGTAAACCCCCGTGGGTGGGCGTAAAGAAGGCTGGGCTAGTAAGGATTCTGGCTTCTTGGGGTAAATCAGAATAAGAGGATACAAAGAGATTGTTGATAAAGTGTGAGATTCTACTGGAACCAGCATAAAAACGAACATGACAGAAATGTATCTATCCCTCTTATGTGGCAAGGGTTATGCCAGGAACCCTCAGGTCTGCTAGCTACAGAGCAGGACGGTAGTGTTGTTTCAGAGGAGTGGCTGCAAGGTGACATCACATGGAGCTGCAGTCTTGGGACGACCTGGAGCAAGCCCGGCCTTGAGCCTAGTGAGGCGAAGGGCAAACTGCGATTCTCAGCCCTCAGACCATGAACCCCAGAAACCCCACAGGTCTGGCAGTGTGAGGAGGGAGGTGTCAACTAGGATTTGAAAAAGTGTTGTAGAAGGGAGTGCTGTAGATACAGGAGAAATGAGCCCGTCGCTGGTGTGTCAGATCAGGTGTGCTTGTCAGTTAGGGCTGCTGAAGCAAGAACACCATAGACTGGGCCGCTTTATTTCCCACAGCTCTGAAGGCTGGAAGTCTGAGATCAGGGTGCCAGCATGATCGGCTTCTGGTGAGGTCTCTCTTCCTGGCTTGCACACAGCTGCCTTCTTGCTCTGTCTTCACATGGGGGAGAGAGAGAGAGAGAGAGAGAGAGAGAGAGAGAGAGAGAGAGAGAGGGAGAGGGAGAGAGAGAACAGTCTCTTTGTCTCTTCTTACAAGGGCACTAATCCCATCATGAGGGTTCCACTCTCATGACCGTTACCCTCCAAAGGCTTCATCTCCAAATACCACCACAATGACAGGGGTGGGGTGGGGGGATAGGGTTACAACATATGAATTTTGAGGGGACACAAACATTCAGTTCATAGCACCAGGTAGTGTTGTCCTCTGACTGGCGGTTTTGGGAGGAGTTACTTAATGGAGAAGAGTTTTTGTAGCCAAAGGGAAACATATACACTCTCTTTTCTATCCTGGGGCAGATAGACACTCAGTGGACCATATTTCGAGAGCCTGACTGGGCCGTACTGTCTCTAAAAGGTTGAGCCTGGCCTTTGTACCTTTGTGTGTGTGTGGGGGGGTCTGTCCTAACACTGCTCAGATCTGGTGCTGACCCAAGTAACGAGAAATCCATGTCAGCTTGAGAGGAATGGGGCTTTGGGGGACCTGTTTGACATTTTCTGCCTAACTCTTGGTTTATTCATTGAATTTGTGTCTATCCAGTAAAACATTTTGAAATTTTTTTTACTAAATAATTTTTTCCATGAATTTCCTCTCATGCTACTTACTAGATGTATCCCCGTAGTCCTGTGTGTGTCTCTGTGTGTGTGTGTGTGTGTGCATGTGTAGACAGCATAATGCATCTTTCAAAATAAATTCCCAGTGTTAAAAAAAAAAAGCAAAATTTTGAAAAGAACCATACTATCTAAGGTTTTGTATTTAGATTTTAGGGCAGCTTCTTCAAACTGTAATTCTACTGTGCATAGTAACTTCATTCATACCACACAGTTTAGGCCTTGTATGTGTTTATTTGGACTGATTTCTTTAATAAAAGACCAGAAAAAGTATGTTTAGCTGTTACATCAAGTGTGATACTATTCTCCCTCTCTAAACAAGTTAAATTTATTAAAATAACTTATGAGTGGCTATCGTAAGAGAATGAATTGCCTTACTGTGATTCCATTGTTAATGAATGAGAAAAAAAAAAAGTTGACAAAACAAAAGCTCATATCTGAGTTCTGTCCAGAGACTATTAATAAATGGAGAAAGTCCAGAAATTTCCCAAAGAATACCCTCCACACCGCGGACAATTCACACACACAAAAAAAGCCTTAGCTGATTTGCCTCAAATTATAACAATTTTGGCACATAGAAAGGAAAATGCAAGGAACATTGGAAAGATTAAAAATCTGTCACTGTTACAAATATTATTTCCTTACCCTCTTCTCAGTCATTTTTTTTACAATAAAATTTAGAAGATATATTCTGATTAAATACTATACTCGTATTTTAAAAAACCATACAGAAGTGATAGGAAAGCATCGGTTTAACCACCCATCCCTCTTCACCATGCATTTAAGGCTGTGTTCTTTGTTTCAAGGTCCTGTTGAAATAAAACAGAATGAAATTAGTGACCTTCATACTGACTTCCCTAACCTGCGTCTGGCAACAGACTCAGTCATCAGTCTGTCAATAGCTTCTGCAGTTTCAGATTTCATTTGTAAAAAAAAAAAAAAAAATCTAGTTCCTTCCTATAAACATCATATTTCAATTGTTTCTTTTTAAAAAGCTAATTACATTTACACATGTGACATACTAATAAAGACTACTTTGTTGGTAAGCTTTCTGCAGAAGTGGAGCTTGATTGAAAATGTTTTATTTGAGGCATATGGAGAAAGCTGCAGTAGTGAAGCAAAATATTTATAATTCTTCCCTGTTTGGTTTCGATTTGTCAATCTTTTCCCTTCTTTACATAAAACAACATCTTGCATGCAAACTGCTTGAAAATTGAAATCGTGGCATTCCAAATGTAGCCAGAGAAAGAAAACTATAATTAAATTTAGAAAGAAAAATGTAGGTAAAGGAGACAAAAGCTGTCAGCTAAGATTTGGAAGTCCGAGAAGAACTTTAAGATCTCCAAAGATGAGCAATTGCCAGATCACGAGTGGGAACAGAGAGAAGACACACCCACAGCTCAATCTTTACCTTTTAATCGTTGTCTTAAAATGTAACTAGTTTATTTAGTACCTTAGTTCATCTTTTTTGATTCTTGATGTTCCCATTTCTTCATTATTTTTATTTTTATTTTTTTTACAAACATTCACATTCTTATTTTTTGCTTGTCTCATAAATTTATTTTTCTGTCTGGCCTCAAGAGTGGAACATTGAAACTTTTGTCTTTTTCAAAGATATCCTCCGTTGTTTCTGCAGAACGCTTGTCAGAAATTCTTGACATTGCATCCCATGTAAGTCTTCCACAGAATCAGACGCTATTTAGTTTCAGCTGTACCAACAAATAGTGCCTACTTTTCAGTAGTGGATTTTCCATTAGCGAATTCCTCAGGGTGTGACACATTTCCTCAAAGTCAGATTTCCTGAAGTCACAAACATTTTATTATTTCCTTTAATCTTTCATGACTTTGCATTTCAACCCCTGTAATATTTATTATCCCTGGATCCTAGATGTTTTCTTACTGTGACCTTAAAATTGGTTATCATCCAGGCAAATTTCCTTGTATTTGGTCTAGAATGGCTTCGTATGGCTTTGGTGCTCTTACCTTTTGAGGATTTGTCACATTAAGGGTTAGAATTTTAGTTTTAAGGAAAAATTAATCCTCAGAATTATTTACAATAGTTCACATATTTTTTATATAACACTTGGAGGGCTTCTTCAGTCTTAATATATTTCATGGAAAGGAAATCGTGTATCTGAGCCTGTCCAGCAAGGTAGGAGAGTGGCTCACACATGTTTTCCAAAAACCTGTTCCTGAGGCATTTCTTTGTACTGCAGGCAAGCCCAGGTAGTTACTATTTTGAAACACAGGGTGAGCGCGAGAGAGATTGCCTCAATTATTATTATTTTTACTAGACTTCTACAGTCAGTTTACTGTGGACACTGCTCTTATTTTTTTTTCCAATCTTCTAAGTTGGAAAAGTCTCCGTCACTTAAAATACGCTCCCAAGGTAAAGGGGCATCTTAGGATATTTTTGGCATTTTCTCTTGAGGTTGATACCTTAAAAAATATTTTTCCAGCCCCAGCCTGTGTGGCTCAGTTGGTGGGTGTTGTCCTGTGCATCGAAAGGTTGCAGGTTCGATTCCCTGTCAGGGCACATGCCCAGGTTGTGGTTTGATCCCTGGTGGTGGTGCAGGGTGGGGGGTGGGGCATACAGGAGGCAGCCTATCAATGTTTTGCTTTCACACCTGTTTCTCTCTTCTTCCTTTCCCTTTCTAAAAAAACCAATAAACTGTTCTTTTTTTTTTGGTACATGCCCCTAGCGGGAACCGAACCCAGGACTTTCTGGTCCGCAGGCCGACTCTCCAACCGCTGAGCCAAACCGGCCAGGGCTCAATAAACTGTTCTTAAATTTTTTTTTCCCCCGCACACTCTTTCACCTATTATTCCCTTGAAGCATGGACAGTCTTAGTTTATTTAGAATAGCCTACTTAGAAATACCTTCCCGGGACTCTGTCTTCCCCCCAAAACAAACACAGAAAGCTATGAGACCAGAGATCTGACTGAGGACAGGTGCACGGGAAAGAGCTCCTGGCTTTGGCACCTGAGAGTCCTGTGTTCAGATCCCAGCTTGAATTTGGTACATTTGGGCAACTTGCTAAACTTTGTTGAGCCTCAGTTTATTCACCCATTAAATCAGATAATAATACCCACGGTGAGGATTAAATAGTGTATAATGTAGACTTCAGCGAATGGTCGCTAATAATAGTAATAAGATCACTGTGTTTCATTTAAAGTCGTGCCCTTTGGGATTCATATTCTTAGAGTGTTCCAGAAAAAACATGTCCTGCATTTCTTGCCTCCCAGTCTCTTTTCCTTATGGTATTAGCATCGCTGAGCAAGAATGCAAACCAGAGTGTTTTGTGCCGCCTTTATTCTGCATAGGATGCTGCCTGCCCTGGTTTACTCTATGGGAACCTGGAGTGACTTGAAATCTCAAAAATTCAAAAACTGCCTGAGCATTTTGCACAGCAAATTGAATTGGCTTAAGGAACCCCAACCCACGTCTTGAATAAATCCCCCAGAGAACTAAGGTCATGTGATACAGTTGAACAGTCATGTTCTTTGGAGCCCACAGTTATTTGGGTTCCAATTCTGGTTCTGCCACTTACATGCTATGGTGTCTTGGGTAGTTTGCCCTATCCTCCCGGGGCATCTCTTTCCTTATCTGCAAAATGGTGCTAATTTGGAGATCCCATCCAGGTTCCAGACTGCCTGGAACTGTGTATGTGTAGCACCCAGAGGACGTTGCTAAGATTGCAAACATAAATGGCCTCAAAAAGGGGTGAAAAAAGCCTTGGGTGTGAGTTTTCACCTTAGTTTTGCCACCACCTCACCAGGTACATAGGGCAGATTGATCTCTAAATTGATGTGTTGGAATTACACATTTATAAGAAGTTACCATTTTGGGGAAACATATTCTGGCTGTAGAGGAGTTAAGTGAAATTCCAGAATGTTTTCCCACAAGTTGTTTTTTGGTGCCACTTTCAGAGAAAGAGTAAGGATTTGGAAGCCTGATACATTTTATCATTTGGTTACTTCTTTTGTTCTTTTGATGTGTGAGGAATGTGGGGGCAATTGCTGGGGTTTCATTCAGGCTCCATGAAAGGTAGAGTAAAGAGATTTAGTAACAATTTCTTTCTCTTAAAGCCCCCCCACCCCAAATCCAGGGGTAATACAAACTTGAAACAGATATTCCTGACTACTGCTGAGTGCATTTTGAGAATTAAGTCAGGTGAATTTCAGGGTCTCTGAAAACAAGATAGCTCTCTAGTTAGACAACAGTCAGCAAGTGGCCATTTAGGGGTTGCACCCCAAATTGGGTTTATATGATAGTAAGAAGAGAAAAGTTAAGATGTGTGTTTTGCAAAAGGAATCTGATACTTTTCAACCATTTAGAATGTTTGTTGTGTTTAACTTGCTTTTCCCCTTTTGAGCCCAAAAGGTGCATTTCCAGATTAATTTGCAGCATATTTAATTGTATGGGGAGTTTCTGTCTCATAAGGCTATAGAAAATAACGAGCACATAAGAAAATAATGGCAGCATCTGCATAGAAGTCCATGACACATTTATCTGCATAAAAATGTTCTCCTTATTTCTAAGCAGCAGTAAAGACAAATAAAAAATAGTCGATTGAATGACAAGGGAAATGGTAGTGCCCCCTGAAGGTCTATGCTGGGCCTCGCTGGCCTGAAGGCTGTGACAGGGACTGCTGAATGGCAGACAGTAGCTGCACTTTCAGCAATTGTCACTGTCAAAATGTAGCACATTCATTATGCAGGTACAAAACTATAATTAAGAACACTGGCCAAGAAAGGGGGAGGGGAATTGGACGGTCCAGGGAGTTGGAAGTAGGATAAAGAGCAGTTCTCCTCTAGGTCACTAGTTCAAACTTCGCCCATATTGGTAATGACTGACAGTCATTAATATATGATGGCTGTTTGATGGCCTATAAGAGTAGGTGCCCATATCAGAAAAGTCACCATTGTAATTGGCATTAATTGGCACTTCTGTTGGCAGCGTCAGCCGAGAGGCTGAAGATTGAATGGGCTATAGCGAGTGAATTATCCTCTCATCCTGAGAAGTGGGCCTCCCCGGGCCGAGATGAAGCACCGTCGCAGGGCACTGTGGGAAAGCGGCTGCTGTCCCTGCTCCTCGCTCTGCAAACACAGGACATGAGTTTGTAGTGCTCTCTGTTTGGCACCTTGCTTGATGAGTGCTGAATCTACTTAAAACCCAGGCTCACCAGAATGAACAATGGTCCCACGAAAAGCAGAAAGGGCCCAGTCTGAGATAATGAGGGGTACCTCGGGGCATCATCCTTTCCCGGTTTGTTTCCTGCTAAACCACACTTGGTCAGAGAGCGGAGCAGCTTCCTATGTGATCTGCAGCAATGATGGATGGTGACTTATTTTTTCTTCTTCTTTCTTTCTCTTCTTCTTCTTCCTTTTTTTTTTTTTTTAAAGCATACTGTCTTTGGAAATGGAAAAGCAAAAGGTTCATTTAACCACCTGCAGTAAAACCCTGTTGCACAAGCCTCCACGTTGACTTTTTATAGTTGAAAATTAAAGGTCCACTGTAATCATTGTTTGCTCTTCATTGATTTAAGGAGAGAGTCGAATAATAATTTAGACTCAACTTTTCATCTCTGCATAGATTCATGATTTGTAATCTGTTTCTGGCAACTCTCTCTGTAATACCAGTGAAATCCCCTTTATTCATCTCACTTTTTGGCTCAACTCCCTCCTAATTAGCTTCTAGGTCAAAGTAACAAGTATTTAAGACTAAATTTCCGTGGATATCAACTCCTAAAGGACATTTCACAACAGTAGTACCAGTCACCATTTCCTTAGAATTCTTCATTTATCTTATATTCATGCTGAAATATTTGGGCAATGTGTTTTCTAAAAAAATTAAACATCAGAAAGAAGTTGATTTATTTGTACTATGGCTACTGTTTTTAGGTTTCAAAAGAGCAGATTGCTAAAAGTACAGTTAATAAAAACAAAACAAGACGAAACAAAGGAAAGTTTAAAGAATAGCAAAGAGTGCAATGGTTTTGTTTGAATTATTATTTATTTAGATGAAAACAAAAGCTGTTCTTGTGGTTTAAATGATCTGCAAAATCAGAGTACTTTTTCCTTAATAGAAATATTGCCTTAGCATACTTATATTTTTATTTGAATACATTTTATACAATTTATTTTTAAGGTGGTTTAGACTTATAAATGAAAACAAATATCTTATTTCCTTGATTTATTTTTTCCTTCTAAATTTTCTGCTTCCAAACCTGATAACTAGATGGGACTTGAGCGTTGTAAAATAAATGTGGAAGTTTTACTATAGGTGGCGCTCTTGCATACATCTTGCTTTGAGAAAAGTCCCTCTATATAGAATGAGTTTGGCAGGCAAGTTTAATGGAAGCTGCTTAATAGTATACATTATATATCATAAATTCTACTTAATGATTCTGCCCAGATAAAGAGCCATGAGCCCATTCCTCAATGATTGATATGCTTGTTTCATCCAAATTACCACCATTTGGTATATTATGACTTTTATTAGCAATCCAAGAATTTTAACAAGTAGATCAAGGCTCACCCACATTAAAGTGTAAGAGAAATTTGGATCTTTCTGTTTTTCCCTCAGCTGCAGAGATGGCACCATTTATGTTTCCCATTTTCAAAATAAAAATTCCAAGACATCATTAAAGAAGGTGGACAGTGTACTAAAAGAGCAAATTCACTCTCTGGCATGAAAGACCATGGCTCTGGGGTTCTCACACTGACACAAAGTAAGGTGTGTTTCTAATCAAAATGTTGCCTTATGATTTGACAAAATTCACCACATGAGAAAACATTACATATTATACATATTATCATTTATTTTAGGTGCAGGAAGACACCATGGATATTTTAATTTTTGATAAAGAGATAGACTAGATTAAGAAAGGTAAGAACATAGTGATCGGCACGTGTACTTGAGTGAAATACAGGAGGAAAATGAGAGAAAAGTGAGAATAGAAGGGAACAGAAGGAGGGAAAAGACTTTTTCATGAGCCAGTTGACTGGGCTTCCTGGCCAGGCAAGAGCCCTTCCTCCATCTGGTGGTAAAGCTCTTCTCTGGAATCACAGGGAGGCTAGTGTTCCTCCCAGAGGGCCCTCATAATCAGGTTTACATCTAGTTTCCAGGGACAATATTTTGTTAATTGGTTAAATCTGTGCTGTGGGTTAGCCACACACAAATATTTCACTTACAAACTATCTCAAAGAAGATTTTTAGAAAAATATATCATTCTCATCCTGTAATTCTTTTCATGCTGTTTGGGAAAATTTGGGGATAAATGAGTTCTCTCTGATCCATACATAGATCACCTTAGTACACTAAGAATGTACAAAAACCTCTCTCTGTTTGACGTTTCACATTCAGAGAGAGCTCCGTGATTTTTTTTTTCTAAAGCCTTTACATAACAAGTTAAAAATAACCTTCCTTGATGATTTAGTGGCATGAACTGAGATTAGAACTTCAAAGACAGTTGCACACAAAATGCACTTATTGTTCTTGTGGTCCCTTGAAATATTCTAAAATGTCATGTTAAAAATGTCATGGCCATTTATTTACCTCTTTTTGTTCTATATTTGTTTGTATGGAATAACATTTCATCGTACCACATTTAAGGCCTTCACATTTCCACTTAAAATAACAATTTATATTTACATGAAATCAAACTTTCTCTGTACAGAGGGTAAGTTCATAGCTCATCGGTCATAATATTATACATAATATTTTAGGAAACAAAATTAGCAGTTTGGTGTTAAATCTTGAGCACAGCAGAAAATGCTTATTTAATAATCAATGTGAGATATATAATGCAGCAAAATTTTTGCAATAGTTTTCTTTTTTAATGTGTGACTAGATTAACATCTCTTTGCCCCCACCCCCAGTTTTTAAGAACAAACTAAGAATGATAAGTAGGTTTCAAAGAATGTGCTACCAATTATCTACATATTTCCATTAATGTCAGTATTTTAGCAATAATGCTGTTACCATTGGCATTTGGTAAGATGGTCCCCACGTTAGCTAGGAAAATTCACTCATCAGCAAACCTTTATCAAATGCCTATGTGCCCGGCAGTATTTTAAGTGTTATATATATGATTTTATTTAATCTTCCCCAAACCCAAAGAGGTGGGTGTCATCACCTTCATCTTATATAAATGGGAAGTTGAGACACAGAGAGCTTTGATCACCAAACCAAAGTCCCATAGCTAGTGAGTGGCGCTTCCCCCGACTCCAGCGTTTACATGCTCACCCACCACATATGTGGCTTCTCAAGGGCTGCTGGAAACTTTGCGGGAATACTGAGCACAGTTTCACTCAAGGGCAAATGTTTGATGATCAGCCTGCATCTGTGACTGGGGATACCCAGTGACTTTGTTTGTCTTCTAGATATCTGGCCATACTTGGTGTTTAACGAGACCTTGAAGTTCAAAGCTGAAGAGAAACAAAGGAAGTTGCAAGTGATTGTGAAATAAGGAAGGAGATTTATGAATTTTGCAGGGTTCCTGGAAACAAGACAAGGAATTTTGAATTCCAATTTCATGTGAATTTTATGAATTAATGGGTGGTTTTCATGTATTTTATTACTGTGGAAGGACATTAACCCACTTTAATAAGTGGAAGGGAGTAGGGTAAGGCAGGGAAGTGTGGACCGAAGAAGTTATTTTTCTGGTTTGAATTTGTTGAACTACTAGATAGTGACAAAAACAGGAAACATCCAGTAGGGGTTCAGGGTGGGGAAAATGTGTTGTTCTTTGTTAACATTGTCACATTATTTGCTTTGAGCACTTGAGATTTCTCAGAGCACTAGATACACAGATAGTCAAATAAAATAAAATACAGTTAGGAAACAATTCTCCAAGCTATCAAATAAAATCAGGAAGTATGGTTGGGAGATTTTCTCCACATCTCTCAAATGTTTCTCCACTTTTTATAGGCAGAGATTCTGACTGCTTTTGCTCTGGACTATCTTTTCAGGAATATTTACCCAGTGAACAACCTTGGAAGATAGAGATAGTGTCTCCCTCTGGAGAAAAGACACTTACTGTCCATTACAATAAACCATTCAGGATCCCTAAGCTCAGGGTTTGTCTCCTTTAATGCAACCTACTGCAGCTGCAGATAATGCCTCTTTGCATCACCCTATGGGAATTGGGGCTTGGAAAACCAAAGCAAAAATAATGATACTCTGGCTACTGCTATTACTGATAGTGGTCACATTCTTTTTCTCTATGCTAGGAGTGTCATTTTTCTGTCAGCACTCATGAAACTACCGTAGGCTAACTTGTTAGCTTGCAAAAAGAATAACATATTAAGCCCTTTATTCTTTTTTTTTTAAAGATTTTTTTTATTGATTTTCAGAGAGAGGAAGGGAGAAGGAGAGAGAGAAACATCGATGTGAGAGCAAAACATCAACCAGCTGCCTCCTGCACATCCCCCACTGGGAATCCACCCCCTTCCCACTGGGGATCAAGCCCACAACCTAGGCATGTGTCCTGACTGGGAATTGAACTAGCAACCCTTGGGTACACGGGACAACACCTAACCAACTGAGTCACACCAGCCAGGGCTAGGCCCTTTATTCTTAATAAATACATACTATTGAAAGCTGTTTGGATTATTCCTTGGATGATACTCTCATTTCACTGCTATGTATAATTGAATTTAGATATAATTTCTTATATTAATATAGATTATATAGTTTATTCTCTGAAAATTTTCCATTGCGAGTTTATTTCTACCTGACTGTCTTTTCCCTTTTCCAATGTGCATTATTTAGCATTCTCCTACTTCAGTGGATTCGTATTTTGATATTTGTATCAGAAAAGAGAAAATATGCATATGGATATGTCATTGAGAACTGAGAACACCACTTGGAATATTGCATGGGCTATAATTTGGAAATCATTGTTTTAAAGAATTACATCTCTGCAAGATGATCAAACTACATTTTTCCTCCCATGAGCACAGAATATTTTATTCATCAGAGACCTTCCATTTAGTTTAGTAGCAAAGTGGTTTAACAGAGTTCTTGATTAGTATCAGGACACCTAACTTCTAGTCTCTACTTGGTCAAGAGTGCTATGTCAGCAAACTGTCTCATTGTCTCTTTTTTTAAAAAATGGGGATAATAAACCTTGCCACTTGCCTGCCTCACAGCGATATTGAGAATACTAATGAGAGTCTCTTGAGAGATTGTGAAATGTGCAGAAGGAATATGCCATATAAATACGCGGCACCAAATCATATCGTTTTAGAACTGAAGTGCTCGTAGAAAGCACTCGAGCTAATCCCTTCATTTTATAGGTGAAGAAACTGAGGTCCAGAGAGGTTATGGCTAGTCTAAGATCATGTAACTGGTTGATGGGTAACAAAGTACAAGAAGCTCAGTCCCCCAGTTTCCCTTTATAAACAGTTGCTTAGTGGTAAAAAAAAAGATGAATAATCCCAGATATTTCCAGGTATAGAGTGATGTTATTTCCTCAGTGGCTTGGCATAAGACAGGTTGCTCCCCAGAGGCAAGTCAATTTAGTAATTGAAGTTCATCAAGGATTTCACTTGCATCAAATGACTATTTGGCTTTTGGCAGTTGTACCGACTCTACCCGGGTGAACAATATTCTTGAAGATATCCTTGAAATAGCTGGTACCTCAGTGAAGTGTGGAAGATGTTGATGACCTCTTTCAGGTGGCTGGAGTAATCATTTAGGCTCCATATGAAGCATATCCTTGTGAGTGTGCTGCTCTACCCAGACTTCCATATTTTCTTTGCAGTAGTTTACTTGGCGTGGTTGGATTTCTCCAATTGCTTTGAATGTTTACTCGTGTACACTTGCCAAGGAGCATCAGCACCTTCCCTGGGCTCAGTACTGCCAGTGACAGCTGGGAGCTGTCCAACAGCCAAGACTCACTAGAAACTGTTTACCCGTATCCAGGTACAAACACTGGGGCCAGAACCTGCATCACTTATCCTGTTGATGCTCTTAATTAGGTGCTAATTAAATATTGTGGCTGGAAACTTCCTCTTTCTGTGGTATAGCAGACGAGTTTGAAGCAAATGTTGTATGACCCAAAGCAGACACGTCTGTTAAGTCTCCGGGAATTTCCAGGTGTCTTACACTCTTAAGACATCTTTATCTACTATGTAGCATACCCAGGATGCAATAAGTCTGTTAACATGCTATTTGAAAATATGTCCTTATTCTTGGTTTTGTCTATTCTGGGTACTAGAGTTTTGATCTTTATTTGTCCTTTAATGCAGGAACTTTTGGAAAAGATCATAGGGTTTGTTGATTTGTTCAGACTGGCTGAATCTCTGTTTTGAAAAATAGCACATGTGTTTTACTGAATATACAACATACTCTAACAGAAGTACAGTGGGTTCTGACATCCATTTTCAGTCGCTCTACTTTTTAAAAAATTTATTTTTTTATTTGTTAATATTTTTTTATTGAATTTATTGGGGTGACACTGGTTAATAAAATTATATAGGTTTTAGGGGTACAACCCTGAAATATGCTATGCCAATTGAGTGCCTGCACTAACTTCAGTATCAATATGGTGACCTCCCAGGAACAGGGGACCACCAGGTTGCTTAAGGAGGGGGTGAACTGGCCCAGTTGGAAATGGAGCAGGTCAGTCCCTCTACTTAAAAGCAAGTGTAACCGGCATGGCAAGGGGTTTAGTCCCAGTTGTGGTCCAGCCTGGAGTCCCTTCAGAGAACCCAACACAGCTCTTGCCTCACACCATCTGCCCAGGCCAACAGCTTCTTTTTCACTTGCACTAACTTTTATTTAAATAGCATATTTTCAGTTACCCTAAAAGTTCAAGCTGCCTGACCTGTTGCTCCTGGGCTGCCGACATGATCCTGCCTGCCATATGTCTCTGCAGCTCAGGTGTCTTTGTGCTCATGCGTGGCTTCTCCCCAGGTCATGACTAGCAGTGACTGGTTGAGAGGAGCAAGTAAAGTCCACTTTGCTAAGAACACCAGTGAACCCCCTCTCCCCTTGTCCTCCCACCCCTCTTTCCCCTTTGTTCTTCCCTGACCCTCCCTTGTTATGACATTACTAGTGTGTTACCATTCATCATCAAAGCCACTATCTGTTTCTTCAGTTCAGTTCCAAGATCAGATAGACATGTGTGTTCTGTTTATTCAATAGGATACGTGGGCAATAGTCTCCTGCCTCTAAGGTGTTTCTGGCTTAATCTGGACCAAATAATCATGATTAATAATGATACTAACAACTCACATTTATTGACCATTTACAGTGTGCTAAGATACTGTTTCAAATGATTTTCATGTATTAACTCATTTAATCCTCAACATATAGAGACAGACATACATTATTGCCATACTGTCTTTCTGGCAGCAACAGTGGGACAAATATACAAAGAAATTATTTTAGGCTAAAATATGATAATTCTATTGTGCATACTACGTTAGAGTGGAGGCAATTCACAAAGTGTTTTGTGTTGAAATTATACGTCAGTTAGTGGCAGCTGCCACAGGGACCCTTGTACTGGAAGGAAGTGTATCTCAGGCAGGAGGAAAGAATCCCTTTCCCAATATTTCTTCAGAGACTGAGAGATTCCTTTTTATTTTTTTTTTATTTTTTAAGGTCACATTTACCAATTTATTCAAATCGTTACACATAGTATAAGGTATACTGGTAATGCTTTCTGTATGCTAAGGAAATGTCTGCTATCAAAACATTAACTTTTAAAATGATAGAATCAGTGAATCTCAGGATTTTTCTGCTACATAGTTATTACATGCCTACTATATAATCCTGATACTGTGCTAGTAATCTTTTTTTTAAAATTAATTTATTTTTGTTACAGATGTTTCTCCTTTTACTCCCCCAAAGACACCCTCTTCCCTATCCCGCTCCCTGCCAAGCATTGTTGTCTATGACCATTGGTTACGCATACATGCATATAAGTTCTTTGGTTTATTTCATCCATCCCCCTGCCTCCCTCCTCTAGGTTTGACAGTCTGAACCGTACTCCTTTCTATGTTTCTGGGTCGGTTCTGTTCATCAGCTTCTGCTGTTCATTATATTCCACAAATAAGTAAGACCATGTGGTATTTGTCTTTCTCTGATTGGCTTATTTCGCTTAGCATAATACTCTCCAGGTCCCTCCATGTTGTCTCAAAGGATAAGAGATCTTTCTTTCTTACAGCTGCATAGTATTCCATTGTGTATATGTACCACAGCTTTTTTTATCCACTCATCTATTGATGGACACTTGGGCTGCTTCCAGATCTTAGCTATTGTAAATAGAGCTGCTATGAACATCAGGGTACATATATTGTTCTGACTGGTGTTTCAGTCTTCTTAGGATATATTTCTAGAGGTGGGATCACTGGGTCAAATGGCAGTTCAATTTTTAATTTTTTGAGGTAACACCATAGTGTTTTCCACAGTGGCTGCACCAGTCTGCATTCCCACCAGCAGTGTACTAGAGTCCCCTTTTCTCCACACCCTCACCAGCACTTGTTGTTTGATGATTTGTTGATGGCAGCCATTCTGACAGGTGTGAGTTGATACCTCATAGTTGTTTTTATTTGCATCTCTCTGATGATTAGTGATGTTGAGCATTTTTTCATATGTCTTTTAGCCATTTGTATGTCCTGTTTGCAGAGGTGTCTATTTAGGTCCCCTGCCCATTTTTTAATTGGGTTCTTTGTCTTCCTTCTGTTGAGTTGTATGAGCACTCTATATATTTTGGAAATTAACCCCTTATCTGATGTATTGTTGGCGGTTATGCTCTCCCATATAGTGGGTTCCCTTTCCATTTTGATGATTGTTTCTTTTGTTGTGAAGAAGATTTTTAGTTTGATGTAGTCCCATGTATTAATTTTTTCCTTTGTTTCTTTTGCCTTAGGTTTTGTATCAGTGAAAATTCTGCTGCATGTGATGTCTGAAATTTTGTTGCCTATATTTTCTTCTAGGACTTTTATGGCTTCACGAGTCACATTTAAGTCTTTCATCCATTTTCAGTTTATTCTTGTGTATGGTGTAAGTTGGTGGTCTAGTTTCATTTTTTTTTTGCATGTGGCTGTCCACTTTTCCCAACACCATTTATTAAAGAGGCTGTCTTTACTCCATGGTATGCTCTTGCCACCTTTGTCAAATATATATATATATATATTTTTTATCCTCACCTGAGGACATTTTTCCATTTTTTTTTGTTCGGATAGAGTGGGAGGGAGAGAGAGGAAGAGAGAGAGAGAGAGAGAAACATTGATGCGAAAGGGACACATCGAGTGGCTGCCTCCCGCACGACCCAACCAGGGACGGGGACAAACTGCAACCAAGGCACATGCCCCTAGCAGGAACTGAACCCGGGTCTCTCCGGACCATGGGCCGACGCTCCAACTGCTGAGCCAAACTGGCCAGGGCCTTTTGTCAAATATTAATTGAGCATAACGTCTTGGGTCTATTTCTGGGTTCTCTGTTCTGTTCCATTGATCTATATGCCTGTTCTTGTGCCAGTACCAGCCTGTTTTGATTACAATGGCTGTGTAGTACAACCTGATATCCGGTATTGTGATTCCTCCTACTTTGTTCTTTTTTAAGATTGCTGTGGCTATTTGGGGTCTTTTTTGGTTCCATATGAACTTTTGAAGTATATGTTCTGGTTCTGTGAAATATGTCATTGGTATTTTGATGGGGATTGCATTGAATCTATAGATTGCTTTGGGTAGTATGGACATTTGTATGATGTTAATTCTTCCAATCCATGAACAATGTATATGCTTCCACTTTTTTATATCTTCCTCTATTTCTTTTTTTAATCCTCACCGGAGGACATTTTTGCATTTTTTTATGTTCAGATAGAGTGGGAGGGAGAAAGGGAGGAAGAGAGAGAGAGAAACATTGATGTGAGAGAGACACATCAAGTGGTTGCCACCCACACGACCCCAACCAGGGCCAGGGACAAACTGCAACCGAGATACATGCCCTTAGCGGGAACTGAACCAGGGACTCTCTGGTCCATGGGCCAACGCTCTAACTGCTGAGCCAAACTGGCCAGGGCTTCCTCTATTTCTTTTTTCAATGTCCTGTAGTTTTCTGCAAATAGGTCTTTTACTTCTTTGGTTAAGTTTACTCCTAGGTGTCTTAATTTTTTTTGCAGTGATGGTAAATGGGATTGTTTTTCTTAGTTTCTCTTTCTGTGAGTTCATTATTGGTGTATAAGAATGCCGTCAATTTCTTGATGTTTATTTTGTATCCTGCTACTTTGCCAAATTTGTTTATTAAATCTAGTAGATTTTTGATGGAGTCTTTAGGATTTTCTATGTACAGTATCACGTCATCTGCAAATAATGACAGTTTCACATCCTCCTTTCCAATTTGGATCCCTTTTATTTTTTCTTTTTGTCTACTTGCTATGGCTAAGACTTCCAGTACTATGTTAAATAAGAGTGGCGAGAGTGAGCATCCCTGTGTTGTTCCCGTTCTTAAGGGAAATGCTTTTAGTTTTTGTCCATTGAGTATGATGTTGGCTGTGGGTCTTTCATATATGGCCTTTATAATGTTGAGATATGATCCCTCTATTCCCAAATTGCTGAGCGTTTTTATCAGAAATGGGTGCTGGATTTTGTAGAACGCTTTTTCAGCATCTATTGATATAATCATTGAGTGATGTTGGCTGTAGGTTTCTCACATATGGCCTTTATTATGTCGAGATATGATCTTTTTATTCTCACAGTGCTGAGCATTTTTATCAGAAATGGGTGCTGAATTTTGTCGAATGTTTTTTCAGGGTCTATTGATATGATCATATGGTTTTTATCTTTCATTTTGTTTATGTGGTATATCACATTTATTGATTTTCAAATATTGTACCAGCCTTGCATCCCTGGGATGAATCCACTTGGTCACGTGAATGATTTTTTAAATGTATTTTTGAATCCGATTTGTTAGTATTTTGTTAAGGATTTTGGCATCTATGTTCATCAAGGATATTGGCCTGTAGTTTTCTTTCTTTGTAGTGTCTTTATCTGGTTTTGGAATTAGAATTATGCTGGCCTCATATAACGAGTTTGGAAGTTTTCCTTCTTCTTGAATTTTTTGAAATAATTTGAGGAGAATGGGTGTTAGTTCTTCTTTGAATGTTCGGTAAAACTCCCCTGTGAAGCCATCCAGGCCCGGGCTTTTGTTTGTTGGGAGATTCTTGATTACATCTTCAATTTCCTTCATTGTTATTGGTCTGTTCAAGTTTTCTATCTCTTCCCAGTTCAGTTTTGGGAGACTGTGTTTCTAGAAATTTGTCTATTTTGCCTAGATTGTCCAATATGTTAGTGTGTGATTGTTCATAGTATTTGCTAACGATCCTTTCTATTTCTGTGGTGTCACTTGTTACTTCTCCTCTTTCATTTCTGATTTTGTTTAATTGGGTCTTCTCTCTTTGTTTCTTGGTGAGTCTAGCTAAGGGTCCATCAATCTTGTTTATCTTTTCAAAGAACCGGCTCTTTGTTTCATTGATCTTTTGAATTGTTTTTTTTCAGTGAGAGATTCTTTTTTAAAATATCAGTGACAAATGTGAGATTTACTTGCATAATAAAATAAGACTATAATAGAATAAGTTACATTGTGATGTAACTGTTAAAACAAAAAGTTCATTGTTAAGTATCAGGTGGATACTTATTTGGAAGAACTGAGGGAACCAAGCAGTTCTTTATATAGTTGATGCGGGGAAGGGGATTCAGCCTGTCTTGGGATTTCTGAGGCATTATGAAACAACTTTTTAGGAAATAGCATTAAGATAAAAATCTTCTTCCAAATGAAAAAGTGGAATAAAAATGATACCAGTTTGTGGTTTAACTTTCAACATTAGGTATGTTGTTTCTTAAAAAAAATCATACAGAAAATATAAACTTTATCCAGTCAAACAGATACAACCATTCCTTTATGATTTCTGTTTGTTGTGACAAGTCTAAGGATGTCTCTTATGTAAAAATTATATTACAGCTCATCATAGTTTTCTTCTAATAGCTTATAGGCTTATTCTAGAAATTCAAATATTTTATTTATCTGGAATTTGTTATAGTGTAAAGACTGAGTTTGTTAGCTACCTTTTTTTTTTTTCAAACAATTAACAATTTGTCCTAGTGTTATTTATTGAATAGTTCAGATTTGACTTGAAATGACACCTTTATCATATGATAGATCACTATGTACTCCCTGGAATGTATATTCTGTTTCATTGATCTCGTTCCACATTCCTATGGAGGTACCACATTGTTTTAATTATGATAGCTATATAATACACTCCATCTTACTGCCCCTTCCTCTTCCTCCTTGTTCTTGTTTTTCTCTCCGCCTCCTGATTCTCTTTTTAAATAATTGTCCTGAATATTCTGAATATTCTTGCACACTTATTATTTAGGTAATATTTAGAAACATTAAAAAATTATCTGGGATTTTAAATAAGATTGCACTAAATTTATGCAATTGTTTAGAAAAGACTGACTTTATTACAACAATGAATCTTCATGTCTAACATAAGGTATATTTTTCCATTTATTCAAGTTTTGTCTTTAGTATAATTTTATAGTTTTCTTATTATATGACCTATATATTTCTTTATATATATTTGTAAATAAAAACATATTTAAATATATTATTTTAACATATAACATGTTAAATGTTTAAATTGCTTATGAATGGGATCTCATTAAATTTTTTTTTTTATTAATTTATTTTTGTTACAGAGGTTTCTCCTTTTTTTCCCCATTGACACCCTCCTCCCCATCCCCCCACCCTGTCCCCAGCTTTGTTGTCCATGTCCATCACTTATGCATACATGTGCATAAGTTCTGTGGTTTATCTCTTCCCTCCCCCCCACCCCCTCTCCTGAGGGGTGTCAGTTTATACCCTACTTCCACGTCTCTGGGTCTGCCCTGTTCCTCAGACTGCTATGTTCATTATATTCCACAAATAAGTGAGATCATGTGATATTTGTCTTTCTCTGCTTGGCTTGTTTCGCTTAGGATAATACTCTCGAGGTCCCTCCACGTCGTCTCAAAGGATAAGAGATCTTTCTTTCTTACAGCTGCATAGTACTCCATTGTGTATATGTACCACAGCTTTTTTATCCATTCATCCACTGATGGGCACTTGGGCTGTTTCCAGATCTTAGCTATTGTAAATAGTGCTGCTATGAACATGGGGGTACATGTATTTTTTCTGATTGGTGTTTCAGGCTTCTTAGGGTATATTCCTAGAAGTGGGATCACTGGGTCAAATGGCAATTCAATTTTTAATTTTTTGAGATAACACCATAGTGTTTTCCACAGTGGCTGCACCAGTCTGCATTACCATATGATTCCATATACATAATGTTTATTATAGATAAATTAATCAAAGTAGACAGGATACTGATTACACTTGGAGGTAGCAACTGTAAGGGCGAGAGGGGGCCTCTGGGCTTCTGATAACATTCTGTTTCTTTTTCTGGCTATTTGGTGTGTCTAATTTCTAAAACTATATTGGGTTGTACAGTTATACATGTGTACTTTCTTATATGTATATTATACTACAATTAAAAGCATACACACAAGAGATATATATAGCTTTACAAAAAAGTTGTAAATTATTTTAAGTGCATATCATTTTGCTCAGCTGTGAAAGTGTTACAATTTAGTATGTAAGAACAAATTTATGGCTAACTAAATAACATACAGTATATGCATCTTTATAATTAAAAACTTCCACTAGTACAACATAAGTTTTTTGAGTCAATTTTTCTCTTTCTTCAAAAAGGATTGTGAATCATAATTTGCAAAATATTTTAACGTGTAATAATTTAGTGTTTTTACTTTAATTCCCTTGTTTTTACTTTTGTCCTACAATTTTCCACAAAGGTGTATTTTTAAGCATCTTAAAACATGCAACTTCATATTATATATTTACTCTAGTGCAGTGTTTAAAAGATATTTTTTATTTAGCTAGAAGGATTAGTAGAGGGGGAAAATAATCACAATCCACAAATAATTACAAAAGCATGTTCAAAGTGTTCATCAGTGATGGACTAAGTAAATTTTGCTAATTGTATTAGTGAGTACAATATGACAATGAAAGTCATGCTATAGATCCTCATTGACTGAGATAAGGAGAAAGACCACAGTGTATCGGTGCAAGAAAAACATATTAAGGACTAGCATTTGGCATGATACAATTAATGCAACACCATATCTACACAATTCATATGTGTATATGTGTTTAAAGAGAGGTCAAAAATAATATTTTTCAAAATATTAACAGATATTTCCAAATGTCAGGTTTTTAGATGATTTTTATCTTCTTTTGTACATTATTTTATTTTCAATAGCGTTTACCATATTTTATTATAACAGTAATTCAGTAAAATACAATCAGAAAAACATTAGAAATTTTACAAAGATTGAAAAAACACATAAAATTAGTACTTAGCATCATTTTTTTCTTCCAAAGACATTCTTATGGATTTGATATGGATGTTTTATGGGAAGCCTTGCATATAGTTTAAAGTTTTATTTGGTCTACTACAGTCTATTCAGCCTGTAAAATTGCTAGCAATTGTATGTATTTAAGCTGCACTGATCACTCTGATAATGACATCGACAGAAAGGTCTTCATACTAAGACAGACTTCTACGGCTTTGTAATCACACGTCAATGTTGAGTTATTAATAATGCTCTGCTTCCCTGAAACTTAAAACTAAATCACCTAATAGTTAATTGGCTATTTAAAAAATTCCACGTGAAAACTTTAAAGTTATGAGAATTTAAATAAAACACTTTTAAATGAAAAAGATAATTTGTGATAGCAAATTATTTTTCTACTTTCATATTTTGGTTTTATAAGTGTGATAAACCTGACAACTAAAAGGAGGAATTAAGTTGAACGAAGCCTCACACCACACATTTAATATAATTTTTATAGTTTATAATGATTTTGTGAATTGATAGGAGACTTAGTTATAAAATTGCCAAATTTCCTTATAGATGGCATGGCCATCATCCTTCTTACCACCACCAGAACACTGGTTATCACAGTCTTACTCTCTGCCAAACCTTATGCTTTGCTTCCATAATCTCATTACTGACTACTTGTGAAGTAGAGGTCGCTATTAAACTGATATGGGGATTTGGAGGCTCTAAGAGGCTAGGGAATCTGTCAGTCGTCACACAGGTTCAGGAGAAGCTAGGATTTGACCAAGGTCAAACTGTTTACAAAGTTCAACCACCAAAGCACCGTGAGCCTACTAGCAGTCTCCCAAGATTTTATCTCCAATGACTCTACTATTCTTTTTCCTTCTGCTTTACCTTCCTTGTTATATCACACAGTTTCCTCTTCTGATGGGCCCCCACAGAAGTGACTCAAGCAGAGTTTAGAGGTTGTGCAATCACTTCATATTACAGAGGAGGTCATTAAGGATCAGAGAAGTTAAGTGACTTGTCTAAATTCACACAGCAATTTATCTAAATTTTGTTTCTTTGGCAAAAATGTATCCAGCGTTTACTTTGTTCCAGACATTGTTTAATGTGCTTTGTTTAAGTATTAATTTAATCCTGATAATAACTCTGTGAGGTAGGTGTAATTACTACAACCCCCATTGAACAGATGAGTAAACTGAGACATTTGGAAGTTGAGCAACAAGGCCACTGCCACCCAGCCAGCAGGTGGTAGAGTCAGGATTGGAATACAGATAGCTGGTTAAGTTTTGCCCTTAGTCACTCTGCCCTGTTGCCTAGAAAGAGAATCCAGGGCTTTTGGCTTCCATTCATTTTTCTTTTTACCTTACTGGACAATTATTTCAATTTTTGATTAGGAAGAAAGTTCTCTGGAATCTGACATTGGTAATTAGTTTTATACAGTTTAGAAAAATAAATTTAAGGAATACTGTTAAAAATAACTACAGTCTACATGAGGGGCTGTGTATATTTTTAAAACAATGCTCTGAAACTGTGTTTATTGTTATGTGAGATTTTCTTACTGATGATGGCTTTTTCACCCAATACCTGCTGATCTTCCATAATGCTAATACACACCAGTGTTGACACTTGCTAGACTGCGTTTGCATGCATAAATATTAGACATACTGAAATTTGATATTGGCTCATCTTTTACTTTGAATAAAGAGATCTAAAAATCAATCCTTACAGCTGTGTTTCATTTTCTATAAATAAAGGTCAAATATATCAGGGCAAGGGTAGTATTAAAGGTAATCTATGATGTCAAGGTAAAATGGATTAGTAAGCCGTTTTTAAAATTCTGATTTTAATAAGATACACAAACTTTGTACATTTTATTTTTCACCATCTTGCAACAGACCTGTGTGAAATTGATAGTAGGTCCTCCTGTGTTTAATTTCATTTCTCTTGTAAAGAGTTTATAGTTCGCAGCTCTGAATTCAAGTTTAATACTTACTAGCTATGCGACTTTGAGCAAGTTATTTTTTCTATACATTTTAATTTCCTCATCTGTACAGGAGGAATCTTATTCCTAATTCATGAAGTTGTGAGGATTGAATAAGATAACACATTTATCTATTTTGTTAATAGAAAATGCATTTCATTTAAGGTGTCATCAAATGCTATTAATTCTGCCTAATTTATCATCTCGTGTTGAGGCAGGATGGGGCAGTGGGTCACATGCTCAATTAGGATTTTCTCTATTGGATTCTAATCTAATTCTAACATTCTCTGTGCAAACCAGGACAAACGTCTGGGACTCAGATTCTTGAACAAAGGGTTGGACTAGAAGAACTTCAAGGTCCTTACAAGGTCAGAATTTCAATGTTCATGATGTTCTATATCACATGTGGTCTAGTGATCTGAACACAGGCTGGGCTCACACGTTTTAAAGCTGAAATTTTGGACACTGATTAGCTATAAGGGTGAAAGTAGCTTTATAAGCACCTAGTTTTCTTCTTTTAACAATGGGAATTGACATAATTAAGCAAAGGCTCTTATTCAAATTGTTTTCAATCTTTTTTATTTTTTTTAATCTTTACTCGAGGATATTTTTTCAAATATCTTCAGATAGAGTGGGAGGAGGAAGAGGAAAAGGAGGAGAGAGAGAAACATCAAAGTGAGAGGGAAACATCAACTGGCTGCCTCCTGCATGACCCCAACCAGGGCCAGGGACGAACCACAGCCAAGGTACGTGCCCTTGACCGGAATCAAACCCTCAACTCTTTGGTCTGCAGGACAATGCTCTAACCATTGAGCCAAACTGGCCAGGGCTATTTTCAATCTTTTTTAAAAAAGCAACATAATCTTTTTACAAATAAAATTATGTGGTGAACCCAATATGTAAAATATATATACCAGCTATACAAAATATGTAAAAATGCAGATAGATTCTTTCTTAAAAATAAAGACCTAGCCTTTGAGCTCATTGTCTTCCTCTCTAAACCCACCCTTCTTTATTCCTTACTACTCAGTTGCTTGAGACTTAATACCTGTGAATTATCTTGGACTTTTGTTCCTACTAACTCTAATGTGCCATTGACCAACAAGATAATTTCACCTCCTAAAAAACTCTTGGTTCCTTTTTCCCCCCCTCTGTCTACCTCCACTGCTACTCTACTCCATCATCCTTCTTGCTTGGACTATTATTGTAACCATTATATTATATATGCTTAATTTAGTCCTAGATACTTTATATGTTTTGATGCAGTTGTAAGTGTAATTTAAAAATTGCATATTTCTTTCTTTCTTTTTTTTTAAATTTTATTAAGAATCCAGGTTCTTCTAGCCACTCAGAGAAAATATTCCCAGGGGATGACCTTCACAGACCAAAGTTGAACCAGACGCGTGGATGTGATATGACCAGGGACCGGAAATGCACAGCTTGTAAGCACTTAGTTATGGCAAAAGTGAAAAACATTCTGCAGCAAAGGGAAGAGAGGGAGTACCAGGTAACTCTGCTCGATGGATGTGGAAACCCAGGCTGGGGCCCTAAAAATGGCATATTTCTAACTGAATATTGCTGATATTTAGGAAATATACTGTCTTTAGTGTATTCCTTTATCAGCTCATTTTGTAGAACTCTATTATTAGTTCAAATACAATGAGTCCTTGATTTTATATCCAAGCTTTGTTGATGAAAAAAATTTTTTTCTTCCTATTCAACATTAATTATAATTGTTAGACAGTAAAATAAATTTTATTTTTTAGAGTTTCTTTTCTCTTAGTTTATTTTCCCACTTAAAATCCTTGTCTGTGTGATCATAAATATATTTTTCATGAACTTTCTGAATGTAGGACTTAACATTTAGTCCTCTTAATTTTCTCTCTTTTGAGTCTAGTGTACTCAGAGGAAATGTTTGATGCCTCTTTCATGCAGCAAAAATGCCAAATACCATGATTGTTACTATAAGAGTGAATTTGATCTTTTCCTCTCGGTGTTTTTCAAACTCCCAATGGACATGACTTATACAACATAGCTAGGCTTTTCAAGTTTTTGTTGGATATTTTTTAAATATTCCTTTTCCTTCTCATAAAGACACTTGTTCTCACATTAAATGAGCTGAATTTTATCATTTGTATATATCCAGCTAAATTACTTCTATAAATAGCACAATCTCAGTTATTCATCATTGTCAGGAAATGAGCTATTTGGGTAAGCACATTTTCTGAGGACATTATCTTTTCAAGGGTCAGAACTTTAAATTTATTTTAGATTGACATATTTTCAAAAGATATGCAATACTATATATGATATTTATTTTCCAACAGTGGTGGCTGGCTTCTTTAAAAACACTGTGTTGGAGGAATTTAACCATTAAATGTAAGAGAGGATGAGAGAGAACAGATGTTGGAAGTAAATCTGTTAAGGTTCTACACTAAAGTGTGTGTTCAAACAGTAAGCAAATATGCTCACTAAACTAATACAGAGCAATTAAATTAGGAAAATAGCAATGACATTTTAGAAATGCCAAGTAACAGTGGATAGTTTGTACTAATTTTTACTTACTGTGCTGTTGTTATTGGGATATCCTCTCCCCTTTAATGAGAAACTTAAACAATAATTTAGTTTTATTTTGTTGCAGATAGTATACGTTCTAGGTATCACCACTTACTTTGGTAACTGGTTGTTATGGGTTGAATTTTGAACCCCCTCTCCAAATTCATAATCCCCAGTACCTCAGATGAGGTCTTTACAGAGGTAATTGAGCTAAAATTAGGTCATTAAGGTGGGCCTTAATCCAGTATGACTGGTGGCATAAAAATGAGAAATCCGTGAGCGCACGCACACACACTCACACACACACACTCACACAATGCCATATGAACATTAAAGCAGAGATTGGGGTGATGTATCTACAAGCCAAGGAATGCCAAAGATTGCTAGAAAACCACCAGAAGATGTGAGAGGTATGGAAAACATTTTTCCTTACAACTTGTCTCCTGAAGGTAAAAAAGGCTTAGAATATTTATAGGTATGTATATGACCACCCTTCAGATACCCAAGATCATTCATCCACCGATTTATCCATTTATCCATCCATCTATACATCCATCTACACATCTATCCGTCCTTTCATGTATTCACCTATCTATCCAATCCATCTATCTATCCATCCATTATTTATTGTCTACCATGTGCTAGGCTCTGGCAATATATAATAGGTAAAAGAGACATTGACTTTATCCTTGTGAAACTTGCATTGCAGCAATTATATACAGTGTTCATGAAATTTGCCAGGATTACATTAGCTTAGTTCATTAAAACTGCAAACAAAAAGACATGAATCCTTCTTAAGCACATCAACATGCCCTCTTGTTCACTGATACAGTGACTAGACTGCAATTGTAATGCTCGAGTTTACTTTTTCTCATCATGTTTTATTTTCCTTAAGGCTTTTAGCATGTATGTTTGCTAAATCCTCCATTTCCTTTGATTCTGTCATTGACTCTTCCTTTTCTCTTTCAATATCCATAATAATGTACTTTATAATATACATGTCCCTGAAAGGAAATGACATTGATTCTGGAAAAGGACTATCAAGATAAAGTGTCATATACTAGTGCTAGTGGTTAAAGAAGAAACTCTTCATTTATTCATTCATTCATTCACTCATTCATCAACTATTTCTACTTTAACCGTTTCTGGTCAATGGTAGCTACGGTGAAATGCCCAAGTGAGTGATATGGAACATAGAAATGGCTGAGTACTGATTTTAGCAGTGGTGCTAAAACCTAGTTTCTGGAAAAAGAAAAACCCTACATCGGTCTGCCTTTAGGTCATTTGTTTCTTTCTCATAAAAAAGGTGGAGTGAAACATGGGCAGCTGCAGAATCTTGGGTAGCTGCCTTTCTACAAATTTAATTAATGAATCAAAGGCGAGTGCTGTCTCTCTCAGGTGTTTTCCTGCCCTCAGAATCACCTCCCTCACGGCTCTCATCAGGGTCCTTTGACTTATCAGCAATAAACGAAGCATTCTGTTTTATTGCAGCCCAGATGAACAGGACAGTGTCTCCCCACCATCTCTTCTTTAGTTTGAACTAGGCATTCTGTGGAGAGCAAAGGGATCTCTCTTTCTTCTCCAGTGACCTAGCTAGGCCACTGTTTCCTGGACTTGCCTGGCGAGAGATACTGGGAACCTTTATTTTTAATAAATATACCAGGTGATTTCTATAATTAGGCACATTAGGAAAGCTCTGTGCTATGGCATTTTGAGGTAAGTCAGTAACTCAATCGACTTATATCTTGCTCAGTACAATCTTAAATTTTCTAAACCTTAAAAACAAAACAGATTAAAGACAGGGAAAGTCACAATGTGACACAGAAAAATCAAGAGAATCTGGGTTTCAGTTTCTGTTTGCTAGTAAGTCCAGGAGAGATTCCTTAACTGTTCTGAGTCTTATTTGTAAAGTGAAGAGGTTGAAACAGATTCATTCATTTGTTTATTTAGTTAGACATTTATCAATTTTGTGTCTAGATCCTAGTATGTTAGCTATTGTTCTACTTCCTGGGGCAAGAGTAGAGAATGAGTCATTCACTGACGACCCTTCAAAATTGGCCCATTTCTTAGTGCACCACAAGTCTAGCCAATATTATTACCCATTCCCATCCACTACATGATGGAAAAATATTATTGACTTATCACAGTGATTTTCAGCCTTTTTCATTTCATGGCACATAAAAGCTAATGACTAAAATTCTATGGCACACCAAAATATGTATTATATTTTTTGCTGATTTGACAAAAAATAGGTATAATTTTGACTGATTAGAAAAAAAAGACAAAAAACACCCCACACTTAATAATAGTAATTACCTACCCTTTTTGCTCCAAAGTGACTTTTAAAAAAATCAGGTGCCTGTACTTGTATATAAGGATAGCTCGTACCAAGCATTGACCAATCAGATGCAGCAACCTTTTTATGTGACATGACCAATACAATGCAACTATATTATATGACCTACATATTTATGGTTCAAGATGGGGCATTCACACTGGATGGCTATTGTTGTGTTGGTTGTTGTTATTTTTTTATTTAACATCGTAAGGAGAAAGAGCTTAGTGCTCCTGACTAGATAGTCAGGCATTGCATGTTTTAAAAGTTATTGTGCACACCAGTGCCTGCGGTGGCACACCAGTTGAAAATTGCTGACTTATCATATTATACTTTAGTGCTTTATTTCCCCCTAGAGGAACCTTGGAATTTCAGTCACGTTCTGGTTGTTAAATAAAATTCTGAAATTCGTTCTATTGAAAGAAGTGTTTTCCTAACGGAAGTAGGACCAACTTCATCCTAAAGGCCTTGGTGGACTTATCCTATCCAAACAGATTCTACTTGACTTTGAGAATGAAATGAGTTGAGAACTGAATATTAGATGACTCCATTCTTCAGCCAAGGTGGATACACTTAATTATGCTTTTTTTGATGCAAAATTGTAAGATGAAGTTTCCAGATAACTTAATCAAAGATCCTACATTTTTCGTGTGAAGACACAAAATGCACAGAGAGTTATGAGTGCAATGTTTTAGGTTGAATTGTTGGTAGGGTTGAAGCCAGGACGACTATTAATTTTATCTCACTCACTTCAGTATTTGCTTCTCATTCAACATGACTTACTATATTGAATCTCATCAAAAGTTTGGAAAGATTTGTTTTCAAGATACAGACCTGGCTCCCCTGACCTTTCCTTGATGTCTTCTAAGGAAACAATGCAGACTTTTTGAGACATCTGGTTAATTTCAGAAAGTCCTATAAATTCAAGACCTTAGATTTGAAACAATTAAATTATGTAAGGACTGAAAAGACCTTGAGGTGAGAGAGCAACACTTTTCCTATAGCTTTCCTAAGCTGTCTTTGGATCTGGATTTATTGCTATTTTGGGGGAAACTTTAAATTCATGACTCGACTGAGTTATGAAGAGCAGTGTTTTTAGGTGTTTCACTCCCACAGAGCATTGTCTTTAAGGTCAAGAGGATAATTTAAAACTGGAATGGAGATCTGTTAGGAGGGGTTGGAATCTATTTTGAGGGCTAATTATCCTTTGTTGGAGTGCTGGCTTCTCCTTAGGCCTTTTAGCCATATGCTGTTATTTCATTTGCTAAAGACTAAGAGAAGAACATTTTGAAAACTTGTAAAATATAGTAAATAGTAAAGTAGGAAAAAAATCAAATTTTATGTTATCTTAATGAAAGATAAATTTGTTCGAAATAAAATGAAAAAAAAAATGTTGCCAAAAGTTGACAGGCTTGATTGAGGTCTTCCTGGGTATGAGATCCTTACTCAAAGCCCTGAGAGGAGAGAAAGCACCTAAGGCTGTAGGGTGAGCTCAGGTGGAAATCAAGCACTTACTCATCCAACAGTCCTTCAACATTCCAGCCACAATCAGACGTACCATACTAGGGGGAGAAAAGCATTCTTCTAAAATATATCATCTTGTGCAAGTTACTTTACCCATCTGATTCTTATTTTGTTATCTACTAAAGGAAGATAATAATGCACACAACAGATTATGGCTGTTAGGATTGAATGCGTAGTTATAGGAGAATGGTCTTGCACAAGCCTGGCACAGAGTAGGTAGTCAAATAATATTTCCTGGATCTATAGCCATGTACAATAGAACCTGTAAGGGCATATTTCTTAAACACAGAAAATAAGGTTTGAATTTACAGGTTATTTAGACTTAAAATGTGTCTTGTTAGGACCAAAGAAATATTGTTGAAAATATGTTGGGTCCATCTTTGACGATACAGGAGTATATCAACTGAGCCTTGGCAGGCTTGGATTAGAGGTACTCAGAGGCTAGTCTATGGAATGATTTGAGGTTCCCACCTGTAGAAATGAAAATGCATAAATGTCGTAACTCTTCTTGTATGTTGCTGGGCAGGCAACTCCTGTTCCATACCTCACTCTGCCACCCGCTATCTGATGTGTTGTCACCTTCTCAATTATCTAATCCTTTGCTTTGATTCATTCCTTTACAGTGTGTTTGTCCTCTTGTAAAAGCTACCTGTCTCGCACAGGGTTGGTTATAGACCTCATATCAGATTTCGAGGACTGCAAGATTTGATTCCTCCCTTCTCCTCAGTATTTTATGATGATTTGACATTGGTGAAAAAACAGGCAGCCGTTGTTTTATTACAGATGTTACTGCACTGCTATAGGTCTCTGAGGTTAACACAGCAAACAATTCTCCTTTTGTCTTAGCAGTGTTTCCATTTTGATATATGTTTTTGGTACCGAAGATCACAAAAAATCAGGAAAAATTACAGAAGAGTGAATAATAAGGCTAGTTATGGGTTTTAATAGTTTTTTTTTCCTCCTCACTGTGTTGCAACTACACATAGTAAGTCTATGAAAGTAAATAATAGATGTTGAAAACAAGAATTTGAAATAATTTTTTTTCTTTTGATATCTATCAAATTAAGAATTTTATATCTTATAGTTATTGATAATTTATATACTTCTATCAAATTTGAAAATTAGTTATTTTTTGTTTCTATTTCCTGTAAAAATTGGTATGATAACCTGGCTGGTGTGGCTCAGTGGTTGAGCTTCGACCCATGCACCAAGAGGTCAACTGGCAATTCCCGGTCAGGGCACATGCCCAGGTTGTGGGCCTGATCCCTAGTGGGGGGCATTCAGGAGGCGGCCAATCAATGTTCTCTCTCATCGATGTTTCTATCTCTCCCTCTCACTTGCTCTCTCTAAAAATCAATAAAGAAAAAAAAAATTGGTATGATAGTAGTATGTACCTCATCAGGTTTTTCTGAAGCTTAAATAAGTTAATGAATATAGAACACTTGCAACTGTCACAGGAACATGAATAAATGCTAGATATTGCTATTTAAACAAAAAAGAGATGAACAGATGTGTGCACACATGCATTATGTGTACATATGTGTTCAAAGCTCTCTATTTGGCCAATGAAAAGTGTTGAAAGACCAGCGGAGACAAGTGAACAGTCACCCCAAACTTCTTATCTTGGTACCATATACTCACGGATCGTCAGTTTTGGTAGTGTTGCTACAATTTAGTTCCTGGAACTTAAAAGGTATCCTGAAATGTAAAATAAGTTTTATGTGCATAGGATAACTGTTATATTTAGGTTTTAAATTTGGATTTGTGGTCCTGGCTGGTTTGGCTCAGCAGTTAGACCGTCGGCCCAAGGACCAGAGAATCATGGGTTCAATTCTGGTCAAGGGCAAATACCTTGGTTGTGGTTTGGCCCCAGGCCGCAACCAGTCTATGTGTCTCTTTTACATTGATGTTTCTCTCTCTCTCTCTCTCTCTCTCTCTCTCTCTCTCTCTCCCCCCCCCCCTCTCTCCCTCTTCCACTCTATCTGAAGATAAATGGAAAAATATCCTTGGGTGAGGATTTAAAAATAAATAAATTTGGGTTTCTGGCTTATGGAACAAAGGGGAAAAAGCCCACAGTAACAGACATCATTATTTAGTGAGTAAAACAATTGCTCCCTATGGCACTGAACTCACAGCTTCATCTTTATAGGAACTGTGCTTTATTTCAGTGATCTCCAAATCTCTTTGATCATGCATCCTAATCAACAAAATTATAATTTAGGCCTGTATCACACACACACACACACACACACACACACACACACACGCGCGCGCGCGCGCACCCCACCCCCACTGATTTATTAGATTCATGTGTGAGTGTACCATCTCCTTTCACCCTAACTGGACCATCAGTATAACTCCCACATGTGTTCCTTGTTTTGCAGACTACCTCTCTGACTGATGGATCTGGTTTATCAAGATGAAGCATGTTCTTCACATTTTTGTGTCTTTTCTCCCTTCTTAAAAACAGCATGTTGTGGCCCATTGACAGATGTTCTATATGTGGTTAGATCAACATTAGCAGTCAGGTATGATGGTTCTGACTTCAGGAGGGAGGTCTGGGCTGAAGACTGATGAGGAATGGTGACAGGTGCAGAACGATGACTTGCCCCAAAGGAAGGTGTGCACAGTGAAAAGAGATCTTTTGGGAACTCAACCTTTAAAGGTAGATAAATAAGCAGAGCCCATAAAAGAGCCTTAGAGATAGGAGATGATATACGAGGAAACTTGTATGTGTGTCAAAGCCAGGGAAATAAAGTTTTCAAGTAAGAACATACACAAAAATTTTAAATGCAAGAGTGGTTCAGTAAAATAAGGAACACAAAGCATACTTTTGATTTGACATCTAAGAAGTCACTTGTCTTTTAAGTGGGAGGAAGCATGCCAGTGGAATGGTAGGCTGGACAGTAAGTGGGAAGGCAGCAAACACAGACTAGTCTTTTAAAAAATTGTAAGAGATAGGAGGAGAAAAGAGAGAGAGAGAGAGAGAGAGAGAGAGAGAGAGAGAGAGAGAGAGAGAGAGAGTCCGAGGAGAGTCTATCTATCATCTATCTATCATCTATCTATCTATCATCTATCTATCTATCTATCTATCTATCTATCTATCTATCTATCTATCTCTATCTATCTATCATCTTTCTATCTTAAAGACAATATGAACCTGTGTGTTTATTATTTGCTCTGTCTGGATATCCTTTCTTTTCCTGGTAAGATTTGGCAGGATTCAGCCCTGATGTCTTCTCCTTAGGAGGTATTAATAGCAGTTTTACCTGAATGCCTACTGCACTTTTTGTGAATACATACATACAGATCTATTACAGAACTTAGCACTCTGCTGATCACTTATGTGTCTGTCTCTCTGAACAGATTTGGAATTTAAATAAGACACCATGCCTTCTTCATCTTTAAAATCCTAGTGCCTACCAGAGTGCTTGGTGTGTATTAATTGCTCAGACCTGCTCCTTGAATATATGGATGAAGACAAGAAAGGCAGATGGACAAGCAGGGAGTCCTGTGGGAAGGTTAGTCTAGAAGAAGCATTGGGGAGGTCAAGATAAGGCTGGAGGTACTGAAGTCCTCCTGAGGTCACGGAGATAACCTAGTCAGAGAGCTTGGTGCCCTAAATTAGAGATGAAAGAAGGAGTTATTTTAAGAAACACTTTAATGGGAGTCATGCCAAAGTTTGGATAAGAAAGAAGAAAAAGTGAAAGATAACAGATGTCTAATCTTTAAAACAAGAATAATAATGAGGAAAGCAAAATCTTGATTGTGGTGTTTGGGGAAGGGAAAGGGCACAGTGATGGAAGGTGAGCGTGAGTTCTGGTTGGCTGGGTGGTCCCTTGAGAAGTCTTTTATTTTTGTCTCTATGTCCTGTTCTTGGCTCTTCTCCAGAAGCATGCTGGCTCCTGTTTTTGTGTGCATTTGTATCAAGCAGCCACTTCTCATTTAGTCATTTCCTTCTGAAAGAAAAAAACAAAAACAAAGCAAAAAACATTTCTTCCATAAAGAATGATCCTCCACTTACATCAAAAACATGTCAGAACAAAGCAAAACTTCCAGCAACCAAGATTTAACAAGCGTGGTACAACATAAGTGAACTGGGACCATCCGCCTCGGGAATACTTAGTGTTTTCTAAGAACATTCCATTTGTTGGCCAGAAGTGATAAATTATGTAGAACATCAAATGTATCCATCTTGATTTATATATTTATTTTTAAACAAACATCTGCATTTGGGTCTGTACCATTCCTCCGTGGTAGGATAGAAAGCCTTCATTTTAGTGAGGTTAATTTTACCCTTTTTATGAGCACTTGCATTTACAGAGATGTCTTTTGATAAGAATGAGAAAGTCTTCTGAGGCCTCTGTTAATCTCCAGAATAAAAAAGACGGAAGGAAAGGCGTTATGAAGACGAGAGCAGCTGGTTATTTGGAAGGACGTAAGCTATTGTTCAGCATTCGTTGCCATCCATTTCCTGAACCTGTCCCCTGTCTGGAGCTTTTGAAGGCCACCTTCCCTCCCTTTTTCTCTTTCCTTGCTACGCCAATAAAATCAGTCATCCCCTCAGCAATAAGCACGTGAAATGACTTCTTTTGTAGAACAAACCCTTTGTGTGTAAATAATTTGTTAGCCCCCTCCTCCCTCTAAGCATGGTGTTGGAAAAAATATCCAACATAAATTGATTGTATAGATAGGCTGATTGTAAAGCAAGATTAATATGAAAACACAAGGAGTCTGCAATAAAACCTACTAACTTAAATCATTCACATTTGTGTACAAGCATTCATATTTAGCAACAGTCCCAAGGCTGAGATTAAAGCTGTTTGGTAGGTTACTTCAAGGCCTTTTTATTGCTAAATCTTATTATGTCTCTAAAATGTAGAAATTAATCACCTGTCATCAAAGCTGCAGTGGATTATTGACTTCTAAATGTCTCTACAAATTGATTCATGACAGAATGAAACAGGAGACTGAACTAGCATTGAAATTCTTTTCCATGTGATAAAAAAGGTCTATTAAAAGCATTTCAACAAATGCTGCCTATTAGGTAATCATCACAAAGTACTTTCCTATCAAAATGAGGTGCTTCTGGAATAGTTTTGATGAGATACATTTTTTTCCCCCAACACTGATATGGTAACATAAAATTATTCTGAAACCCCAGGAAGCTGAATTGGAAATCCATTTAATTTTTATATTACAGAGCGCACAACTTATTTTCGTACTAACTCAATATAAAAAGGATTAGGAAAAATCCACTTCATGTGTGTGTGTGTGCATTTGGATATGTGCGTGTGTGTCAAATAGATCCTAAAGATTCTTCAGGTTGAGCATTCTGGAGAACATTTATAGTCTACAATAGTGGGATTGCAATAATTTTTGCCATAAGTATCTCTTCTATTATCTCACTAAATTCTTTCGACTATGTTCTGCCTCTTTGTCCCTGTTAGCTTACATCAGTGGTTCTGAAAGGAGTCAATTTTGCTTCCCATGAGACATTAGACAATATTTGGAGACATTTTTGTTTGTCACAACTGATGTGAATTTGGGGGTGCTACTGGCTTGTAGTGGATAGAGGAGGGATGCCGCTACATGTCCTATCATGCACAGGACAGCCCCCCACGACAAAGAACTATGCAGCCCTAAATGAGAGCAGTGCCAAAGCTGAGAAACCTCCATTTTTTTAAACTTATCTTTATTGTTAAATGTATTACAGATGTTCCTCATTTTCCCCCCATTGACCCCCTCCTCCCCATTCCTGCCCCCCTCCTGCCTTTCCCCACACTGTTGTCTGTGTCCATTGGTTATGCATATATACATATAAGATCTTTGGTTTATTTCTTCCCACCCCCCAACCCCCCTTCCCTTTGAGGTTTGTCAGTCTAACAACCAATTTGTACTCCTTAATCCCTTCACCTTTTTCACCCATTCCCCCAGCCCCCACCCATCTGGTAACCAACAAAAGTTCTCTGTATCTTTGAGAATGTTTCTGTTCTGCTTGTTCATTTTGTTTGTAGATTCAACTGTTGCTAGATATGTACTTATTGCCATTTTGTTTGTTCATATTTTTTATCTTTTTCTTCAAGAAGACCCTTCAACATTTCATATAGTAATGGTTTGGTGGTGATGAACTCCTTTAGCTTTTTCTTGTCTGGGAAACTCTTGATATTTCCATCGATTCTAAATGACAGCTTTTCAGGATAGAGTAATCTTGGTTGTAGGTTCTTCCTTTTCATCACTCTGAATATTTCTTGCCACTCCCTTCTGGCCTGCAAAGTTTCTTTTGAGAAATCAGCTGACAGTCTTATGGGAACTCCCTTGTAGGTAACTAACTTCTTTTCTCTTGCTGCTTTTAAGATTCTCTCTTTGTCTTGAACCTTTGCATTTTGATGATGATGTGTCTTGGTGTGGGCCTCTTGGGGTTCATCTTGTTTGGAACTCTCTGTGCTTCCTGGACTTGTATGTCTGTTTCCTTCACCAAGTTAGGGAAGTTTTCTGCCATTATTGTTTCAAATAGGTTTTCGATTTCTTGTTCTCTCTCTTCTCCTTCTGGCACCCCCAAGATGCGAATGTTGGCACGCTTGAAGTTGTCCCAGAGGCTCCTTACACTATCTCATTTCTTTGGATTCTTTTTTCTTTCTGCTGTTCTGATTGGGTGTTTCTTGCTTCCTTATATTCCAAATCCATGGTTTGCTTCTTGGCTTTACCTACTCTACTATTGATTCTGTGTAAATTATTCTTTATTTCAGTTAGTGCCTCCTTCATTTCTAAATGTGCATCCAGAATTTCTGACTGGTCCTTTTTTATGCTCTTGAGGCCCTCACTAAGTTCACTGAGGTTCTCACTAAGTCCACTGAGGTTCTCACTAAGTCCATTGAGCATCCTTATAAACAGTGTTTTGAACTCAGCATCTGTTAGGTTGCCTAACTCCATTTCACTTAGTTCTTTTCCTGGAGTTTTGTTCTGTTCTTTCATTTGGGACCTGTTCTTTGTCTCCTCATTTTGGATGCCTCCCTGTGTTTGTTTCTATGTATTACTTAGCGAGAGGTGTGGGGCTACCTGAGACCAGATGCTGCTTGTTTGAAAGAATTTAGGAAAAGCTGAAGCAGGATCCAAGAGAGGCCAATCCTATGGTAAAGCAACTGGCAACAGGTTGGGTGGGCCTAAAAGTTGGGTGGGGCGGGGCTTCAGGGAATCACCAGGGCGGGGCCAACAGTGTGAGCCAGGTTCCTGGAGTCCCAGATATGGCGGTGTCTGCCGGCACAGGGAAGGACTCACCAAAGGAACAAAGGCCTCTGATAGCACAGTCTGTCCAGGAGAAAGCTGCCTCTCCAGCCCTCGCTCCAATGCCAAACAGCTCAGTTCTTCCCCATATGTCTCTGGCACCTTTCAAGCTGCCTTCCCCACGCTGGAGCCTGGAGGGTGCGAGTCTGAGTAAGTCCGTGCGCGGGCCCTTTAAGAGGAGCTGCTGGGGGCTCCAGCCGCCTCAGCCTCAGTTCCCGCTGGTTTTCCAGCCAGAAGTGATGGGGACTTCTCTTCCTGGCACTGGAACCCTCAGCTGGGCGCCTGGTGTGGGACGGGGACCCCTCAGTCCTCAGGGAGGACCTTCCCAGCCGAGGCGTCCTCCTAATTTTTATCCGCCACACGCGGGTGTGGGACCAGCCCGTCGCGCCTCCGCCCCTCCTACCAGTCTCGATGCGGCTTCTTCTTTAATCTCGTAGTTGTAGGACTTCCATTCAGCTTGATTTTAGGCGGTTTTGAATGATGGTTGTTCTGTAGTTTAGTTGTAACTTTGATGTGGTTGTGGGAGGACGCGATACCGCGGTTACCTACGCCGCCATCTTGACCGGAAGTCCGAGAAACCTCCATTTAAAATAAGAAGATTTCAAGAAAACATTCCTTGAATTGGGGTAAGGAGAGATTTTAAGTAATCAGAACATTTTTCTTTCATTAAATGTGCCTTCTTCAGTTCCCTAGTCTTTCTTTCTTGGTAAACATTTAACTGCCAGTGATGGTTTCCTTTTGTTTCAGAAATTTCTCACAGGGAGCTTCCTCCAGTCCACTCCTTGCCATGTCTACACTCTGCATACATCTGTCTCCCCTCCAACTCGATTCATTTTATCTCTGCAAAGACTCTCAAAGGTCAATAGAAGAAACAGTCATTGAGCTAATCGCTGACCAAAATGCATTTGATTTTCAATTAGCACTCAAAAATAGGAATTACTATTTGTGATTACTATTATTATTTTTGATTAAGAGGAGCAAGAACATGGTGGAGTAGGAGACTTCTATTTTGGGTTTCTGTCTCAGAAGACTTCACTCAACTCAAATACTCAAAACAATTTAAAAACTTTTCAGTGCTGCTCTTTGATAATGTTCTTTTGCACAACATACGAGTTAAAAAAATATTGCCTCCACCAGTCTATGAGCTCCACAGAGCCAAGAACAAGGTGTTACCTTTTTTTATATCTCAGTGCTGAGCTCTCTGAGTGAGTGACTTTTATTTTAATCCTTAAGGTTCAAATATAGCTTAAATATAAGCACACACAATTTGATACATAGAATCTCTGGTGTAGACCACAGCATCGTTTACATATCTTCTTTGCAGAGATGTAGTCACAGGTTATTGACAAACACTTGTTCCTACCCACCTTACGTTCTCTGCAGGTCCAGGAATACATTGTGCTCTTTCCCTGATCTGACGATTCCCTTTGTGCGGGAGGCATTCTGTTGCTGTCCCTTTTACTTGTCTGCAGTAGTGCTTAGTTCTCTCAGACATCAGTTCGTCTGGGACCACCTATGACTGGGTGAAAGCCCTTTCTTTGAGCTCTTGTGATCCTCTCCATGATGTATTAGACCTGCCTGTTGACTCATGTACATTTTGCTTTCGACAGTCAGCCCCTTGAAGGCAAGGGTTTTGCCTCAATCACCATTAAACTTCCCTGAACTGAACATAAAACTGAGAACTGGCACATAACTGTCATCCACCAAATATATGTGCGGTGAATAGAGGACACGTGGAACATATCACTGGGATTAAATTACAAACCTCTTTTATCATGAGGTAGCACAGTGGACATGTTCTCCACAAAGACTCACAGGGATATGGTACTACCAAGGCATGCCAGAGTCCCCAGACCAAGGGTCCCAGGCAGGGGCAGCTAGCTGCATGCCTCCTAGACTCTGTCTCCTCCTAAACCGAGAAGAGTGGAGAGGAAAAGGCTCCCAAGGACACATGACTGCTGGCGCTAGAGCCCCGACTTCTGCTTCGTATTTCAGGAAGAAGAGGAATTGCATTTGTTCTTTAGGATCTTGAAGGGATAGAACTAATACCAATGGGTGGAAAGCATCCTAGTTATTTTACAAAAATTGGTTTTGGAGAGTTTGAGCCTTGGGGACAGGGCATTCATTCCCTGCCTCGATCTGTGCAGGCTAGATCAAACTTGAGTGAAGACCCTGGAGAGGAGATGTGTGCATTCAATAGGACGCTGAGCTGGTTCCCCTGTAGGGTCCCTTAGGAACGTAAGATTCTCTGGTGTGGTATGTACCTGTAGTCCATGGGTTGTAGAACAGTCACAGGTCTGACAAACCCTTAGCAAATCCTTTCTAGATGTCAGCAAGGAGATTTCTAACTCTCACCCTGGTAAACAGGTGGGGTCCCTGGATAGTGCCAGAAACCCTGCCCAGGCTCCTCTCAGCGGAGGAAGTCACACCCCTCCTGCCTATAGGAGCTCTCCACATCTGAAGGGATTCCCGTCACCTGGGAGACCTGGGGGCTTTACCGCTGATGCAAGAGAGGCAGGACTGTGAAGGGAAACCCTCTCCTAGGCATGCACAGTAGCATTCATTTCATTTCACCCCCTTTCCCTGCCCCTCTCCCTCATTCCTCTTTGAGTCTCATCTCTCACTTCTAGCTAAATATCTGGTACGAGGTGTAAAACAGTGGAGAGATGTAATGAAACGAATGTATTGTCTCTACAGAAGATTCAAATATAAGCAATTAACTGTTAAGAAACTGAGGCAAGAGATTTAAAGTGGAATCTATGGAGATTACTCTGCTATGGAAAGAGGGTTTTAGATTTTGGACCTGATTTCTCAAAGAGCTGGGGCTAAGCCTCAATTCAGGCATAACAGCTTCTGGTAGAGATTTACCTGCACTGCACGAGACAGTACTTATCATTGCTTCACGCATAATTATTCTATTACATTCCTCTCAAGTCTTCCGAGAAATCTCTCTAGAGATGTTCTCGGGAAAGCGGTAGCAGTGATCTTGAACTCTTAGCCCCTTTGCAGGCCGACTGCTACCAACCATTTCAGCGTGTGTTTTGTCTGTGTATCCATGCCGTGAAGCGTTCGTTAGTTCTAGTTTTTCCTTTCAAAGCTGCGAGATCGTTTCTGGCACTCACATGATGTTTACAGGGAACTGGTTAAAACTTAACTGATATTTGGGGAAAACTCTTGTTAGCAAAGATTGTTTTGGTAACACTACATCTCATAAAGGATCTCCAGTCTTTTTGAAGACAGAGAACTTAAAAGTCGGCTTTTGGGCTGAATTCATATGTCTTTGTCTCTCTGTCAGTTGTTCTTGGCAACCCCTCACGTGTAACCCAAGACCGAAATGCAGTTACATTCAGAGGCGGTCACGAATCAGTGATCTTACCCCGCAGAATGCCTTCTCTTGGCGTTTACATCATATAATTTGGTAAGCGGTTTACACGTTTACTCCCATGATTTTCAAGGGGCTTTTATGATCTGCCAAGTGGACAAATGTCAACAGGCTTTAAAGGTTGATATACCAGGATTTCTGTCTCTTGCGGACAGATTATTGTAGCTCATAATAAAACACATGTATACAAGCCCGGCAATGTTAGTGGAAGATGTGGTTGCCCCCAGACGTGGTGGCTCGGGGAGGAGAGGCGAGCGGGCAGCCTCTGTCCCTCCTCAGTCTCGGAGGAGGAGGTTTCCCCTTCCACACAGCTGTCCTGGACAGGTTCCCCGAGTCCACACCGCCTGCGCGAAGCCAGAGGGTGAGAGTGGCCCGGTGTCAGCACCCCGAGCCCGAGGGCTCACAGGCTGCAGGCCGCTCCCCAAACTCCTGCCTTGTTTTCTCCTGGCGCTCGCCCTGTGGGCCTGACCCTCAGGGCCTCAACTCTGTCCGTGTATTTGGAGGGGATGCCCTCCTGTGGGTGAGAGGACTCAGTGCCCGGGCACCAGAAACACGGTTTTCAACTGGTGGGAACTGAGTTGAACACCTCAACAAAGCTGTTGAGATTTCCAAGTTATTGTTCTTTGTGAAAGGAGAAGCACTGTCATGCCATTGGTGTTTTTCAATTTCCATGTTTGAAACTCTTTGAGCCTTGATTCTGGTCTTTTTCTTTGTTTTGTTTTCTGTGTTTACTTTACCCATGATGAAAATCAAAAGGGAGACGGGAGGGAAGGCTAGGGCCCTGTTTCTCCAGCCTGCTTGTCGTGCTCCCCACCCCTGCTCGCCAGCAGATGGGACCCCGCCTTCCATGCCCTCCATGGACCATGGCCATTTTGGGGGGACTGGAGGGGAGAGCTGGAGGGGAAGGCAGGCCCGCCTCCCTGCACAGGGACTCCCCTAGAACTAACTCGGGTTGTTTTTAGCACCTGCACAGCTGTTCCAAGAAAGTGGGAAGGACCAGGGCAGCCTAATTAGCGATTCCCTTCTGTATTGGCTCTGTGTCCCAGGTCAGGGCACGCCTAGAAATAAACAGTTCTCAAGGGTGAGTCAAATGTAGATTCTCCCTAAAATTTCCATTTGCTGAAGATTTGCATCCAATATTTATATCTTCCACTTACTGGCTTTTTCATCTTGAGGAAATGACTTAACGTCTGTTTAAAAGGGGGCACTCATACTAGACTCTATCCCCTACACTTATTGTGAAGTTGAATGAAGAAACGTAGATAAAAAGCCTTGCACAGCACCTGGCACACAGGAGATGCTACAATACCTTAATGCTCAGTTCCCATCCAAGTAAACCTGAGGTTTCAGTTCCCGGCTGTGTGGGCCACCAACAAGTCACACTGATTCTTTCAAATCCCATCCTAAGCCCTGTTGGACTGGCCCCAGACATGTGACATGGGCTGATTGAATTGAATGGGAACTTTCAGTTCGGCCTTGAATTGGTTCCCCTGCGTAGACAGCCTGCGTGATATCGACCCTCGACTTCAGAGAGAAAGAGGCTGTTGGGCATGGGTATGGTTCTCTGAAATGCGGAATGAAACGGATCAGCAGGATATTTCAGTGAAATATCTGGTTTGAGCTTTCCTATTCATCCTCTCTTTTATGCTTTCGCAGCCAGGTTCCCAGCTGACCCATTTGACTGCTCTCCGCACACAGTGTGGAGACAGCAAAGAGGGGATTCCTGGAGATGCTTAACTTGTTAAAAAAGGCTGCTCTGACTGCGGCCAGCCCCAGAGCTGACAGCCCGTTTCAGTCCTTTGTAGGGGCTCAGAGAGGGAGCGGCAAGGCAGGGAATGAGGAGTAGGAAGTGTTCCTCGAGATACTGAATCTGAAAAGCACCAGGGTGCAGAGAAGGGCCAGGAGGAGGGCAGCCGTGAGTCCTGGAAGCAGCACCAGCAGGGCTCTGGGGTTGGAGTCTCTTGACTTGTTCCTCCTTCAGTCTCCTGCCGGCCAGATGTTCTGGGGCTGCCTCAGGAGCCCTCAGGGCCAGGCTCGGGACTATCAGCTGTGAGGTCGTGGGCCGACTCTGTAGCTTTTCTGTGGCTATATGTATTTTTTAATTTGAAAATCACACATAGTATTAAACAGGGTTACTCTGGGGTTCAATGGCAAAAGCTATCACATACATAAAGTGCTATGAAATAAATGGTAGCATCATCCATCATTGTCCCCACTCAGTATCCATAATGCGATCTTCTCATCCTTAGTTTCTTATTGAGGAACATTCTGGGTCTGGGATAAGGGTAGGGAACATGGAGGGGATGTAAATGAAGACATGTGGAAGCAAATATGTATAGTACTTTTGTCTTAAAAATAGGCACTAAAGTTGGCTGGGTTATCTCTCTCGTGTGTTAAGTCCAAAAGACATGTGTAGAGTGGACATAGCTGAATCTATTCCAGCCCACGTGTCTTCCTGACAACAAGCGTTGGTGATGGAACTGGGCCACAGAGCTAACGAGATGGACAGCTGGCTCCTCTCTTGGTTTCCCAGCTTACCACACCTCGGTTTTCAGGCCGGGGGGGGGGGGGTTTCACTCAGGTGGCACATGAGTTTTTGACAGATGGAACCGATACTTGTAGACTTCGCCTCTGGTTCTCATTGTGGCTGTTGTGGACCAGCCCAAGACGCTCGAGCCCGCTTTCCCTTTACCCTGAAGCCATTTCTTAATAGCACATCCCGAGCCCCATCCCCAAACCAAAGACTCTTTGATAAGTGTAGATAACTGGGAAAGGTGAAAGGTAAACCAACAGTAAAATGAGTTAATTTTCAAAATGAACTTTTTTTTTTGGTATACCCCCAGGACTTCCAGTTGGCAATCTCTCAGCTGTTTTATAGCCTGCTTTAATTTATCTAACTAATGACATGAAAGATATAAAATTGGTAAAACTATAGTGTTTGGCTTGCTTAAATTAAGTTTATGAGTTTTGCTTAAGCCTGCCAAACAAGTTAAATATTTCATGGCTTCACAGGCCACAGTTCTAATATTTATAACTCTTGTGTACAGATTTCAAAAAATTATAATTACAACTCCCAGGATCCCAGATATAGCAGATGTTCAATATTTTCTACAATGTTGGCAGAAATGCTTCTCATGATCTTTTTGATCCCCAACCCATGTATTGTATCAGTTGGAACAAGCTGTTGATAAGAAAGTCTACTGTCATTCTTTCATTTTAACGGCCTTGGGAAAAAACTATAATGTGAAATCAGGACGAGAGATGGAAAAGGTGATTTCTATCCTCCTAAAAATATATTACTGCATGGAAATAACTTTTTACCTAACGGAGAATGACATAAAAGTACAAATTGCCATGAGTCGCATTTTATTTACTTTACGACCACAATATTTTTTTTTCTGTATAATTTCTATCTTTCTATAATTAAAAATGCAAATTTCCTTTTTGGCTGTGACTGACTTTCCTTGACCGCTTGAATAAAACAACTACATCATTTACCCTTTAGGAAAAAAACAAAAAAACAAAAAAACACCTCTATCAGTCACTTCTTAAAATGCAAGGTCTCTGTATAAAGAAATTGTGCTATCAGCTCTGGTCACTGTTCACCCTGGTACACAATGTATTAATCCATTTTTTTTGATGTTACAGACAGACTCAAAGAGAATAGGCAGAGGAGAAATGAATTTTGTGTGTGGATGTTCTGGCTCCTGGGTTCTACACTGCCTCCTGGCAGGAGGCAGCTGGAGGGCTCGGACATGTCAACTGCCCAGTGTGCCTAAGGCCTGCCTCGGGTGGAAGAAAGACATGATAATTCTGAAATAAAACAGAACTGATCCTGTCCCTCACTCTGCTGCTGCACACAATGAACAGGAAAAAGAGACATTAAAAATACGACTTACATCTGAGTTGATTTTCTTCGTGTTCATATTGAAATATTGGAGTGACTTCAAAACTCACACTCCTTGTAACATTATTTGTTCGTAAATCTAGAAAATAGATTGAAAAAAATACAAATTTTTTCTTGAAAAGGTAATGAAGCTCAAATTTGCAGACTCCCAGGTGACTTCCCTGTCTTCATTCTCCAACTACAGAAATACTCTGTGATGAAGTAAATTGTGGCTTCCGGGAGAACTAGCCCGAGGAGATGCTGGAGCAGTGTGCCTGGGAGAGGGACACCATCGGAAACCGCTGTATGAGAAGATGTGCTTTTCAGAAACTGGGAATCGTGACATGTATCCGACATGACTCCCAGGGCTGTTGGGGAATACGAGCTGGTTCTCTCGAGCCCCAGGTAGGAAACTAGAGCCTTCTACTCCGTAAGGACCTGTTGGCGCTCACTGTGTGAAGGGCGGGCACAGCCAGGCCATCGGGCACATGGAGTGGCCTCGTATACACTTGCTGAGTGCACACGGAAACATGGGAAGTGAGAGATCTAAACTGTGCCTGAAGTGCACAGACTTGGAAGGCTCAGCTTTTTTCACCTCTTCCCGCTCTCCAAGCCCGTCATCAGCTCTGTGTCCATGTTGCTGTTGAGAATGGGGGAACTGAAAGAAGCTCTTTCTGGAGGCTGGGCATTTTTCTCAGGGTGGCCCCGGGGAGCGCTCAGATCCTGGATGGGAGCACGAGAGATCGCTCCAGCTGCTCTGTGGGCAGAGGAGCAGGACCAGGGCAGAGACTGCAGGCCCAGAGGGGGGTGCATTCGAAGGCCCAAGGAGGTTACATAAGGGATTTTAGAGATTTTATCTATGAAACAGAAAAAAATAATCATTTTCCAGAGCTGTAGGATTCCACTGGGTACACAGAGTGCCAGGCGACTAGCAGATGCTCAACACTTTTCCCCCAGAATTCCCTTCTCTGCACAGTTTATGGACCACAAGAGACATTCGGTGTGACATTTGGAAGATGGAAGGGAAGCTGCTGCTGTTTCCTTTAGGGTTGGAGGATCTGCACAGGGCATGAGGCGCTGTCACACTCATGCACCCTGTCCCTTACCTTTGGCTCAGCTGGTTGGTGTGGGGCAGCGTTTGGGTCCGCTGGATCTCCTCCTTCAGGTTCTCTCGCTTCTGGGCCAGGTGTGTGTTCAGCTCCTTGAGGAAGAGCATAAGGTTTACCTGCAGGACACCTTCATCTTCAAAGCTGGAGTCTTGGGGGCGGTGAGACACTGCTGTGGGTTCTGGCCCCTCTTTGCAGATTCGCCTCATCCGTCCTTGCCGGCTTCATCTTGTCCTTGCTTCTGCTGGTCACAGCTGGTTTTTCTTCCCAATGGCTTCCTTGCTGCCTTCAGGCATCAACATGAAACACAAAAGCAACAGCCTCTGTGCACAGTTTAACCAGCTCCCACAACTGAGTAGAGCCAAAGCCTTGTACTAAATTCCTTAGCATGGGTCTATTTCCTAGTGGTTCTGCTTCTCTGTCTGAACTCTGGCTCTTATACCCATCAAAATGCCTAGTGTAATCCTCTGCCCACATCTCCCTCATTTCACTCCCTTCACAGTCATTTGGTGAGAGTTAGCTCTGCTGAATGCTGGGATACATGGATGGACAAAGCAGGGTCTGGACCCGAGAGTCGAGCACAATCTGGTGGAAAGATTAAAGCTCTTAGATTAAGGTGATTAATTCCTGGATGCTGTTAATCTGTTCTTGTGTGTGTGTGTGTGTGTTTTAGCAATAAAAAGGGATTGGCAAGTTCATCTGGGCTGGCAGAGGGGCTTGCTTGGCCACATTCTGGCCAAGAGGCAATTTTGACATAGAGGAAATTCTAAATGGTCACCATGATTTCCCAGGTATTAATAACGCTGAGAGTTTACATGTCTGAAGCCTTCACACTTAAAAATATCTTTCCAATGAATTCATTATCTCATTGAACTTCACAAGGACACTGTGGAGTGGGCAGGGCAGATATTATCATGCTATTTTATAGATAAAGAAACTGGGGTCTGGAGCGGGATTTGAATCCAAAATTTCTGACTCCTAGGATAGAATTCTTTCTACTGTGACACAGGTTTCTCCTTGGCAACTCCAGATTGGAATCTTGTTTAGTAAAATGAAGAGCCCAGAGGCTTTCAAGACTTATGGACTGTCCTATAAAATGTGTGGTTATCTGAAGGATCACCTACCACCTTTTCCATTTTGAGTAATGCCCCAGAGCAAAGTCCAGGGTCTGGAGAGATCTGTGTTTCAATCCTTAAGTATATTTCTTTTGGATGCCACCTCGTATTCAAAATAATAGCCCATTTCTCAAATCCCAGCACCCAACATTCTCGTTAGGCCATGCCTGTGTACACTTTCCATAACAAAACCCACTGAGTAGCCCACCGAGATTTGCCACATCGGGTTTATCTTGCTGCCAGCTTGCAGAAATCTGTAAACGCTCTCCCTTTCTGGATTCAATCTGATTCACTCCCTCTCAAAGCTGAGATAACTCATAGAACATTTTTTAGGCTGGAAAACCTGAAGCAAAGACCATGGCTGTTGGAAACAAAGACGAGAAAGACAGAGACATCCCGAGGGAATGCTAAGAGCTCCGTCTTACCTCCTAATGTACGGTGTGCGTCATCACATATTTTGGAGAAATCAGCATTAGGCATGTGCATGCGAGTTTTAGGAGGTGATTGTTCAAATTATGTAGCACTTTACACCAGCTGCTCTGAGAACAGAATAGCACCCTCCGTTGTGGAATTGATTTGCAAACTCGTAATGCCCGAGATGATCTGCTTGTAGTATTCTCTTATTTAATTTAGCATGAAGTAGTACCTTTGAAATCGCAGGTGCTTAAAAACTATCCAAAGACAATTTAATGCTTATCTAATGCCTAGAAAATAGTTATCTCTGGTGGAGGCCAGTGTTACGGGATAGTGTGAAAGAGGTTGGCGTGGTATGAAATGTTTCATAATTCTTCCTGGGATGCCTTTGTCATTGTCTCCAAAATGTATATATTTTTAAGGTTAACTCTTTCTCTTCTTGTTTTCCTTCCTGAAAATCATTTCAGAATAAAGGTTGCTAAGCCTGTCAAGGAATGTTAGAGAATTTCTCTCAAGTCACTAAAACATAATGTAAAATCATAAATGGTCTTATAATGCATTTTTTTGTGCATTATTAAAACATGTTTCTTCTGTGCTTTAGTGAAGTTTCTGTGCTCCTAAAAAAAGCAAAACAAAACAAATAAGATACAAGAGCAGGCCCTGGCCAGTTTGGCTCAGCGGTGAGAGCGTCGGCCCACGGACCAAAGAGTCTTAGGTTTGATTCTGGTCAAGGGCATGTACCTTGGTTTCGGTTCGGTCCCCAGCCCTGGTCGGGGTCGTGTGGGAGGCAACCAGTCGATGTGTCTCTCTCACATCGATGTTTTTCTCTCTCTCTCTCTCTCTCTCTCTCTCTCTCTCCCTCCCTCCCACTCTATCTGAAGATGAATGGAGAAATATCCTCGGGTGAGGATTAAAAAAAAAACAAGAGCAGGAGACCGGAATCATCAGGAAATGTTGTAGCTGTATGCTCTATCTGTTGATCTTAATCCTCAATCTTTATTCTTACTCTGAGTGGTTTATCTTGACCCACGGGATTAGAAAGGGCAGCAAACCACTCACTGCTTCCTTAAAGTACTGTTTGACTGAATATCTTGATAAATAACCTCAGAACTACAGAAAACTTCCAATGCAAACTTCTGTGCCAGGTGGTCAGGTAGGGGCCGTGGCTGTCAGCGGTAAGAACTGCCCTCCGACGGTGCTGTGGGCAATGGGATTCCTGTCGAGAGCGGAGGAGAGAGCATAGGAGGGCCTTCTGGTCTCAGGTGATGGCGTTTTGGCTTCCTCCTGGCAGACTTATTAAAATTGTGTGTGGGTCCAAGTTGGTGGACTGAGTTTTATTTATCTTCCAGGAGAAATTATTTTCCAGATCTAAAAAGACTAAGAAAAAGTTGAGGATTAAAGTGCTAAAGAAGAAGAAGAACCCCCCCCCCCAAAAAAAAACAGTAAAAAAGCCCCCCCCCAACATTAGTTGTCAGGGTACTTAAAAACAACAATAAAACACTTCCTTTTACAAAAAGTTAAGTTTTTACATTTCCCTCCCGCAGTGAGTTGGGAGTACCTGGGAGTCAGTGTAATGGAGACTTTCCCTTTGCTGTATGCCCTTTTATACCTTTTGAATTTTGTACCATCTGCATGTATTACATAATTTAAAAAATTAAAATTTGGCCTGGCTGGTGTGGCTCAGTGGATTGAGCGTTGTCCCATGGACTGAGAGGTCCCGGTTCGATTCCCACAACTTGCCCAGGTTGCAGGCTTGATCCCCGGTGAGGAGCATGCAGGAGGCAGCCAATCGATGTTTCTCTCTCACATCATCATTTCTATCTCTCTCTCCCTTCCTCTCTCTCTAAAAAAATCAATAAAAACTTATTAAAAAAATTAAAATTTGGAAGGTGAGTTTAAAACAGGATGACTGTAATGAGTGATTTGGAGCAGTGTGTTCATGTATTAATTATTATTGACAATATATAGCTTTTACTGAGTCCATTCAATTCAGTATATTGAACAACGGTGTACTATGCAGAAAGCTGGTGGGTTTACAAAGAACCGACTTACCAGGAGTCCAACGTCCTAGTTCATGTGAACAGAAGCTATTCCAAAGTCCAAAGCCTCTTTTTGCTTAGACAAGGGTCTTAATGAGTGTTCACTGTTTAACACTCCTATCCTGAAACACTTCTTTTCTTTATAGAACTCAGTGCTTATACCCTAGGGAAGTGGTTATAAACAGGGGTTATAACTGGGGAAAGTTCTGTTCTATCCATCCACTCAGCGAGCAGAGCGCAGGCCCCTGGCTTGCCGAGTCCAATTCTTCTAGGGGTTATTGTCTAGCTGGGCTGCAGATTGAACTCTGAACTTCCCATGTCTCCTGATGTCTCAGAAAAGGTAGTTGGGCTACTTAAAAAAAAAAAAAGTTGTGGACTAGGAGATTTTCTTTGTTAAGGCAACACTAATTTAACAACATTTAATATTCTTCACGGCTTAGTATTTGCATAAATAGGGTTATTTCAAATATGTATTGTATCTTTCAGGCAAGTCATCCCTTCCTGCAGGGATGAGTCATTTATGGGGTAAACAAATAGAACACAAAGGGACAACTGGGCTGCTTTCAGCTCTACAGACAGCTCAGTTGGAATGATCACACCTTCCCACAGGTAAGTGGCAAATTATGCAATGTGATTTGTTGCCTAAAAGTACATAACAGAAAGGTTTTTATCACTTGCAGTGAAACATTAATTCTTTAAATTTCCATAAAGCTAAGAGAAGTTTTAAATGCAGCAATATAATAGCGTCAGGAAAAAAAGAACCTATATAGAGAAATGTTTGATTAGAAAGACAGAACTATTAGAAGTAGAAGGCATTCTCCTTTGAGGGAGATAGTGAGGATTCTGATTTATTTGTGTGAGAAAGATAATGTCTTTTTTTATTTTTTATTTAATGTTGGTAAGAAGAAAGACAGACTGTAAGGCTGAAAAATAATTCAGACCTAAAACATCCCTTAGGTTCTAATAGTTTACTTACTTTTTTCACCATGTCTTCACCTTTAAGAAAGAAATCACATATGAAAGCAAAAAAAAAAAAAAAATCCATGCATTTATGTGTTTATATTATTAATTTAATATATACATTATTGCCATAATACATTATTAGTATCACTTGAAAACTAGAATATTTTCTCATTGATTTTACTGTAAAGCATATACTCAAAATCGTATCTGCTGCTCTGCTTAGTTGTAAACTAAAAGTCGTAATTCTAAGTCTCCAGCAAGTAGGCAGGAGAGACAAATTGAATCTTAAAAGATGTTATCTTCACTGCCTTTTTCTTCTCGTGGTTGTTCTATTCCAAAAGCTAATATAAAGCTTTTGGAACTTGAATTGTTTTATGTTGTATATTTGTCTTTGTTTTTTTATAAATTTAATAGTCCGTAAGTTCATCCTCAAGCACTAAACCACTACATAGTAGAGATGAAATCTGATTTGAACCATTCAGCTTTGTATTGCCAGTGATGTTATCAGAAGAGCTACAAGAAGAATTTCTCTAAATGGTCATATAAATCTCACAAATGTGAAGCTGGCGCTCTGATTTGTATTCCAGTAAAGGGAAGGCTTGTTTGAATGAAGGGGTTGTTTGGATGCTGGGTTGATATTAGATCATTGACACTTAACCCAGTGACTTTAGCCTAAAGGAACTCTCTGGTGGAAATGCACTGGGTATTTTCAGCTTACTTTGCTTCTGACCGAAATTCTTATCACCACCGGGCCCATAATTAGATACAAAACAAGCACATCCACAGGAAACACAGGGAAAGTCTCCATCGGATGATAGAAAAGAGAACAAGCACTGAAAAGATGATCCCCTAAGGACACAAAATTCATATTAACAGTGAAAAGATGCTATAGGAACTGTTCAACCTCGCCTCACTGCTCAGTCGGGCACCCAGCAGTCTGGTTGGCACCTGCACCCACTGCGTGGTGAGAATAGCTGTTTCCAATGGGTGTATATTGTCATTTTCACAAACAGGACTTCCTGAAGGAAATACCAATGCCAAGAATCTGCACTTTTGTTGCTTAGATTGGGAGCTCTTCATACAAGCACCCTTTCGTAGAATTTTACAATCTGATACTGGTTCCACCCTTTCGAAGATGCTCTTGCCACCTTTACTGTGTATACAAACGCCTGGCGATCTTGTGAAATGCAGGTTCTGGTTGAACGGAATAGATCAGCATTTCCAACAAGGTCTTGGCGGGTCCATCCTCCAGCTCGGGGGTGAAGCTGACCCTGCCGGTCTGTGGACCATGCTAGAACCACACGGCTTGACTGGAAGTTATCAAACTGTGGCCCCCATATCAGCAGCATCAGAATTACCTGGTAATTTGTTGGAAATACATTTTCTCCTGTTCTGCCCTAGACCTACTGAGTCAGAAATTCTGGGAGTGGGGTCGGCTGCCTGTATTTTGGCAAACACTTCCAGGTGATTCTGAGTTACCCTGAAGTTGGACAATCTATGCTGTGAATCGATGGCTTTGAAGCATGCCTGCTTATTACAATAAACTGGGAGCTTAAGAACGACCAAGGTTTAAGCCTCATTCCAAGTTAGGAGAGTAAGACAGTATAATTATCATCATTATTACCTCCATCTTACAAATGAGGAAAAGAAGGGAGATGAAGTACGTCCCTGAGTTTGCAGCTACTAAATGGTGGGGCTGGGACTGAAATCTGAGACTTGCTATGCAGAGTCCTTGTTCTTTCAGCTCCCCTATCCTGTCGGCGGAGGACATTTGCAGGATAGAATCCAAAAGCAGAGACTGATACTGCTTGTACTGTTCTGCCTACAGTCTGGGCTGAAAAGCCCATCAATCTAGCTTCTTTCAAGAGGACTCTATTCTATGACGTCCTTTACATCACTTGGCATTTCTCCCAATCAGTCACCAAGTATACACTTAATTTCTTTTTAAAAGCCACCTGGTTTTGTTTTTTGTTCGTGGGTATGCCTTTTTGTTAAGTGGGTGAGGGATATGTAATCTATCTCATGCATAATTTGTTTAAGACAAGTCATTAAAAATGCACTAAAGTTTAATATGCTGTATATGTTCCTGCTTCGAGTTCTTTTCTCCATGTAAATGATTTTGAAAGTTTTAAAAATAGTTTTTAAGGGTTTATTGCATGCCATTGTTTGCAATACCTTGTTTTAAAGCTCTAAAATTAACATTTCTATCCTATCAATTTTATCTTCTGTTTGCCTGTTATTGATTTTTTTTTTTTTTTTTTTTTTACCCTCTGCGTGTCTAATGGAAACAGAGCTAATGGGTCTTTGCTTTGTTTATTCCCTTGCTTACGCAGCAGCATTGTTTTGATGTGGTCAGCACAGCTCTGGAAATGGGGCTTTGAGCAGCAGCCCAGGGACTTCACCAACATACTCCATTTTATTTGTGTAGACGCTGAAGGAATCCTCTCCGAAGCTGCCTTCCACTGTCACTGTTCCTGTTCGTTTCATTCAGTTGTGTTTTGGGGAGGCAGCCTCGTTTTCCTTCAAGGATATCCTTGCGAGGGATAATCACAAAAGATATATAACCTCCTGGAGTGACTAGGAAGATCAAACTAACTGCCACCTGTGAGAAGCTTCACCCTGATTCATGAGGCAATCAGACTTCTTACTCATCCACCACCACCAGCAGGAGCTCTTTAACCAGGGAGATCCTTGAGGCAGAATGCTGATTGCCATATTTTATGTCCCAATCCACAAATAATATGGAACGAGCACACCTTTCATTTATGCCTTAATAAATGTAAGATGCATTTATTGAGGTTTCTTTTCTCGGGGTGGGAAAATGCAGAGTTTAAAAAAAGCGAGCATTGTCAAAATCCATCAGACTGATGATTGCCCCTTTTGTCAAATTTCAATTATCTTTGATAATAAGCATCAAGCATAGAATTAGAGAAAAGTAAAAGGCAAAAAGGAGTGAACCTTTCCCTGACAAATGAATTATTACATTATCGTTTGTTATTGAGTTTAATTATCTGGTCTAGTATGGATGGATTAAACCTCAAGATAATCACAAATTTTTACATATTCAGTGGGTTCTATCTCTTTGCACACCAGATCTTTCTACCAGACTCACCGGCAGAGCAGCAGATCTGGCCTCTGATGCAAATATTAATGAGCAGTGAAATGGCCGAAAGGCAGGAAGCAGTGGAGAAGAAAGGGGCTTTGATAAACCACAAATGGATAATTATTCTCTAGATAATTAAAAGCTGACACTGTGCAAGGGATACAACTCAAAATACTGATATGACAGAAAATATTTCTTCCCACTTGTGGAATTCTCTTCTCAACTTTCCAAAAATTTCACTCATGGAATTCTCTTTTGAAGGGTCCAGAAATGATCAGAATGAGCCCCTTTTATCCAGTGATTTGCAAGTCTCCAGCATCAATTCTTGCTGTTCTGAGCACGGCTGGTAGAGGCACCCATGGTTAAAGCAGCGGTGGGAACTTGAGCTTCCTCTCGAAACACTTGTTGAACCCCTTTAAACAAGTCGCCGTATCAACAGCTCTCTATTTTCTTATCTGTTTAGGCAGGATTATGTTGGCTGCTCACCCAGCAAATATATTTTAAAGATTAATGAAAGTGTGCTTGCAGAGTAACTTGGAACTCTTTATGTCAAAATGATACACCATTCTTGTTATACCATTAAAAGTAATAAAGAAATATTGAACTCAGTTTCATCTAAACACAGCACCACCAACTCAAAGGCTGTTTTTGAAAGACCTAAGCATTTGGTTTCAATAGCTGATGGAGGCAAGGGACAGGGAGGGTTAAGCATAGCTTTGGGCTGCTATTTTCTCTCAGAAGTATATTGCACAGGCCACACCCTGAGGACTTTCTCCTAATCAGTTGATTGGACTTTAAAAATGTTTCTTTTACTCTTTTTCCTCCATACGCTCATCACCCTTGTTCCTGGCTATTCAGAACTGAGGGGAGCTGCTTTTGCCCATCAATTGTCCTGGGCCCACAGCAGCTACTGTTTTGGGAATTTCAGTAATCAATGATGAGTGAGGACAATTACTTGGCTCCCTGAAGATCTATGAGGAGTTAACTAAATATAGGAAATAAAAGGCTAAGAGACAAAAAAAGATGAAATGGGTGTGATCAAAGGTGGCATGTTTATTAGTGCTAAAAAATAATTTGACTCTGCTGGTGGCTTTAAAAATTTTTCAAATGTAAAAATATACAATTTATCATCATTTTACATGTTAGTAAATACATAAATATTGGGCACTTACCATGTAAGAAGCAATGACTGGGCTGTGGATAAGCTGCGGAATGCAGAAAAGGCATAGCTTCAGAAAGATTACAGTCTCATTGAGTAAATGAGATTACCCAAAATATAGAAAACTAAAATTAATGCACTGATCTCTTCACTAATTAAAATCTCAGCTGAAAACCATGGCAAAAAGAGATTTTAAAGTAAACAGATATATGATGTGGAAATCTTTTGCTAATTAATGATTGCCTTCTTATATTTAAATATTTTTCAGTCTGATTTATTCCAAATGTTGTATAAACCTCAGTAATTGTATGTACACACTGAGAATCAGACCATATTAAGTTAGCTCTGAGGTGCAGCTAGTTCAGAAAGAGAATGAGACAAGTATTTAAAAGTTCTTCATAATTTGAAAGACCCTTTTAGGTCAGGAAATGAGGACTGTAACATCTGGTTAAAACTAAAAGAGAATTTTAACTAATTGTTCAAGTTGGACAATAGCCAAAACCCTGGAGTTAGCACACCTGGATAATATCCACATAATGTTTCTAGAGAAATATATTCTGGTAAGGAAGCAAATAATGAAACTTTTAAAGGCTAACAAGGGGAATGAAGAAACGTTAGGAAACAAATTTATAGAATGATGTTGTATAAACATGTTTGAAACTTTAGAAGACAAACCAGGTTATACACAGAAAAAAGGAAGAAGCACTGTGTTGATTTTTTTAAAAAAATCTTAAAAGTCCTATCTACGCAAACAGACTCAGGAGGTTTTCTTTATATATGACATATAGTTGCCATCTAGTGAAGTAGATTTAGGTTTACCTTTCATTTCAATTTTGATAAATATTTCAATTCCCCTAAAAACCAGAGAGAGTGCATTACGTTTGAGCGAGTCACAGTTAGTGAAGACAAAAGAGAAACGGGAAATTTCAAGTTTTAGATTAGAAGTAAGAAAAATGAAAATCCTTAGAGAGTGTGTTTAGTAACCCTTTGGCATTCTTGTTGCTCAGCCAACCGGAAAAAAAAAAATAAGTTGGCCAAAGTATTTTAAAATAAGTTACTGAGTGATTGAATTAAAAATATATATATAACAACTCTCATGGTTCAGTGACTGCACAAATAGACTTACTCGTGTGGTATTATTAAGAAGGTCAACACTGCTAATGCCATGGAGTATGTGTAGAAGTCATTTTAAGAATCATGACTTGTTGCTAAGACCATCTCTTATTCACAATGATCTGCTCAGTCTGATTGCCTTGGCTTCACACTGGAAATGTGGGGACAGAATCAACATTTTGGTAAACATCTGTGAATTGGAAAGGAAGACTGATACTTGGAACAGCAGTGGCCACCACTAAAATGGCAGTATTAATGAAGGGAGGTGTGACACAGCCCTAATTATAGGCAATGACTTTTCCTTCTGTATAAGATACTCAAGCAGCAGAATTATTGATCCAAAACATATTGGGTTTTAAAAAGCAGTATGAAACGTTACATTTCTAAATATAAATTAAAAAGCAATGTTTTACAAGTTTAAAAGATGACAGAATCAGGCAATTCTAGGTACTACTTATAATTAGTTAATCTCAACTAAAACACTGGAATAAATATGAAGGGGAAAAATTGCTCATCAACCTCTAGATAATAGCAGAATGCTGACCATAAGCATTTAAAAAAGAATAAATAATGATAAGAAAATCTGATTACTTTCTTGATAGAATTCTGGAAGATTAAGTCAGTGAAATTGCCATATTATACTTTGATTTTGGTTTTACAGATCATGAAATTATATTTGCAAATTTTATGCAAATTTACTGAGAGATTAATGTTGTCATGTTCTATAGACTTAGGACAAAGAAAATCCTGTTAACATTATTGGTTAAAAAATGTATAAAGATATCCCAAGGTCATGGATTCCGTGTCTAGAAGAGCTGGATAGTTTTAGTCTCTTTTTATAGCCACACAACTCACCCTTTTTGGATGCATATATTCTCTAAAAAGCTTGTGGTTGGTCACAAAATATGTCAGAGAAGTCAGCACACCTACTGACAAAGGTGTATGTGGTATTGTCATTATGTCATTCATTCTTTCAATGAGTAATTTTTTGAGCACTTACTATATTGCTCAGGCATGTTTGAAGTGTGTAGGCAATATCAGTGAACAAAACAGATGAAATCCTTTCCCTGGTGGAGTTCATATATATCATGATGTCTACAGGCAAACAATAAACATGATAAATATACAAATCATATAGTATGTTAAAAGGTGATATATGCTACAGAAAAAAGAAAAATCAGAGCAGTATAAGTGTTAGAGGGTTTGTGGAGGATTACAATGTTAAGTAGAGTGGTCAAGGTAGGTCTAATTGGGAAAATGACATCTGAACAAAGACTTGAATGCCATGAGGGAGTTAGCCACATCAGAGAGAAAAGTATTCCAGGCAGGAAACAACACAGAGGTCCTAAGGAGGGAATGTGGATCTGGGGAACTCATTGTAGATGAGGTCAGAGAGTTAACAGGGACCCAATCATGTTAAGTCTTTTTGGCTATTGTAAGCACTTTAGCTTTTACTCTGAGTGACAGAGGGAGTCATTGGATATATTTGAATAGAGGAGTGAAATGATCTGACATTATTTGAAAGGATCATTCGGGCAACTGTGGAAAATAGACTCTAAGTGGACAAAGATAGAAGCAGCATGACCTCTTAGGAGGCACGAATTACCATACAGGGTCATCTTCACAGAATAAAATTATTTTAGGAATTGCAGCTTTGAATTTTATAGCTTAAATTCCATGAATACAAATATTTTAATTTCAGTATATATTTAAATAAAATTATTTCCAAGGGTCATTTATTGAAACAATATTTGATCCTCAAATTTTAAAGACCATAAATCAAAAACATACTTTAATTAGTGTAATGATTTATGTGTGCAATATTTTACAGCTTTCTATATGCTTTCACAGGCAAAATGTTATTTAAACCACGTAAAGGCCCTGTGAGGTTGGAGAGCTGATTATCATCATCTCATCTAAGGTAAAGATAGTTTATCAACTAGTTAGTGGCAGAACCAAGATGGGAATCCGGGCACTTGTACTCCAAGGCTAATGCTCTTTCCACTCCGTCACATTGCTTCAGACAAGTCTTGGAATTTGTTATACTAGGACAAGACCTACATTAAAATGACTGTTAACAACCTACAAATGAAGGAAATTTTCCGAGAGTAGTAAATTGGAGGGGAGGGGGGCGGTGCACAAGCAATTAACGAGAAAGAAATAATAGAAATCAATTCTGATAACTTTGATACTTTATTTTCTGACCTCTTACTTTCATCTAAAAGTCACTTATTCAAACACTACTGGAAATTGGAGCTCACTCAAGGTCAAAACTTATGGTAGTGTGGCTAGAAGCCAAAGCTAACTTCTGTCAAAATTATCTTTAAAAGAGGCTAGGCCAAAGGTGACTTTTAGGTCAAATATAAAGGTATTTCAAAAACCTTAGGTCAAACACATCTCTTAAAAAATTAAATGATGTGAGATTTGTCAAAAATTAGTAAGATCTGTGAAACTCCATTTAAGGAGTTAAACTACCATAGATCATGAAGCTTGCCAGCCTTTAAAGCTTTAACACTCTTCTTTCAATTCAGGCTGAAAAACAGCATAATTGTTACTTCAAATTTCACTGCCAATGGCTATCCTCTTCCTACCCTATTTGCATCTAGAAACTTCAGAGCAGTCCTTTTTAAAACTTGCTGAATATGGGCTATTTTATGACATATCATTTTAAATGTTCTAACAAGTTTGACCTTGAGTGAGGGTTTGAACTTTTCCCTACATTTCTGGTATTCCACCACCATCATGCAGCATTGACCAGTCTTAGAAGCCCACTTTCTGTGTCGAGCAGTAGGCCCACTTGGTTGGGCCCAGCTGTGATTCTAGAGAATTTATTGTTTCTGCATGTTTTCTTTGCTTGAGAGGGGAGAGAAGTTAGGGAAGTAGGGCTGGTAAAAAGGCAGAATCTCTTCATGAATAAAGTGGATTAATCAACCTCAATTAAGTATAAAATGATTTTTAATGTGCTCTTTCAATGTATGAGGCACTGGGTTGGGTGTGTTCATATTTATTATTTTGTTTATTTCCTCTCAATCCTGTGAGATGAATATAAAATGTATTTATATTTTATTGATATATAAATGGAATCTCATAGAATTTAAGTAAATTTTTTTAGAAAGAAGATTCCAACCAAAGATTGACTCAGAATCTCACAGAGTATTTGTTTTCTGCCGTAATGGCTTTCAAAATTAATCTAACTCCAGAGTTTATCCATAGCCTCTGAGCCCCACTGATATCATATCTTCCACACTGGATACCGATGTGAATGCCTCTGGGGTCTGGAGATGTCATGTCCACACATATTGTGGCTACAGATTAAATTTGTTCTCTCATTGGGTAAATATTTATTGGATTGAGGACAGCTCCGTCAATATAAATTGTGGTGAAAACTGAAGTTAATTAGCTGAGATGGAGGCACATTCTAGGGCCAAATATTATTTAATGACATCTACCCTACACCAGTGATCTTTGTGCAAAGCTGAAGATTCACTTGCTGTCAAGAGTGATGGCATCGCTGGAAGTCAGAATCCAAGTTCAGAGAACCTCTTTTTTCAGTTTCTGGTTTGGTTACATATAATTACTAAAATGCAATGATATTAAAATAGGAATAAAGCCACAAGAGAAAGTAAAAAGGTTATGATATATTCATCCAAGTAAAATATTGATGATTTCTGAACAGAATGCTGACAGACTATAGGTAAAATCTGATTAGAAAATTAATGTCAGATATATTACTCAGAGATGATCTCTCCATATTGATTTAAATCACATCACTCAAAAAAAAAAAAAAAAAAAAAAAAAGACCCCTTCTAAGTTTCAGTGTTCTTTCAGCTACACTGACCAGATACAGAACAACGTCTGACATTCCACTTCGTCCTCCTCAAAGTCCTTGGGAATATATCCTGGAACATACATATTTGTCTATCCTTACATAAGACCAAAAACTTTGTTTCCTCAAGATCATTATGCTTTTTTTCAAATTAAAAATAAAAAGACTCCCTGGCCAGTTTGGCCCAGTGGTTAGAGCTTCGGCCTGCGGACCAGAGAGTCCTGGGTTCAGTTCCCGTTAAGGGCACGTACCACAATTGCAGTTTGTCCCCGGCCCCATTTGGGATTGTGTGGGTGGCAACCAGTGGATGTGTCTCTCTCACACTGATGTTTCTCTTTCTCTCTTCCTCCCTCTCTCCTTCCTCCTCTCCCTCCTGCTCTATCTGAAGATGAATACAAAAATGTCCTCTGGCGAGGATAAAAAAAAAAAGACATTTCTCTCCCACTGATAAGACTCATACCCTAACGTGTCATTTACAGTGTTTTGGAATCACACTGTCACTTCTTGAGATCAGTCACTACTGTGTGCCTAGCTGTCAGTAAGAACACCTTGCAGAAACTGCGCAAAATGAATTTGTAAGGAATATTACAATATAAAGCCTTCTCAATTCTATTTTCTCCTATTTGTTTAATATTTGAGGTTAATTTTTTGAAGAAAAGAAATGACACATGCCCACAAATTGTCAGATGGAGGCAACCTTTCCTAAATGTGCATGTTAAAATTTGAAAGCATAATGAGAAAAAAATTGAGGTGGGACCAAATAATCTTATGGCTCTCTCTCCCTCTTCCTCCGTTAATTTTCTTCCCCTTCATCTCTCTCCCCTTTGTTCTTCTATTTGTTAACCTCTTAGATGGAAAAGGCAATAACCTGAATAGGTACAGCAGAATAAGCAGGTATGGTCCTTTAGTATCATAGTGTAAAAAAGACATCAACACTGATACATATATGGTGATACACACAGATACCTAAGCAATGCTGTGTGCTATTTCTTGAGAAATATGCATTGCTTATGATTCTAAATAAAGGTGTTATAACTAAATACAAGTTAGTGTTTATTACTGTTATTTGTACTCATTTCTTTGCATAACAAAGGGTTAAGTCCTTTTTTATTCAATTAATCAAATGTTCTGGGCATCAGTTTTCTTATATGTAAAATAGTGGGATTGGACAGGTAATGTCTAAAGTTCTTTTCAGCTCTAAAACACTGTGACAATAAAACATCCCATGAAACACTAGGTTTGGTGTCTATACATGCTGCTTTTTTTTTTTCCATTATGAATCTAACTTTCAACTCACATAAGAATTAACTTTACCCCCAAATCTGAGGGTTTTTCTATTCCTGCTTCCTTGGGAATGACAAGGCATAAAACCTCTCAGTTTTAGGTCTTCCAAAATTTCAGAGAAGATGTACAAAGTGCCCAGTTCTTGGTGGATATTTTATAATATTTAGTAATTGGTAATAATTAGCCTGAACTCTTCTGTTAGAGAACCTGTACCACCTTTTCTTCCACTGAAGACCACTCATGGAGAGATGGAAATTTGGCTTAAATGATAGGACTGCTTGGTTTGATTTTAGATCTAGGGTGATTTAGGTTGCATTCACCACTGGGAAACGATAAGGAAACAGGCTTACGACAGATAAGGAGAAGCCTGCCTCAAAAAAAAAGACTTTAAGAGACAGAATTTTGTTAGTTTTCCTTCTATACTATATGTTTATGAATTCCTTTCAACCTTTAAGCAAATAGCAAATAGCGTATAGCATGGATGGCAAACCCTAACCTTGCCTATTTCAACAAAGACTCAAGACACTTTGCAAAGGTTTCAGATTGACCGAAACAAAGAAGACGTTTCGTTAAGCAATTTTCTCTTAATTATTAAGTACATGTATCCATGAAATTATATATTTTTCATTTAGTTAGACTAATTTATATAAATTCACTTAGCAGGGCCCCTTTAAAATCTAGGAAAACTTGCGAGTTCATTTTCTCAATACAAATGAAATATTTTCATTTAGAAACTGAAACGTGATCTTTTCTCAAGAAATTAATTCTACATTTAGAAGGTTCCACTGAAAATATATGATGGGTTTTAATAGTTTAATTCAATGACAAATCAATGTTCTGATGTTACAGTACAGCTTACATTCATTAGGTGTGTGACTGAATTTCCTGTTTAATTTTAGGTTAATGAAATAAATACTTTAACATAGCTCTCTCTCTGTTTTCTAATCCTAATATTTTGTGAATGAACAGGGCAACAATCCAAGTTCTGGGTTCTCACACAGGGTCAGAAGGCTGGGATTACTTAGCAGACTGTCTGTCCTACTCTGTGAACAAAGGAAGTTGTGTGAAATCTTGGTAATAACAGAAGTGTGAAGAACTCTTGTAAGAGGAATGCAGTGTTTTCTTTGGGGATGTGATAGTTCACTGTAAAACCCAAACGGAGGCTACAAAGTGGGTGCAGTGATCTCTTTTGGAGACCTGAGAATTAGTGGCCTCACCAGCTACCAGGGCAAGGTGAAACGACACCTTCACAGTTACCAGCAGCTCAGAAAACTCCCCTCTGACATTTCATTTTTACCTTGGCAAACAACTGCAATGAAAAATAGCCTGGACACATTCTAGGATATGCCCTTATGCATGATATTTTGTATCAGATATATCAGTCACATTGCAAAGGACTTAGATCAACTTAAAAAAATAAAACCCAATAGAATGATTACAGCCGCTGCCTAGAATGACAAGTATTATCAACAAAAATTAATCAGGCGCATCTTTTAGTGAACTCAATTAATAATGTGCAACAACAGGGTCTCTTTTCTTAAGATGAAAATTAATTAGTGGAGGGAAGGTCACTTGGAGATGCTGACATCACTCATCAGAATGCTCTGGCAGCTCTAATTATTTGTCTTCCAGGCTTGGGTGATCAGAAATTATTGCAATACCTGAGCAACATTTTGAAAAAGCTTTGTGCATGGCTCTTTTAATTAGACCTGGTATTTGATTAATGCAGTGGAAGCGTTTAGATCAGCCTCTTATCATTGAGTGACTTAGAAGTTTTAGGGAATTATACTGTGTGAGACAGGGTCACTGAAGAGGTTTTGAATCTATATATTTTTATTATTAAAAGAGTTATAATGTTAAATTAGATTTATCTTTCTCGTACAAGCACTTTGTTCATTGTCAAGCAGGGTAATGTATGGGATAGAATTTTATTAATTCATATTTCAAGCATTTCTTTGCCTCTCAACTAAAATAACCATGATCGGAGTTTTAGAACTGAACAATTTAATTTGAATATCTTTAAGGACTTAGTGTAGGACAACTCAAAAGATGAATATAATTACTATGTCAAAATTCAATGTTAAACAAATTCAATTAGGCTCTTTTTATTTATATACAGACATTGCAGCCTCATAATATTTCCCATAGTTCAAACTTTCTAGGAAAACTAGACTGAGAAAAACAGTGTGAAATTGACAATGTTGATATAAATATACTTATTTCACGAGCTGAATAACTGCATCTGCAAAATTTTGAGGATTAAAATAAAATCTATGTGATAAAACTTGTCTATATTAAATATGCAGTAATTTGTATATATATTTTAGTTTTTAATGCAATTTTACAAGGTATTCACACCAATAATACCTTTTTAACTGATGTTCACATAATGTATTAAATGTCAACTATGGTTTAGCTATAGGCTTTTTGTAAAGACCAGAGGATGAAGGGTAGTTAGAGTGAATTTCAAAAACACATTTTTATCTGCAGGGGTCATATTCAAATCTTTAAAACTATGATTTATAAAGCACACCTAACATGATGATTCATTTACCTGAAATTATCAATCTAAATCTTCCCTTTTATCATAGAATTGGGGGGAGTTTAAGCTCAGCCATGTTGACCCCGTGGCAGAGACCTGTGGGAGACTCACACCAAGCCCACGGCCTTGGCCTGCAGGTCCCAGCTCAAGACAATAAAGGTGAATCACGCACTCCTTTCCTCCTCTACTAACCCAGGGGCGGCGTCCCTGTGAGGGAGACTCTGCAGAAAGTGAAATGCGTTTTCAGAATTCTTGTAGCAACGGAAGGTGATACTTCAAACTTTGAAAGTTTTCTTTCACACTCTGTGTGTTGTTTGTCCCTTTTGCACTTATTGCTTCTAGTCTTCTTTTCCTTCATCCCTTATTACCATGCGAATCTCTGGATGTATGTGATCCCTTTGGATGTCTAATTGCAACAGAAAATCTAAGGCAGATAAAGACTATCCAGAGAGCAGAGCTCTCTCTACCTCACCCCATTCCAGCCACCATCTCACTGAACCCTAAATGCCAGAAGCCCTCTTGCTAGAGGAAAGGACTTTAAGAAGAAAATGTTTGCAAGGGGCTGGAAGGGCTATTCTTGCTGTGCAAAGAAGGAGTAACTAGGTAATAGACCCCAAACTTGAGTCTTGCAATTCTGCCGGCATTTACCCACTGACCTAATAGTATGGAGATACATCATATTATATTCAAGAATATAACTTTTAAAATATAATTGTTGACCCAATTAGAGAAGCAGCATGAGGTAGTAGCAGTGGGGCTTGGTGTTTGATCAGGGAACCTTGGGATGAAATCTTGACTCTGCCATTCGATATCTGAGTGATCATGGGTGAGTTAATATCTCTCTGGATCTCAGTGCCTTCACCTGTAGATGGAGAAAATAGCACTAATCTCATGGACAATTGGGAAGATTGAATGAGATAATATATTTGAAAATGCATACTGTAATGATCAAAATATTGAAGGGGTTTAATGAATGTTGCCATTCACAATCTTAAGGCACTGATGTTTTGATCATCTTTCAGCTATTTGTAAAAGGATCTAACTGGTTTGCATTATTTTCAGTTTTACAGCTCAACCCTAAAACTGAATGGACTTTACTTTTAAGACAATAAATACATCCTTAAAATCAACAACTTGATGATATTTCTATATCTTAAACATATAGCCCAAATGATCTATATTGGAATGATCTGGGATGTAGCTCTGATTCAGATAATAATGAAAAATAAAGTCACTTGTCCTACACTCACTGCTAAAACATTTTGGATACTTATTTCTAGTGATTAATTATGCATGCAAAGACAGAATGGGGTGTGCTGATTTATTTTCCCTCTTTTATGCCTTGATTTTCAGGCTGTGTGCAAAGCAGTGTATATTTTTTCTGTCCTGCACTCCCACTGACTATATTATGCTCCCGGGGCTCTTCAAGTGGAGGAGACACGCAGCTACACTCATGGATGGCAGGTCAGCCCATAAAGCCAAGGTAGTGAGCGGGCGTTGGGGAGAAAAGATTTTAAAATTAGTGTCAGATGTGGAATTGTCGCGCTGACGTACAGCATCTCTACCCAGACGTCAGTTGTATTCACACTTCTGTTCTACTTCTCAAAACTCCATCATTAAAAAAAAATCTATGAACAAAAATCTTAAAAATTTAAAACTGTGGCCACAGAGTAGACATGTAAAATAATGAACCTGGATCACTTTTAAAATGTATCAAATATTTCTGTAGCACTTGCTATGTGTCAGGCACCCTTATAGGTCATTAACGAGAAAGAAGACCCCTAATCAAAAACAGCATACAGTTTCCGGGAGACAACAGAGAACAATAAAAAAGAGAGAGAGAAAAAAAAAAAAGCCTTGCAAACACATATTTGACTGCCTTACCTGTTCATTGATAGTACACCGAAAGTGTCACCTGGCTCTGAAAAATGAGAAACATCAAGTCAAGACTTGCCATGAGAGAAAGATTTTCTTTTAAAAATTTTAATCTTATTTAAAAATTTTTGTTTTTAATTGCAATTTACATTCACTATTCTTTTGTTTTAGTTTCAGGTGTACAGCCTAGTGGTTAGACAAGCATATACTTTACAAAGTGTTTCCCCGATATTTCCATGGCCGCCCCTCTCAGAGTTTCTGCGGAGGGGACTACATCCCAGGGTGGAAGGGTGATGGTGTTATGGGCTGACTGCAGCCAGCGCGGAGGCTGGGTGTAGGTTTGCAGAGTCCCCAGATATATGGGAACTCTGGCATTCCTCCTTTCCTGTTCCCAGCGCACTCCAGAGCTGCGGGTGGGGCGAGGTGGGCTGTGCTCTGCTCCACAGTGCTGTACCGTGGTGGAGAATCAAGGCCACGGGATCAGGAGTCAGGATGTGGCTTCAAGCCCTGCTTCTGCCACTCATCCACGAAGCGCTCTTTAAGGTCACATCTAGCTCCATGACTCTCAGCATATGTTCCTATTAAATTGGGAGTTTACCAACATCGGCAACTACATCTAATTCATGTTCGTGTGTCTGGTGGTAAAGGAAGAAAGGGTGGGAGATACAATTTTCCCAGGGTGCTAAGAGTCCTCCTTCCTCTCCTCATCCTGCTTCCACATCAAGTCAAAGGGCAGACAATTCTCTGCGTTAGGACTACTAATTCATTTTATTGTTAGAGAAATTAATGCATAGAGATCACCAGCCTATGGTTCCATGACCATCACCCCATTTAAATGGAGTGATTGAAACTTTTTTCAACATTCTTTAATTTTTCTAAAATTTGACCTCCATTTCTTAAAAGTGGTGGACATACTTTGTTAGCCAACATTTTAGTTGTTTCATTGCAGAAATCTCTTCTGATACTTGTTAATTGCATGAAAACACATATAGTACTCTTTTAACTGGCAGCAATTAATTGGCTACTAAGGGTGTGAACTCCAAGTTTTCACTAAACACTGTCAAAGGTAGAAAAGTTTAAAAAGTACTGCATGTAAAAGCAAAGTATCATTGAAAAGATAAGAAACTTTTCTTACAAGAATCTAAAGTGAGAATTTTCAGGGTACTGTTTTAGGGACATTGATGTTGATTAATTATCATTAAATGCCGCAGACTTTGTCTAGTATGGAATTGAGACAAACTGCTTCACCCCAAACCTCAGCTATCTTATTTATAAACTGAGTTCGGTCTGAGACCAGCTACCTGGGCTCCGCAACTTGCTAGAGTCAAAAAATCCTGAAATTAGCACAGTGTAAGATCTTTTGACATTCAGTAGTGACTTAAAAATGTCCTTTACAGGTAAGTAACTCTTTCTTCCATTCCTTTCCCACTCACCTGAAAGACAATTAGGAAGAAATTTCCCTCTAGGATTATTTACCAAACAGACCTACTTGGTGCACCTAACTTGCCTGTTAAGTTTTAAATACATTATTCAAAGTCAAGTAGACTTGAGGTGTTTCCAGATTTAAGTAAAATATGGTACTTTTGAAAAGATTCTATTATCAGTTGCCTGCTGGAATTTGTATTAATTTATAGCATTTGCAGCAAATTACAATAAACAAGCCCTTTACCTCTTAGCATCATACATCTTATTGTCTGCATGATCTGATGAGTAACTGATTAAATTAGCACAACCTTTCCCTGCATCGAGACACGAGGCATTATTGGCAACAGTATATATCATTTCTTAACAACTTCCTCTGAGCTTTTTCTTAAGCCTGTTAGTTTGATTCCATTCAATCAATAGAAAACATTCATAAGAAAAACATTGCTAGTAAGTTCTTATTCTTTCTCAGGACACATCATAGTTTAACTTGTCAGAAATATTTCCATGCGTACAACAATAAAACCTCTCTGTGTGACAAATAGAAGGATGCGGAAGTGCTTTTGGTCAAATGCATCACCTTAAGCTCTCTCGCTAACAATAGGCATTTGATCACCTTGCCCACTGGTTTATATCTGAGAAACAAAGGCAACTACACATGTATGTTAAAACTGATTAGCATTGTACCCTACAGCAATTAAATAAATATTAGAAGAAACTCCCACAGCCCTTTGTTTTGCTACAAGGGGCTCAGCTGTGCTCCTTCTAACCCTAACTACATCACTTCAAATTACCAGTAAATTAACAGAGGAACACTTTCAACCTCAGAGCAGATTTGATCCAAATAGTCTTTAAATGCCATTTCTGTTCCTATTAACCTAAAGATCGGCATAGCAGATATTTTCTCCAGGCTGCCCAGCAGTCCAGGGCATTAACGGCAAGTTGTGACAGCACTTTTCATGATGATTTATGATTCCGTGTTTAACTTGATTACGCCAATGCTGACTCTGAATACTATTTCAATTAGTGCACAGAAGGTCACATCACAAATATTCCTCTATAATCTATTCCTATTAACACTAATATACAGAGTAACCACATCTTTTCACCCTTGTTGATTCACATCATCCATAGTCCTAACTGTAGGCTTGTTTACCAGTTCACTCCTTTGGACACTTCCGAAATGGTAATTTTCACTCCTTTGAGTATCATTAATAGCTGCACCGTGACACAGGGAATAAAGCATCTCTCTGCTGGCATTTGTGCATTAATAATTATCAAAGTCTCAGATTTATTAAACAGGAGGTATGCTTTCCAAAATGCCTGTCTGAAGCACTATTTCACGACCAATTACTAAATAAATACACAAAAGATTTTTTTTTAGGGAAATGAAACTGGCTTCCGCCTAAAATCAATTTTAGCAACAACTTTCTCTCATTATTGCTCCCTTAACGACTTCAGGGAATTGTTTCTCTCTCTCTACGTAACCAATCATAATCCAGTTTTCTTTTTTTGACTAATTTCTACGTCTAATCATTGGGGGAAACAGAGAATATTGGGTCATCGGGTCTTTCTTTTCTACCTGCAAAGTGCTTATTAAACAGTCCCTGTGGTACAAAATTAAGACTACAAAGAGGAATGGAGTTTTACAGAGAAAAAAAGTTTTCAATTTGTCCAAAGGTTAAAGTGAAACCAACTGCTAGAGACAAAATCCACACATCATTTAAACAATTAGTGAGGAATGTTCAAAGACTTGGTGTTCAAAGTGCACACAATTTGTATTTCAAGTTGTATGTGGAGGGAATCTAGACTTAAAGTTAATTAACAATAAACCGAGAGGGCTTCATCGCAGACGTTTAACTGTGCGCGGGGAGGCTGGCGTCCAGCGGAGAACGTGGTGGGGTGTGGGAGTGGGAGGCTGGAATGTTACAGTGCTCAGTGGGCCCCCAATAAATGCCTTATTAACAACGATGATGTCAGCCTTGCAAATATTAAAGGGGCCTTGTCTCTGCGGATTGCTTTTTTCTCATTTTTAGTGACCTGAAAAAAACATTTTTATAACGAGCTATTTACAGAAGGAAAGGAAAAAAGCAATAGTAGAGTATTGTTTCACAACCCACTCTTGCCAAGTCCTTGGCAATCTTGCTTTCAGGGATTCTCTAGGATTCAAAAATCATATTCCTATTCCTCTCACAGATGATTTGCTGATTTTTCTGGAGCTATTCCATATAAGCTTAGTACTTTTTGAAGAAAGAAACAACTTTCCTTTTGGGTGGGAGAGACCGAATTTACATGATTATAGCATTTAAAAAAAAAGTCAAAACAGCCAATAAAATTTATAAAAATATCAATTTACATGGCCTTATTTTTTTCCCCCGTGTTTTCATACTAATGTTCTACTCTCCACTTCAGCAAAATGTAGACAGCTAGCCAATATTGATTATGTATCAATCTATCCCTTTGTCCCCATACACTAACATACTTCCTTCAGTTCAGAATTTCTTTCCTCCCATCCACACTTCCTGCTAGACTGGACTCCTAGGTCATTGTTCAGGCCCACGTCTCCTATTAGAAAGGAACTGATCATCTCCCACTAATCCTAGCTGACAAGATAGTACCCAATGCTGAATCAACATGTGACCCCCATCTATAGATTTAAAAAGGGAAAGTGGAGAATATAAAAACAAAACGACACTGGCAAAATGACCTGTGAAGGGGTTACAGTTTGTGGATGAGGGTGCTGCTAAATAATTCCTTTAACACAGTAAAGACGTTATCTATTTCATTTGTGAAGTTTTCCCTGCTCATTGGGATGCTAGAGAACACATCCCCTATAGGTTTGGCCCCCCTACCGAAACTACGAGGTCTAGGAAGATGCAGTCCCATCTATGAGATGGATACATCTCGTCTTACGTATAGAGAGAGGATCCCTAAAGCCAAAGGGAAAATTGACTCCAAGCTTATAAATTTCCAACTGTTTATTACTTTTGTATTACAAAGTAAACTTCTAAAATCTGAGAAGTGGGAAGAAATGATTCATAATATACATTAATGTGCTATGTCCCGTGCCTGGCACGTAATAGGTGCTCAAGGAAAAGTAGGTTTTTCCTTCTATCCTCTCTATTGGCTTCTACTTTCCCTGACCTTAAACTCAACTTTCAAGGGTGAATGGACATCAGTTATTCCTGGAGGTGCGTGTTCTATACCCCCCTCCCCAGCACCCTGCCCGAACCTTACCATGGTTGATGCCAACACAGTTGGGAGAAATAGCTGTTTGCAAAGATTTTTAAATACATGCAGGATTAACTTTCCATTCCAATACTGGAATGCTAATTAAAAACTTACTTAGGAGTAGAGGGAAAATCTAGAAGGGGGAGGGAGGAAGAATTTCATGCCAGGATAGCAAAGTGGGAGAATCATCTAATTTCTCTTAGTTGCCTGAAGACACACTTAAGGGGACTTAAGTATGGACTGACAAAGATGAATGAACCTCCTTATTGTTGTATTAATAGGATAGTTAGAGTTAAGGATCAGTGAACATTTAATCTTATAATAAAAGCTTTCTTTAGTTTCCCATATAACTGTACTTCTTTGTATAATAGTATCTGTGTAGTAATCATAAGTGATGCTTCGCCTACACGTCTGAGTGATTAGGGAATAGTTATAAATTTTTATATGCATATATCTATATTTTCATGTGGATATAGCCTTCCTTCCTTTTACAGGTGGTTCATAAAAGGGTTGTAATAGAAAAGATCCACTTCAAACGCAAGGTTGAGCTGTTATGTCTAGATTGAGAGCGATCACAGAGATTAGCCCCTTGCCCCGAGTAATTTATAAAAAGCAAATGAGGGACTGGTGGCCATGAAAATAAATATAATTAACCCACTTAGAAAAACCTTCACCCTTGTTACAGAGAGTTTCTGCTTGATCAGGCTGACTAGAGTAACACGCAAATAAATTAAGAAAAAGATTCCAAGATTGTAAAGTTTCTTTCTAATTTCTTCATAAATAATTGGACGGTGGAAGAATAGGCCCATTTTTCAAACTCTGAATAAGCACCTCATGTATATGAGTCAGTTCATAATTTCTGCACAGATGTCACACTCCACAGGATATAAAAACAAACTAAAGATAGCCGGCCATATAATGTGTAGATATATCATCGTTACAGATGCTCAGTAGAGCTTGTGCATTTTTTTTCCCCCAAACAAATCTCAAATCTACATATCTTGAAGATATAAATTTCTCATTTGTTATTCTTGGACATGCTCTTTATTTTTTTTAAAGTGAATTTTTAAAAAGTTCCAGGCCCGCAAAGCTGGCATGAAATTGACACGGCTGGAAAGCATCCCATCCCCACACAAAGAAGATGCAACAAAGACTGTGTTTTTCCGACACTGCCTCTGTGAGCCTGCTCAGTGAGAATGAGTAGCGTCCTCGCCAATTGATTCAGGCTTTGGCTCAGCCATTTGGAGTCCCGAACCCTGACAAAGAGCCCACGAAAGTTACTGACACGTGCCATTTACTGAGAGTCTTCCTTTTAGGCCTGGGACACACAGCAGTGCGTTCCTTAGAACTGGGTGGAGAGGGAAAATCTTTTCCTAGGTGGTTCTTCCAGTTTGTGCCCACAAGTTCTTCATTAGAGCAGAACCCCTCTCTCAGTGGGTTGGATAAGATTAGGGTGGTTGTCTGCAGATTCTGGGGACAGCCGCTTTGCCAAAGGGAGAAGGTCAGATAATCCTTTCCTCAGGAAACACCCTAAGAAGGAAATGCCCAAGTGGAGTTTTCATTTTTTAATTTTATTTTATTTTTCTTTATTGATTTTACAGAGAGAGGAAGGGAGAGGAAGAGGGAGATGGAAACATCAATGAGAGAGAACATCGATTAGCTGCCTCCTGCGTGCCCCCTGTTGGGGATTTGGCCCACAACCTGGGTATGTGCCCTGATGGGGAATGGAACTGGCGACCGCATGGTGCATGGGTCCATGCTCAACCACTGAGCCACACCGGCCGGGCGAGGTTTCGTTTTTGTGGCAAAATATTATTGTTATGAGAAGGGAGAGGTCTGATAGCCTAAGTTTGAGTCCTGACTCTCAGGGTGTGACCTCAGTTGTGTTATTTCACTTGCAAAGTCTCAGTTTTCCCATCTGCAATATCAGAACCATAATGGTACTCAGCTTTAAGTTAGAGTGAGGATTAAATAACATAATTCATGTAAAGTGCCTGGCATGTAGATCTTAGCCTTTGTTTTTGTTGCCGGTCTGTTCTACACGGAAGGAATCACTGAAGGATTCAGCCACACTCTTCTGTGAATGCTGGCTGAAGTGTTCTCAATATGTGTGATATTTGAAGGACTTATCTCTGATCTCTGAGTATGTTCTTTTCTTTAATGGCATCATAAGGAATATGAATAGGGCACATTTATGCAGTTGTAAAGTTTGTTGTAAGCAATTTTTCTCCCCATTTTTTGGCACTCTATCAACCTTTCCTTTCTCCTTCCTCTTTCTTTGAATAAAACTATCAAGTGTCTACATCTGCAATGTAAATGTACCTCAAAAACTGCATTATGGAGAAAACCCTGATAAGATAGTAAAAATGATCGATGGTGTGTGTGGGTAGGGGGCAAAGGAGTGCCATCAGAAGGCAGATTGAGAAGACTGAAACTATTCTAGAGTCTGGCAAAGGTAAAAGCTCTTTCCTCTAAAAGTGGGATGTTCAGGGCTATGGATTTGGACAACACCTGAGCTGGAAAGGGTGTGAGAACCTGCATTTCAGTCAGTCCTCCACATTCTGGCAGTATAACCTTAGACAGGTCATTTATCCCTTGTGCTGTGTAATCTTCTCATGCATATAACCATAATACCTGCCTCACAAGTTTGTTTAAGAACCTAAGAAAGGATTTGCTTCTGCATGAAAATCTTTGAAGATTTTGGATACCACCCACATGGCAGTTATTAATAATAGCAATACTAATGGATATTAAAGTTCTCCAGAACTATAGAAGAATGATAAGGTAAGGATGAACAAGAATGAGAAAACAGCCTTTAGAGCTTGAAAATATGTAAATTTAGAAACAGCCACCTAACCTCACTAGGTTTAGAACCTTTTTTCTGCAAGATCTGTGGGAAATATAAGGAACAAATAAAGACAATCACTATTCCAAATAGAAGCAAGGAAACCCAAGGAGCTCATTCTTTTAGGGGT